>CM026206.1:24761304-25421304 GCA_014839995.1 Xenentodon cancila
ACTTTTTTGGGTCACTTTTAGACCACCTTTCTGGGTCACATTTACACCACCTCTCTGGGTCACATTTACTCCTCTCTGGGTCACATTTACACCCACCTGGGTCACTTTTACACCACCTTTCTGGGTCACATTTACTCCTCTTTTCTTTTCTGGGTCACATTTACACCACCTCTCTGGGTCACTTTACACCACCTCTCTGGGTCACATTTACTCTCTCTTTCTGGGTCACATTTACACCACCTCTCTGGGTCACATTTACACCACCTCTCTGGGTCACATTTACACACCTCTCTGGGTCACATTTACACCACCTCTCTGGGTCACATAACTACAATATTTATTACAATTTTAACAAAAAAAAAAAAAAAGAAAAACAAAAAATTAATAAAACAATATTCTAAATAATAAAAACCAGGATGCAAAGAAAAGTGGAGCTCTGAGTATTTAAAAAATTGGATAATAAAGTTCTTCCAAAAAAATTGGATCTGGCAAAATCAGTATTGACGGGTCACACTCAATAAAAAGTTGGTAATTGGAATGGGTCAAGAAAACTGCATTTGGTGCATCTGTAGTACTTACTGGAAATACTGGTACTTACTGACTACTGAATGTCGGCCGTACCACCGTCAGTAGATGCAGGATAAGGAGGAACGTTCATGACCACTGCTTCATCCTGATCCAGTCAGAATATTCCTTAAAGGACCACTTGGGCCATGAGTTTATTGTCTTCACATACAATAATTGCACACTCTCTGGAAATCCTATAAACTTTGTTTCACTTGTGTCGGGTGTCCAGAGAGAGCAAAGTGCTGATTGTTTGCTCCGTTAAGCTTCATGACATGATGACGACTGATGAAGAGATGATGGCTAGCCATTGGCTAATCTGATGACCAAATTAAAAAAGACTCCGCCTCGTAATATAAATACATGTATAGTAATTCATCTGAAGTGGTATTAGAGCCTTGTTGGATGTGAAATCTAGTAATGGAGACCAAAACTGTTTTTTGAATCCGTATTCAAATATGGTTTTTCTGATGCAAAGTTGCACATTTTAATATGGAATTCAATAGAAGTGAATTTATAAAATACAAAACATTTGACAAATTCATCTGACGTGGTACAAAATAATAATATAAAGGAGTTGATATTGGAAGTGGATTTAAAAACACATTTTGTAGAAGAATTTTGAACAAGATCCATTTGAGGAAATCTTTAAATGATTTGCTCCACTTCATTTGTTGATGACGTACTTGACTAAAAGCCACACAGCTGGAGGGCTTCGGAGAAGTTCAGAGACACTAAAGAGGCTACAGTTCACTCTGGCCAGAGTTGATTGCAAGCAAGTTATAAAGTCAAAGTTTATAGCCTACTTTTACTATAAAATAGTTATACATAGCAAATAACTATATGACTGCTGTCGTGGAAAAACCTAACACCTCTGTGTAATATGTTTTAGCCACTAGGTGACTATCTGGACTAAGACTGAGTCCGTTAGATTATCGTGACTAAAGACGTGAGAGAAGACCCAAAGTTTAGTAGATTTACTTTCAGCCACTCGGGCCATGAGTTTATTGTCTTCACATACAATTATTGCACACTCTGTAAATCCTATAAACTTTGTTTCACTTCTCAAATATCACTGTGTGTCTCCAATAGTGATATATTTAACGGAATTTCTTTTTGTCGTAACACCCAACGATTTATACAGAAAAATTCCGAAGACTAACAAGGCTGCCCAAACGTACGCATCCCCACTGGTTCCTGGTCCAAAAAATATTTAGTATTCTTCTCCCCTTCTTCCATCCATTTCCTCTTGATCTGAGAAAGGCTCCTCTGGCTGTATTCTTCTTACATTTTGTCTAATTCAAGCTGTAACGCTGTTAATTCTCCAGTTTTTCCCATCAGAAAGAGTCTACTTTTTCTACTAATCTTGTAATAGTTTTGGTAATTTGGGTTTCATTTTTTCATCCTTTAGCTTTGGCAAATGTTCTTTCCAGATCATACTCGCAAATTCCTAATCTCAAATTTCATTCCTTCCCAACACTTTCCAAATCGCTGATTGCTATTGGCTCGTGTGCTTTACTTTTCTGTAACACCAGGGTTCCTTCTGAAACTTCTTTATTATGTAATAGTCTTATTAACTTCCAATAATCTCTACTGAGCTACTTTAAGTCCAGGTCAGACCTTAATCATAATAACCCGGCGCGTAGTAAAAACTGCAGGATCTATGAAACGATTCCTTCCTGCTTTCAATGTCTGAGGAGATGAACCAGAAATCTAACCCAGACTGTTGAGTTCTGTTTGACCAAGTATATGGTTTCTGTTTAGGATTTCTGTGCCTCCAAATATCAATGAGGCCCATTCTGCTACAAGTATTGTCTAATTCATTCATACCTTGTTCTTGGGGGCCATCGGTCCCTGGAATCATCCAACACTGTATTAAAGTCCCCTCCCCACAGCACTTTGGCAGTTAGACATGTTAATAAGAACTGATTTATTTTGCTTTCCATTGTAGAAAAATAGATTTCTTTACTGTTCAAGCCATTTATATTAGCGATGACAAATGGATAGGGATCAACCTCCACAAGAACAATTATCCATCTGTCATTTTTGCCTGAGAGATTCGTGATTATTTGACATTTAAATGTTCCTTGTAATACAGCAACCCCTGCTGATCCGTTACCCTGCGGGCGGCTCGTCAGCTGCGCTCGGATCCTCTGAGCTCAAGTCGGTCGTTATTCGGGTGCTTGTTCGTCTTCCCACGGAAGGTCCCTGGCCGTCCTGGATTTGAAGCTGATGACCACCGGCCGCGGGGTTCGGTCTGGTCCGCCTTCCCTGGGTCTCCTGATTCTGTGCTAACTCAGCTTCGCTGTTATAAAAAAAAAAAAAACAATACACGTATCTTCCAGATGTGATTTCTAATCTTGGTTATAAAAGAGAGCTGTTCTACAGAAAGGTTGTGCAGTAACTCCTACATTTATCGGCAGACTTCTCACGGTAGTCCGGACCTGTCGCGTCCTTCAATCGAGCTCTCTACACGACTACACCTGTTAACAGGTGCTGTTAAGGACTTTTGGCTCCGCTGCCGTTCCATAGTGAGGTGGGTGGCGCTTGCGCAATAGACGTTCCGTTTGTTTAATCACGTGATCCAACTAGAGCCGTGGCGGGTCACGTGGTGTAAACGAATATGTTTTTCCCCACATTGCTTAGATTTAAAAACACAAATACATTTGGAACGCAACACGAGATTTACGTCACACTGAAGCTGAATGACGTCATTCAGCTTCAGTATATATTGGCCAGAACTTAAGTCGTCAGTCACAAACCTCAGAGACCTGCTCACACAGAGACACTCTGCATTTGTTTTCCCTGTGAAAACCTCCAACTCTTAAAAATGCAATCCAACAACACTTTTACATCAGATTCACAGATTAATATTCAACTGAATGACGTTATCTGTGGTCAATCTTCCAATTATGTAATCAATCAGATCCTTGGTGAAGGAACGTATGGAAAAGTGGCCGAGTGTACAAACGTAAATACAAACGAACATGTGGCTGTCAAAGTGATGAAAAAAAGTGATGCTAAATTAGGCCCAAAAAGAAGCCAAGACGATGGAAAAACTCAGACAACTTGATCCTGACAAGAACTCTTTGCTCAAATTCACTGAACATTTCACATACAACAACCATTTTTGTCTGGTCTTAGAAAGGTTGGACACGAGTTTGTTTGATTTCATGGAAAACAGGAATTTCTCTCCTCTTACAATTTCTGAAATTCGACCGATTGCTCAGCAGATGCTCACCGCTCTAGATGCTCTAAAGAGCATCCATCTGGTTCATGCTG
Organism: Xenentodon cancila; assembly: GCA_014839995.1. Lineage (NCBI taxonomy): Eukaryota > Metazoa > Chordata > Actinopteri > Beloniformes > Belonidae > Xenentodon > Xenentodon cancila. The sequence goes on from CM026206.1 coordinate 24,765,151, forward strand.
ATATTAAACCAGACAACATAATGCTCGTAAACCATCATTCACAGCCCTTTAAAGTGAAGCTAATAGACTTTGGTCTTGCGACTGAGGCACTGAATTTGTGGAAGAGAGGGATTGTTCAAAATCTTTCTTACAGTGCCCCAGAAGTCCTACTGCACCATCCCACCATGGATGAAGGGGTCGATATGTGGACTCTTGGCTGTGTCCTGGCATTTTTGTACCTCGGAGATCACTTGTATCCAATGGAAAGTGAATATGAGGCCTTGAGGATGATTGTGCAACTGAACGGTCAACCTGACAAGGATTTTCTTGATGAAGCACTACACACCAATACCTATTTTAATCGGGTCAAGAAGGGTTCTCGTTGTGAGTGGTGGATGAAATCCTTTAAACAATACTCACAGGAAACAGGACAGAAGGTTGAAGAGTATGGTGGTACATTTTCAAATATGTTTTCTCTGGATCAATTGATGGCAATGCAGTCACGAAGAAAGCTCCCCTTTTATCGTGAAGACACCAAAGCGTTCATCGATTTGCTGAAGCGGATGTTTGCAATTGATCCACGCAAACGAATCACCGCAAAAGAAGCTCTTGAACATGATTTCATCACTATGAATCACCTTCTTATCTCTGATAAGCGACATTATATGACCCAAGCAAAGACTTTCATGAAAGTGTGTGACTTTGATGAAAAAAAAGGTATTTCAGTTAAATGTGATGAGAAAAAAGCTGAAATTCCTGGAAGCAATGGTGGCAGCCATCACAAACAAGCAGCAGGCAGCTTTGACAAGAAAACCACCAATAAACGAAAAGCAACTTATTTAGAAAGACCTTCGAAGAAAATCAAGATTAAAGATACTAAAGTTTTAGTTGCTGAAAAGGGATCAAATGATGCCAGCACCCGTAAAGAAGGGGCAACATCTGTAATGACAACTGCAACTAAAGTCAAGAAAGATGCTTCTCAATGGTTTGGTCTCAACGATGCATCAAATGAAGGCCGCTCCAATAAACGAAAAGCAACTTATGTAGAAGGAACTTCAAAGAAAGCCAAGTTGGATGACTCTAAAATATTAGTGGTTAAAAAGCGATCAAATGATGCCAGCTCCAGTAGAGAAGACGCAACATCAGTAATGACAACTGCAACTAAAGTCAAGAAAGATGCTTCTCAATGGTTTGGTCTCAACGATGCATCAAATGAAGGCCGCTCCAATAAACGAAAAGCAACCTATGTAGAAGGAACTTTAAAGAAAGCCAAGTTGGATGACTCTAAAATATTAGTGGTTAAAAAGGGATCAAATGATGCCAGCTCCAGTAGAGAAGACGCAACATCTGTAATGACAACTGCAACTAAAGTCAAGAAAGATGCTTCTCAATGGTTTGGTCTCAACAATGCATCAAATGAAGGCCGCTCTAATAAACGAAAAGCAACTTGTGTAGAAGGAACATCGAAGAAAGCCAAGTTGGATGACTCTAAAATATTAGTGGTTAAAAAGGGATCAAATGATGCCAGCTCCAGTAGAGAAGATGCAACATCTGTAATGACAACTGCAACTGAAGTCAAGAAAGATGCTTCTCAATGGTTTGGTCTCAACGATGCATCAAATGAAGGCCACTCTAATAAACGAAAAGCAACTTATGTAGAAGAAACTTCAAAGAAATTCAAGTTTAAAGACTAAAGTATCAGTGGTTAAAAAGCGATCAAATGATGCCAGCTCCAGTAAAGAAGACGTAACATCTGACCCATGATGTGAACAACAACCAGCATTGTCTGACACTGACAGATCAAATAAAGGAATTCCTGTGGAGAGAAAATAACTTCAGCAATAAGATCTATGAGCAAAGACCAGCAGGATGAAGAAGTAATGCAGCTGACTGAGGAATTAAGTGATGAAGGTAAACCCTTCAAAAAGACACGTTTTAAGTGAGCTGATAGTTCTTTTCTGGGACGTTCAAGCCCCATCCACCAGAAGAAACAGAAATAAAAGAAGAAACTCAAGTCATTCAACACACCAAGAAGATGACCTGCGTTAACACACACATTTATTAGTGAGACATACACGCCCTCCAAAATTAAAAACAAAAAAAGTCAGGGCAGCACGTCAGGAAGATTCCCTGTCTGAATCCCGGCGGGGGTCTCCTCATGTCTGCGTGGGTTCCCTCCGGGTACTCCGGCTCCCTCCCACACTCCAGAGTGCTTAATTGGTGATTTTTAATTGTCCACACGAATGAGCGTGAATGGCAGCTTTTTTCTGTGATGATTTGAAAATAGTGGATTATTAATCTTTACTCTGAATAACTATAATTAATGTAAATCAGTTGTGCTCATCATCAAAATGTATATTAACAAAACCTACAAAGGTTGAATAAAATATGAAAATGTACATGTATGTCTATGTATTTTGTATGTTCAAAGACCAAAATTTGAGAAACCAAAATTACAGGTTCATTTTAACATTTGCTGACATTGTACGTCTCCATGACAACAGTGAAAATGATCACAGCCCTGCTGTTCTTGGTGGCATCTTTGATTATCTTGTACCACCAACATGACAGGTCAGAAGGGGAGTTTGTGGAGCGGTATACGTACCTTGGGTCTCCAGTCAATAATTAACTAAGTTTTAATAACAACTCTGACATGCTGTTAAGAAGGGTCGGCAGCATTTTTTCTGTTTTCATGTGTCTCTGTGTTTGTCATGTAGAGTTTAGAGTTTTTTTTTGTTTCTTTAGTTGTACAGGTTAGTGTCACTGAGATGCAGGAGCTCATTTTCAAGAGAGACCTGTTTCACTTTGTTATTGTTGTGATCAAAGAGGAGCAGGTTATTTGTCCAGAGCTGGTCTGAACACATTTAACTGTAAATTATTCATCTGCAAAGAGCCATTTAATAGTAATGGCTGCTTCAAACCTTTGTTTTCATAAAAAAAGACTGGTCAGAGGCACTTTGACAAACAAACCCAGAAGAGGTGCAAGTTTCTCGCAGGTTTGCTCTGTTTCAGTCCAGGCCAGCAAAGGACAGACACATCAGCATTTCTATCCTCATTTAACTTCAAAGTTATTTCTTTCATCTGGAATTAAGTTTAGGTATGGCCGGCTACAGCCTGGTATGTTGGAATCTAAGGAAAAGAGAAATAGCAAATAATTTTTAGAATAATCGAGAATGGTTTATTGTTCAGTTTAGTGACACACTGAAACATCATCATCCCAATATCTTGATTTCAAGAAATTCCCTTGACAAAAGGAGGAAATGTTCTGGTGAAGAGGTATTTGGTACAGCAGGGAGGTAACATCTGACTGATATTACACCGTAAAATGACTTTCACTGCACTACTGCATAACAGCAGTCACCTCAACAATTACAACATTTTATATCCACCAGAGCCACAAGGAATGAGAAGCACTGTTTTAACATATCATTTTAGGTCAAACAAATGTACAAGTCCACAACTTTAAAGGTGAAAGGAAACACACAGCTGGTCATTGTTGGAATCCTTTTAAATAAAAGTTAGTTATACCGTTTAAATGACATAAAGACAGAGTGTCCCACTTAAAAAGGAACTGCAATAAAAATTTCATCTGCGAATAGTGTGATACTGTTTAAAAAGCTTATTAAAATGACACTGTTGAATGTTCTTTGTCCAGTACAAGATTCTGAATATCGCCAATATTGGCAGTCACAGTTCTCAAATCAAAGCAGCAAACATTTTTCCTGTAAAAGGATTATTTTTAATCTGCAACCCCAATACCAGAAAGATGGCACACTGTGCAAAATGTAAATAAAAACAAAATGCAGGGATTTGCTAATCTCATGAGGCCGTTTGAAACACAAGCGCAATCGAGCATAAAGTATCAGATGTTGAAACTAATACATTTTGCGATTTTATATTAAATATTAGCGTATCTTGAATTTTATGGCAGCAGCACATCTCAAAAAAGACCTTTCACCACTAGAAAATATTTAGTAGACCATGAAACGAAAAATCCAGCAACACAGTTGAGGACTGTTGAGCAGCTATTGGACACAATCAGACAACATTCCTCTTGGGGGAATGCTACACAATGGTAAACATTGACATGTTCCAACTTTGAGACGTGTTGCTGCCCTCAAATTCAAAATGGGCTAATATTGTGCATGAAATGGCAAAATGTCACAATTTAACCATCTGATGTTACTTTTATGTTCTATTGGAAATAAAAAATGCGTTTATAAAATTTGCAAATCACTGCATTAATTGTTTTTAATGACATTTTACACAGCGTCCCAGCTTTTTTAGAATTGGGGTCGTTATAAATAAACATGTCATTATTGTGACATGAATTAAATTAACGGCTTCTATCACTAAACAAAACATTTAAAATAAATGATTAGTGGTATGTGTTTATTAGGCTGACATTTAGCAGCACCTTTCAATAGGCAACATTACAGTACTGAAGATACTTTGATATAACTTCATGTATTTGTAGGAATATACCGGTTCATTTGACTTCAGTACAGTCTTAAGTAATTGTTGATCAGGAATGCCATGCATAGAGCACATTAAAAATGTCAAATGCATCAATCAAAGCAAACAGACAAACAATAACAAAAATCTATTTCATATCATAAAGTGTGGTGATGTCACTATAAATGCTCAATGTCCGACTAGTTGAATGTGACTTCTCTATGTGATTCCAGATGATCAGTGATGTTACGCAACCACTTCCTGTGAGAGATTATTAGTTTGCTGGTTTGTTCATTTCCACTGTGAACTCAAGTGACCTCTGTTAGATGTGACTTGCTGTAACAGGTGACTTTGCAGCAGATGTTTATAATTCAACTATGCTGTCAGAAACTCGTGCACACCTTCTCAGGTGCACCGGAGGCCAGATAAGCGGGAACTCCTGCATACTATCTATCCATCATATATGCTCATTTATTTACTTTTGTAAAGTCCATTGGACATTCTTTGTATTTGTTAAACTATTGATGATATAATATAAGATATAAAACTACAATATTTTAGCACCATTAAGTTGATTTTTTACATGTTCCAAATATGTATATGTATCTCTCTTTTTTTAATTTTCAAGTGTAATCTCTACTCGTCTATTTATAGGACTATAATAAACTAGTCTTTAGACGGACACTTGACAATATAATATGATTAAATAATCTGATATTAATTTATGTGAACTGGTTTGAAGTCTACAGTTGTGTGCAATGTCATGTAGTTGCTGTCTATTCTGGACTGAGGTCCCTTTAAAATGACTTCATGCATTCAGCCTGTGGGACTGCTTACTTGACAAATCACCTGCACAACAGTTGGGTGAATCTGTCTGATACTTTTCTTCTTTCCATTTATCTAAACACCAAATCTTGCGTTTCCAGTTATAAATAAATATATATATATATATAAATAAAATGACAGGAGTGCAGGAGTTCTCTCTTTTCTTGGCTAAGTAAATGAAAAACCAAAAGCAGTATTTAAAAATTAAAATATTTATAACATGTATTGACCAAATGAGTAAATAATAAGTATGTAAGTGACCACAAAGCCAAATATTGAATTAAAATAATTACAGTAATAATTGTTATGTTACGTGACATAGAATTGGCATGATTCTATTATATTTCAAAGGACTCAAAATTAGCATGACTAAATAAAGCACTAATACCTGTATGTTCTTTGTTGTTGTTTTTTTTTGTGAAATTACTGTTGTGGTTGAAAGATTACTCCTGTGATGGACTGGTGATCTGTCTGGGGTGTATCCTGCCTGTTGCTCCATGTCAGCTGGGAAAGGCTACAGCCTCCCTGTGACGCTGAACAGGATGAAGCAGATGTAGAAAATAGTTGGATGAAATATTACTCTACATGTTGAATTGCTCACTGAAGGGAGAAGCTTAAATAAAAACTTCTACACACACATTTAAACAGTAAAAATGTTACTAACCGTCAAACACACAACAGTGAGAAAAATACTTGAGAAACAGCGCGAGACTTGATGTAATGCATCTGTTAATTTTGCCCACGGTCAGGGATTTATATTAGTTTTGTCTCTGTGCATCCCATCCAAACACAGGCCAGGGCTGCGTAAACCTATCTTAGCACAAAAACTGAGAACAGGGGCAAACAGCTACCAAGTCACCTTGTTTTTACTGTTTAATATTTATATTGCATTTTACAACCGCAGTAGTTGTTTTGTTTTTGTTGCATCAGTGGAGTTGCCCCTGATGCTTAACGACTGCAGTAATCAACTATACGTATGAAAGTACCGGGGATCAGCTCGCTGGCTAGCGAAACGTTTGCCCCAGTACAACTTTGGTGATTCCAGGTGTAGTTAACCCACACAGTCTAGATTTTATCTGCGTACTAGTATGAACACTTGAACAACTAGTGCTGTACAAAATGCACAGAGATGGCACTTCATTATCAGTCTGACTAGATATGGTGACAAACATATGTACACTATGTCTTCAAATCATTTAAGAATGAAAAACACAGGAGTTTGTTCACCAAGATATCAAAAAGTGACTGTGGATGGCTTAGAACTTCGTGCAGAGCTTGAGCCACTGAAGTCTTTCTGCCTGGAGTCACTGAGGCACTACTTCCTTCACAGAGGCCAGGGCTGAGTGGATGCGAACGTGAAGCCGGTTCTCAAAGTCGTAGCCTGTAAAATCCTCCTGGAACATTTTAAATAGCTATTAGGATTTCATTTTAATTAATAAATAAATGCCAATTCATGAGGCAATCTTAATTTGTGTTGCTTGGAACAATTTAATACTTATCATTTACCTTGGCTTGAAGTAGGAATGACCGCCCCTTTCCCACAGTCTGAAATGAAATAACACAAAGGGTTAATGCATATGTTCACTGGGGAGCAACCCAAATTAAAATGTGAAAAAATATTCATGCAACTAACTGACCTCTGGTTTCCCAAGGAGTATACATCCCAGCTCATAGACGGCGTAGGGCTGAATGTATGAATTAATTTGTCGTCCATATTCATCTCTAGCAGCCAGCTGGAATGACTGGACGACAGACAGAAAATCAATGTGAGCGGGTTTAGATTAACTACACAGCCATTCAGGGCTCAGAGTGGATTACTACCTGAACAGCATCTCTCATGTTTCTGTGGCATTTATGAATGGAACCGAGAAGAAGATATTTTAGGCCTCTGCATGAAACTTCATCTAAACTCTGCAACACTGAGGACAAATCAGGAAAATAAATCACACATGGTCAAAGTAATCTTACGCATAAGGCTTCAGCTAAAATGGTAATGTTCATCTGAATCATGTTGCACTAACCCTGATTCATTATCTGCAGTTTAGATGGGGAGCAGTTTGGAAGGGCTTTCCACAGGTAAAGTACTTCGATTATACCAAGGATGCATAGCTCTTTGGTGGGCGACACCTTTCTCAGTCTATCAGCCTGTGTATAAAAAAACAAACAAACAAACAAATAAAACAGAGAGAAAACATTTGCTCCAACTCTGAAAGGGCACTCAAAGGAGTAAAAACATGTAAAGGCTTCAGCAAGACTTACCCTTTTGACAGCATACTGCTCTATCTGGTTGTTTTTTCTCTTGAACAGCTTCTGCACATCTTTGAAGACCCTGCTAGCTCCATCCAGGTCCCCCGATGCACCCTGACACACTGAGGGTAATCATGCAAAAACATGCAGCAGAGGAAACTCAACAGCATACTGCAACTGCTGGTTAGTGTCTAGCCGGCTTACCTCCAGTCAAGTAGGCATAATAGCACTGTGACCAGCGCGACTCATTCTTCAACCTCTCAAACGCTCTGTACGCGTCTTCAAAATTCATCTCTATCATGCTACACCAACCTGGCACAAAAAGGAAGACAGGATGAAATGAATCGGTCACTGCACTGGGAATCAACAGTCATGTCACGACTAACCTGATGAGAAAACACGTACCAATCTCATAGAGACACACATGCTGGATCTCTCTTTGGTCTGATGCGAGTTCTAATGCATCATGGAAACAGGCCAAAGCACTGTTGATATGGCACTGGGGACAGAGAAGGAAGCACACACAGCGACAGGTAACGGTAACCATGTTAGACGCAGACAACATGGACGTGTTGAGTGAGAGTTAGATCAGCAGCAAGGTCGATCGGACACTGATGACTTAATGGATCACGTGACATGGATACAAACTATATGAATTTGAATGAGGCTGCTCTTCTGGATGGTGGAAGAACTTCAGATTCTGCTGTTCGGTATGGTTTCTACCGCAAACCTTTTTCCTAACTGTCACAACTGATTTCCGTACATACCTCTAACCTTTGAACTCGTCCTTGAAAGAACATGAAGAGAGACGAGTTGGGGTAAACCACTGACTTTCTCTGCAGAATAGCATTGGCTTCCTGCAGCCCCGTGTGTGTGTCAGAGCCATCCAGAGCAAAGAACGGCAGCACAACTGTGTGGTACCACAAAAGGGCCAACCTGAGCAACAAAACAAGACATTCATTATGACTCCCTTGATACAGTCTTAATCGATCAATATTCCACTGTTCTGCTCCAACTGGTCATCAGGTGATGCATTGGTTTCATCATCTTAGTTGGCTATTACTGTCAAGATGAAGATAAAAGACATACTTTGTAAATATTGAAGGAGGTCACTACTCTATTAATGTTCGGATTCACTATGGGTTTTTTTCCTTAGAGGTTAATTTAAAATATCTGTCAGGGAAATAAAACCCTTATATTTGACAAGTGAGATGTCCATCACAGTTTTATGTTGCAACCAACAAGCTGGGAGGAGAAAGAGCTCAATGTCTGGAATTATTGTAAGCTAAAACTGTGAAATTGTAGACTATAAAACCAAAATGACGACATGAAAAGGAGGAAAAACATTCCACAACGGTGGAAGATGATCAACACATTTCCTACACGCTTGAATGAGGCTGCTCTCGTGGATGATGAGCCTTCAATCCAATCTTAATTCTCTAAAAAGTGCTTTCAGGGAGTGTAAAGATAAGAAACAGGTAGTTATTATTGAGTTTACTATAAATAAACCATAGTTGGTAATAAATTATCCACAGCGATTTAGAGCTGTCTATTTTTAGACCTTCTTTATGAGAAATGATCAGACTTGCACACACTCACGTTGCCAGTGGTGCCTTCATGTCTTTGCTCTCGCTCGCATACATGAGGGAGGACAGGCCCTGTAGGCGGTCGCCAGGAAAACCAAGCAGGTTGATAATCTTAAGCAGATGTGGTGGTACCATGGAGATGCACAGGTGGAAGAGGCCATAACCAAAACTGACAGAGCCCTTGAGCCTGTCCAGGGCCTCGGCTGTCACACCATTCTCCACTGGTGCATTGTGGTTAGCGTTGTCTGCTGAAAGACTCTCCTGGTTGCCAGAGGACCTCCGCTGGCAGCTTTCCTGCAGCTGACTGATGTCACTGTGGCATTTATTATACATCTTCCATGCCTTACGAAGAATCCAGCCTCCTTTAATATAAGCTGCTTGCAGAAACAACAATAATGCTTATAACATTACAAGTGTCATGACAGACATACAGCACTGTAAAAACATAATGGTCCACATATCCGTTTTCAAAGATGCCAAACAGTCCACTGTCAGTTTCAGTGTCTGCTTTATTTAGGGAGTTTATTGAGAACAGCTGCAGCTGAACTGGAAAACGAATCAAAATAACCAACCAGCAGCTACCACAAATGACACGATCATCTCAATCTTTTTTATTTTTGTAACTGTTTCTCAATGGTAAACTTAAGGGCTCTAAATGGGGCATGATTGAGATAATTGTTTCAGAGCCTGACGCAAAACCATTTAGAAAAATACAATACATTTTTAAAATCAGGTCAATCTGATTAACAAGGCTGCCCAAACTTACGCATCCCACTGTGTCTGGTCCAAAAAATATTTAGTATTCTTCTCCCCTTCTTCCATCCATTTCCTTCTTGATCTGAGAAAGGCTCCTCTGGCTGTTTCTTCTTACATTTTGTCTAATTCAAGCTGTAACGCTGTTAATTCTCCAGTTTTTCCCCATCAGAAAGATCTACTTTTTCTACTAATCTTGTAATAGTTTTGGTAATTTGGGTTTCATTTTTTCATCCTTTAGCTTTGGCAAATTTCTTTCCAGATCATATCGCAAAATTCCTAATCTCAACTTTCATTCATTCCCAACACTTTCAAAAATCGCTGATTGTATTGGCTCGTGTGCTTTACTTTTCTATAATACCCAGGGTTTCCTTCTGAAATTCTTTATTATGTAATAGTCTTATTTAACTTCCAATAATCTCTACTGGAGCTACTTTTAGTCCAGGTCAGACCTTAATCATAATAACCCGGCGCTTAGTAAAAACTGCAGGATCTATGAAACTGATTCCTTCCTGCTTTCAATGTCTGAGGAGATGAACCAGAAATCTAACCCAGACTGTTGAGGTCTGTTTGACCAAGTATATGGTTTCTGTTTAGGATTTCTGTGCCTCCAAATATCAATGAGGCCCATTCTGCTACAAGTATTGTCTAATTCATTCATACCTTGTTCTTGGGGGCCATCGGTCCCTGGAATCATCCAACACTGTATTAAAGTCCCCTCCCCACAGCACTTTGGCAGTTAGGCATGTTAATAAGAACTGATTTATTTTGCTTTCCATTGTAGAAAAATAGATTTCTTTACTGTTCAAGCCTTTTATATTAGCGATGGCAAATGGAGAGGGATCAACCTCCACAAGAACAATTATCCATCTGTCATTTTTGTCTGAGAGATGCGTGATTATTTGACATTTAAATGTTCCTTGTAATACAGCAACCCCTGCTGATCCGTTACCCTGCGGGCGGCTCGTCAGCTGCGCTCGGATCCTCTGAGCTCAAGTCGGTCGTTATTCGGGTGCTTGTTCGTCTTCCCACGGAAGGTCCCTGGCCGTCCTGGATTTGAAGCTGATGACCACCGGCCGCGGGGTTCGGTCTGGTCCGCCTTCCCTGGGTCTCCTGATTCTGTGCTAACTCAGCTTCGCTGTTATAAAAAAAAAAAAACAATACACGTATCTTCCAGATGTGATTTCTAATCTTGGTTATAAAAGAGAGCTGTTCTACAGAAAGGTTGTGCAGTAACTCCTACATTTATCGGCAGACTTCTCACGGTAGTCCGGACCTGTCGCCACCTTCAATCGAGCTCTCTAACACGACTACACCTGTTAACAGGTGCTGTTAAGGACTTTTGGCTCCGCTGCCGTTCCGTAGTGAGGTGGGTGGCGCTTGCGCAATAGACGTTCCGTTTGTTTAATCACGTGATCCAACTAGAGCCGTGGCGGGTCACGTGGTGTAAACGAATATGTTTTTCCCCACATTGCTTAGATTTAAAAACACAAATACATTTGGAACGCAACACGAGATTTACGTCACACTGAAGCTGAATGACGTCATTCAGCTTCAGTATATATTGGCCAGAACTTAAGTCGTCAGTCACAAACCTCAGAGACCTGCTCACACAGAGACACTCTGCATTTGTTTTCCCTGTGAAAACCTCCAACTCTTAAAAATGCAATCCAACAACACTTTTACATCAGATTCACAGATTAATATTCAACTGAATGACGTTATCTGTGGTCAATCTTCCAATTATGTAATCAATCAGATCCTTGGTGAAGGAACGTATGGAAAAGTGGCCGAGTGTACAAACGTAAATACAAACGAACATGTGGCTGTCAAAGTGATGAAAAAAAGTGATGCTAAATTAGGCCAAAAAGAAGCCAAGACGATGGAAAAACTCAGACAACTTGATCCTGACAAGAACTCTTTGCTCAAATTCACTGAACATTTCACATACAACAACCATTTTTGTCTGGTCTTAGAAAGGTTGGACACGAGTTTGTTTGATTTCATGGAAAACAGGAATTTCTCTCCTCTTACAATTTCTGAAATTCGACCGATTGCTCAGCAGATGCTCACCGCTCTAGATGCTCTAAAGAGCATCCATCTGGTTCATGCTGATATTAAACCAGACAACATAATGCTCGTAAACCATCATTCACAGCCCTTTAAAGTGAAGCTAATAGACTTTGGTCTTGCAACTGAGGCACCGAATTTGTGGAAGAGAGGGATTGTTCAAAATCTTTCTTACAGTGCCCCAGAAGTCCTACTGCACCATCCCACCATGGATGAAGGGGTCGATATGTGGACTCTTGGCTGTGTCCTGGCATTTTTGTACCTCGGAGATCACTTGTATCCAATGGAAAGTGAATATGAGGCCTTGAGGATGATTGTGCAACTGAACGGTCAACCTGACAAGGATTTTCTTGATGAAGCACTACACACCAATACCTATTTTAATCGGGTCAAGAAGGGTTCTCGTTGTGAGTGGTGGATGAAATCCTTTAAACAATACTCACAGGAAACAGGACAGAAGGTTGAAGAGTATGGTGGTACATTTTCAAATATGTTTTCTCTGGATCAATTGATGGCAATGCAGTCACGAAGAAAGCTCCCCTTTTATCGTGAAGACACCAAAGCGTTCATCGATTTGCTGAAGCGGATGTTTGCAATTGATCCACGCAAACGAATCACCGCAAAAGAAGCTCTTGAACATGATTTCATCACTATGAATCACCTTCTTATCTCTGATAAGCGACATTATATGACCCAAGCAAAGACTTTAATGAAAGTGTGTGACTTTGATGAAAAACAAGGTATTTCGGTTAAATGTGATGACAAAAAAGCTGAAATTCCTGGAAGCAATGGTGGCAGCCATGACAAACAAGCAGCAGGCAGCTTTGACAAGAAAACCACCAATAAACGAAAAGCAACTTATGTAGAAAGACCTTCGAAGAAAATCAAATTCAAAGATACTAAAGTTTTAGTTGCTGAAAAGGGATCAAATGATGCCAGCACCCGTAAAGAAGGGGCAACATCTGTAATGACAACTGCAACTAAAGTCAAGAAAGATGCTTCTCAATGGTTTGGAGTCAACGATGCATCAAATGAAGGCCGCTCTAATAAACGAAAAGCAACTTATGTAGAAGGAACTTCGAAGAAATTTAAGTTTAAAGATACTAAAGTTTTAGTTGCTGAAAAGGGATCAAATGATGCCAGCTCCAGTAGAGAAGACGCAACATCTGTAATGACAACTGTAACTAAAGTCAAGAAAGATGCTTCTCAATGGTTTGGTCTCAACGATGCATCAAATGAAGGCCACTCCAATAAACGAAAAGCAACTTATGTAGAAGAAACTTCGAAGAAATTCAAGTTTAAAGACTCTAAAAATTTAGTTGTTGAAAAGGGATCAAATGATGCCAGCACCCGTAAAGAAGACGCAACATCTGTAATGACAACTGTAACTAAAGTCAAGAAAGATGCTTCTCAATGGTTTGGTCTCAACGATGCATCAAATGAAGGCCGCTCCAATAAACGAAAAGCAACTTATGTAGAAGGAACTTCAAAGAAATTCAAGTTTAAAGACTAAAGTATCAGTGGTTAAAAAGCGATCAAATGATGCCAGCTCCAGTAAAGAAGACGTAACATCTGACCCATGATGTGAACGACAACCAGCATTGTCTGACACTGACAGATCAAATAAAGGAATTCCTGTGGAGAGAAAATAACTTCAGCAATAAGATCTATGAGCAAAGACCAGCAGGATGAAGAAGTAATGCAGCTGACTGAGGAATTAAGTGATGAAGGTAAACCCTTCAAAAAGACACGTTTTAAGTGAGCTGCAAGTTCTTTTCTGGGACGTTCAAGCCCCATCCACCAGAAGAAACAGAAATAAAAGAAGAAACTCAAGTCATTCAACACACCAAGAAGATGACCTGCGTTAACACACACATTTATTAGTGAACATACACGCCCTCCAAAATTAAAAACAAAAAAAGTCAGGGCAGCACGTCAGGAAGATTCCCTGTCTGAATCCCGGCGGGGGTCTCCTCATGTCTGCGTGGGTTCCCTCCGGGTACTCCGGCTCCCTCCCACACTCCAGAGTGCTTAATTGGCGATTTTAAATTGTCCACATGTTTTCATGTGTCTCTGTGTTTGTTATGTAGAGTTTAGAGTTTGTTTTTGTTTTTTTGTTTCTTTAGTTGTACAGGTTAGTGTCACTGAGATGCAGGAGCTCATTTTCAAGAGAGACCTGTTTCACTTTGTGAGGCTCGCTCAAGCACAACTGGTCCTATATGTTTGGTTTGATAAACTTACAAATAAATCTCCTCAAATGAGAGAAGTTGTTTGTCCTCTTTAATATTATAAACAAAGGTATTTAGTCTCTTCTCCAGCTAAACGAACTCGCCCTGACAGGATGTTGTGGGGCTCTTCGTTGGTCTTTTGTGACTTGAGAACTATGAACTTTGTGCACAGCTTGCAGATTAAGTTTATTGTCTAAAACAGTCATTCATAAACTTAACTGATCAAAGGGGCAGAGGTGAATGTAAAAGCCACAAGTTACATTAAGCAGACACAAATCAAGCTGTCCAACTGTACCTCATCATGTGATACAAATACTGCAGGCTGTGCTCTCTGGACGAGGGTGGCCTGTAAAAATAGTGAAGGTGCACCTCCATCACGTGGTGAAAAAAGATATTTAAGATGTTTCTGCTGTCTTAGGGGATTTGTACTGTCTGTCATAAATATCAGTTATAATATCAAATGTCTTTAGGGGGGTCTGACCCCCCATAACCCCCCTCTGACAACGTCCCATCCAACTATGATTCCCACTCTTCAGATGGCAACAATAAAACTTCAAAAATCATATGAATTACTGTATTATTATTTATTTACTAATTCATGTAGAAAAACATGTCACGTCTTCATGCTCATCTGAGGTTATATAAACAAATCTAAGACCTGCTAACAGCCAGATGGTAAAGAGAAGAAAATCATCATGTCACTTTTATCACGTTCATTTTTTGGTGGAATTATGAAAGATTAAAGATTCTTAAAGTCTCCAAATAAAGAAGCAGTCCAGAAAAGATGTAGCTGATGTAACCCGGTGTTTTAGCCCTCTTTGGCAGAATATTTATTCCCCCCCTTTATCTTATTCTTCTTTCTTTCTCCAGGGATCAATAAATAATAGTTAGACTGTCATGGGGGCTGGTGAAGGGAACACACTCACACACCTATGCACACATTAAAAAAACCCTCTGTTGCAAGATGAAAAAGCATATATACAGCTCTTGAGTTTTACCAAACTTGGTATTAATCATTAATATATGTGCAAACAAGGGAAAAAATAGATGTAGCTGTGCCAAAAAGTTTGTATCCTCAACTGGATTAAACAAAAGTAATTATTGTACCAGCAGGTGGCAGCAAATCATCAGAGTGACTCAATCAGGCTCAAAGTAAAACATTGTAACTCCATCCATCCGTCCATCCATCCATCCATCCATCCATCCATCCATCCATCATACCTGTTACTTTCTATCTAACATCGGGGGCTGCTGGGTCAAATCCCAGCTCTCTGAGGGCAAAAGGCCGGGCTACATCCTGGACAAGTCTCAGGCCCTGAAACAAGCTGACCACAGATTTAATTCCATTTGCAGCAGAACTACAGCTCCTGCTTGTTTTAATTGGCGGTTTATCTGCAGATTTGTATATTAATGGTTGTGTTTCTGTATTTGCTGGAGCTTTGAGTGATCTCTACAGTTGTCTGAATAGTTCTGTAAAATTCTAAACACTTATTAAAACAAAGAAATACAAAATAAGAAGCTGGGGCTGTTGTTGTTGTTCTTTTTTTTACTTTTGAACGCTATTCTTTTTTAAAAACCTGCATCCCTCTAAACAGGGGACCAGCTAACTGGGACCAGGGGGCACCGCAGTAGTGAAGTAACACTTCCTGGATGTTCGTTTGGATTTTTACTTTTTTCTCAATCTACCAAAAAGACTTGAGAGACTAGAAAATAAAGGCTGATTTATTAATCAGTTTGTCCATCTGCTCTGGGCTTAAACAAACATCAAACTTCATGTTTGTTCACGTTACTTTCAGATCTAAAACCACTTCTGCTTTGATTACTTTGTTTTGGAGTTGAATTTCAGCCTTTGAAAGAGACGACTGTGTCAAATTTACAGTGAGGGAAGGCAACGCTTTTTGTCTTTTAACAAATGAATTGAATTAACTATTGATAAACTGAGTTGATCCTGTTTTTGCACGTGATGTCAGGACAACGCCCTACTAAGGTCAAATGTTATTTGCTGTACCTGGTGGTAAAGCTGCTCTGATTCTGAATTCAAGTGGGTTTATTGTCCACTGTTTTCACCATTGTCCTGTGTAAACTGACATATGAAAGCTTTGGATTACAAGTCAATAATGTCAAAACAAATACGTGGAATAGTAGATATGTTTGAAACTGGTAAAAGGTTAAGCATTATTTGTTAGAACAACATGGCCCAAGTATGACAACAGCAGATGTATTAACAAATACGTCTTATCAAACATTTAAAAGATCAGACATGTTATTTTCATTTCAAATCTTGATCCATCAAGATAGTTGTGTGTTGAACTAAAGCAAGAAATATAACAGAATTCAGATTAAATTCAGATTGTGTTACAGCATAAAAAATTATACTGGCTACGTCCACATAAGACAATGTCAGCAATTTTCTCTGCAGACGTTGTCGGCAATAAAACAAGAAAAAATTACATTTTTATCATTAGTATATGTATTTATAAGTGCTTTTTTTTTTAAGCAAAACAGTCCTCTCTCGATCAGAGAACTTCAGTCCAGTGATGTCCATCTCCTCTGAAATCTCCTTTCAGGATTGCAGACAGAAGGATTGTCATTTCATCTCCCCGCCACTAGGTGACAATATGTTGGTTCTAATGAGACTGAAGACTTCTTGAAGCAGATCTCCAGCACAGACTCCATCAATCTTTTCAGACACCACTTTTTTGGGTCACTTTTAGACCACCTTTCTGGGTCACATTTACACCACCTCTCTGGGTCACATTTACACCACCTCTCTGGGTCACATTTACACCACCTCTCTGGGTCACATTTACACCACCTTTCTGGGTCACATTTACTCCTCTTTTCTGGCTCACATTTACACCACCTCTCTGGGTCACTTTTACACCACCTCTCTGGGTCACATTTACTCCTCTTTTCTGGGTCACATTTACACCACCTCTCTGGGTCACATTTACACCACCTCTCTGGGTCACATTTACACCACCTCTCTGGGTCACATTTACACCACCTCTCTGGGTCACATTTACACCACCTCTCTGGGTCACTTTTACACCACCTCTCTGGGTCACATAACTACAATATTTATTACAATTTTAACAAAAAAAACAAAATAGAAAAAACAAAAAAAATTAAAAAAAACAATATTCTAAATAATAAAAACCAGGATGCAAAGAAAAGTGGAGCTCTGAGTATTTAAAAAATTGGATAATTAAAGTTCTTCCAAAAAAATTGGATCTGGCAAAATCAGTATTGACGGGTCACACTCAATAAAAAGTTGGTAATTGGAATGGGTCAAGAAAACTGCATTTGGTGCATCTGTAGTACTTACTGGAAATACTGGTACTTACTGACTACTGAATGTCGGCCGTACCACCGTCAGTAGATGCAGGATAAGGAGGAACGTTCATGACCCCTGCTTCATCCTGATCCAGTCAGAATATTCCTTAAAGGACCACTTGGGCCATGAGTTTATTGTCTTCACATACAATAATTGCACACTCTCTGGAAATCCTATAAACTTTGTTTCACTTGTGTCGGGTGTCCAGAGAGAGCAAAGTGCTGATTGTTTGCTCCGTTAAGCTTCATGACATGATGACGACTGATGAAGAGATGATGGCTAGCCATTGGATAATCTGATGACCAAATTAAAAAAGACTCCGCCTCGTAATATAAATACATGTATAGTAATTCATCTGAAGTGGTATTAGAGCCTTGTTGGATGTGAAATCTAGTAATGGAGACCAAAACTGTTTTTTGAATCCGTATTCAAATATGGTTTTTCTGATGCAAAGTTGCACATTTTAATATGGAATTCAATAGAAGTGAATTTATAAAATACAAAAACATTTGACAAATTCATCTGACGTGGTACAAAATAATAATATAAAGGAGTTGATATTGGAAGTGGATTTAAAAACACATTTTGTAGAAGAATTTTGAACAAGATCCATTTTGAGGAAATCTTTAAATGATTTGCTCCACTTCATTTGTTGATGACGTACTTGACTAAAAGCACACAGCTGGAGGTGCTTCGGAGAAGGTTCAGAGACACTAAAGAGGCTACAGTTCACTCTGGCCAGAGTTGATTGCAAGCAAGTTATAAAGTCAAAGTTTATAGCCTACTTTTACTATAAAATAGTTATACATACCAAATAACTATATGACTGCTGTCGTGGAAAAACCTAACACCTCTGTGTAATATGTTTTAGCCACTAGGTGACTATCTGGACTAAGACTGAGTCCGTTAGATTATCGTGACTAAAGACGTGAGAGAAGACCCAAAGTTTAGTAGATTTACTTTCAGCCACTCGGGCCAGGAGTTTATTGTCTTCACATACAATTATTGCACACTCTGTAAATCCTATAAACTTTGTTTCACTTCTCAAATATCACTGTGCGTCTCCAATATGATATATTTAACTGAATTTCTTTTGTCGTAACACCCAACGATTTATACAGAAAAATTACGAAGATTAACAAGGCTGCCCAAACTTACGCATCCCACTGTGTCTGGTCCAAAAAATATTTAGTATTCTTCTCCCCTTCTTCCATCCATTTCCTTCTTGATCTGAGAAAGGCTCCTCTGGCTGTTTCTTCTTACATTTTGTCTAATTCAAGCTGTAACGCTGTTAATTCTCCAGTTTTTCCCATCAGAAAGATCTACTTTTTCTACTAATCTTGTAATAGTTTTGGTAATTTGGGTTTCATTTTTTCATCCTTTAGCTTTGGCAAATTTCTTTCCAGATCATATCGCAAAATTCCTAATCTCAAATTTCATTCATTCCCAACACTTTCCAAAATCGCTGATTGTATTGGCTCGTGTGCTTTACTTTTCTGTAACACCCAGGGTTTCCTTCTGAAATTCTTTATTATGTAATAGTCTTATTTAACTTCCAATAATCTCTACTGGAGCTACTTTTAGTCCAGGTCAGACCTTAATCATAATAACCCGGCGCTTAGTAAAAACTGCAGGATCTATGAAACTGATTCCTTCCTGCTTTCAATGTCTGAGGAGATGAACCAGAAATCTAACCCAGACTGTTGAGTTCTGTTTGACCAAGTATATGGTTTCTGTTTAGGATTTCTGTGCCTCCAAATATCAATGAGGCCCATTCTGCTACAGGTATTGTCTAATTCATTCATACCTTGTTCTTGGGGGCCATCGGTCCCTGGAATCATCCAACACTGTATTAAAGTCCCCTCCCCACAGCACTTTGGCAGTTAGACATGTTAATAAGAACTGATTTATTTTGCTTTCCATTGTAGAAAAATAGATTTCTTTACTGTTCAAGCCATTTATATTAGCGATGACAAATGGATAGGGATCAACCTCCACAAGAACAATTATCCATCTGTCATTTTTGTCTGAGAGATTCGTGATTATTTGACATTTAAATGTTCCTTGTAATACAGCAACCCCTGCTGATCCGTTACCCTGCGGGCGGCTCGTCAGCTGCGCTCGGATCCTCTGAGCTCAAGTCGGTCGTTATTCGGGTGCTTGTTCGTCTTCCCACGGAAGGTCCCTGGCCGTCCTGGATTTGAAGCTGATGACCACCGGCCGCGGGGTTCGGTCTGGTCCGCCTTCCCTGGGTCTCCTGATTCTGTGCTAACTCAGCTTCGCTGTTATTAAAAAAAAAACAATACACGTATCTTCCAGATGTGATTTCTAATCTTGGTTATAAAAGAGAGCTGTTCTACAGAAAGGTTGTGCAGTAACTCCTACATTTATCGGCAGACTTCTCACGGTAGTCCGGACCTGTCGCCACCTTCAATCGAGCTCTCTAACACGACTACACCTGTTAACAGGTGCTGTTAAGGACTTTTGGCTCCGTTGCCGTTCCGTAGTGAGGTGGGTGGCGCTTGCGCAATAGACGTTCCGTTTGTTTAATCACGTGATCCAACTAGAGCCGTGGCGGGTCACGTGGTGTAAACGAATATGTTTTCCCCACATTGCTTAGATTTAAAAACACAAATACATTTGGAACGCAACACGAGATTTACGTCACACTGAAGCTGAATGACGTCATTCAGCTTCAGTATATATTGGCCAGAACTTAAGTCGTCAGTCACAAACCTCAGAGACCTGCTCACACAGAGACACTCTGCATTTGTTTTCCCTGTGAAAACCTCCAACTCTTAAAAATGCAATCCAACAACACTTTTACATCAGATTCACAGATTAATATTCAACTGAATGACGTTATCTGTGGTCAATCTTCCAATTATGTAATCAATCAGATCCTTGGTGAAGGAACGTATGGAAAAGTGGCCGAGTGTACAAACGTAAATACAAACGAACATGTGGCTGTCAAAGTGATGAAAAAAAGTGATGCTAAATTAGGCCAAAAAGAAGCCAAGACGATGGAAAAACTCAGACAACTTGATCCTGACAAGAACTCTTTGCTCAAATTCACTGAACATTTCACATACAACAACCATTTTTGTCTGGTCTTAGAAAGGTTGGACACGAGTTTGTTTGATTTCATGGAAAACAGGAATTTCTCTCCTCTTACAATTTCTGAAATTCGACCGATTGCTCAGCAGATGCTCACCGCTCTAGATGCTCTAAAGAGCATCCATCTGGTTCATGCTGATATTAAACCAGACAACATAATGCTCGTAAACCATCATTCACAGCCCTTTAAAGTGAAGCTAATAGACTTTGGTCTTGCGACTGAGGCACCGAATTTGTGGAAGAGAGGGATTGTTCAAAATCTTTCTTACAGTGCCCCAGAAGTCCTACTGCACCATCCCACCATGGATGAAGGGGTCGATATGTGGACTCTTGGCTGTGTCCTGGCATTTTTGTACCTCGGAGATCACTTGTATCCAATGGAAAGTGAATATGAGGCCTTGAGGATGATTGTGCAACTGAACGGTCAACCTGACAAGGATTTTCTTGATGAAGCACTACACACCAATACCTATTTTAATCGGGTCAAGAAGGGTTCTCGTTGTGAGTGGTGGATGAAATCCTTTAAACAATACTCACAGGAAACAGGACAGAAGGTTGAAGAGTATGGTGGTACATTTTCAAATATGTTTTCTCTGGATCAATTGATGGCAATGCAGTCACGAAGAAAGCTCCCCTTTTATCGTGAAGACACCAAAGCGTTCATCGATTTGCTGAAGCGGATGTTTGCAATTGATCCACGCAAACGAATCACCGCAAAAGAAGCTCTTGAACATGATTTCATCACTATGAATCACCTTCTTATCTCTGATAAGCGACATTATATGACCCAAGCAAAGACTTTAATGAAAGTGTGTGACTTTGATGAAAAACAAGGTATTTCGGTTAAATGTGATGAGAAAAAAGCTGAAATTCCTGGAAGCAATGGTGGCAGCCATCACAAACAAGCAGCAGGCAGCTTTGACAAGAAAACCACCAATAAACGAAAAGCAACTTATTTAGAAAGACCTTCGAAGAAAATCAAGATTAAAGATACTAAAGTTTTAGTTGCTGAAAAGGGATCAAATGATGCCAGCTCCAGTAGAGAAGACGCAACATCTGTAATGACAACTGCAACTAAAGTAAAAAAAGATGCTTCTCAATGGTTTGGTCTCAACAATGCATCAAATGAAGGCCGCTCTAATAAACGAAAGGCAACTTATGTAGAAGGAACTTCAAAGAAAGCCAAGTTGGATGACTCTAAAATATTAGTGGTTAAAAAGGATCAAATGATGCCAGCTCCAGTAGAGAAGACGCAACATCTGTAATGACAACAGCAACTAAAGTCAAGAAAGATGCTTCTCAATGGTTTGGTCTCAACGATGCATCAAATGAAGGCCGCTCCAATAAACGAAAAGCAACTTATGTAGAAGGAACTTTAAAGAAAGCCAAGTTGGATGACCCTAAAATATTAGTGGTTAAAAAGCGATCAAATGATGCCAGCTCCAGTAGAGAAGACGCAACATCTGTAATGACAACTGCAACTAAAGTAAAAAAAGATGCTTCTCAATGGTTTGGTCTCAACAATGCATCAAATGAAGGCCGCTCTAATAAACGAAAAGCAACTTGTGTAGAAGGAACCTTCGAAGAAAGCCAAGTTGGATGACTCTAAAATATTAGTGGTTGAAAAGGGATCAAATGATGCCAGCTCCAGTAGAGAAGATGCAACATCTGTAATGACAACTGCAACTAAAGTCAAGAAAGATGCTTCTCAATGGTTTGGTCTCAACGATGCATCAAATGAAGGCCACTCTAATAAACGAAAAGCAACTTATGTAGAAGAAACTTCAAAGAAATTCAAGTTTAAAGACTAAAGTATCAGTGGTTAAAAAGCGATCAAATGATGCCAGCTCCAGTAAAGAAGACGTAACATCTGACCCATGATGTGAACGACAACCAGCATTGTCTGACACTGACAGATCAAATAAAGGAATTCCTGTGGAGAGAAAATAACTTCAGCAATAAGATCTATGAGCAAAGACCAGCAGGATGAAGAAGTAATGCAGCTGACTGAGGAATTAAGTGATGAAGGTAAACCCTTCAAAAAGACACGTTTTAAGTGAGCTGATAGTTCTTTTCTGGGACGTTCAAGCCCCATCCACCAGAAGAAACAGAAATAAAAGAAGAAACTCAAGTCATTCAACTTACCAAGAAGATGTACTGCGTTAACACACACATTTATTAGTGAGACATACACGCCCTCCAAAATTAAAAACAAAAAAAGTCAGGGCAGCACGTCAGGAAGATTCCCTGTCTGAATCCCGGCGGGGGTCTCCTCATGTCTGCGTGGGTTCCCTCCGGGTACTCCGGCTCCCTCCCACACTCCAGAGTGCTTAATTGGCGATTTTAAATTGTCCACACGAATGAGCGAGAATGGCAGCTTGTTTCTGTGATGATTTCAAAATAGTGGATTATTAATCTTTACTCTGAATAACTATAATTAATGTAAATCAGTTGTGCTCATCATCAAAATGTATATTAACAAAACCTACAAAGGTTGAATAAAATATGAAAATGTACATGTATGTCTATGTATTTTGTATGTTCAAAGACCAAAATTTGAGAAACCAAAATTACAGGTTCATTTTAACATTTGCTGACATTGTACGTCTCCATGACAACAGTGAAAATGATCACAGCCCTGCTGTTCTTGGTGGCATCTTTGATTATCTTGTACCACCAACATGACAGGTCAGCAAGTGGAGTTTGTGGAGCGGTATACGTACCTTGGGTCTCCAGTCAATAATCAACTACGTTTTAATAACAACTCTGACATGCTGTTAAGAAGGTCGGCAGCATTTTTTCTGTTTTCATGTGTCTTTGTGTTTGTTATGTAGAGTTTAGAGTTTTTTTTTGTTTCTTTAGTTGTACAGCTTAGTGTCACTGAGATGCAGGAGCTCATTTTCAAGAGAGACCTGTTTCACTTTGTTATTGTTGTGATCAAAGAGGAGCAGGTTATTTGTCCAGAGCTGGTCTGAACACATTTAACTGTAAATTATTCATCTGCAAAGAGCCATTTAATAGTAATGGCTGCTTCAAACCTTTGTTTTCATAAAAAAAGACTGGTCAGAGGCACTTTGACAAACAAACCCAGAAGAGGTGCAAGTTTCTCGCAGGTTTGCTCTGTTTCAGTCCAGGCCAGCAAAGGACAGACACATCAGCATTTCTATCCTCATTTAACTTCAAAGTTATTTCTTTCATCTGGAATTAAGTTTAGGTATGGCCGGCTACAGCCTGGTATGTTTGGAATCTAAGGAAAAGAGAAATAGCAAATAATTTTTAGAATAATCGAGAATGGTTTATTGTTCAGTTTAGTGACACACTGAAACATCATCATCCCAATATCTTGATTTCAAGAAATTCCCTTGACAAAAGGAGGAAATGTTCTGGTGAAGAGGTATTTGGTACAGCAGGGAGGTAACATCTGACTGATATTACACCGTAAAATGACTTTCACTGCACTACTGCATAACAGCAGTCACCTCAACAATTACAACATTTTATATCCACCAGAGCCACAAGGAATGAGAAGCACTGTTTTAACATATCATTTTAGGTCAAACAAATGTACAAGTCCACAACTTTAAAGGTGAAAGGAAACACACAGCTGGTCATTGTTGGAATCCTTTTAAATAAAAGTTAGTTATACCGTTTAAATGACATAAAGACAGAGTGTCCCACTTAAAAAGGAACTGCAATAAAAATTTCATCTGCGAATAGTGTGATACTGTTTAAAAAGCTTATTAAAATGACACTGTTGAATGTTCTTTGTCCAGTACAAGATTCTGAATATTGCCAATATTGGCAGTCACAGTTCTCAAATCAAAGCAGCAAACATTTTTCCTGTAAAAGGATTATTTTTAATCTGCAACCCCAATACCAGAAAGATGGCACACTGTGCAAAATGTAAATAAAAACAAAATGCAGGGATTTGCTAATCTCATGAGGCCGTTTGAAACACAAGCGCAATAGAGCATAAAGTATCAGATGTTGAAACTAATACATTTTGCGATTTTATATTAAATATTAGCGTATCTTGAATTTTATGGCAGCAGCACATCTCAAAAAAGACCTTTCACCCCTAGAAAATATTTAGTAGACCATGAAACGAAAAATCCAGCAACACAGTTGAGGACTGTTGAGCAGCTATTGGACACAATCAGACAACATTCCTCTTGGGGGAATGCTACACAATGGTAAACATTGACATGTTCCAACTTTGAGACGTGTTGCTGCCCTCAAATTCAAAATGGGCTAATATTGTGCATGAAATGGCAAAATGTCACAATTTAACCATCTGATGTTACTTTTATGTTCTATTGGAAATAAAAAATGGGTTTATAAAATTTGCAAATCACTGCATTAATTGTTTTTAATGACATTTTACACAGCGTCCCAGCTTTTTTAGAATTGGGGTCGTTATAAATAAACATGTCATTATTGTGACATGAATTAAATTAACGGCTTCTATCACTAAATAAAACATTTAAAATAAATGATTAGTGGTATGTGTTTATTAGGCTGACATTTAGCAGCACCTTTCAATAGGCAACATTAGAGTACTGAAGATACTTTGATATAACTTCATGTATTTGTAGGAATATACCGGTTCATTTGACTTCAGTACAGTCTTAAGTAATTGTTGATCAGGAATGCCATGCATAGAGCACATTAAAAATGTCAAATGCATCAATCAAAGCAAACAGACAAACAATAACAAAAATCTATTTCATATCATAAAGTGTGGTGATGTCACTATAAATGCTCAATGTCCGACTAGTTGAATGTGACTTCTCTATGTGATTCCAGATGATCAGTGATGTTACGCAACCACTTCCTGTGAGAGATTATTAGTTTGCTGGTTTGTTCATTTCCACTGTGAACTCAAGTGACCTCTGTTAGATGTGACTTGCTGTAACCGGTGACTTTGCAGCAGATGTTTATAATTCAACTATGCTGTCAGAAACTCGTGCACACCTTCTCAGGTGCACCGGAGGCCAGATAAGCGGGAACTCCTGCATACTATCTATCCATCATATATGCTCATTTATTTACTTTTGTAAAGTCCATTGGACATTCTTTGTATTTGTTAAACTATTGATGATATAATATAAGATATAAAACTACAATATTTTAGCACCATTAAGTTGATTTTTTACATGTTCCAAATATGTATATGTATCTCTCTTTTTTTAACTTTCAAGTGTAATCTCTACTCGTCTATTTATAGGACTATAATAAACTAGTCTTTAGACGGACACTTGACAATATAATATGATTAAATAATCTGATATTAATTTATGTGAACTGGTTTGAAGTCTACAGTTGTGTGCAATGTCATGTAGTTGCTGTCTATTCTGGACTGAGGTCCCTTTAAAATGACTTCATGCATTCAGCCTGTGGGACTGCTTACTTGACAAATCACCTGCACAACAGTTGGGTGAATCTGTCTGATACTTTTCTTCTTTCCATTTATCTAAACACCAAATCTTGCGTTTCCAGTTAAGGTTGTAAATAAAATGACAGGAGTGCAGGAGTTCTCTCTTTTCTTGGCTAAGTAAATGAAAAACCAAAAGCAGTATTTAAAAATTAAAATATTTATAACATGTATTGACCAAATGAGTAAATAATAAGTATGTAAGTGACCACAAAGCCAAATATTGAATTAAAATAATTACAGTAATAATTGTTATGTTATGTGACATAGAATTGGCATGATTCTATTATATTTCAAAGGACTCAAAATTAGCATGACTAAATAAAGCACTAATACCTGTATGTTTTTTTGTTGTTTTTTTTTGTGAAATTACTGTTGTGGTTGAAAGATTACTCCTGTGATGGACTGGTGATCTGTCTGGGGTGTATCCTGCCTGTTGCTCCATGTCAGCTGGGAAAGGCTACAGCCTCCCTGTGACGCTGAACAGGATGAAGCAGATGTAGAAAATAGTTGGATGAAATATTACTCTACATGTTGAATTGCTCACTGAAGGGAGAAGCATAAATAAAAACTTCTACACACACATTTAAACAGTAAAAATGTTACTAACCGTCAAACACACAACAGTGAGAAAAATACTTGAGAAACAGCGTGAGACTTGATGTAATGCATCTGTTAATTTTGCCCACGGTCAGGGATTTATATTAGTTTTGTCTCTGTGCATCCCATCCAAACACAGGCCAGGGCTGCGTAAACCTATCTTAGCACAAAAACTGAGAACAGGGGCAAACAGCTACCAAGTCACCTTGTTTTTACTGTTTAATATTTATATTGCATTTTACAACCGCAGTAGTTGTTTTGTTTTTGTTGCATCAGTGGAGTTGCCCCTGATGCTTAACGACTGCAGTAATCAACTATACGTATGAAAGTACCGGGGATGAGCTTGCTGGCTAGCGAAACGTTTGCCCCAGTACAACTTTGGTGATTCCAGGTGTAGTTAACCCACACAGTCTAGATTTTATCTGCGTACTAGTATGAACACTTGAACAACTAGTGCTGTACAAAATGCACAGAGATGGCACTTCATTATCAGTCTGACTAGATATGGTGACAAACATATGTACACTATGTCTTCAAATCATTTAAGAATGAAAAACACAGGAGTTTGTTCACCAAGATATCAAAAAGTGACTGTGGATGGCTTAGAACTTCGTGCAGAGCTTGAGCCACTGAAGTCTTTCTGCCTGGAGTCACTGAGGCACTACTTCCTTCACAGAGGCCAGGGCTGAGTGGATGCGAACGTGAAGCCGGTTCTCAAAGTCGTAGCCTGTAAAATCCTCCTGGAACATTTTAAATAGCTATTAGGATTTCATTTTAATTAATAAATAAATGCCAATTCATGAGGCAATCTTAATTTGTGTTGCTTGGAACAATTTAATACTTAATCATTTACCTTGGCTTGAAGTAGGAAGGACCGCCCCTTTCCCACAGTCTGAAATGAAATAACACAAAGGGTTAATGCATATGTTCACTGGGGAGCAACCCAAATTAAAATGTGAAAAAATATTCATGCAACTAACTGACCTCTGGTTTCCCAAGGAGTATACATCCCAGCTCATAGACGGCGTAGGGCTGAATGTATGAATTAATTTGTCGTCCATATTCATCTCTAGCAGCCAGCTGGAATGACTGGACGACAGAAAGAAAATCAATGTGAGCGGGTTTAGATTAACTACACAGCCATTCAGGGCTCAGAGTGGATTACTACCTGAATAGCATCTCTCATGTTTCTGTGGCATTTATGAATGGAACCGAGAAGAAGATATTTTAGGCCTCTGCATGAAACTTCATCTAAACTCTGCAACACTGAGGACAAATCAGGAAAATAAATCACACATGGTCAAAGTAATCTTACGCATAAGGCTTCAGCTAAAATGGTAATGTTCATCTGAATCATGTTGCACTAACCCTGATTCATTATCTGCAGTTTAGATGGGGAGCAGTTTGGAAGGGCTTTCCACAGGTAAAGTACTTCGATTATACCAAGGATGCATAGCTCTTTGGTGGGCGACACCTTTCTCAGTCTATCAGCCTGTGTATAAAAAAACAAACAAACAAACAAATAAAACAGAGAGAAAACATTTGCTCCAACTCTGAAAGGGCACTCAAAGGAGTAAAAACATGTAAAGGCTTCAGCAAGACTTACCCTTTTGACAGCAAACTGCTCTATCTGGTTGTTTTTTCTCTTGAACAGCTTCTGCACATCTTTGAAGACCCTGCTAGCTCCATCCAGGTCCCCCGATGCACCCTGACACACTGAGGGTAATCATGCAAAAACATGCAGCAGAGGAAACTCAACAGCATACTGCAACTGTTTGTTAGTGTCTAGCCGGCTTACCTCCAGTCAAGTAGGCATAATAGCACTGTGACCAGCGCGACTCATTCTTCAACCTCTCAAACGCTCTGTACGCGTCTTCAAAATTCATCTCGATCATGCTACACCAACCTGGCACAAAAAGGAAGACAGGATGAAATGAATCGGTCACTGCACTGGGATCAACAGTCATCATGTCACGACTAACCTGATGAGAAAACACGTACCAATCTCATAGAGACACACATGCTGGATCTCTCTTTGGTCTGATGCGAGTTCTAATGCATCATGGAAACAGGCCAAAGCACTGTTGATATGGCACTGGGGACAGAGAAGAAAGCACACACAGCGACAGGTAACGGTAACCATGTTAGACGTCGACAACATGGACGTGTTGAGTGAGAGTTAGATCAGCAGCAAGGTCGATCGGACACTGATGACTTAATGGATCACGTGACATGGATACAAACTATATGAATTTGAATGAGGCTGCTCTTCTGGATGGTGGAAGAACTTCAGATTCTGCTGTTCTGTATGGTTTCTACCGCAAACCTTTTTCCTAACTGTCACAACTGATTTCCGTACATACCTCTAACCTTTGAACTCGTCCTTGAAAGAACATGAAGAGAGACGAGTTGGGGTAAACCACTGACTTTCTCTGCAGAATAGCTTTGGCTTCCTGCAGCCCCGTGTGTGTGTCAGAGCCATCCAGAGCAAAGAACGGCAGCACAACTGTGTGGTACCACAAAAGGGCCAACCTGAGCAACAAAACAAGACATTCATTATGACTCCCTTGATACAGTCTTAATGGATCAATATTCCACTGTTCTGCTCCAACTGGTCATCAGGTGATGCATTGGTTTCATCATCTTAGTTGGCTATTACTGTCAAGATGAAGATAAAAGACATACTTTGTAAATATTGAAGGAGGTCATTACTCTATTAATGTTCGGATTCACTATGGGTTTTTTTCCTTAGAGGTTAATTTAAAATATCTGTCAGGGAAATAAAACCCTTATATTTGACAAGTGAGATGTCCATCACAGTTTTATGTTGCAACCAACAAGCTGGGAGGAGAAAGAGCTCAATGTCTGGAATTATTGTAAGCTAAAACTGTGAAATTGTAGACTATAAAACCAAAATGACGACATGAAAAGGAGGAAAAACATTCCACAACGGTGGAAGATGATCAACACATTTCCTACACGCTTGAATGAGGCTGCTCTCGTGGATGATGAGCCTTCAATCCGATCTTAATTCTCTAAAAAGTGGTTTCAGGGAGTGTAAAGATAATAAACAGGTAGTTATTATTGAGTTTACTATAAATAAACCATAGTTGGTAATAAATTATGATTATATCTTCTTTATGAGAAATGATCAGACTTGCACACACTCACGTTGCCAGTGGTGCCTTCATGTCTTTGCTCACGCTCGCATACATGAGGGAGGACAGGCCCTGTAGGCGGTCGCCAGGAAAACCAAGCAGGTTGATAATCTTAAGCAGATGTGGTGGTACCATGGAGATGCACAGGTGGAAGAGGCCATAACCAAAACTGACAGAGCCCTTGAGCCTGTCCAGGGCCTCGGCTGTCACACCATTCTCCACTGGTGCATTGTGGTTAGCGTTGTCTGCTGAAAGACTCTCCTGGTTGCCAGAGGACCTCCGCTGGCAGCTTTCCTGCAGCTGACTGATGTCACTGTGGCATTTATTATACATCTTCCATGCCTTACGAAGAATCCAGCCTCCTTTAATATAAGCTGCTTGCAGAAACAACAATAATGCTTATAACATTACAAGTGTCATGACAGACATACAGCACTGTAAAAACATAATGGTCCACATATCCGTTTTCAAAGATGCCAAACAGTCCACTGTCAGTTTCAGTGTCTGCTTTATTTAGGGAGTTTATTGAGAACAGCTGCAGCTGAACTGGAAAACGAATCAAAATAACCAACCAGCAGCTACCACAAATGACACGATCATCTCAATCTTTTTTATTTTTGTAACTGTTTCTCAATGGTAAACTTAAGGGCTCTAAATGGTGCATGATTGAGATCATTGTTTCAGAGCCTGACGCAAAACCATTTAGAAAAATACAATACATTTTTAAAATCAGGTCAATCTGATTAACAAGGCTGCCCAAACTTACGCATCCCACTGTGTCTGGTCCAAAAAATATTTAGTATTCTTCTCCCCTTCTTCCATCCATTTCCATCTTGATCTGAGAAAGGCTCCTCTGGCTGTTTCTTCTTACATTTTGTCTAATTCAAGCTGTAACGCTGTTAATTCTCCAGTTTTTCCCATCAGAAAGATCTACTTTTTCTACTAATCTTGTAATAGTTTTGGTAATTTGGGTTTCATTTTTTCATCCTTTAGCTTTGGCAAATTTCTTTCCAGATCATATCGCAAAATTCCTAATCTCAAATTTCATTCATTCCCAACACAGGTCAGACCTTAATCATAATAACCCGGCGCTTAGTAAAAGCTGCAGGATCTATGAAACTGATTCCTTCCTGCTTTCAATGTCTGAGGAGATGAACCAGAAATCTAACCCAGACTGTTGAGGTCTGTTTGACCAAGTATATGGTTTCTGTTTAGGATTTCTGTGCCTCCAAATATCAATGAACCCATTCTACTACAGGTATTGTCTAATTCATTCATACCTTGTTCTTGGGGGCCATCGGTCCCTGGAATCATCCAACACTGTATTAAAGTCCCCTCCGCACAGCACTTTGGCAGTTAGACATGTTAATAAGAACTGATTTATTTTGCTTTCCATTGTAGAAAAATAGATTTCTTTACTGTTCAAGCCATTTATATTAGCGATGACAAAAGGAGAGGGATCAACCTCAACAAGAACAATTATCCATCTGTCATTTTTGCCTGAGAGATTCGTGATTATTTGACATTTAAATGTTCCTTGTAATACAGCAACCCCTGCTGATCCGTTACCCTGCGGGCGGCTCGTCAGCTGCGCTCGGATCCTCTGAGCTCAAGTCGGTCGTTATTCGGGTGCTTGTTCGTCTTCCCACGGAAGGTCCCTGGCCGTCCTGGATTTGAAGCTGATGACCACCGGCCGCGGGGTTCGGTCTGGTCCGCCTTCCCTGGGTCTCCTGATTCTGTGCTAACTCAGCTTCGCTGTTATTAAAAAAAAAAAACAATACACCTATCTTCCAGATGTGATTTCTAATCTTGGTTATAAAAGAGAGCTGTTCTACAGAAAGGTTGTGCAGTAACTCCTACATTTATCGGCAGACTTCTCACGGTAGTCCGGACCTGTCGCCACCTTCAATCGAGCTCTCTACACGACTACACCTGTTAACAGGTGCTGTTAAGGACTTTTGGCTCCGCTGCCGTTCCGTAGTGAGGTGGGTGGCGCTTGCGCAATAGACGTTCCGTTTGTTTAATCACGTGATCCAACTAGAGCCGTGGCGGGTCACGTGGTGTAAACGAATATGTTTTCCCCACATTGCTTAGATTTAAAAACACAAATACATTTGGAACGCAACACGAGATTTACGTCACACTGAAGCTGAATGACGTCATTCAGCTTCAGTATATATTGGCCAGAACTTAAGTCGTCAGTCACAAACCTCAGAGACCTGCTCACACAGAGACACTCTGCATTTGTTTTCCCTGTGAAAACCTCCAACTCTTAAAAATGCAATCCAACAACACTTTTACATCAGATTCACAGATTAATATTCAACTGAATGACGTTATCTGTGGTCAATCTTCCAATTATGTAATCAATCAGATCCTTGGTGAAGGAACGTATGGAAAAGTAGCCGAGTGTACAAACGTAAATACAAACGAACATGTGGCTGTCAAAGTGATGAAAAAAAGTGATGCTAAATTAGGCCAAAAAGAAGCCAAGACGATGGAAAAACTCAGACAACTTGATCCTGACAAGAACTCTTTGCTCAAATTCACTGAACATTTCACATACAACAACCATTTTTGTCTGGTCTTAGAAAGGTTGGACACGAGTTTGTTTGATTTCATGGAAAACAGGAATTTCTCTCCTCTTAAAATTTCTGAAATTCGACCGATTGCTCAGCAGATGCTCACCGCTCTAGATGCTCTAAAGAGCATCCATCTGGTTCATGCTGATATTAAACCAGACAACATAATGCTCGTAAACCATCATTCACAGCCCTTTAAAGTGAAGCTAATAGACTTTGGTCTTGCGACTGAGGCACCGAATTTGTGGAAGAGAGGGATTGTTCAAAATCTTTCTTACAGTGCCCCAGAAGTCCTACTGCACCATCCCACCATGGATGAAGGGGTCGATATGTGGACTCTTGGCTGTGTCCTGGCATTTTTGTACCTCGGAGATCACTTGTATCCAATGGAAAGTGAATATGAGGCCTTGAGGATGATTGTTCAACTGAACGGTCAACCTGACAAGGATTTTCTTGATGAAGCACTACACACCAATACCTATTTTAATCGGGTCAAGAAGGGTTCTCGTTGTGAGTGGTGGATGAAATCCTTTAAACAATACTCACAGGAAACAGGAAAGAAGGTTGAAGAGTATGGTGGTACATTTTCAAATATGTTTTCTCTGGATCAATTGATGGCAATGCAGTCACGAAGAAAGCTCCCCTTTTATCGTGAAGACACCAAAGCGTTCATCGATTTGCTGAAGCGGATGTTTGCAATTGATCCACGCAAACGAATCACCGCAAAAGAAGCTCTTGAACATGATTTCATCACTATGAATCACCTTCTTATCTCTGATAAGCGACATTATATGACCCAAGCAAAGACTTTAATGAAAGTGTGTGACTTTGATGAAAAAAAAGGTATTTCGGTTAAATGTGATGAGAAAAAAGCTGAAATTCCTGGAAGCAATGGTGGCAGCCATCACAAACAAGCAGCAGGCAGCTTTGACAAGAAAACCACCAATAAACGAAAAGCAACTTATTTAGAAAGACCTTCGAAGAAAGCCAAGTTGGATGACTCTAAAATATTAGTGGTTAAAAAGCAATCAAATGATGCCAGCTCCAGTAGAGAAGACGCAACATCTGTAATGACAACTGCAACTAAAGTCAAGAAAGATGCTTCTCAATGGTTTGGTCTCAACGATGCATCAAATGAAGGCCGCTCCAATAAACGAAAAGCAACTTATGTAGAAGGAACTTTAAAGAAAGCCAAGTTGGATGACTCTAAAATATTAGTGGTTAAAAAGCGATCAAATGATGCCAGCTCCAGTAGAGAAGACGCAACATCTGTAATGACAACTGCAACTAAAGTAAAAAAAGATGCTTCTCAATGGTTTGGTCTCAACGATGCATCAAATGAAGGCCGCTCTAATAAACGAAAAGCAACTTGTGTAGAAGGAACTTCGAAGAAAGCCAAGTTGGATGACTCTAAAATATTAGTGGTTAAAAAGGGATCAAATGATGCCAGCTCCAGTAGAGAAGACGCAACATCTGTAATGACAACTGTAACTAAAGTCAAGAAAGATGCTTCTCAATGGTTTGGTCTCAACGATGCATCAAATGAAGGCCACTCCAATAAACGAAAAGCAACTTGTGTAGAAGGAACTTCAAAGAAATTCAAGTTTAAAGACTAAAGTATCAGTGGTTAAAAAGCGATCAAATGATGCCAGCTCCAGTAAAGAAGACGTAACATCTGACCTATGATGTGAACGACAACCAGCATTGTCTGACACTGACAGATCAAATAAAGGAATTCCTGTGGAGAGAAAATAACTTCAGCAATAAGATCTATGAGCAAAGACCAGCAGGATGAAGAAGTAATGCAGCTGACTGAGGAATTAAGTGATGAAGGTAAACCCTTCAAAAAGACACGTTTTAAGTGAGCTGCAAGTTCTTTTCTCGGACGTTCAAGCCCCATCCACCAGAAGAAACAGAAATAAAAGAAGAAACTCAAGTCATTCAACACACCAAGAAGATGACCTGCGTTAACACACACATTTATTAGTGAACATACACGCCCTCCAAAATTAAAAACAAAAAAGTCAGGGCAGCACGTCAGGAAGATTCCCAGTCTGAATCCCGGCGGGGGTCTCTTCATGTCTGCGTGGGTTCCCTCCGGGTACTCCGGCTCCCTCCCACACTCCAGAGTGCTTAATTGGTGATTTTAAATTGTCCACATGTTTTCATGTGTCTCTGTGTTTGTTATGTAGAGTTTAGAGTTTGTTTTTGTTTTTTTGTTTCTTTAGTTGTACAGGTTACTGTCACTGAGATGCAGGAGCTCATTTTCAAGAGAGACCTGTTTCACTTTGTGAGGCTCGCCCAAGCACAACTGGTCCTATATGTTTGGTTTGATAAACTTACAAATAAATCTCCTCAAATGAGAGAAGTTGTTTGTCCTCTTTAATATTGTAAACAAAGGTATTTAGTCTCTTCTCCAGCTAAACGAACTCGCCCTGACAGGATGTTGTGGGGCTCTTCGTTGGTCTTTTGTGACTTGAGAACCATGAACTTTGTGCACAGCTTGCAGATTAAGTTTATTGTCTAAAACAGTCATTCATAAACTTAACTGATCAAAGGGGCAGAGGTGAATGTAAAAGCCACAAGTTACATTAAGCAGACACAAATCAAGCTGTCCAACTGTACCTCATCATGTGATACAAATACTGCAGGCTGTGCTCTCTGGACGAGGGTGGCCTGTAAAAATAGTGAAGGTGCACCTCCATCACGTGGTGAAAAAAGATATTTAAGATGTTTCTGCTGTCTTAGGGGATTTGTACTTTCTGTCATAAATATCAGTTATAATATCAAATGTCTTTAGGAGGGTCTGACCCCCCATAACCCCCCTCTGACAACGTCCCATCCAACTATGATTCCAACTCTTCAGATGGCAACAATAAAACTTCAAAAATCATATGAATTACTGTATTATTATTTATTTACTAATTCATGTAGAAAAACATGTCACGTCTTCATGCTCATCTGAGGTTATATAAACAAATCAAAGACCTGCTAACAGCCAGATGGTAAGAGAAGAAAATCATCATGTCACTTTTATCACGTTCATTTTTTGGTGGAATTATGAAAGATTAAAGATTCTTAAAGTCTCCAAATAAAGAAGCAGTCCAGAAAAGATGTAGCTGATGTAACCCGGTGTTTTAGCCCTCTTTGGCAGAATATTTATTCCCCCCCTTTATCTTATTCTTCTTTCTTTCTCCAGGAATCAATAAATAATAGTTAGACTGTCATGGGGGCTGGTGAAGAGAACACACTCACACACCTACACCACCTCTCTGGGTCACTTTTACTCCTCTTTTCTGGGTCACATTTACACCACCTCTCTGGGTCACATTTACTCCTCTTTTCTGGCTCACATTTACACCACCTCTCTGGGTCACTTTTACTCCTCTTTTCTGGGTCACATTTACACCACCTCTCTGGGTCACATTTACACCACCTCTCTGGGTCACATAACTACAATATTTATTACAATTTTAACAAAAAAACAAAATAGAAAAAACAAAAAAAATTTAATAAAACAATATTCTAAATAATAAAAACCAGGATGCAAAGAAAAGTGGAGCTCTGAGTATTTAAAAAATTGGATAAATAAAGTTCTTCCAAAAAAATTGGATCTGGCAAAATCAGTATTGACGGGTCACACTCAATAAAAAGTTGGTAATTGGAATGGGTCAAGAAAACTGCATTTGGTGCATCTGTAGTACTTACTGGAAATACTGGTACTTACTGACTACTGAATGTCGGCCGTACCACCGTCAGTAGATGCAGGATAAGGAGGAACGTTCATGACCTCTGCTTCATCCTGATCCAGTCAGAATATTCCTTAAAGGACCACTTGGGCCATGAGTTTATTGTCTTCACATACAATAATTGCACACTCTCTGGAAATCCTATAAACTTTGTTTCACTTGTGTCGGGTGTCCAGAGAGAGCAAAGTGCTGATTGTTTGCTTCGTTAAGCTTCATGACATGATGACGACTGATGAAGAGATGATGGCTAGCCATTGGCTAATCTGATGACCAAATTAAAAAAGACTCCGCCTCGTAATATAAATACATGTATAGTAATTCATCTGAAGTGGTATTAGAGCCTTGTTGGATGTGAAATCTAGTAATGGAGACCAAAACTGTTTTTTGAATCCGTATTCAAATATGGTTTTTCTGATGCAAAGTTGCACATTTTAATATAGAATTCAATAGAAGTGAATTTATAAAATACAAAAACATTTGACAAATTCATCTGACGTGGTACAAAATAATAATATAAAGGAGTTGATATTGGAAGTGGATTTAAAAACACATTTTGTAGAAGAATTTTGAACAAGATCCATTTTGAGGAAATCTTTAAATGATTTGCTCCACTTCATTTGTTGATGACGTACTTGACTAAAAGCACACAGCTGGAGGTGCTTCGGAGAAGGTTCAGAGACACTAAAGAGGCTACAGTTCACTCTGGCCAGAGTTGATTGCAAGCAAGTTATAAAGTCAAAGTTTATAGCCTACTTTTACTTAAAATAGTTATACATAGCAAATAACTATATGACTGCTGTCGTGGAAAAACCTAACACCTCTGTGTAATATGTTTTAGCCACTAGGTGACTATCTGGACTAAGACTGAGTCCGTTAGATTATCGTGACTAAAGACGTGAGAGAAGACCCAAAGTTTAGTAGATTTACTTTCAGCCACTCGGGCCATGAGTTTATTGTCTTCACATACAATTATTGCACACTCTGTAAATCCTATAAACTTTGTTTCACTTCTCAAATATCACTGTGTGTCTCCAATATGATATATTTAACTGAATTTCTTTTGTCGTAACACCCAACGATTTATACAGAAAAATTACGAAGATTAACAAGGCTGCCCAAACTTACGCATCCCACTGTGGGTCCAAAAAATATTTAGTATTCTTCTCCCCTTCTTCCATCCATTTCCTTCTTGATCTGAGAAAGGCTCCTCTGGCTGTTTCTTCTTACATTTTGTCTAATTCAAGCTGTAACGCTGTTAATTCTCCAGTTTTTCCCATCAGAAAGATCTACTTTTTCTACTAATCTTGTAATAGTTTTGGTAATTTGGGTTTCATTTTTTCATCCTTTAGCTTTGGCAAATTTCTTTCCAGATCATATCGCAAAATTCCTAATCTCAAATTTCATTCATTCCCAACACTTTCCAAAATCGCTGATTGTATTGGCTCGTGTGCTTTACTTTTCTGTAATACCCAGGGTTTCCTTCTGAAATTCTTTATTATGTAATAGTCTTATTTAACTTCCAATAATCTCTACTGGAGCTACTTTTAGTCCAGGTCAGACCTTAATCATAATAACCCGGCGCTTAGTAAAAACTGCAGGATCTATGAAACTGATTCCTTCCTGCTTTCAAAGGCTGAGGAGATGAACCAGAAATCTAACCCAGACTGTTGAGGTCTGTTTGACCAAGTATATGGTTTCTGTTTAGGATTTCTGTGCCTCCAAATATCAATGAGGCCCATTCTGCTACAAGTATTGTCTAATTCATTCATACCTTGTTCTTGGGGGCCATCGGTCCCTGGAACCATCCAACACTGTATTAAAGTCCCCTCCCCACAGCACTTTGGCAGTTAGACATGTTAATAAGAACTGATTTATTTTGCTTTCTATTGTAGAAAAATAGATTTCTTTACTGTTCAAGCCATATATGTTAGCGATGACAAATGGAGAGGGATCAACCTCCACAAGAACAATTATCCATATGTCATTTTTGTCTGAGAGATGCGTTATTATTTGACATTTAAATGTTCCTTGTAATACAGCAACCCCTGCTGATCCGTTACCCTGCGGGCGGCTCGTCAGCTGCGCTCGGATCCTCTGAGCTCAAGTCGGTCGTTATTCGGGTGCTTGTTCGTCTTCCCACGGAAGGTCCCTGGCCGTCCTGGATTTGAAGCTGATGACCACCGGCCGCGGGGTTCGGTCTGGTCCGCCTTCCCTGGGTCTCCTGATTCTGTGCTAACTCAGCTTCGCTGTTATTAAAAAAAAAAGAACAATACACGTATCTTCCAGATGTGATTTCTAATCTTGGTTATAAAAGAGAGCTGTTCTACAGAAAGGTTGTGCAGTAACTCCTACATTTATCGGCAGACTTCTCACGGTAGTCCGGACCTGTCGCCACCTTCAATCGAGCTCTCTAACACGACTACACCTGTTAACAGGTGCTGTTAAGGACTTTTGGCTCCGTTGCCGTTCCGTAGCGAGGTGGGTGGCGCTTGCGCAATAGACGTTCCGTTTGTTTAATCACGTGATCCAACTAGAGCCGTGGCGGGTCACGTGGTGTAAACGAATATTTTTCCCCACATTGCTTAGATTTAAAAACACAAATACATTTGGAACGCAACATGAGATTTACGTCACACTGAAGCTGAATGACGTCATTCAGCTTCAGTATATATTGGCCAGAACTTAAGTCGTCAGTCACAAACCTCAGAGACCTGCTCACACAGAGACACTCTGCATTTGTTTTCCCTGTGAAAACCTCCAACTCTTAAAAATGCAATCCAACAACACATTTACATCAGATTCACAGATTAATATTCAACTGAATGACGTTATCTGTGGTCAATCTTCCAATTATGTAATCAATCAGATCCTTGGTGAAGGAACGTATGGAAAAGTGGCCGAGTGTACAAACGTAAATACAAACGAACATGTGGCTGTCAAAGTGATGCAAAACAGTGATGCTAAATTAGGCCAAAACGAAGCCAAGACGATGGAAAAACTCAGACAACTTGATCCTGACAAGAACTCTTTGCTCAAATTCACTGAACATTTCACATACAACAACCATTTTTGTCTGGTCTTAGAAAGGTTGGACACGAGTTTGTTTGATTTCATGGAAAACAGGAATTTCTCTCCTCTTACAATTTCTGAAATTCGACCGATTGCTCAGCAGATGCTCACCGCTCTAGATGCTCTAAAGAGCATCCATCTGGTTCATGCTGATATTAAACCAGACAACATAATGCTCGTAAACCATCATTCACAGCCCTTTAAAGTGAAGCTAATAGACTTTGGTCTTGCAACTGAGGCACCGAATTTGTGGAAGAGTGGGATTGTTCAAAATCTTTCTTACAGGGCCCCAGAAGTCCTACTGCACCATCCCACCATGGATGAAGGGGTCGATATGTGGACTCTTGGCTGTGTCCTGGCATTTTTGTACCTCGGAGATCACTTGTATCCAATGGAAAGTGAATATGAGGCCTTGAGGATGATGGTGCAACTGAACGGTCAACCTGACAAGGATTTTCTTGATGAAGCACTACACACCAATACCTATTTTAATCGGGTCAAGAAGGGTTCTCGTTGTGAGTGGTGGATGAAATCCTTTAAACAATACTCACAGGAAACAGGAAAGAAGGTTGAAGAGTATGGTGGTACATTTTCAAATATGTTTTCTCTGGATCAACTGATGGCAATGCAGTCACACAGAAAGCTCCCCTTTTATCGTGAAGACACCAAAGCGTTCATCGATTTGCTGAAGCGGATGTTTGCAATTGATCCACGCAAACGAATCACCGCAAAAGAAGCTCTTGAACATGATTTCATCACTATGAATCACCTTCTTATCTCTGATGAGCGACCTTATATGACCCACGCAAAGACTTTAATGACAGTGTGTGACTTTGATGAAAAACAAGGTATTTCAGTTAAATGTGATGAGAAAAAAGCTGGAACTTCTGGAAGCAATGGTGGCAGCCATGACAAACAAGCAGCAGGCAGCTTTGACAAGAAAACCACCAATAAACGAAAAGCAACTTATGTAGAAAGACCTTCGAAGAAAGCCAAGTTCAAAGATACTAAACTTTTAGTTGCTGAAAAGGGATCAAATGATGCCAGCACCTGTAAAGAAGGGGCAACATCTGTAATGACAACTGTAACTAAAGTCAAGAAAGATGCTTCTCAATGGTTTGGAGTCAACGATGCATCAAATGAAGGCCGCTCTAATAAACGAAAAGCAACTTATGTAGAAGGAACTTCGAAGAAATTTAAGTTTAAAGATACTAAAGTTTTAGTTGCTGAAAAGGGGTCAAATGATGCCAGCACCCGTAAAGAAGACGCAACATCTGTAATGACAACTGTAACTAAAGTCAAGAAAGATGCTTCTCAATGGTTTGGAGTCAACGATGCATCAAATGAAGGCCGCTCCAATAAACGAAAAGCAACTTATGTAGAAGGAACATCGAAGAAATTTAAGTTTAAAGATACTAAAGTTTTAGTTGCTGAAAAGGGATCAAATGATGCCAGCACCCGTAAAGAAGACGCAACATCTGTAATGACAACTGTAACTAAAGTCAAGAAAGATGCTTCTCAATGGTTTGGTCTCAACGATGCATCAAATGAAGGCCACTCCAATAAACGAAAAGCAACTTATGTAGAAGGAACTTCAAAGAAAGCCAAGTTTAAAGACTAAAGTATCAGTGGTTAAAAAGCGATCAAATGATGCCAGCTCCAGTAAAGAAGACGTAACATCTGACCCATGATGTGAACAACAACCAGCATTGTCTGACACTGACAGATCAAATAAAGGAATTCCTGTGGAGAGAAAATAACTTCAGCAATAAGATCTATGAGCAAAGACCAGCAGGATGAAGAAGTAATGCAGCTGACTGAGGAATTAAGTGATGAAGGTAAACCCTTCAAAAAGACACGTTTTAAGTGAGCTGCAAGTTCTTTTCTGGGACGTTCAAGCCCCATCCACCAGAAGAAACAGAAATAAAAGAAGAAACTCAAGTCATTCAACACACCAAGAAGATGACCTGCGTTAACACACACATTTATTAGTGAACATACACGCCCTCCAAAATTAAAAACAAAAAAAGTCAGGGCAGCACGTCAGGAAGATTCCCTGTCTGAATCCCGGCGGGGGTCTCCTCATGTCTGCGTGGGTTCCCTCCGGGTACTCCGGCTCCCTCCCACACTCCAGAGTGCTTAATTGGTGATTTTAAATTGTCCACATGTTTTCATGTGTCTCTGTGTTTGTTATGTAGAGTTTAGAGTTTGTTTTTGTTTTTTTGTTTCTTTAGTTGTACAGGTTAGTGTCACTGAGATGCAGGAGCTCATTTTCAAGAGAGACCTGTTTCACTTTGTGAGGCTCGCCCAAGCACAACTGGTCCTATATGTTTGGTTTGATAAACTTACAAATAAATCTCCTCAAATGAGAGAAGTTGTTTGTCCTCTTTAATATTATAAACAAAGGTATTTAGTCTCTTCTCCAGCTAAACGAACTCGCCCTGACAGGATGTTGTGGGGCTCTTCGTTGGTCTTTTGTGACTTGAGAACCATGAACTTTGTGCACAGCTTGCAGATTAAGTTTATTGTCTAAAACAGTCATTCATAAACTTAACTGATCAAAGGGGCAGAGGTGAATGTAAAAGCCACAAGTTACATTAAGCAGACACAAATCAAGCTGTCCAACTGTACCTCATCATGTGATACAAATACTGCAGGCTGTGCTCTCTGGACGAGGGTGGCCTGTAAAAATAGTGAAGGTGCACCTCCATCACGTGGTGAACAAAGATATTTAAGATGTTTCTGCTGTCTTAGGGGATTTGTACTGTCTGTCATAAATATCAGTTATAATATCAAATGTCTTTAGGAGGGTCTGACCCCCCATAACCCCCTCTGACAACGTCCCATCCAACTATGATTCCAACTCTTCAGATGGCAACAATAAAACTTCAAAAATCATATGAATTACTGTATTATTATTTATTTACTAATTCATGTAGAAAAACATGTCACGTCTTCATGCTCATCTGAGGTTATATAAACAAATCAAAGACCTGCTAACAGCCAGATGGTAAGAGAAGAAAATCATCATGTCACTTTTATCACGTTCATTTTTTGGTGGAATTATGAAAGATTAAAGATTCTTAAAGTCTCCAAATAAAGAAGCAGTCCAGAAAAGATGTAGCTGATGTAACCCGGTGTTTTAGCCCTCTTCGGCAGAATATTTATTCCCCCCCCTTTATCTTATTCTTCTTTCTTTCTCCAGGGATCAATAAATAATAGTTAGACTGTCATGGGGGCTGGTGAAGGGAACACACTCACACACCTATGCACACATTAAAAAAACCCTCTGTTGCAAGATGAAAAAGCATATATACAGCTCTTGAGTTTTACCAAACTTGGTATTAATCATTAATATATGTGCAAACAAGGGAAAAAATAG
Source organism: Xenentodon cancila (assembly GCA_014839995.1). Classification (NCBI taxonomy): domain Eukaryota; kingdom Metazoa; phylum Chordata; class Actinopteri; order Beloniformes; family Belonidae; genus Xenentodon; species Xenentodon cancila. Next base: position 24,807,722 of record CM026206.1, read on the forward strand.
ATGTAGCTGTGCCAAAAAGTTTGTATCCTCAACTGGATTAAACAAAAGTAATTATTGTACCAGCAGGTGGCAGCAAATCATCAGAGTGACTCAATCAGGCTCAAAGTAAAACATTGTAACTCCATCCATCCATCCATCCATCCATCATCCATCCATCCATCCATCCGTCCGTCCGTCCGTCCATCTATCCATCCATCCATCCATCCGTCCGTCCGTCCATCCATCCATCATACCTGTTACTTTCTATCTAACATCGGGGGCTGCTGGGTCAAATCCCAGCTCTCTGAGGGCAAAAGGCCGGGCTACATCCTGGACAAGTCTCAGGCCCTGAAACAAGCTGACCACAGATTTAATTCCATTTGCAGCAGAACTACAGCTCCTGCTTGTTTTAATTGGCGGTTTATCTGCAGATTTGTATATTAATGGTTGTGTTTCTGTATTTGCTGGAGCTTTGAGTGATCTCTACAGTTGTCTGAATAGTTCTGTAAAATTCTAAACACTTATTAAAACAAAGAAATACAAAATAAGAAGCTGGGGCTGTTGTTGTTGTTCTTTTTTTTACTTTTGAACGCTATTCTTTTTTAAAAACCTGCATCCCTCTAAACAGGGGACCAGCTAACTGGGACCAGGGGGCACCGCAGTAGTGAAGTAACACTTCCTGGATGTTCGTTTGGATTTTTACTTTTTTCTCAATCTACCAAAAAGACTTGAGAGACTAGAAAATAAAGGCTGATTTATTAATCAGTTTGTCCATCTGCTCTGGGCTTAAACAAACATCAAACTTCATGTTTGTTCACGTTACTTTCAGATCTAAAACCACTTCTGCTTTGATTACTTTGTTTTGGAGTTGAATTTCAGCCTTTGAAAGAGACGACTGTGTCAAATTTACAGTGAGGGAAGGCAACGCTTTTTGTCTTTCTAACAAATGAATTGAATTAACTATTGATAAACTGAGTTGATCCTGTTTTTGCACGTGATGTCAGGACAACGCCCTACTAAGGTCAAATGTTATTTGCTGTACCTGGCAGTAAAGCTGCTCTGATTCTGAATTCAAGTGGGTTTATTGTCCACTGTTTTCACCATTGTCCTGTGTAAACTGACATATGAAAGCTTTGGATTACAAGTCAATAATGTCAAAACAAATACGTGGAATAGTAGATATGTTTGAAACTGGTAAAAGGTTAAGCATTATTTGTTAGAACAACATGGCCCAAGTATGACAACAGCAGATGTATTAACAAATACGTCTTATCAAACATTTAAAAGATCAGACATGTTATTTTCATTTCAAATCTTGATCCATCAAGATAGTTGTGTGTTGAACTAAAGCAAGAAATATAACAGAATTCAGATTAAATTCAGATTGTGTTACAGCATAAAAAATTATACTGGCTACGTCCACATAAGACAATGTCAGCAATTTTCTCTGCAGACGTTGTCGGCAATAAAACAAGAAAAAAATTACATTTTATCATTAGTATATGTATTTATAAGTGCATTTCTTTTTAAGCAAAACAGTCCTCTCTCGATCAGAGAACTTCAGTCCAGTGATGTCCATCTCCTCTGAAATCTCCTTTCAGGATTGCAGACAGAAGGATTGTCATTTCATCTCCCCGCCACTAGGTGACAATATGTTGGTTCTAATGAGACTGAAGACTTCTTGAAGCAGATCTCCAGCACAGACTCCATCAATCTTTTCAGACACCACTTTTATGGGTCACATTTACACCACCTCTCTGGGTCACATTTACTCCTCTTTTCTGGCTCACTTTTACATCACCTCTTTTCTGGGTCACATTTACACCACCTCTCTGGGTCACATTTACTCCTCTTTTCTGGGTCACATTTACACCACCTCTCTGGGTCACATTTACACCACCTCTCTGGGTCACATTTACACCACCTCTCTGGGTCACATATACACCACCTCTCTGGGTCACATAACTACAATATTTATTACAAGTTTAACAAAAAAAACAAAATAGAAAAAACAAAAAAAATTAAATAAAACAATATTCTAAATAATAAAAACCAGGATGCAAAGAAAAGTGGAGCTCTGAGTATTTAAAAAATTGGATAAATAAAGTTCTTCCAAAAAAATTGGATCTGGCAAAATCAGTATTGACGGGTCACACTCAATAAAAAGTTGGTAATTGGAATGGGTCAAGAAAACTGCATTTGGTGCATCTGTAGTACTTACTGGAAATACTGGTACTTACTGACTACTGAATGTCGGCCGTACCACCGTCAGTAGATGCAGGATAAGGAGGAACGTTCATGACCTCTGCTTCATCCTGATCCAGTCAGAATATTCCTTAAAGGACCACTTGGGCCATGAGTTTATTGTCTTCACATACAATAATTGCACACTCTCTGGAAATCCTATAAACTTTGTTTCACTTGTGTCGGGTGTCCAGAGAGAGCAAAGTGCTGATTGTTTGCTCCGTTAAGCTTCATGACATGATGACGACTGATGAAGAGATGATGGCTAGCCATTGGATAATCTGATGACCAAATTAAAAAAGACTCCGCCTCGTAATATAAATACATGTATAGTAATTCATCTGAAGTGGTATTAGAGCCTTGTTGGATGTGAAATCTAGTAATGGAGACCAAAACTGTTTTTTGAATCCGTATTCAAATATGGTTTTTCTGATGCAAAGTTGCACATTTTAATATGGAATTCAATAGAAGTGAATTTATAAAATACAAAAACATTTGACAAATTCATCTGACGTGGTACAAAATAATAATATAAAGGAGTTGATATTGGAAGTGGATTTAAAAACACATTTTGTAGAAGAATTTTGAACAAGATCCATTTTGAGGAAATCTTTAAATGATTTGCTCCACTTCATTTGTTGATGACGTACTTGACTAAAAGCACACAGCTGGAGGTGCTTCGGAGAAGGTTCAGAGACACTAAAGAGGCTACAGTTCACTCTGGCCAGAGTTGATTGCAAGCAAGTTATAAAGTCAAAGTTTATAGCCTACTTTTACTATAAAATAGTTATACATAGCAAATAACTATATGACTGCTGTCGTGGAAAAACCTAACACCTCTGTGTAATATGTTTTAGCCACTAGGTGACTATCTGGACTAAGACTGAGTCCGTTAGATTATCGTGACTAAAGACGTGAGAGAAGACCCAAAGTTTAGTAGATTTACTTTCAGCCACTCGGGCCAGGAGTTTATTGTCTTCACATACAATTATTGCACACTCTGTAAATCCTATAAACTTTGTTTCACTTCTCAAATATCACTGTGTGTCTCCAATATGATATATTTAACTGAATTTCTTTTGTCGTAACACCCAACGATTTATACAGAAAAATTACGAAGATTAACAAGGCTGCCCAAACTTACGCATCCCACTGTGTCTGGTCCAAAAAATATTTAGTATTCTTCTCCCCTTCTTCCATCCATTTCCTTCTTGATCTGAGAAAGGCTCCTCTGGCTGTTTCTTCTTACATTTTGTCTAATTCAAGCTGTAACGCTGTTAATTCTCCAGTTTTTCCCATCAGAAAGATCTACTTTTTCTACTAATCTTGTAATAGTTTGGTAATTTGGGTTTCATTTTTTCATCCTTTAGCTTTGGCAAATTTCTTTCCAGATCATATCGCAAAATTCCTAATCTCAAATTTCATTCATTCCCAACACTTTCCAAAATCGCTGATTGTATTGGCTCGTGTGCTTTACTTTTCTATAATACCCAGGGTTTCCTTCTGAAATTCTTTATTATGTAATAGTCTTATTTAACTTCCAATAATCTCTACTGGAGCTACTTTTAGTCCAGGTCAGACCTTAATCATAATAACCCGGCGCTTAGTAAAAACTGCAGGATCTATGAAACTGATTCCTTCCTGCTTTCAATGTCTGAGGAGATGAACCAGAAATCTAACCCAGACTGTTGAGGTCTGTTTGACCAAGTATATGGTTTCTGTTTAGGATTTCTGTGCCTCCAAATATCAATGAGGCCCATTCTGCTACAGGTATTGTCTAATTCATTCATACCTTGTTCTTGGGGGCCATCGGTCCCTGGAATCATCCAACACTGTATTAAAGTCCCCTCCCCACAGCACTTTGGCAGTTAGACATGTTAATAAGAACTGATTTATTTTGCTTTCCATTGTAGAAAAATAGATTTCTTTACTGTTCAAGCCATTTATATTAGCGATGACAAATGGATAGGGATCAACCTCCACAAGAACAATTATCCATATGTCATTTTTGCCTGAGAGATGCGTGATTATTTGACATTTAAATGTTCCTTGTAATACAGCAACCCCTGCTGATCCGTTACCCTGCGGACGGCTCGTCAGCTGCGCTCGGATCCTCTGAGCTCAAGTCGGTCGTTATTCGGGTGCTTGTTCGTCTTCCCACGGAAGGTCCCTGGCCGTCCTGGATTTGAAGCTGATGACCACCGGCCGCGGGGTTCGGTCTGGTCCGCCTTCCCTGGGTCTCCTGATTCTGTGCTAACTCAGCTTCGCTGTTATTAAAAAAAAAACAATACACGTATCTTCCAGATGTGATTTCTAATCTTGGTTATAAAAGAGAGCTGTTCTACAGAAAGGTTGTGCAGTAACTCCTACATTTATCGGCAGACTTCTCACGGTAGTCCGGACCTGTCGCGTCCTTCAATCGAGCTCTCTAACACGACTACACCTGTTAACAGGTGCTGTTAAGGACTTTTGGCTCCGCTGCCGTTCCGTAGTGAGGTGGGTGGCGCTTGCGCAATAGACGTTCCGTTTGTTTAATCACGTGATCCAACTAGAGCCGTGGCGGGTCACGTGGTGTAAACGAATATGTTTTCCCCACATTGCTTAGATTTAAAAACACAAATACATTTGGAACGCAACACGAGATTTACGTCACACTGAAGCTGAATGACGTCATTCAGCTTCAGTATATATTGGCCAGAACTTAAGTCGTCAGTCACAAACCTCAGAGACCTGCTCACACAGAGACACTCTGCATTTGTTTTCCCTGTGAAAACCTCCAACTCTTAAAAATGCAATCCAACAACACTTTTACATCAGATTCACAGATTAATATTCAACTGAATGACGTTATCTGTGGTCAATCTTCCAATTATGTAATCAATCAGATCCTTGGTGAAGGAACGTATGGAAAAGTGGCCGAGTGTACAAACGTAAATACAAACGAACATGTGGCTGTCAAAGTGATGAAAAAAAGTGATGCTAAATTAGGCCAAAAAGAAGCCAAGACGATGGAAAAACTCAGACAACTTGATCCTGACAAGAACTCTTTGCTCAAATTCACTGAACATTTCACATACAACAACCATTTTTGTCTGGTCTTAGAAAGGTTGGACACGAGTTTGTTTGATTTCATGGAAAACAGGAATTTCTCTCCTCTTACAATTTCTGAAATTCGACCGATTGCTCAGCAGATGCTCACCGCTCTAGATGCTCTAAAGAGCATCCATCTGGTTCATGCTGATATTAAACCAGACAACATAATGCTCGTAAACCATCATTCACAGCCCTTTAAAGTGAAGCTAATAGACTTTGGTCTTGCGACTGAGGCACCGAATTTGTGGAAGAGAGGGATTGTTCAAAATCTTTCTTACAGTGCCCCAGAAGTCCTACTGCACCATCCCACCATGGATGAAGGGGTCGATATGTGGACTCTTGGCTGTGTCCTGGCATTTTTGTACCTCGGAGATCACTTGTATCCAATGGAAAGTGAATATGAGGCCTTGAGGATGATTGTGCAACTGAACGGTCAACCTGACAAGGATTTTCTTGATGAAGCACTACACACCAATACCTATTTTAATCGGGTCAAGAAGGGTTCTCGTTGTGAGTGGTGGATGAAATCCTTTAAACAATACTCACAGGAAACAGGACAGAAGGTTGAAGAGTATGGTGGTACATTTTCAAATATGTTTTCTCTGGATCAATTGATGGCAATGCAGTCACGAAGAAGAAAGCTCCCCTTTTATCGTGAAGACACCAAAGCGTTCATCGATTTGCTGAAGCGGATGTTTGCAATTGATCCACGCAAACGAATCACCGCAAAAGAAGCTCTTGAACATGATTTCATCACTATGAATCACCTTCTTATCTCTGATAAGCGACATTATATGACCCAAGCAAAGACTTTAATGAAAGTGTGTGACTTTGATGAAAAAAAAGGTATTTCGGTTAAATGTGATGAGAAAAAAGCTGAAATTCCTGGAAGCAATGGTGGCAGCCATCACAAACAAGCAGCAGGCAGCTTTGACAAGAAAACCACCAATAAACGAAAAGCAACTTATTTAGAAAGACCTTCGAAGAAAATCAAGATTAAAGATACTAAAGTTTTAGTTGCTGAAAAGGGATCAAATGATGCCAGCTCCAGTAGAGAAGACGCAACATCTGTAATGACAACTGCAACTAAAGTAAAAAAAGATGCTTCTCAATGGTTTGGTCTCAACAATGCATCAAATGAAGGCCGCTCTAATAAACGAAAGGCAACTTATGTAGAAGGAACTTCAAAGAAAGCCAAGTTGGATGACTCTAAAATATTAGTGGTTAAAAAGGGATCAAATGATGCCAGCTCCAGTAGAGAAGACGCAACATCTGTAATGACAACAGCAACTAAAGTCAAGAAAGATGCTTCTCAATGGTTTGGTCTCAACGATGCATCAAATGAAGGCCGCTCCAATAAACGAAAAGCAACTTATGTAGAAGGAACTTTAAAGAAAGCCAAGTTGGATGACTCCTAAAATATTAGTGGTTAAAAAGCGATCAAATGATGCCAGCTCCAGTAGAGAAGACGCAACATCTGTAATGACAACTGCAACTAAAGTAAAAAAGATGCTTCTCAATGGTTTGGTCTCAACAATGCATCAAATGAAGGCCGCTCTAATAAACGAAAAGCAACTTGTGTAGAAGGAACTTCGAAGAAAGCCAAGTTGGATGACTCTAAAATATTAGTGGTTGAAAAGGGATCAAATGATGCCAGCTCCAGTAGAGAAGATGCAACATCTGTAATGACAACTGCAACTAAGTCAAGAAAGATGCTTCTCAATGGTTTGGTCTCAACGATGCATCAAATGAAGGCCACTCTAATAAACGAAAAGCAACTTATGTAGAAGAAACTTCAAAGAAATTCAAGTTTAAAGACTAAAGTATCAGTGGTTAAAAAGCGATCAAATGATGCCAGCTCCAGTAAAGAAGACGTAACATCTGACCCATGATGTGAACGACAACCAGCATTGTCTGACACTGACAGATCAAATAAAGGAATTCCTGTGGAGAGAAAATAACTTCAGCAATAAGATCTATGAGCAAAGACCAGCAGGATGAAGAAGTAATGCAGCTGACTGAGGAATTAAGTGATGAAGGTAAACCCTTCAAAAAGACACGTTTTAAGTGAGCTGATAGTTCTTTTCTGGGACGTTCAAGCCCCATCCACCAGAAGAAACAGAAATAAAAGAAGAAACTCAAGTCATTCAACACACCAAGAAGATGACCTGCGTTAACACACACATTTATTAGTGAGACATACACGCCCTCCAAAATTAAAAACAAAAAAGTCAGGGCAGCACGTCAGGAAGATTCCCTGTCTGAATCCCGGCGGGGGTCTCCTCATGTCTGCGTGGGTTCCCTCCGGGTACTCCGGCTCCCTCCCACACTCCAGAGTGCTTAATTGGTGATTTTAAATTGTCCACACGAATGAGCGTGAATGGCAGCTTTTTTCTGTGATGATTTCAAAATAGTGTATTATTAATCTTTACTCTGAATAACTATAATTAATGTAAATCAGTTGTGCTCATCATCAAAATGTATATTAACAAAACATACAAAGGTTGAATAAAATATGAAAATGTACATGTATGTCTATGTATTTTGTATGTTCAAAGACCAAAATTTGAGAAACCAAAATTACAGGTTCATTTTAACATTTGCTGACATTGTACGTCTCCATGACAACAGTGAAAATGATCACAGCCCTGCTGTTCTTGGTGGCATCTTTGATTATCTTGTACCACCAACATGACAGGTCAGCAAGTGGAGTTTGTGGAGCGGTATACGTACCTTGGGTCTCCAGTCAATAATCAACTACGTTTTAATGATAACTCTGACATGCTGTTAAGAAGGGTCGGCAGCATTTTTTCTGTTTTCATGTGTCTCTGTGTTTGTCATGTAGAGTTTAGAGTTTTTTTTTGTTTCTTTAGTTGTACAGGTTAGTGTCACTGAGATGCAGGAGCTCATTTTCAAGAGAGACCTGTTTCACTTTGTTATTGTTGTGATCAAAGAGGAGCAGGTTATTTGTCCAGAGCTGGTCTGAACACATTTAACTGTACATTATTCATCTGCAAAGAGCCATTTAATAGTAATGGCTGCTTCAAACCTTTGTTTTCATAAAAAAAGACTGGTCAGAGGCACTTTGACAAACAAACCCAGAAGAGGTGCAAGTTTCTCGCAGGTTTGCTCTGTTTCAGTCCAGGCCAGCAAAGGACAGACACATCAGCATTTCTATCCTCATTTAACTTCAAAGTTATTTCTTTCATCTGGAATTAAGTTTAGGTATGGCCGGCTACAGCCTGGTATGTTTGGAATCTAAGGAAAAGAGAAATAGCAAATAATTTTTAGAATAATCGAGAATGGTTTATTGTTCAGTTTAGTGACACACTGAAACATCATCATCCCAATATCTTGATTTCAAGAAATTCCCTTGACAAAAGGAGGAAATGTTCTGGTGAAGAGGTATTTGGTACAGCAGGGAGGTAACATCTGACTGATATTACACCGTAAAATGACTTTCACTGCACTACTGCATAACAGCATTCACCTCAACAATTACAACATTTTATATCCACCAGAGCCACAAGGAATGAGAAGCACTGTTTTAACATATCATTTTAGGTCAAACAAATGTACAAGTCCACAACTTTAAAGGTGAAAGGAAACACACAGCTGGTCATTGTTGGAATCCTTTTAAATAAAAGTTAGTTATACCGTTTAAATGACATAAAGACAGAGTGTCCCACTTAAAAAGGAACTGCAATAAAAATTTCATCTGCGAATAGTGTGATACTGTTTAAAAAGCTTATTAAAATGACACTGTTGAATGTTCTTTGTCCAGTACAAGATTCTGAATATCGCCAATATTGGCAGTCACAGTTCTCAAATCAAAGCAGCAAACATTTTTCCTGTAAAAGGATTATTTTTAATCTGCAACCCCAATACCAGAAAGATGGCACACTGTGCAAAATGTAAATAAAAACAAAATGCAGGGATTTGCTAATCTCATGAGGCCGTTTGAAACACAAGCGCAATAGAGCATAAAGTATCAGATGTTGAAACTAATACATTTTGCGATTTTATATTAAATATTAGCGTATCTTGAATTTTATGGCAGCAGCACATCTCAAAAAAGACCTTTCACCACTAGAAAATATTTAGTAGACCATGAAACGAAAAATCCAGCAACAAAGTTGAGGACTGTTGAGCAGCTATTGGACACAATCAGACAACATTCCTCTTGGGGGAATGCTACACAATGGTAAACATTGACATGTTCCAACTTTGAGACGTGTTGCTGCCCTCAAATTCAAAATGGGCTAATATTGTGCATGAAATGGCAAAATGTCACAATTTAACCATCTGATGTTACTTTTATGTTCTATTGGAAATAAAAAATGCGTTTATAAAATTTGCAAATCACTGCATTAATTGTTTTTAATGACATTTTACACAGCATCCCAGCTTTTTTAGAATTGGGGTCGTTATAAATAAACATGTCATTATTGTGACATGAATTAAATTAACGGCTTCTATCACTAAACAAAACATTTAAAATAAATGATTAGTGGTATGTGTTTATTAGGCTGACATTTAGCAGCACCTTTCAATAGGCAACATTACAGTACTGAAGATACTTTGATATAACTTCATGTATTTGTAGGAATATACCGGTTCATTTGACTTCAGTACAGTCTTAAGTAATTGTTGATCAGGAATGCCATGCATAGAGCACATTAAAATGTCAAATGCATCAATCAAAGCAAACAGACAAACAATAACAAAAATCTATTTCATATCATAAAGTGTGGTGATGTCACTATAAATGCTCAATGTCCGACTAGTTGAATGTGACTTCTCTATGTGATTCCAGATGATCAGTGACGTTACGCAACCACTTCCTGTGAGAGATTATTAGTTTGCTGGTTTGTTCATTTCCACTGTGAACTCAAGTGACCTCTGTTAGATGTGACTTGCTGTAACAGGTGACTTTGCAGCAGATGTTTATAATTCAACTATGCTGTCAGAAACTCGTGCACACCTTCTCAGGTGCACCGGAGGCCAGATAAGCGGGAACTCCTGCATACTATCTATCCATCATATATGCTCATTTATTTACTTTTGTAAAGTCCATTGGACATTCTTTGTATTTGTTAAACTATTGATGATATAATATAAGATATAAAACTACAATATTTTAGCACCATTAAGTTGATTTTTTACATGTTCCAAATATGTATATGTATCTCTCTTTTTTTAACTTTCAAGTGTAATCTCTACTCGTCTATTTATAGGACTATAATAAACTAGTCTTTAGACGGACACTTGACAATATAATATGATTAAATAATCTGATATTAATTTATGTGAACTGGTTTGAAGTCTACAGTTGTGTGCAATGTCATGTAGTTGCTGTCTATTCTGGACTGAGGTCCCTTTAAAATGACTTCATGCATTCAGCCTGTGGGACTGCTTACTTGACAAATCACCTGCACAACAGTTGGGTGAATCTATCTGATACTTTTCTTCTTTCCATTTATCTAAACACCAAATCTTGCGTTTCCAGTTAAGGTTGTAAATAAAATGACAGGAGTGCAGGAGTTCTCTCTTTTCTTGGCTAAGTAAATGAAAAACCAAAAGCAGTATTTAAAAATTAAAATATTTATAACATGTATTGACCAAATGAGTAAATAATAAGTATGTAAGTGACCACAAAGCCAAATATTGAATTAAAATAATTACAGTAATAATTGTTATGTTATGTGACATAGAATTGGCATGATTCTATTATATTTCAAAGGACTCAAAATTAGCATGACTAAATAAAGCACTAATACCTGTATGTTTTTTGTTGTTTTTTTTTTGTGAAATTACTGTTGTGGTTGAAAGATTACTCCTGTGATGGACTGGTGATCTGTCTGGGGTGTATCCTGCCTGTTGCTCCATGTCCGCTGGGAAAGGCTACAGCCTCCCTGTGACGCTGAACAGGATGAAGTAGATGGTGAAAATAGTTGGATGAAATATTACTCTACATGTTGAATTGCTCACTGAAGGGAGAAGCATAAATAAAAACTTCTACACACACATTTAAACAGTAAAAATGTTACTAACCGTCAAACACACAACAGTGAGAAAAATACTTGAGAAACAGCGCGAGACTTGATGTAATGCATCTGTTAATTTTGCCCACGGTCAGGGATTTATATTAGTTTTGTCTCTGTGCATCCCATCCAAACACAGGCCAGGGCTGCGTAAACCTATCTTAGCACAAAAACTGAGAACAGGGGCAAACAGCTACCAAGTCACCTTGTTTTTACTGTTTAATATTTATATTGCATTTTACAACCGCAGTAGTTGTTTTGTTTTTTTTGCATCAGTGGAGTTGCCCCTGATGCTTAACGACTGCAGTAATCAACTATACGTATGAAAGTACCGGGGATGAGCTTGCTGGGTAGCGAAACGTTTGCCCCAGTACAACTTTGGTGATTCCAGGTGTAGTTAACCCACACAGTCTAGATTTTATCTGCGTACTAGTATGAACACTTGAACAACTAGTGCTGTACAAAATGCACAGAGATGGCACTTCATTATCAGTCTGACTAGATATGGTGACAAACATATGTACACTATGTCTTCAAATCATTTAAGAATGAAAAACACAGGAGTTTGTTCACCAAGATATCAAAAAGTGACTGTGGATGGCTTAGAACTTCGTGCAGAGCTTGAGCCACTGAAGTCTTTCTGCCTGGAGTCACTGAGGCACTACTTCCTTCACAGAGGCCAGGGCTGAGTGGATGCGAACGTGAAGCCGGTTCTCAAAGTCGTAGCCTGTAAAATCCTCCTGGAACATTTTAAATAGCTATTAGGATTTCATTTTAATTAATAAATAAATGCCAATTCATGAGGCAATCTTAATTTGTGTTGCTTGGAACAATTTAATACTTAATCATTTACCTTGGCTTGAAGTAGGAAGGACCGCCCCTTTCCCACAGTCTGAAATGAAATAACACAAAGGGTTAATGCATATGTTCACTGGGGAGCAACCCAAATTAAAATGTGAAAAAATATTCATGCAACTAACTGACCTCTGGTTTCCCAAGGAGTATACATCCCAGCTCATAGACGGCGTAGGGCTGAATGTATGAATTAATTTGTCGTCCATATTCATCTCTAGCAGCCAGCTGGAATGACTGGACGACAGACAGAAAATCAATGTGAGCGGGTTTAGATTAACTACACAGCCATTCAGGGCTCAGAGTGGATTACTACCTGAATAGCATCTCTCATGTTTCTGTGGCATTTATGAATGGAACCGAGAAGAAGATATTTTAGGCCTCTGCATGAAACTTCATCTAAACTCTGCAACACTGAGGACAAATCAGGAAAATAAATCACACATGGTCAAAGTAATCTTACGCATAAGGCTTCAGCTAAAATGGTAATGTTCATCTGAATCATGTTGCACTAACCCTGATTCATTATCTGCAGTTTAGATGGGGAGCAGTTTGGAAGGGCTTTCCACAGGTAAAGTACTTTGATTATACCAAGGATGCATAGCTCTTTGGTGGGCGACACCTTTCTCAGTCTATCAGCCTGTGTATAAAAAAAACAAACAAACAAACAAATAAAACAGAGAGAAAACATTTGCTCCAACTCTGAAAGGGCACTCAAAGGAGTAAAAACATGTAAAGGCTTCAGCAAGACTTACCCTTTTGACAGCAAACTGCTCTATCTGGTTGTTTTTTCTCTTGAACAGCTTCTGCACATCTTTGAAGACCCTGCTAGCTCCATCCAGGTCCCCCGATGCACCCTGACACACTGAGGGTAATCATGCAAAAACATGCAGCAGAGGAAACTCAACAGCATACTGCAACTGTTTGTTAGTGTCTAGCCGGCTTACCTCCAGTCAAGTAGGCATAATAGCACTGTGACCAGCGCGACTCATTCTTCAACCTCTCAAACGCTCTGTACGCGTCTTCAAAATTCATCTCTATCATGCTACACCAACCTGGCACAAAAAGGAAGACAGGATGAAATGAATCGGTCACTGCACTGGGAATCAACAGTCATGTCACGACTAACCTGATGAGAAAACACGTACCAATCTCATAGAGACACACATGCTGGATCTCTCTTTGGTCTGATGCGAGTTCTAATGCATCATGGAAACAGGCCAAAGCACTGTTGATATGGCACTGGGGACAGAGAAGAAAGCACACACAGCGACAGGTAACGGTAACCATGTTAGACGCAGACAACATGGACGTGTTGAGTGAGAGTTAGATCAGCAGCAAGGTCGATCGGACACTGATGACTTAATGGATCACGTGACATGGATACAAACTATATGAATTTGAATGAGGCTGCTCTTCTGGATGGTGGAAGAACTTCAGATTCTGCTGTTCTGTATGGTTTCTACCGCAAACCTTTTTCCTAACTGTCACAACTGATTTCCGTACATACCTCTAACCTTTGAACTCGTCCTTGAAAGAACATGAAGAGAGACGAGTTGGGGGTAAACCACTGACTTTCTCTGCAGAATAGCTTTGGCTTCCTGCAGCCCCGTGTGTGTGTCAGAGCCATCCAGAGCAAAGAACGGCAGCACAACTGTGTGGTACCACAAAAGGGCCAACCTGAGCAATAAAACAAGACATTCATTATGACTCCCTTGATACAGTCTTAATCGATCAATATTCCACTGTTCTGCTCCAACTGGTCATCAGGTGATGCATTGGTTTCATCATCTTAGTTGGCTATTACTGTCAAGATGAAGATAAAAGACATACTTTGTAAATATTGAAGGAGGTCATTACTCTATTAATGTTCGGATTCACTATGGGTTTTTTTCCTTAGAGGTTAATTTAAAATATCTGTCAGGGAAATAAAACCCTTATATTTGACAAGTGAGATGTCCATCACAGTTTTATGTTGCAACCAACAAGCTGGGAGGAGAAAGAGCTCAATGTCTGGAATTATTGTAAGCTAAAACTGTGAAATTGTAGACTATAAAACCAAAATGACGACATGAAAAGGAGGAAAAACATTCCACAACGGTGGAGAAGATGATCAACACATTTCCTACACGCTTGAATGAGGCTGCTCTCGTGGATGATGAGCCTTCAATCCAATCTTAATTCTCTAAAAAGTGCTTTCAGGGAGTGTAAAGATAAGAAACAGGTAGTTATTATTGAGTTTACTATAAATAAACCATAGTTGGTAATAAATTATCCACAGCGATTTAGAGCTGTCTATTTTTAGACCTTCTTTATGAGAAATGATCAGACTTGCACACACTCACGTTGCCAGTGGTGCCTTCATGTCTTTGCTCTCGCTCGCATACATGAGGGAGGACAGGCCCTGTAGGCGGTCGCCAGGAAAACCAAGCAGGTTGATAATCTTAAGCAGATGTGGTGGTACCATGGAGATGCACAGGTGGAAGAGGCCATAACCAAAACTGACAGAGCCCTTGAGCCTGTCCAGGGCCTCGGCTGTCACACCATTCTCCACTGGTGCATTGTGGTTAGCGTTGTCTGCTGAAAGACTCTCCTGGTTGCCAGAGGACCTCCGCTGGCAGCTTTCCTGCAGCTGACTGATGTCACTGTGGCATTTATTATACATCTTCCATGCCTTACGAAGAATCCAGCTTCCTTTAATATAAGCTGCTTGCAGAAACAACAATAATGCTTATAACATTACAAGTGTCATGACAGACATACAGCACTGTAAAAACATAATGGTCCACATATCCGTTTTCAAAGATGCCAAACAGTCCACTGTCAGTTTCAGTGTCTGCTTTATTTAGGGAGTTTATTGAGAACAGCTGCAGCTGAACTGGAAAACGAATCAAAATAACCAACCAGCAGCTACCACAAATGACACGATCATCTCAATCTTTTTTATTTTTGTAACTGTTTCTCAATGGTAAACTTAAGGGCTCTAAATGGTGCATGATTGAGATAATTGTTTCAGAGCCTGACGCAAAACCATTTAGAAAAATACAATACATTTTTAAAATCAGGTCAATCTGATTAACAAGGCTGCCCAAACTTACGCATCCCACTGTGTCTGGTCCAAAAAATATTTAGTATTCTTCTTCCATACATTTCCTTCTTGATCTGAGAAAGGCTCCTCTGGCTGTTTCTTCTTACATTTTGTCTAATTCAAGCTGTAACGCTGTTAATTCTCCAGTTTTTCCCATCAGAAAGATCTACTTTTTCTACTAATCTTGTAATAGTTTTGGTAATGTGGGTTTCATTTTTTCATCCTTTAGCTTTGGCAAATTTCTTTCCAGATCATATCGCAAAATTCCTAATCTCAAATTTCATTCATTCCCAACACTTTCCAAAATCGCTGATTGTATTGGCTCGTGTGCTTTACTTTTCTATAATACCCAGGGTTTCCTTCTGAAATTCTTTATTATGTAATAGTCTTATTTAACTTCCAATAATCTCTACTGGAGCTACTTTTAGTCCAGGTCAGACCTTAATCATAATAACCCGGCGCTTAGTAAAAACTGCAGGATCTATGAAACTGATTCCTTCCTGCTTTCAATGTCTGAGGAGATGAACCAGAAATCTAACCCAGACTGTTGAGGTCTGTTTGACCAAGTATATGGTTTCTGTTTAGGATTTCTGTGCCTCCAAATATCAATGAGGCCCATTCTGCTACAAGTATTGTCTAATTCATTCATACCTTGTTCTTGGGGGCCATCGGTCCCTGGAATCATCCAACACTGTATTAAAGTCCCCTCCCCACAGCACTTTGGCAGTTAGACATGTTAATAAGAACTGATTTATTTTGCTTTCTATTGTAGAAAAATAGATTTCTTTACTGTTCAAGCCATTTATATTAGCGATGACAAATGGAGAGGGATCAACCTCCACAAGAACAATTATCCATCTGTCATTTTTGTCTGAGAGATGCGTGATTATTTGACATTTAAATGTTCCTTGTAATACAGCAACCCCTGCTGATCCGTTACCCTGCGGGCGGCTCGTCAGCTGCGCTCGGATCCTCTGAGCTCAAGTCGGTCGTTATTCGGGTGCTTGTTCGTCTTCCCACGGAAGGTCCCTGGCCGTCCTGGATTTGAAGCTGATGACCACCGGCCGCGGGGTTCGGTCTGGTCCGCCTTCCCTGGGTCTCCTGATTCTGTGCTAACTCAGCTTCGCTGTTATTAAAAAAAAAAAAACAATACACGTATCTTCCAGATGTGATTTCTAATCTTGGTTATAAAAGAGAGCTGTTCTACAGAAAGGTTGTGCAGTAACTCCTACATTTATCGGCAGACTTCTCACGGTAGTCCGGACCTGTCGCCACCTTCAATCGAGCTCTCTAACACGACTACACCTGTTAACAGGTGCTGTTAAGGACTTTTGGCAACGTTGCCGTTCCGTAGTGAGGTGGGTGGCGCTTGCGCAGTAGACGTTCCGTTTGTTTAATCACGTGATCCAACTAGAGCCGTGGCGGGTCACGTGGTGTAAACGAATATTTTTCCCCACATTGCTTAGATTTAAAAACACAAATACATTTGGAACGCAACACGAGATTTACGTCACACTGAAGCTGAATGACGTCATTCAGCTTCAGTATATATTGGCCAGAACTTCAGTCGTCAGTCACAAACCTCAGAGACCTGCTCACACAGAGACACTCTGCATTTGTTTTCCCTGTGAAAACCTCCAACTCTTAAAAATGCAATCCAACAACACTTTTACATCAGATTCACAGATTAATATTCAACTGAATGACGTTATCTGTGGTCAATCTTCCAATTATGTAATCAATCAGATCCTTGGTGAAGGAACGTATGGAAAAGTGGCCGAGTGTACAAACGTAAATACAAACGAACATGTGGCTGTCAAAGTGATGCAAAACAGTGATGCTAAATTAGGCCAAAAAGAAGCCAAGACGATGGAAAAACTCAGACAACTTGATCCTGACAAGAACTCTTTGCTCAAATTCACTGAACATTTCACATACAACAACCATTTTTGTCTGGTCTTAGAAAGGTTGGACACGAGTTTGTTTGATTTCATGGAAAACAGGAATTTCTCTCCTCTTACAATTTCTGAAATTCGACCGATTGCTCAGCAGATGCTCACCGCTCTAGATGCTCTAAAGAGCATCCATCTGGTTCATGCTGATATTAAACCAGACAACATAATGCTCGTAAACCATCATTCACAGCCCTTTAAAGTGAAGCTAATAGACTTTGGTCTTGCAACTGAGGCACCGAATTTGTGGAAGAGTGGGATTGTTCAAAATCTTTCTTACAGGGCCCCAGAAGTCCTACTGCACCATCCCACCATGGATGAAGGGGTCGATATGTGGACTCTTGGCTGTGTCCTGGCATTTTTGTACCTCGGAGATCACTTGTATCCAATGGAAAGTGAATATGAGGCCTTGAGGATGATGGTGCAACTGAACGGTCAACCTGACAAGGATTTTCTTGATGAAGCACTACACACCAATACCTATTTTAATCGGGTCAAGAAGGGTACTCGTTGTGAGTGGTGGATGAAATCCTTTAAACAATACTCACAGGAAACAGGACAGAAGGTTGAAGAGTATGGTGGTACATTTTCAAATATGTTTTCTCTGGATCAATTGATGGCAATGCAGTCACGAAGAAAGCTCCCCTTTTATCGTGAAGACACCAAAGCGTTCATCGATTTGCTGAAGCGGATGTTTGCAATTGATCCACGCAAACGAATCACCGCAAAAGAAGCTCTTGAACATGATTTCATCACTATGAATCACCTTCTTATCTCTGATGAGCGACCTTATATGACCCACGCAAAGACTTTAATGGCAGTGTGTGACTTTGATGAAAAACAAGGTATTTCAGTTAAATGTGATGAGAAAAAAGCTGGAACTTCTGGAAGCAATGGTGGCAGCCATGACAAACAAGCAGCAGGCAGCTTTGACAAGAAAACCACCAATAAACGAAAAGCAACTTATGTAGAAAGACCTTCGAAGAAAATCAAGTTCAAAGATACTAAACTTTTAGTTGCTGAAAATGGATCAAATGATGCCAGCACCTGTAAAGAAGGGGCAACATCTGTAATGACAACTGTAATTAAAGTCAAGAAAGATGCTTCTCAATGGTTTGGAGTCAACGATGCATCAAATGAAGGCCGCTCTAATAAACGAAAAGCAACTTATGTAGAAGGAACTTCGAAGAAATTTAAGTTTAAAGATACTAAAGTTTTAGTTGCTGAAAAGGGGTCAAATGATGCCAGCACCCGTAAAGAAGACGCAACATCTGTAATGACAACTGTAACTAAAGTCAAGAAAGATGCTTCTCAATGGTTTGGAGTCAACGATGCATCAAATGAAGGCCGCTCCAATAAACGAAAAGCAACTTATGTAGAAGGAACATCGAAGAAATTTAAGTTTAAAGATACTAAAGTTTTAGTTGCTGAAAAGGGGTCAAATGATGCCAGCACCCGTAAAGAAGACGCAACATCTGTAATGACAACTGTAACTAAAGTCAAGAAAGATGCTTCTCAATGGTTTGGTCTCAACGATGCATCAAATGAAGGCCGCTCTAATAAACGAAAAGCAACTTATGTAGAAGGAACTTCAAAGAAATTCAAGTTTAAAGACTAAAGTATCAGTGGTTAAAAAGCGATCAAATGATGCCAGCTCCAGTAAAGAAGACGTAACATCTGACCCATGATGTGAACGACAACCAGCATTGTCTGACACTGACAGATCAAATAAAGGAATTCCTGTGGAGAGAAAATAACTTCAGCAATAAGATCTATGAGCAAAGACCAGCAGGATGAAGAAGTAATGCAGCTGACTGAGGAATTAAGTGATGAAGGTAAACCCTTCAAAAAGACACGTTTTAAGTGAGCTGCAAGTTCTTTTCTCTGACGTTCAAGCCCCATCCACCAGAAGAAACAGAAATAAAAGAAGAAACTCAAGTCATTCAACACACCAAGAAGATGACCTGCGTTAACACACACATTTATTAGTGAACATACACGCCCTCCAAAATTAAAAACAAAAAAAGTCAGGGCAGCACGTCAGGAAGATTCCCAGTCTGAATCCCGGCGGGGGTCTCTTCATGTCTGCGTGGGTTCCCTCCGGGTACTCCGGCTCCCTCCCACACTCCAGAGTGCTTAATTGGCGATTTTAAATTGTCCACATGTTTTCATGTGTCTCTGTGTTTGTTATGTAGAGTTTAGAGTTTGTTTTTGTTTTTTTGTTTCTTTAGTTGTACAGGTTAGTGTCACTGAGATGCAGGAGCTCATTTTCAAGAGAGACCTGTTTCACTTTGTGAGGCTCGCCCAAGCACAACTGGTCCTATATGTTTGGTTTGATAAACTTACAAATAAATCTCCTCAAATGAGAGAAGTTGTTTGTCCTCTTTAATATTGTAAACAAAGGTATTTAGTCTCTTCTCCAGCTAAACGAACTCGCCCTGACAGGATGTTGTGGGGCTCTTCGTTGGTCTTTTGTGACTTGAGAACCATGAACTTTGTGCACAGCTTGCAGATTAAGTTTATTGTCTAAAACAGTCATTCATAAACTTAACTGATCAAAGGGGCAGAGGTGAATGTAAAAGCCACAAGTTACATTAAGCAGACACAAATCAAGCTGTCCAACTGTACCTCATCATGTGATACAAATACTGCAGGCTGTGCTCTCTGGACGAGGGTGGCCTGTAAAAATAGTGAAGGTGCACCTCCATCACGTGGTGAAAAAAGATATTTAAGATGTTTCTGCTGTCTTAGGGGATTTGTACTGTCTGTCATAAATATCAGTTATAATATCAAATGTCTTTAGGAGGGTTTGACCCCCCATAACCCCCCTCTGACAACGTCCCATCCAACTATGATTCCAACTCTTCAGATGGCAACAATAAAACTTCAAAAATCATATGAATTACTGTATTATTATTTATTTACTAATTCATGTAGAAAAACATGTCACGTCTTCATGCTCATCTGAGGTTATATAAACAAATCTAAGACCTGCTAACAGCCAGATGGTAAGAGAAGAAAATCATCATGTCACTTTTATCACGTTCATTTTTTGGTGGAATTATGAAAGATTAAAGATTCTTAAAGTCTCCAAATAAAGAAGCAGTCCAGAAAAGATGTAGCTGATGTAACCCGGTGTTTTAGCCCTCTTTGGCAGAATATTTATTCCCCCCCTTTATCTTATTCTTCTTTCTTTCTCCAGGGATCAATAAATAATAGTTAGACTGTCATGGGGGCTGGTGAAGGGAACACACTCACACACCTACACCACCTCTCTGGGTCACTTTTACTCCTCTTTTCTGGGTCACATTTACACCACCTCTCTGGGTCACATAACTACAATATTTATTACAATTTTAACAAAAAAAACAAAATAGAAAAAACAAAAAAAATTAAATAAAACAATATTCTAAATAATAAAAACCAGGATGCAAAGAAAAGTGGAGCTCTGAGTATTTAAAACATTGGATAATTAAAGTTCTTCCAAAAAAATTGGATCTGGCAAAATCAGTATTGGCGGGTCACACTCAATAAAAAGTTGGTAATTGGAATGGGTCAAGAAAACTGCATTTGGTGCATCTGTAGTACTTACTGGAAATACTGGTACTTACTGACTACTGAATGTCGGCCGTACCACCGTCAGTAGATGCAGGATAAGGAGGAACGTTCATGACCTCTGCTTCATCCTGATCCAGTCAGAATATTCCTTAAAGGACCACTTGGGCCATGAGTTTATTGTCTTCACATACAATAATTGCACACTCTCTGGAAATCCTATAAACTTTGTTTCACTTGTGTCGGGTGTCCAGAGAGAGCAAAGTGCTGATTGTTTGCTCCGTTAAGCTTCATGACATGATGACGACTGATGAAGTGATGATGGCTAGCCATTGGATAATCTGATGACCAAATTAAAAAAAGACTCCGCCTCGTAATATAAATACATGTATAGTAATTCATCTGAAGTGGTATTAGAGCCTTGTTGGATGTGAAATCTAGTAATGGAGACCAAAACTGTTTTTTGAATCCGTATTCAAATATGGTTTTTCTGATGCAAAGTTGCACATTTTAATATGGAATTCAATAGAAGTGAATTTATAAAATACAAAAACATTTGACAAATTCATCTGACGTGGTACAAAATAATAATATAAAGGAGTTGATATTGGAAGTGGATTTAAAAACACATTTTGTAGAAGAATTTTGAACAAGATCCATTTTGAGGAAATCTTTAAATGATTTGCTCCACTTCATTTGTTGATGACGTACTTGACTAAAAGCACACAGCTGGAGGTGCTTCGGAGAAGGTTCAGAGACACTAAAGAGGCTACAGTTCACTCTGGCCAGAGTTGATTGCAAGCAAGTTATAAAGTCAAAGTTTATAGCCTACTTTTACTATAAAAAAGTTATACATAGCAAATAACTATATGACTGCTGTCGTGGAAAAACCTAACACCTCTGTGTAATATGTTTTAGCCACTAGGTGACTATCTGGACTAAGACTGAGTCCGTTAGATTATCGTGACTAAAGACGTGAGAGAAGACCCAAAGTTTAGTAGATTTACTTTCAGCCACTCGGGCCAGGAGTTTATTGTCTTCACATACAATTATTGCACACTCTGTAAATCCTATAAACTTTGTTTCACTTCTCAAATATCACTGTGTGTCTCCAATATGATATATTTAACTGAATTTCTTTTGTCGTAACACCCAACGATTTATACAGAAAAATTACGAAGATTAACAAGGCTGCCCAAACTTACGCATCCCACTGTGGGTCCAAAAAATATTTAGTATTCTTCTCCCCTTCTTCCATCCATTTCCTTCTTGATCTGAGAAAGGCTCCTCTGGCTGTTTCTTCTTACATTTTGTCTAATTCAAGCTGTAACGCTGTTAATTCTCCAGTTTTTCCCATCAGAAAGATCTACTTTTTCTACTAATCTTGTAATAGTTTTGGTAATGTGGGTTTCATTTTTTCATCCTTTAGCTTTGGCAAATTTCTTTCCAGATCATATCGCAAAATTCCTAATCTCAAATTTCATTCATTCCCAACACAGGTCAGACCTTAATCATAATAACCCGGCGCTTAGTAAAAGCTGCAGGATCTATGAAACTGATTCCTTCCTGCTTTCAATGTCTGAGGAGATGAACCAGAAATCTAACCCAGACTGTTGAGGTCTGTTTGACCAAGTATATGGTTTCTGTTTAGGATTTCTGTGCCTCCAAATATCAATGAGGCACATTCTACTACAGGTATTGTCTAATTCATTCATACCTTGTTCTTGGGGGCCATCGGTCCCTGGAATCATCCAACACTGTATTAAAGTCCCCTCCCCACAGCACTTTGGCAGTTAGACATGTTAATAAGAACTGATTTATTTTGCTTTCCATTGTAGAAAAATAGATTTCTTTACTGTTCAAGCCATTTATATTAGCGATGACAAAAGGAGAGGGATTAACCTCAACAAGAACAATTATCCATCTGTCATTTTTGCCTGAGAGATTCGTGATTATTTGACATTTAAATGTTCCTTGTAATACAGCAACCCCTGCTGATCCGTTACCCTGCGGGCGGCTCGTCAGCTGCGCTCGGATCCTCTGAGCTCAAGTCGGTCGTTATTCGGGTGCTTGTTCGTCTTCCCACGGAAGGTCCCTGGCCGTCCTGGATTTGAAGCTGATGACCACCGGCCGCGGGGTTCGGTCTGGTCCGCCTTCCCTGGGTCTCCTGATTCTGTGCTAACTCAGCTTCGCTGTTATTAAAAAAAAACAATACACGTATCTTCCAGATGTGATTTCTAATCTTGGTTATAAAAGAGAGCTGTTCTACAGAAAGGTTGTGCAGTAACTCCTACATTTATCGGCAGACTTCTCACGGTAGTCCGGACCTGTCGCCACCTTCAATCGAGCTCTCTAACACGACTACACCTGTTAACAGGTGCTGTTAAGGACTTTTGGCTCCGCTGCCGTTCCGTAGTGAGGTGGGTGGCGCTTGCGCAATAGACGTTCCGTTTGTTTAATCACGTGATCCAACTAGAGCCGTGGCGGGTCACGTGGTGTAAACGAATATTTTTCCCCACATTGCTTAGATTTAAAAACACAAATACATTTGGAACGCAACACGAGATTTACGTCACACTGAAGCTGAATGACGTCATTCAGCTTCAGTATATATTGGCCAGAACTTCAGTCGTCAGTCACAAACCTCAGAGACCTGCTCACACAGAGACACTCTGCATTTGTTTTCCCTGTGAAAACCTCCAACTCTTAAAAATGCAATCCAACAACACTTTTACATCAGATTCACAGATTAATATTCAACTGAATGACGTTATCTGTGGTCAATCTTCCAATTATGTAATCAATCAGATCCTTGGTGAAGGAACGTATGGAAAAGTGGCCGAGTGTACAAACGTAAATACAAACGAACATGTGGCTGTCAAAGTGATGAAAAAAAGTGATGCTAAATTAGGCCAAAAAGAAGCCAAGACGATGGAAAAACTCAGACAACTTGATCCTGACAAGAACTCTTTGCTCAAATTCACTGAACATTTCACATACAACAACCATTTTTGTCTGGTCTTAGAAAGGTTGGACACGAGTTTGTTTGATTTCATGGAAAACAGGAATTTCTCTCCTCTTAAAATTTCTGAAATTCGACCGATTGCTCAGCAGATGCTCACCGCTCTAGATGCTCTAAAGAGCATCCATCTGGTTCATGCTGATATTAAACCAGACAACATAATGCTCGTAAACCATCATTCACAGCCCTTTAAAGTGAAGCTAATAGACTTTGGTCTTGCAACTGAGGCACCGAATTTGTGGAAGAGAGGGATTGTTCAAAATCTTTCTTACAGTGCCCCAGAAGTCCTACTGCACCATCCCACCATGGATGAAGGGGTCGATATGTGGACTCTTGGCTGTGTCCTGGCATTTTTGTACCTCGGAGATCACTTGTATCCAATGGAAAGTGAATATGAGGCCTTGAGGATGATTGTGCAACTGAACGGTCAACCTGACAAGGATTTTCTTGATGAAGCACTACACACCAATACCTATTTTAATCGGGTCAAGAAGGGTTCTCGTTGTGAGTGGTGGATGAAATCCTTTAAACAATACTCACAGGAAACTGGAAAGAAGGTTGAAGAGTATGGTGGTACATTTTCAAATATGTTTTCTCTGGATCAATTGATGGCAATGCAGTCACGAAGAAAGCTCCCCTTTTATCGTGAAGACACCAAAGCGTTCATCGATTTGCTGAAGCGGATGTTTGCAATTGATCCACGCAAACGAATCACCGCAAAAGAAGCTCTTGAACATGATTTCATCACTATGAATCACCTTCTTATCTCTGATAAGCGACATTATATGACCCAAGCAAAGACTTTAATGAAAGTGTGTGACTTTGATGAAAAACAAGGTATTTCGGTTAAATGTGATGAGAAAAAAGCTGAAATTCCTGGAAGCAATGGTGGCAGCCATCACAAACAAGCAGCAGGCAGCTTTGACAAGAAAACCACCAATAAACGAAAAGCAACATATTTAGAAAGACCTTCGAAGAAAGCCAAGTTGGATGACTCTAAAATATTAGTGGTTAAAAAGGGATCAAATGATGTCAGCTCCAGTAGAGAAGACGCAACATCTGTAATGACAACTGCAACTAAAGTCAAGAAAGATGCTTCTCAATGGTTTGGTCTCAACAATGCATCAAATGAAGGCCGCTCCAATAAACGAAAAGCAACTTATGTAGAAGGAACTTTAAAGAAAGCCAAGTTGGATGACTCTAAAATATTAGTGGTTAAAAAGGGATCAAATGATGCCAGCTCCAGTAGAGAAGACGCAACATCTGTAATGACAACTGCAACTAAAGTCAAGAAAGATGCTTCTCAATGGTTTGGTCTCAACGATGCATCAAATGAAGGTCGCTCTAATAAACGAAAAGCAACTTATGTAGAAGGAACTTTAAAGAAAGCCAAGTTGGAAGACTCTAAAATATTAGTGGTTAAAAAGGGATCAAATGATGCCAGCTCCAGTAAAGAAGACGTAACATCTGTAATGACAACTGCAACTAATGTCAAGAAAGATGCTTCTCAATGGTTTGGTCTCAACGATGCATCAAATGAAGGTCGCTCTAATAAACGAAAAGCAACTTATGTAGAAGGAACTTTAAAGAAAGCCAAGTTGGATGACTCTAAAATATTAGTGGTTAAAAAGGGATCAAATGATGCCAGCTCCAGTAAAGAAGACGTAACATCTGACCCATGATGTGAACAACAACCAGCATTGTCTGACACTGACAGATCAAATAAAGGAATTCCTGTGGAGAGAAAATAACTTCAGCAATAAGAGCTATGAGCAAAGACCAAGTGAGCTGCAAGTTCTTTTCTCGGACGTTCAAGCCCCATCCACCAGAAGAAACAGAAATAAAAGAAGAAACTCAAGTCATTCAACACACCAAGAAGATGACCTGCGTTAACACACACATTTATTAGTGAACATACACGCCCTCCAAAATTAAAAACAAAAAAAGTCAGGGCAGCACGTCAGGAAGATTCCCAGTCTGAATCCCGGCGGGGGTCTCCTCATGTCTGCGTGGGTTCCCTCCGGGTACTCCGGCTCCCTCCCACACTCCAGAGTGCTTAATTGGTGATTTTAAATTGTCCACATGTTTTCATGTGTCTCTGTGTTTGTTATGTAGAGTTTAGAGTTTGTTTTTGTTTTTTTGTTTCTTTAGTTGTACAGGTTAGTGTCACTGAGATGCAGGAGCTCATTTTCAAGAGAGACCTGTTTCACTTTGTGAGGCTCGCTCAAGCACAACTGGTCCTATATGTTTGGTTTGATAAACTTACAAATAAATCTCCTCAAATGAGAGAAGTTGTTTGTCCTCTTTAATATTGTAAACAAAGGTATTTAGTCTCTTCTCCAGCTAAACGAACTCGCCCTGACAGGATGTTGTGGGGCTCTTCGTTGGTCTTTTGTGACTTGAGAACCATGAACTTTGTGCACAGCTTGCAGATTAAGTTTATTGTCTAAAACAGTCATTCATAAACTTAACTGATCAAAGGGGCAGAGGTGAATGTAAAAGCCACAAGTTACATTAAGCAGACACAAATCAAGCTGTCCAACTGTACCTCATCATGTGATACAAATACTGCAGGCTGTGCTCTCTGGACGAGGGTGGCCTGTAAAAATAGTGAAGGTGCACCTCCATCACGTGGTGAAAAAAGATATTTAAGATGTTTCTGCTGTCTTAGGGGATTTGTACTTTCTGTCATAAATATCAGTTATAATATCAAATGTCTTTAGGAGGGTCTGACCCCCCATAACCCCCCTCTGACAACGTCCCATCCAACTATGATTCCCACTCTTCAGATGGCAACAATAAAACTTCAAAAATCATATGAATTACTGTATTATTATTTATTTACTAATTCATGTAGAAAAACATGTCACGTCTTCATGCTCATCTGAGGTTATATAAACAAATCTAAGACCTGCTAACAGCCAGATGGTAAGAGAAGAAAATCATCATGTCACTTTTATCACGTTCATTTTTTGGTGGAATTATGAAAGATTAAAGATTCTTAAAGTCTCCAAATAAAGAAGCAGTCCAGAAAAGATGTAGCTGATGTAACCCGGTGTTTTAGCCCTCTTTGGCAGAATATTTATTCCCCCCCTTTACCTTATTCTTCTTTCTTTCTCCAAGGATCAATAAATAATAGTTAGACTGTCATGGGGGCTGGTGAAGGGAACACACTCACACACCTATGCACACATTAAAAAAACCCTCTGTTGCAAGATGAAAAAGCATATATACAGCTCTTGAGTTTTACCAAACTTGGTATTAATCATTAATATATGTGCACACAAGGGAAAAAATAGATGTAGCTGTGCCAAAAAGTTTGTATCCTCAACTGGATTAAACAAAAGTAATTATTGTACCAGCAGGTGGCAGCAAATCATCAGAGTGACTCAATCAGGCTCAAAGTAAAACATTGTAACTCCATCCATCCATCCATCCATCCATCCATCCATCCATCCACCATACCTGTTACTTTCTATCTAACATCGGGGGCTGCTGGGTCAAATCCCAGCTCTCTGAGGTCAAAAGGCCGGGCTACATCCTGGACAAGTCTCAGGCCCTGAAACAAGCTGACCACAGATTTAATTCCATTTGCAGCAGAACTACAGCTCCTGCTTGTTTTAATTGGCGGTTTATCTGCAGATTTGTATATTAATGGTTGTGTTTCTGTATTTGCTGGAGCTTTGAGTGATCTCTACAGTTGTCTGAATAGTTCTGTAAAATTCTAAACACTTATTAAAACAAAGAAATACAAAATAAGAAGCTGGGGCTGTTGTTGTTGTTCTTTTTTTTACTTTTGAACGCTATACTTTTTTAAAAACCTGCATCCCTCTAAACAGGGGACCAGCTAACTGGGACCAGGGGGCACCGCCGTAGTGAAGTAACACTTCCTGGATGTTCGTTTGGATTTTTACTTTTTTCTCAATCTACCAAAAAGACTTGAGAGACTAGAAAATAAAGGCTGATTTATTAATCAGTTTGTCCATCTGCTCTGGGCTTAAACAAACATCAAACTTCATATTTGTTCACGTTACTTTCAGATCTAAAACCACTTCTGCTTTGATTACTTTGTTTTGGAGTTGAATTTCAGCCTTTGAAAGAGACGACTGTGTCAAATTTACAGTGAGGGAAGGCAACGCTTTTTGTCTTTTTAACAAATGAATTGAATTAACTATTGATAAACTGAGTTGATCCTGTTTTTGCACGTGATGTCAGGACAACGCCCTACTAAGGTCAAATGTTATTTGCTGTACCTGGCAGTAAAGCTGCTCTGATTCTGAATTCAAGTGGGTTTATTGTCCACTGTTTTCACTATTGTCCTGTGTAAACTGACATATGAAAGCTTTGGATTACAAGTCAATAATGTCAAAACAAATACGTGGAATAGTAGATATGTTTGAAACTGGTAAAAGGTTAAGCATTATTTGTTAGAACAACATGGCCCAAGTATGACAACAGCAGATGTATTAACAAATACGTCTTATCAAACATTTAAAAGATCAGACATGTTATTTTCATTTCAAATCTTGATCCATCAAGATAGTTGTGTGTTGAACTAAAGCAAGAAATATAACAGAATTCAGATTAAATTCAGATTGTGTTACAGCATAAAAAATTATACTGGCTACGTCCACATAAGACAATGTCAGCAATTTTCTCTGCAGACGTTGTCGGCAATAAAACAAGAAAAAAATTACATTTTTATCATTAGTATATGTATTTATAAGTGCATTTCTTTTTAAGCAAAACAGTCCTCTCTCGATCAGAGAACTTCAGTCGAGTGATGTCCATCTCCTCTGAAATCTCCTTTCAGGATTGCAGACAGAAGGATTGTCATTTCATCTCCCCGCCACTAGGTGACAATATGTTGGTTCTAATGAGACTGAAGACTTCTTGAAGCCGATCTCCAGCACAGACTCCATCAATCTTTTCAGACACCACTTTTCTGGCTCACATTTACACCACCTCTCTGGGTCACATTTACTCCTCTTTTCTGGGTCACATTTACACCACCTCTCTGGGTCACATTTACACCACCTCTCTGGCTCACATTTACACCACCTCTCTGGGTCACATAACTACAATATTTATTACAATTTTAACAAAAAAACAAAATAGAAAAAACAAAAAAAATTAAATAAAACAATATTCTAAATAATAAAAACCAGGATGCAAAGAAAAGTGGAGCTCTGAGTATTTAAAAAAATGGATAAATAAAGTTCTTCCAAAAAAATTGGATCTGGCAAAATCAGTATTGACGGGTCACACTCAATAAAAAGTTGGTAATTGGAATGGGTGAAGAAAACTGCATTTGGTGCATCTGTAGTACTTACTGGAAATACTGGTACTTACTGACTACTGAATGTCGGCCGTACCACCGTCAGTAGATGCAGGATAAGGAGGAACGTTCATGACCTCTGCTTCATCCTGATCCAGTCAGAATATTCCTTAAAGGACCACTTGGGCCATGAGTTTATTGTCTTCACATACAATAATTGCACACTCTCTGGAAATCCTATAAACTTTGTTTCACTTGTGTCGGGTGTCCAGAGAGAGCAAAGTGCTGATTGTTTGCTCCGTTAAGCTTCATGACATGATGACGACTGATGAAGTGATGATGGCTAGCCATTGGATAATCTGATGACCAAATTAAAAAAGACTCCGCCTCGTAATATAAATACATGTATAGTAATTCATCTGAAGTGGTATTAGAGCCTTGTTGGATGTGAAATCTAGTAATGGAGACCAAAACTGTTTTTTGAATCCGTATTCAAATATGGTTTTTCTGATGCAAAGTTGCACATTTTAATATAGAATTCAATAGAAGTGAATTTATAAAATACAAAAACATTTGACAAATTCATCTGACGTGGTACAAAATAATAATATAAAGGAGTTGATACTGGAAGTGGATTTAAAAACACATTTTGTAGAAGAATTTTGAACAAGATCCATTTTGAGGAAATCTTTAAATGATTTGCTCCACTTCATTTGTTGATGACGTACTTGACTAAAAGCACACAGCTGGAGGTGCTTCGGAGAAGGTTCAGAGACACTAAAGAGGCTACAGTTCACTCTGGCCAGAGTTGATTGCAAGCAAGTTATAAAGTCAAAGTTTATAGCCTACTTTTACTTAGAATAGTTATACATACCAAATAACTATATGACTGCTGTCGTGGAAAAACCTAACACCTCTGTGTAATATGTTTTAGCCACTAGGTGACTATCTGGACTAAGACTGAGTCCGTTAGCTTATCGTGACTAAAGACGTGAGAGAAGACCCAAAGTTTAGTAGATTTACTTTCAGCCACTCGGGCCAGGAGTTTATTGTCTTCACATACAATTATTGCACACTCTGTAAATCCTATAAACTTTGTTTCACTTCTCAAATATCACTGTGTGTCTCCAATATGATATATTTAACTGAATTTCTTTTGTCGTAACACCCAACGATTTATACAGAAAAATTACGAAGATTAACAAGGCTGCCCAAACTTACGCATCCCACTGTGTCTGGTCCAAAAAATATTTAGTATTCTTCTCCCCTTCTTCCATCCATTTCCTTCTTGATCTGAGAAAGGCTCCTCTGGCTGTTTCTTCTTACATTTTGTCTAATTCAAGCTGTAACGCTGTTAATTCTCCAGTTTTTCCCATCAGAAAGATCTACTTTTTCTACTAATCTTGTAATAGTTTTGGTAATGTGGGTTTCATTTTTTCATCCTTTAGCTTTGGCAAATTTCTTTCCAGATCATATCGCAAAATTCCTAATCTCAAATTTCATTCATTCCCAACACAGGTCAGACCTTAATCATAATAACCCGGCGCTTAGTAAAAACTGCAGGATCTATGAAACTGATTCCTTCCTGCTTTCAATGTCTGAGGAGATGAACCAGAAATCTAACCCAGACTGTTGAGGTCTGTTTGACCAAGTATATGGTTTCTGTTTAGGATTTCTGTGCCTCCAAATATCAATGAGGCACATTCTACTACAGGTATTGTCTAATTCATTCATACCTTGTTCTTGGGGGCCATCGGTCCCTGGAATCATCCAACACTGTATTAAAGTCCCCTCCCCACAGCACTTTGGCAGTTAGACATGTTAATAAGAACTGATTTATTTTGCTTTCCATTGTAGAAAAATAGATTTCTTTACTGTTCAAGCCTTTTATATTAGCGATGACAAATGGAGAGGGATCAACCTCCACAAGAACAATTATCCATCTGTCATTTTTGTCTGAGAGATGCGTGATTATTTGACATTTAAATGTTCCTTGTAATACAGCAACCCCTGCTGATCCGTTACCCTGCGGGCGGCTCGTCAGCTGCGCTCGGATCCTCTGAGCTCAAGTCGGTCGTTATTCGGGTGCTTGTTCGTCTTCCCACGGAAGGTCCCTGGCCGTCCTGGATTTGAAGCTGATGACCACCAGCTGCGGGGTTCGGTCTGGTCCGCCTTCCCTGGGTCTCCTGATTCTGTGCTAACTCAGCTTCGCTGTTATTAAAAAAAAAAAAACAATACACGTATCTTCCAGATGTGATTTCTAATCTTGGTTATAAAAGAGAGCTGTTCTACAGAAAGGTTGTGCAGTAACTCCTACATTTATTGGCAGACTTCTCACGGTAGTCCGGACCTGTCGCCACCTTCAATCGAGCTCTCTAACACGACTACGCCTGTTAACAGGTGCTGTTAAGGACTTTTGGCTCCGTTGCCGTTCCGTAGTGAGGTGGGTGGCGCTTGCGCAATAGACGTTCCATTTGTTTAATCACGTGATCCAACTAGAGCCGTGGCGGGTCACGTGGTGTAAACGAATATGTTTTTCCCCACATTGCTTAGATTTAAAAACACAAATACATTTGGAACGCAACACGAGATTTACGTCACACTGAAGCTGAATGACGTCATTCAGCTTCAGTATATATTGGCCAGAACTTCAGTCGTCAGTCAGAAACCTCAGAGACCTGCTCACACAGAGACACTCTGCATTTGTTTTCCCTGTGAAAACCTCCAACTCTTAAAAATGCAATCCAACAACACTTTTACATCAGATTCACAGATTAATATTCAACTGAATGACGTTATCTGTGGTCAATCTTCCAATTATGTAATCAATCAGATCCTTGGTGAAGGAACGTATGGAAAAGTGGCCGAGTGTACAAACGTAAATACAAACGAACATGTGGCTGTCAAAGTGATGAAAAAAAGTGATGCTAAATTAGGCCAAAAAGAAGCCAAGACGATGGAAAAACTCAGACAACTTGATCCTGACAAGAACTCTTTGCTCAAATTCACTGAACATTTCACATACAACAACCATTTTTGTCTGGTCTTAGAAAGGTTGGACACGAGTTTGTTTGATTTCATGGAAAACAGGAATTTCTCTCCTCTTAAAATTTCTGAAATTCGACCGATTGCTCAGCAGATGCTCACCGCTCTAGATGCTCTAAAGAGCATCCATCTGGTTCATGCTGATATTAAACCAGACAACATAAGGCTCGTAAACCATCATTCACAGCCCTTTAAAGTGAAGCTAATAGACTTTGGTCTTGCGACTGAGGCACCGAATTTGTGGTTTGGTCTCAACGATGCATCAAATGAAGGCCGCTCCAATAAACGAAAAGCAACGTATGTAGAAGGAACTTTAAAGAAAGCCAAGTTGGATGACTCTAAAATATTAGTGGTTAAAAAGCGATCAAATGATGCCAGCTCCAGTAGAGAAGACGCAACATCTGTAATGACAACTGCAACTAAAGTCAAGAAAGATGCTTCTCAATGGTTTGGTCTCAACGATGCATCAAATGAAGGTCGCTCTAATAAACGAAAAGCAACTTGTGTAGAAGGAACTTCGAAGAAATTCAAGTTTAAAGACTAAAGTATCAGTGGTTAAAAAGCGATCAAAGGATGCCAGCTCCAGTAAAGAAGACGTAACATCTCACCCATGATGTGAACAACAACCAGCATTGTCTGACACTGACAGATCAAATAAAGGAATTCCTGTGGAGAGAAAATAACTTCAGCAATAAGATCTATGAGCAAAGACCAGCAGGATGAAGAAGTAATGCAGCTGACTGAGGAATTAAGTGATTAAGGTAAACCCTTCAAAAAGACACGTTTTAAGTGAGCTGCAAGTTCTTTTCTGGGACGTTCAAGCCCCATCCACCAGAAGAAACGGAAATAAAAGAAGAAACTCAAGTCATTCAACACACCAAGAAGATGACCTGCGTTAACACACACATTTATTAGTGAACATACACGCCCTCCAAAATTAAAAACAAAAAAAGTCAGGGCAGCACGTCAGGAAGATTCCCTGTCTGAATCCCGGCGGGGGTCTCCTCATGTCTGCGTGGGTTCCCTCCGGGTACTCCGGCTCCCTCCCACACTCCAGAGTGCTTAATTGGCGATTTTAAATTGTCCACATGTTTTCATGTGTCTCTGTGTTTGTTATGTAGAGTTTAGAGTTTGTTTTTGTTTTTGTTTTTTTGTTTCTTTAGTTGTACAGGTTAGTGTCACTGAGATGCAGGAGCTCATTTTTAAGAGAGACCTGTTTCACTTTGTGAGGCTCGCCCAAGCACAACTGGTCCTATATGTTTGGTTTGATAAACTTACAAATAAATCTCCTCAAATGAGAGAAGTTGTTTGTCCTCTTTAATATTATAAACAAAAGTATTTAGTCTCTTCTCCAGCTAAACGAACTCGCCCTGACAGGATGTTGTGGGGCTCTTCGTTGGTCTTTTGTGACTTGAGAACCATGAACTTTGTGCACAGCTTGCAGATTAAGTTTATTGTCTAAAACAGTCATTCATAAACTTAACTGATCAAAGGGGCAGAGGTAAATGTAAAAGCCACAAGTTACATTAAGCAGACACAAATCAAGCTGTCCAACTGTACCTCATCATGTGATACAAATACTGCAGGCTGTGCTCTCTGGACGAGGGTGGCCTGTAAAAATAGTGAAGGTGCACCTCCATCACGTGGTGAAAAAAGATATTTAAGATGTTTCTGCTGTCTTAGGGGATTTGTACTGTCTGTCATAAATATCAGTTATAATATCAAATGTCTTTAGGAGGGTTTGACCCCCCATAACCCCCCTCTGACAACGTCCCATCCAACTATGATTCCCACTCTTCAGATGGCAACAATAAAACTTCAAAAATCATATGAATTACTGTATTATTATTTATTTACTAATTCATGTAGAAAAACATGTCACGTCGTCATGCTCATCTGAGGTTATATAAACAAATCTAAGACCTGCTAACAGCCAGATGGTAAGAGAAGAAAATCATCATGTCACTTTTATCACGTTCATTTTTTGGTGGAATTATGAAAGATTAAAGATTCTTAAAGTCTCCAAATAAAGAAGCAGTCCAGAAAAGATGTAGCTGATGTAACCCGGTGTTTTAGCCCTCTTTGGCAGAATATTTATTCCCCCCCTTTATCTAATTCTTCTTTCTTTCTCCAGGGATCAATAAATAATAGTTAGACTGTCATGGGGGCTGGTGAAGGGAACACACTCACACACCTATGCACACATTAAAAAAACCCTCTGTTGCAAGATGAAAAAGCATATATACAGCTCTTGAGTTTTACCAAACTTGGTATTAATCATTAATATATGTGCAAACAAGGGAAAAAATAGATGTAGCTGTGCCAAAAAGTTTGTATCCTCAACTGGATTAAACAAAAGTAATTATTGTACCAGCAGGTGGCAGCAAATCATCAGAGTGACTCAATCAGGCTCAAAGTAAAACATTGTAACTCCATCCATCCATCCATCCATCCATCCATCCATCCATCCGTCCATCCATCCATCCGTCCATCCATCCGTCCGTCCATCCATCCATCCATCCATCCATCCATCCATCCATCCATCCATCCATCCATCCATCCATCTTACCTGTTACTTTCTATCTAACATCGGGGGCTGCTGGGTCAAATCCCAGCTCTCTGAGGGCAAAAGGCCGGGCTACATCCTGGACAAGTCTCAGGCCCTGAAACAAGCTGACCACAGATTTAATTCCATTTGCAGCAGAACTACAGCTCCTGCTTGTTTTAATTGGCGGTTTATCTGCAGATTTGTATATTAATGGTTGTGTTTCTGTATTTGCTGGAGCTTTGAGTGATCTCTACAGTTGTCTGAATAGTTCTGTAAAATTCTAAACACTTATTAAAACAAAGAAATACAAAATAAGAAGCTGGGGCTGTTGTTGTTGTTCTTTTTTTTACTGTTGAACGCTATTCTTTTTTAAAAACCTGCATCCCTCTAAACAGGGGACCAGCTAACTGGGACCAGGGGGCACCGCAGTACTG
This sequence comes from Xenentodon cancila, assembly GCA_014839995.1. Taxonomy (NCBI): domain Eukaryota; kingdom Metazoa; phylum Chordata; class Actinopteri; order Beloniformes; family Belonidae; genus Xenentodon; species Xenentodon cancila. The sequence continues at coordinate 24,842,856 of CM026206.1, forward strand.
AAGTAACACTTCCTGGATGTTCGTTTGGATTTTTACTTTTTTCTCAATCTACCAAAAAGACTTGAGAGACTAGAAAATAAAGGCTGATTTATTAATCAGTTTGTCCATCTGCTCTGGGCTTAAACAAACATCAAACTTCATGTTTGTTCACGTTACTTTCAGATCTAAAACCACTTCTGCTTTGATTACTTTGTTTTGGAGTTGAATTTCAGCCTTTGAAAGAGACGACTGTGTCAAATTTACAGTGAGGGAAGGCAACGCTTTTTGTCTTTTTAACAAATGAATTGAATTAACTATTGATAAACTGAGTTGATCCTGTTTTTGCACGTGATGTCAGGACAACGCCCTACTAAGGTCAAATGTTATTTGCTGTACCTGGCAGTAAAGCTGCTCTGATTCTGAATTCAAGTGGGTTTATTGTCCACTGTTTTCACCATTGTCCTGTGTAAACTGACATATGAAAGCTTTGGATTACAAGTCAATAATGTCAAAACAAATACGTGGAATAGTAGATATGTTTGAAACTGGTAAAAGGTTAAGCATTATTTGTTAGAACAACATGGCCCAAGTATGACAACAGCAGATGTATTAACAAATACGTCTTATCAAACATTTAAAAGATCAGACATGTTATTTTCATTTCAAATCTTGATCCATCAAGATAGTTGTGTGTTGAACTAAAGCAAGAAATATAACAGAATTCAGATTAAATTCAGATTGTGTTACAGCATAAAAAATTATACTGGCTACATCCACATAAGACAATGTCAGCAATTTTTCTCTGCAGACGTTGTCGGCAATAAAACAAGAAAAAATTACATTTTTATCATTAGTATATGTATTTATAAGTGCATTTTTTTTAAGCAAAACAGTCCTCTCTCGATCAGAGAACTTCAGTCCAGTGATGTCCATCTCCTCTGAAATCTCCTTTCAGGATTGCAGACAGAAGGATTGTCATTTCATCTCCCCGCCACTAGGTGACAATATGTTGGTTCTAATGAGACTGAAGACTTCTTGAAGCAGATCTCCAGCACAGACTCCATCAATCTTTTCAGACACCACTTTTTTGGGTCACTTTTAGACCACCTCTCTGGGTCACATTTACTCCTCTTTTCTGGCTCACATTTACACCACCTCTCTGGGTCACATTTACACCACCTCTCTGGGTCACATTTACACAACCTCTCTGGGTCACATTTACACCACCTCTCTGGGTCACATTTACACCACCTCTCTGGGTCACATAACTACAATATTTATTACAATTTTAACAAAAAAAACAAAATAGAAAAAACAAAAAAAATTAAATAAAACAATATTCTAAATAATAAAAACCAGGATGCAAAGAAAAGTGGAGCTCTGAGTATTTAAAAAATTGGATAATTAAAGTTCTTCCAAAAAAATTGGATCTGGCAAAATCAGTATTGACGGGTCACACTCAATAAAAAGTTGGTAATTGGAATGGGTCAAGAAAACTGCATTTGGTGCATCTGTAGTACTTACTGGAAATACTGGTACTTACTGACTACTGAATGTCGGCCGTACCACCGTCAGTAGATGCAGGATAAGGAGGAACGTTCATGACCACTGCTTCATCCTGATCCAGTCAGAATATTCCTTAAAGGACCACTTGGGCCGTGAGTTTATTGTCTTCACATACAATAATTGTACACTCTCTGGAAATCCTATAAACTTTGTTTCACTTGTGTCGGGTGTCCAGAGAGAGCAAAGTGCTGATTGTTTGCTTCGTTAAGCTTCATGACATGATGACGACTGATGAAGAGATGATGGCTAGCCATTGGATAATCTGATGACCAAATTAAAAGACTCCGCCTCGTAATATAAATACATGTATAGTAATTCATCTGAAGTGGTATTAGAGCCTTGTTGGATGTGAAATCTAGTAATGGAGACCAAAACTGTTTTTTGAATCCGTATTCAAATATGGTTTTTCTGATGCAAAGTTGCACATTTTAATATGGAATTCAATAGAAGTGAATTTATAAAATACAAAAACATTTGACAAATTCATCTGACGTGGTACAAAATAATAATATAAAGGAGTTGATATTGGAAGTGGATTTAAAAACACATTTTGTAGAAGAATTTTGAACAAGATCCATTTTGAGGAAATCTTTAAATGATTTGCTCCACTTCATTTGTTGATGACGTACTTCAATTCAATTCAATTCAATTCAATTTTATTTATATAGCGTCTATTACAACACAAGTTGTCTCTAGGCGCTTTCCAGAGACCCAGAACATGACCCCCGAGCAATTATTACATAAACAGCGGCAGGTAAAAACTCCCCTAGTGGAAGAAAAACCTTAAGCCAAACAGTGGCAAGGAAAAACTCCCCTTTAAGAGGGAAGAAACCTTGAGCAGGACCTGGCTCATGAGGGGGGACCCTCCTGCCGAAGGCCAGCCGGGTAGAGCAAGAAATAAGAAAGAATAGAGACATAGAGACACCGTCAAAGGTACAAGATAGGATACATTAGTAACTGTCCTTGGTAGTCCAATTAGACTTCTGTGAATATGGGTGATATATGGATAGACGGTGATACAAGGGGATGAGGACTGCAGGTCGGGGTGTCAGCAAGCATCCAACAGACATCCACACAGACAGGTGAAGGCAGACACTGGGATGGTCAGAGGTGGAACTGCAGGTCAGCAAGCAGCTCCTGAGGCTCTGGTCCGCAGGACATGCAAAGAAGAGGAAAAGAAGGGCCAGACAAGCACAAAAAACTACCAGAACAATGGACCACAATTAAGTTTATGGGATATTGTTAATAAATGAGGGTCGAGGTGAAGAAGAGACAGAGAAGGCAAAGAGAAACAGAGAAGGTGAAAGGCACCACTCAGTGGATCATGTTGGTGCCCCCCTGCAGCAGAGGCCTATAGCAGCATATCTACACTGAAGCTATGTTTAAAATGAGCTGCTCTAATCTGGTCCTGTAGCTGCAGCTTTGACTACTGGCCCTGACACATTAAGGTACTAAATGTACACTAACTATATGCTTTATTAAACAGAAATGTTTTAAGTTTAGTTTTAAAGGTGGAGGTGGTATCAGCCTCCTTAACCCAAACTGGAAGTTGGTTCCAGAGTGATGGTGCCTGATAACAGAAAGCCCGTCCTCCAAATCTACATTTCGATACTCTAGGAACTACGAGTAAACCTGCACCCTGAGAACGGAGAGCTCTATTAGGAACGTACGGTACTATCAGGTCTTGCAAATATCGCGGCGCTAGGCCATTTTGGACTTTATATGCCAGTAATAAAATTTTGAATTGGATTCTAAATTTTACAGGGAGCCAATGGAGGGAAGCTAAAACTGGAGCGACGTGGTCTCTCTTGTTGATTCCTGTCAGCACTCGCGCTGCTGCATTTTGGATCAGCTGGAGGCTGTTCAGAGAATTACTTGGACATCCAGCCAACAACACGTTACAGTAATCTAGTCTAGACGATACGAACGCATGAATTAGTTTTTCGGCATCACTCTGCGAGAGGATGCTCCTAATCTTTGCGATATTACGGAGGTGGAAAAACGCAGTTTTACAAACCTGATTAATATGCTGTTTAAATGACAAATCCTGATCGAATATAACGCCAAGGTTTCGCACAGTTTTACTGGAGGCCATCGCAAGACTATCTAATCCCTTCCTAAGCTGTTTGGAACCACAAACAACAACTTCTGTTTTATCAGAATTTAGTAGCAAAAAATTTCTGGACATCCAGTCCTTGATGTCCTTAATACACATCTGAAGTTTGTCTAATGGTTCTGTTTCATCTGGCTTCATAGACAGATACAGCTGCGTATCATCAGCATAACAATGCAAATTAATGCCGTGGTTCCGGATAATACTTCCCAAGGGCTGCATGTATAAACTGAACCAGATTGGCCCTAGCACTGAACCCTGCGGGACACCATAGCAGACCCTCGTCTGTACGGAAGAAACCTCATGAACATGAACAAACTGGAATCTATCAGACAGATATGATTTAAACCAATCTAGAGCTGTCCCTTTAATCCCAACAACATATTCTAGCCTCTGCAGTAAAATGCTGTGATCTATAGTATCAAAAGCAGCGCTGGGGTCCAGCAGAACCAGTATGGACACTAACCCATTATCTGAGGCCATAAGAAGGTCATTCGAGACTCGAACCAGTGCTGTTTCTGTGCTATGATGCATTCTGAACCCTGACTGAAAAATTTCAAATAGATCATTTCTATACAAATGCTCACACAGCTGGCTTGCAACTACCCTTTCCAGAATTTTAGAGATAAATGGAAGGTTGGAAATTGGTCTGTAGTTAGCTAAAATGTCTGGGTCAAGAGAGGGTTTTTTAAGTAATGGTTTGATTACTGCAACTTTAAAAGCCTGTGGTACATATCCTAAGACTAGGGACAAGTTGATCTGTTTCAGTATTGTCGGTCCAATAAGAGAGAAAACATTTTTGAGTAGTCGAGTAGGGATTGGGTCTAACGACTGAGGTCATATACGACTGAGGTCAGCTCAGAGAGGTCAACAGGAACAAAACAGTCTAGAGTCAGGTCGGAGCATAAGGGAGTCGCCGAGGTTGAAGAAATTCCCACTGCCACTGCCGGGAGGGCCTGGCCGATTTCCTCTCTAATTCTGACAATTTTATTGCTAAAGAAGCTCATAAAGTCTTCACTACTGAGAGCTGCAGGGATGCACGGCTCAACAGAGTTGTGGCTCTTTGTCAGCCTGGCTACAGTGCTGAACAGAAAACGTGGGTTATTTTTATTATCCTCTATTAACACTGAATAATAGGCTGTTCTAGCTTTGCGAAGCGCTTTTTTATACACTATTAGACTATCTTTCCATGCATTATAAATATCTACAGACCTACTAGAGTACCACTTTCTTTCCATTTTACGCACTTTCTGTTTTAACATACGAATATGTGAGTTAAACCAGGGAGTTAAGCTTCTACGGTTAGAGACCCTCTTTCTCAAAGGAGCAACTACATCTAAAGCTGTGTGCAACACATCTGCAGTGCTACCAACAAGGAAATCAACGTCTGCAGAGGTAGAACCGAGGTCACAGCCCTCAACTGCTTCACTATGTTCCACTGTAAGAAGATGAAGAGCAATGGCCTCCCTAAATTTAGTGATAGCTTTATCGGATAGACACCTGCTAAAGTAATTCCTTCTATTATGCGTAACGTTGACAATGTTGAATTCAAACGTTATTAAATAGTGGTTGGATAGGAGGGAGTTTACATGTGACACTAACAGATTATCAAGTTCTACACCGTAGACGAGGACCAGATCAAGACTACTACTTGACTAAAAGCACACAGCTGGAGGTGCTTCGGAGAAGGTTCAGAGACACTAAAGAGGCTACAGTTCACTCTGGCCAGAGTTTATTGCAAGCAAGTTATAAAGTCAAAGTTTATAGCCTACTTTTACTATAAAATAGTTATACATAGCAAATAACTATATGACTGCTGTCGTGGAAAAACCTAACACCTCTGTGTAATATGTTTTAGCCACTAGGTGACTATCTGGACTAAGACTGAGTCCGTTAGATTATCGTGACTAAAGACGTGAGAGAAGACCCAAAGTTTAGTAGATTTACTTTCAGCCACTCGGGCCAGGAGTTTATTGTCTTCACATACAATTATTGCACACTCTGTAAATCCTATAAACTTTGTTTCACTTCTCAAATATCACTGTGTGTCTCCAATAGGATATATTTAACTGAATTTCTTTTGTCGTAACACCCAACGATTTATACAGAAAAATTACAAAGATTAACAAGGTTGCCCAAACTTACGCATCCCACTGTGTCTGGTCCAAAAAATATTTAGTATTCTTCTCCCCTTCTTCCATCCATTTCCTTCTTGATCTGAGAAAGGCTCCTCTGGCTGTTTCTTCTTACATTTTGTCTAATTCAAGCTGTAACACTGTTAATTCTCCAGTTTTTCCCATCAGAAAGATCTACTTTTTCTACTAATCTTGTAATAGTTTTAATAATTTGGGTTTCATTTTTTCATCCTTTAGCTTTGGCAAATTTCTTTCCAGATCATATCGCAAAATTCCTAATCTCAAATTTCATTCATTCCCAACACTTTCCAAAATCGCTGATTGAATTGGCTCGTGTGCTTTACTTTTCTATAATACCCAGGGTTTCCTTCTGAAATTCTTTATTATGTAATAGTCTTATTTAACTTCCAATAATCTCTACTGGAGCTACTTTTAGTCCAGGTCAGACCTTAATCATAATAACCCGGCGCTTAGTAAAAACTGCAGGATCTATGAAACTGATTCCTTCCTGCTTTCAATGTCTGAGGAGATGAACCAGAAATCTAACCCAGACTGTTGAGGTCTGTTTGACCAAGTATATGGTTTCTGTTTAGGATTTCTGTGCCTCCAAATATCAATGAGGCCCATTCTGCTACAGGTATTGTCTAATTCATTCATACCTTGTTCTTGGGGCCCATCGGTCCCTGGAATCATCCAACACTGTATTAAAGTCCCCTCCCCACAGCACTTTGGCAGTTAGACATGTTAATAAGAACTGATTTATTTTGCTTTCCATTGTAGAAAAATAGATTTCTTTACTGTTCAAGCCATTTATATTAGCGATGACAAATGGAGAGGGATCAACCTCCACAAGAACAATTATCCATCTGTCATTTTTGTCTGAGAGATGCGTGATTATTTGACATTTAAATGTTCCTTGTAATACAGCAACCCCTGCTGATCCGTTACCCTGCGGGCGGCTCGTCAGCTGCGCTCGGATCCTCTGAGCTCAAGTCGGTCGTTATTCGGGTGCTTGTTCGTCTTCCCACGGAAGGTCCCTGGCCGTCCTGGATTTGAAGCTGATGACCACCGGCCGCGGGGTTCGGTCTGGTCCGCCTTCCCTGGGTCTCCTGATTCTGTGCTAACTCAGCTTCGCTGTTATTAAAAAAAAAAACATCACACGTATCTTCCAGATGTGATTTCTAATCTTGGTTATAAAAGAGAGCTGTTCTACAGAAAGGTTGAGCAGTAACTCCTACCTTTATCGGCAGACTTCTCACGGTAGTCCGGACCTGTCGCCACCTTCAATCGAGCTCTCTAACACGACTACACCTGTTAACAGGTGCTGTTAAGGACTTTTGGCTCCGTTGCCGTTCCGTAGGGAGGTGGGTGGCGCTTGCGCAATAGACGTTCCGTTTGTTTAATCACGTGATCCAACTAGAGCCGTGGCGGGTCACGTGGTGTAAACGAATATGTTTTTCCCCACATTGCTTAGATTTAAAAACACAAATACATTTGGAACGCAACACGAGATTTACGTCACACTGAAGCTGAATGACGTCATTCAGCTTCAGTATATATTGGCCAGAACTTAAGTCGTCAGTCAGAAACCTCAGAGACCTGCTCACACAGAGACACTGCATTTGTTTTCCCTGTGAAAACCTCCAACTCTTAAAAATGCAATCCAACAACACTTTTACATCAGATTCACAGATTAATATTCAACTGAATGACGTTATCTGTGGTCAATCTTCCAATTATGTAATCAATCAGATCCTTGGTGAAGGAACGTATGGAAAAGTGGCCGAGTGTACAAACGTAAATACAAACGAACATGTGGCTGTCAAAGTGATGAAAAAAAGTGATGCTAAATTAGGCCAAAAAGAAGCCAAGACGATGGAAAAACTCAGACAACTTGATCCTGACAAGAACTCTTTGCTCAAATTCACTGAACATTTCACATACAACAACCATTTTTGTCTGGTCTTAGAAAGGTTGGACACGAGTTTGTTTGATTTCATGGAAAACAGGAATTTCTCTCCTCTTAAAATTTCTGAAATTCGACCGATTGCTCAGCAGATGCTCACCGCTCTAGATGCTCTAAAGAGCATCCATCTGGTTCATGCTGATATTAAACCAGACAACATAATGCTCGTAAACCATCATTCACAGCCCTTTAAAGTGAAGCTAATAGACTTTGGTCTTGCGACTGAGGCACCGAATTTGTGGAAGAGAGGGATTGTTCAAAATCTTTCTTACAGTGCCCCAGAAGTCCTACTGCACCATCCCACCATGGATGAAGGGGTCGATATGTGGACTCTTGGCTGTGTCCTGGCATTTTTGTACCTCGGAGATCACTTGTATCCAATGGAAAGTGAATATGAGGCCTTGAGGATGATTGTGCAACTGAACGGTCAACCTGACAAGGATTTTCTTGATGAAGCACTACACACCAATACCTATTTTAATCGGGTCAAGAAGGGTTCTCGTTGTGAGTGGTGGATGAAATCCTTTAAACAATACTCACAGGACACAGGAAAGAAGGTTGAAGAGTATGGTGGTACATTTTCAAATATGTTTTCTCTGGATCAATTGATGGCAATGCAGTCACGAAGAAAGCTCCCCTTTTATCGTGAAGACACCAAAGCGTTCATCGATTTGCTGAAGCGGATGTTTGCAATTGATCCACGCAAACGAATCACCGCAAAAGAAGCTCTTGAACATGATTTCATCACTATGAATCACGTTCTTATCTCTGATAAGCGACATTACATGACCCAAGCAAAGACTTTAATGAAAGTGTGTGACTTTGATGAAAAAAAAGGTATTTCGGTTAAATGTGATGAGAAAAAAGCTGAAATTCCTGGAAGCAATGGTGGCAGCCATCACAAACAAGCAGCAGGCAGCTTTGACAAGAAAACCACCAATAAACGAAAAGCAACTTATTTAGAAAGACCTTCGAAGAAAGCCAAGTTGGATGACTCTAAAATATTAGTGGTTAAAAAGCAATCAAATGATGCCAGCTCCAGTAGAGAAGACGCAACATCTGTAATGACAACTGTAACTAAAGTCAAGAAAGATGCTTCTCAATGGTTTGGTCTCAACAATGCATCAAATGAAGGCCGCTCTAATAAACGAAAGGCAACTTATGTAGAAGGAACTTCAAAGAAAGCCAAGTTGGATGACTCTAAAGTATTAGTGGTTAAAAAGGGATCAAATGATGCCAGCTCCAGTAGAGAAGATGCAACATCTGTAATGACAACAGCAACTAAAGTCAAGAAAGATGCTTCTCAATGGTTTGGTCTCAACGATGCATCAAATGAAGGCCGCTCCAATAAACGAAAAGCAACTTATGTAGAAGGAACTTTAAAGAAAGCCAAGTTGGATGACCCTAAAATATTAGTGGTTAAAAAGCGATCAAATGATGCCAGCTCCAGTAGAGAAGACGCAACATCTGTAATGACAACTGCAACTAAAGTAAAAAAAGATGCTTCTCAATGGTTTGGTCTCAACGATGCATCAAATGAAGGCCACTCTAATAAACGAAAAGCAACTTATGTAGAAGAAACTTCAAAGAAATTCAAGTTTAAAGACTAAAGTATCAGTGGTTAAAAAGCGATCAAATGATGCCAGCTCCAGTAAAGAAGACGTAACATCTGACCCATGATGTGAACGACAACCAGCATTGTCTGACACTGACAGATCAAATAAAGGAATTCCTGTGGAGAGAAAATAACTTCAGCAATAAGATCTATGAGCAAAGACCAGCAGGATGAAGAAGTAATGCAGCTGACTGAGGAATTAAGTGATGAAGGTAAACCCTTCAAAAAGACACGTTTTAAGTGAGCTGCAAGTTCTTTTCTGGGACGTTCAAGCCCCATCCACCAGAAGAAACAGAAATAAAAGAAGAAACTCAAGTCATTCAACTTACCAAGAAGATGACCTGCGTTAACACACACATTTATTAGTGAGACATACACGCCCTCCAAAATTAAAAACAAAAAAAGTCAGGGCTACACGTCAGGAAGATTCCCTGTCTGAATCCCGGCGGGGGTCTCCTCATGTCTGCGTGGGTTCCCTCCGGGTACTCCGGCTCCCTCCCACACTCCAGAGTGCTTAATTGGTGATTTTAAATTGTCCACACGAATGAGCGAGAATGGCAGCTTGTTTCTGTGATGATTTCAAAATAGTGGATTATTAATCTTTACTCTGAATAACTATAATTAATGTAAATCAGTTGTGCTCATCATCAAAATGCATATTAACAAAACCTACAAAGGTTGAATAAAATATGAAAATGTACATGTATGTCTATGTATTTTGTATGTTCAAAGACCAAAATTTGAGAAACCAAAATTACAGGTTCATTTTAACATTTGCTGACATTGTACGTCTCCATGACAACAGTGAAAATGATCACAGCCCTGCTGTTCTTGGTGGCATCTTTGATCATCTTGTACCACCAACATGACAGGTCAGCAAGTGGAGTTTGTGGAGCGGTATACGTACCTTGGGTCTCCAGTCAATAATCAACTACGTTTTAATAACAACTCTGACATGCTGTTAAGAAGGGTCGGCAGCATTTTTTCTGTTTTCATGTGTCTCTGTGTTTGTTATGTAGAGTTTAGAGTTTTTTTTTGTTTCTTTAGTTGTACAGGTTAGTGTCACTGAGATGCAGGAGCTCATTTTCAAGAGACACCTGTTTCACTTTGTTATTGTTGTGATCAAAGAGGAGCAGGTTATTTGTCCAGAGCTGGTCTGAACACATTTAACTGTAAATTATTCATCTGCAAAGAGCCATTTAATAGTAATGGCTGCTTCAAACCTTTGTTTTCATAAAAAAAGACTGGTCAGAGGCACTTTGACAAACAAACCCAGAAGAGGTGCAAGTTTCTCGCAGGTTTGCTCTGTTTCAGTCCAGGCCAGCAAAGGACAGACACATCAGCATTTCTATCCTCATTTAACTTCAAAGTTATTTCTTTCATCTGGAATTAAGTTTAGGTATGGCCGGCTACAGCCTGGTATGTTTGGAATCTAAGGAAAAGAGAAATAGCAAATAATTTTTAGAATAATCGAGAATGGTTTATTGTTCAGTTTAGTGACACACTGAAACATCATCATCCCAATATCTTGATTTCAAGAAATTCCCTTGACAAAAGGAGGAAATGTTCTGGTGAAGAGGTATTTGGTACAGCAGGGAGGTAACATCTGACTGATATTACACCGTAAAATGACTTTCACTGCACTACTGCATAACAGCAGTCACCTCAACAATTACAACATTTTATATCCACCAGAGCCACAAGGAATGAGAAGCACTGTTTTAACATATCATTTTAGGTCAAACAAATGTACAAGTCCACAACTTTAAAGGTGAAAGGAAACACACAGCTGGTCATTGTTGGAATCCTTTTAAATAAAAGTTAGTTATACCGTTTAAATGACATAAAGACAGAGTGTCCCACTTAAAAAGGAACTGCAATAAAAATTTCATCTGCGAATAGTGTGATACTGTTTAAAAAGCTTATTAAAATGACACTGTTGAATGTTCTTTGTCCAGTACAAGATTCTGAATATTGCCAATATTGGCAGTCACAGTTCTCAAATCAAAGCAGCAAACATTTTTCCTGTAAAAGGATTATTTTTAATCTGCAACCCCAATACCAGAAAGATGGCACACTGTGCAAAATGTAAATAAAAACAAAATGCAGGGATTTGCTAATCTCATGAGGCCGTTTGAAACACAAGCGCAATCGAGCATAAAGTATCAGATGTTGAAACTAATACATTTTGCGATTTTATATTAAATATTAGCGTATCTTGAATTTTATGGCAGCAGCACATCTCAAAAAAGACCTTTCACCACTAGAAAATATTTAGTAGACCATGAAACGAAAAATCCAGCAACAAAGTTGAGGACTGTTGAGCAGCTATTGGACACAATCAGACAACATTCCTCTTGGGGGAATGCTACACAATGGTAAACATTGACATGTTCCAACTTTGAGACGTGTTGCTGCCCTCAAATTCAAAATGGGCTAATATTGTGCATGAAATGGCAAAATGTCACAATTTAACCATCTGATGTTACTTTTATGTTCTATTGGAAATAAAAAATGCGTTTATAAAATTTGCAAATCACTGCATTAATTGTTTTTAATGACATTTTACACAGCGTCCCAGCTTTTTTAGAATTGGGGTTGTTATAAATAAACATGTCATTATTGTGACATGAATTAAATTAACAGCTTCTATCACTAAACAAAACATTTAAAATAAATGATTAGTGGTATGTGTTTATTAGGCTGACATTTAGCAGCACCTTTCAATAGGCAACATTACAGTACTGAAGATACTTTGATATAACTTCATGTATTTGTAGGAATATACCGGTTCATTTGACTTCAGTACAGTCTTAAGTAATTGTTGATCAGGAATGCCATGCATAGAGCACATTAAAAATGTCAAATGCATCAATCAAAGCAAACAGACAAACAATAACAAAAATCTATTTCATATCATAAAGTGTGGTGATGTCACTATAAATGCTCAATGTCCGACTAGTTGAATGTGACTTCTCTATGTGATTCCAGATGATCAGTGACGTTACGCAACCACTTCCTGTGAGAGATTATTAGTTTGCTGGTTTGTTCATTTCCACTGTGAACTCAAGTGACCTCTGTTAGATGTGACTTGCTGTAACAGGTGACTTTGCAGCAGATGTTTATAATTCAACTATGCTGTCAGAAACTCGTGCACACCTTCTCAGGTGCACCGGAGGCCAGATAAGTGGGAACTCCTGCATACTATCTATCCATCATATATGCTCATTTATTTACTTTTGTAAAGTCCATTGGACATTCTTTGTATTTGTTAAACTATTGATGATATAATATAAGATATAAAACTACAATATTTTAGCACCATTAAGTTGATTTTTTACATGTTCCAAATATGTATATGTATCTCTCTTTTTTTAACTTTCAAGTGTAATCTCTACTCGTCTATTTATAGGACTATAATAAACTAGTCTTTAGACGGACACTTGACAATATAATATGATTAAATAATCTGATATTAATTTATGTGAACTGGTTTGAAGTCTACAGTTGTGTGCAATGTCATGTAGTTGCTGTCTATTCTGGACTGAGGTCCCTTTAAAATGACTTCATGCATTCAGCCTGTGGGACTGCTTACTTGACAAATCACCTGCACAACAGTTGGGTGAATCTATCTGATACTTTTCTTCTTTCCATTAATCTAAACACCAAATCTTGCGTTTCCAGTTAAGGTTGTAAATAAAATGACAGGAGTGCAGGAGTTCTCTCTTTTCTTGGCTAAGTAAATGAAAAACCAAAAGCAGTATTTAAAAATTAAAATATTTATAACATGTATTGACCAAATGAGTAAATAATAAGTATGTAAGTGACCACAAAGCCAAATATTGAATTAAAATAATTACAGTAATAATTGTTATGTTATGTGACATAGAATTGGCATGATTCTATTATATTTCAAAGGACTCAAAATTAGCATGACTAAATAAAGCACTAATACCTGTATGTTTTTTGTTGTTGTTTTTTTTGTGAAATTACTGTTGTGGTTGAAAGATTACTCCTGTGATGGACTGGTGATCTGTCTGGGGTGTATCCTGCCTGTTGCTCCATGTCAGCTGGGAAAGGCTACAGCCTCCCTGTGACGCTGAACAGGATGAAGCAGATGTAGAAAATAGTTGGATGAAATATTACTCTACATGTTGAATTGCTCACTGAAGGGAGAAGCATAAATAAAAACTTCTACACACACATTTAAACAGTAAAAATGTTACTAACCGTCAAACACACAACAGTGAGAAAAATAGTTGAGAAACAGCGCGAGACTTGATGTAATGCATCTGTTAATTTTGCCCACGGTCAGGGATTTATATTAGTTTTGTCTCTGTGCATCCCATCCAAACACAGGCCAGGGCTGCGTAAACCTATCTTAGCACAAAAACTGAGAACAGGGGCAAACAGCTACCAAGTCACCTTGTTTTTACTGTTTAATATTTATATTGCATTTTACAACCGCAGTAGTTGTTTTGTTTTTGTTGCATCAGTGGAGTTGCCCCTGATGCTTAACGACTGCAGTAATCAACTATACGTATGAAAGTACCGGGGATGAGCTTGCTGGCTAGCGAAACGTTTGCCCCAGTACAACTTTGGTGATTCCAGGTGTAGTTAACCCACACAGTCTAGATTTTATCTGCGTACTAGTATGAACACTTGAACAACTAGTGCTGTACAAAATGCACAGAGATGGCACTTCATTATCAGTCTGACTAGATATGGTGACAAACATATGTACACTATGTCTTCAAATCATTTAAGAATGAAAAACACAGGAGTTTGTTCACCAAGATATCAAAAAGTGACTGTGGATGGCTTAGAACTTCGTGCAGAGCTTGAGCCACTGAAGTCTTTCTGCCTGGAGTCACTGAGGCACTACTTCCTTCACAGAGGCCAGGGCTGAGTGGATGCGAACGTGAAGCCGGTTCTCAAAGTCGTAGCCTGTAAAATCCTCCTGGAACATTTTAAATAGCTATTAGGATTTCATTTTAATTAATAAATAAATGCCAATTCATGAGGCAATCTTAATTTGTGTTGCTTGGAACAATTTAATACTTATCATTTACCTTGGCTTGAAGTAGGAATGACCGCCCCTTTCCCACAGTCTGAAATGAAATAACACAAAGGGTTAATGCATATGTTCACTGGGGAGCAACCCAAATTAAAATGTGAAAAAATATTCATGCAACTAACTGACCTCTGGTTTCCCAAGGAGTATACATCCCAGCTCATAGACGGCGTAGGGCTGAATGTATGAATTAATTTGTCGTCCATATTCATCTCTAGCAGCCAGCTGGAATGACTGGACGACAGACAGAAAATCAATGTGAGCGGGTTTAGATTAACTACACAGCCATTCAGGGCTCAGAGTGGATTACTACCTGAATAGCATCTCTCATGTTTCTGTGGCATTTATGAATGGAACCGAGAAGAAGATATTTTAGGCCTCTGCATGAAACTTCATCTAAACTCTGCAACACTGAGGACAAATCAGGAAAATAAATCACACTTGGTCAAAGTAATCTTACGCATAAGGCTTCAGCTAAAATGGTAATGTTCATCTGAATCATGTTGCACTAACCCTGATTCATTATCTGCAGTTTAGATGGGGAGCAGTTTGGAAGGGCTTTCCACAGGTAAAGTACTTCGATTATACCAAGGATGCATAGCTCTTTGGTGGGCGACACCTTTCTCAGTCTATCAGCCTGTGTATAAAAAAACAAACAAACAAACAAATAAAACAGAGAGGAAACATTTGCTCCAACTCTGAAAGGGCACTCAAAGGAGTAAAAACATGTAAAGGCTTCAACAAGACTTACCCTTTTGACAGCAAACTGCTCTATCTGGTTGTTTTTTCTCTTGAACAGCTTCTGCACATCTTTGAAGACCCTGCTAGCTCCATCCAGGTCCCCCGATGCACCCTGACACACTGAGGGTAATCATGCAAAAACATGCAGCAGAGGCAACTCAACAGCATACTGCAACTGTTTGTTAGTGTGTAGCCGGCTTACCTCCAGTCAAGTAGGCATAATAGCACTGTGACCAGCGCGACTCATTCTTCAACCTCTCAAACGCTCTGTACGCGTCTTCAAAATTCATCTCTATCATGCTACACCAACCTGGCACAAAAAGGAAGACAGGATGAAATGAATCGGTCACTGCACTGGGAATCAACAGTCATCATGTCACGACTAACCTGATGAGAAAACACGTACCAATCTCATAGAGACACACATGCTGGATCTCTCTTTGGTCTGATGCGAGTTCTAATGCATCATGGAAACAGGCCAAAGCACTGTTGATATGGCACTGGGGACAGAGAAGAAAGCACACACAGCGACAGGTAACGGTAACCATGTTAGACGCAGACAACATGGACGTGTTGAGTGAGAGTTAGATCAGCAGCAAGGTCGATCGGACACTGATGACTTAATGGATCACGTGACATGGATACAAACTATATGAATTTGAATGAGGCTGCTCTTCTGGATGGTGGAAGAACTTCAGATTCTGCTGTTCTGTATGGTTTCTACCGCAAACCTTTTTCCTAACTGTCACAACTGATTTCCGTACATACCTCTAACCTTTGAACTCGTCCTTGAAAGAACATGAAGAGAGACGAGTTGGGGTAAACCACTGACTTTCTCTGCAGAATAGCTTTGGCTTCCTGCAGCCCCGTGTGTGTGTCAGAGCCATCCAGAGCAAAGAACGGCAGCACAACTGTGTGGTACCACAAAAGGGCCAACCTGAGCAACAAAACAAGACATTCATTATGACTCCCTTCATACAGTCTTAATCGATCAATATTCCACTGTTCTGCTCCAACTGGTCATCAGGTGATGCATTGGTTTCATCATCTTAGTTGGCTATTACTGTCAAGATGAAGATAAAAGACATACTTTGTAAATATTGAAGGAGGTCATTACTCTATTAATGTTCGGATTCACTATGGGTTTTTTTCCTTAGAGGTTAATTTAAAATATCTGTCAGGGAAATAAAACCCTTATATTTGACAAGTGAGATGTCCATCACAGTTTTATGTTGCAACCAACAAGCTGGGAGGAGAAAGAGCTCAATGTCTGGAATTATTGTAAGCTAAAACTGTGAAATTGTAGACTATAAAACCAAAATGACGACATGAAAAGGAGGAAAAACATTCCACAACGGTGGAAGATGATCAACACATTTCCTACACGCTTGAATGAGGCTGCTCTCGTGGATGATGAGCCTTCAATCCAATCTTAATTCTCTAAAAAGTGCTTTCAGGGAGTGTAAAGATAAGAAACAGGTAGTTATTATTGAGTTTACTATAAATAAACCATAGTTGGTAATAAATTATCCACAGCGATTTAGAGCTGTCTATTTTTAGACCTTCTTTATGAGAAATGATCAGACTTGCACACACTCACGTTGCCAGTGGTGCCTTCATGTCTTTGCTCTCGCTCGCATACATGAGGGAGGACAGGCCCTGTAGGCGGTCGCCAGGAAAACCAAGCAGGTTGATAATCTTAAGCAGATGTGGTGGTACCATGGAGATGCACAGGTGGAAGAGGCCATAACCAAAACTGACAGAGCCCTTGAGCCTGTCCAGGGCCTCGGCTGTCACACCATTCTCCACTGGTGCATTGTGGTTAGCGTTGTCTGCTGAAAGACTCTCCTGGTTGCCAGAGGACCTCCGCAGGCAGCTTTCCTGCAGCTGACTGATGTCACTGTGGCATTTATTATACATCTTCCATGCCTTACGAAGAATCCAGCCTCCTTTAATATAAGCTGCTTGCAGAAACAACAATAATGCTTATAACATTACAAGTGTCATGACAGACATACAGCACTGTAAAAACATAATGGTCCACATATCCGTTTTCAAAGATGCCAAACAGTCCACTGTCAGTTTCAGTGTCTGCTTTATTTAGGGAGTTTATTGAGAACAGCTGCAGCTGAACTGGAAAACGAAACAAAATAACCAACCAGCAGCTACCACAAATGACACGATCATCTCAATCTTTTTTATTTTTGTAACTGTTTCTCAATGGTAAACTTAAGGGCTCTAAATGGTGCATGATTGAGATATTTGTTTCAGAGCCTGACGCAAAACCATTTAGAAAAATACAATACATTTTTAAAATTAGGTCTTAAATAGACACAAGCTCAATAAAGGGAGACTCATAAGATGTGATGTCAAATATCCCAGTTTAAGATGTACATATAATTATTTTGTTTATTAAAAACCCAGAGCTAGTAGAATTATCATGATAATTAAAAAAAAACAAACCAAAATAGTCTTCTTATTATTTTTCTTTTTGAATAATAATATTTAATCAATCAGAAGTAAATTTATTTAATTTTTATTTTTATAAAAGTAAATAATATTTTCAGGAAATTAACCATAAAGTTGTAACTAATCATACAATTCACTACAAAAAAGTGGGACCAAGAGTTAAACCTTGAGGAACCCCAGAAGTAAGTGAAAAAAGCCAAAGATGAACAAAAGTCAGTGGAAAAATTCCAATACATCAAATATTACCTGCTAGGAACGTATCTTGTTGCTTACACACAATTTAAGCTGTGATATAGGAATCAATTCATCTCTCTCTCTCTCTCTCTCTCTCTCTCTCTCTCTCTCTCTCTCTCTATATATATATATATATATATATATATATATATATATATATATATATATATATATATATATATATATATATATATATATATGTATATATCCGTTTAAAAGGCATCTATCAAGTCTAAAAGTCTAAAATTAATAGAATAGCAAAGTCCCCTCAGTTTAAATGAGAATGTGCTATAATGTGGTAGAGAGGCTGAAATTCTTTTTAAATAGCTATAATGAGTTTGAAATCAAATAACTTTCAACTTGTACTACGATGGAGGAAAAGTTGATGTAGGATTTATTTATCAATACTTGAATACTTGAGCCAACAGTATTACTAAATTCAACTAACAAGAGTCCTTTTTATGCGGGTTGGAGTTGATTACCTGAGAGTTCCTGTTTGACAAACGACAGAACAGCGAGGTACACTTGGCAGTCAGCAACAATGATCTGTCTCTGTAGGCGGTCCACGACAAGGACGCCTGACCTTTGGGAGTACATCTGTAACACAAACACAGATGTACGATCACCAGTATCGACTTGTATATTGTGGGTTCCCCAGTGGTCCCTTGATAATGGCACAAGGATTTTCCTGAATAACTCAGAGCTACTAGGCAGCTCCGTGACTGTTCATATAGCTTGTTGATTGAATTTTAGAGTGGTACAAATTGAATCTGGGAGGTGGGGTTCAATATGATCTCAGAGAAGCCTTCATCGTTACCCCTAATGCTAAGGATCTTAACATTGTTATCTGAACTGAAGCTTGTTCTAGCAGTGATATTGGGAGATGGCAGCGATGCTTAACTTTACCTCTGCTTAAGGTTTGTTTTCAGTATCCTTAATAATCAATCGAGTGTAGCTTTTGATAGTATTTTTTATGCTTTGCACTTTTGTACTTACACTCTTTTTAATCTTGTTTCTGATTGTCTCTAACACTCCAGCGCTGTCGCTCTCACACAGTTTCTCAGTGGTCCTCAGGTCATCACAAGCCATCTGCATCTTCTCCTCCTCAAACGTCATCATGGCGTTCTGCAGAGAAACCCACACAAAGCCCTTTAGCGTCCTGGTAGAAGTGAATCCAAATGATAAATGAACTGAACTCATACAGTGCCGTTTAGAAATATCTTTTCAAATGTTTCCTCTCATTCACTCTCAGATTGATACAACACACACAAAGTGTCTGGTGATCAGGAAGCATCAGCATGTAAACAGGAAGGGGCAGATTTAAACTGCTAATCCCACAACTAGCTACCAATTCACCCTGCAACTTGAGCCAAATCCCCCAATAATAAAACTCTGCCTTAAATGATCATTCGGATGTTAAAGACACTTGTTATGCAGAGCAGATTTGTGCTTGAGCTGGTTTCTGATCTAGCACTAAGAGTGGAGTAGTTTTATGTAACAGACTGAACAGGATGGACAAAGGCTTCATTCTGCGTAACAGTGAACGGAGGAACACAGTGACATCTGCACAGCTGTATGTGGGGTTGAAAAAAAAGCTTCTCGTAAGACAAAAGCGTAAAATCTTTGCTGTGTTGCAGCTCAGACCATTAGTGATCCTTTAAAAACCAAAAGATCTTGTAAAAAAAATTAAAAAAAATACATAATTATAAAAAAAAAATACAAAAAAAACTTCAAAAACATGGTAAATTTGTATGACATTTACAGATATGTAATATGTTTTGCACTGCATTTGATTATTTCTGCCATAATGGCCAAAGTCACCATCCCCAAAGCCTTCGGGTCCATTAAGCATCTGGGGACTGTAGATGACATCATCTCTGTCTTCACGCTGCGTGAGCATCAACATGACAGGGAGTGACAGTGTGTCTATGTGACCACCTTATTGTGAAAGCCCCCCATCCCCTTCAGTGATACACACCATTTTCTTAATGTGCTTCTCTACACAAGTTCTTCTAGACCAGAGAGGAAGCCAGCGGTGGCAGTAATACAACCTATTTGACATAATGAATCACGGTCCGTCTCAAAACCAGGATGCTTTCCCTGTAAAGTGTGGTAAGAGGAGCCTGAGTCCAACACCTCTCAGTAATTTATTCCACTGCTTTTCTCTTCTTTGTGGAATTGTACTTGATTACCTGCCCAACAACTCACCAGGAAACTGACGAAACTGGCTCCGAAGCTCATTAGAGGACTCTGGGTCCTACAGAGAGAGAAGACATGAGCAGGCAGCAGAGAATCAGAGCAAAAGCCGATACAAAATAAACATTTTTAGGAAATGCAATCAAAACTACACAATTTCTGCAGTTTCAGCTTTTTGACAAGAGCAGAAACGTAAAACTTCAATTTCTCCTGTTGGTTGAAACAGATGGGGGGGGGGGGTTCAAAACAAACTAATGCTGAATAAAACTGTACACAGTAAATCACACTATAACAAGCTTTATGAAGCCCAAGGGGAAGAGTAAAATGTAACTTTACAACATTTTTACAAAATACTGTTTTCCTTGACCCAAAAAAAACTTATTGCACAAAATGTACACTGATAGATTGTGGAGGAAAACAGCAAAAAGAGCACAAAAAAAAATCCCAGGTGGCCCCTCAGGGTCATGTATCCCCTCCGACTGATACACAGACTTTGAAAGGCATTTTTATCAACTAGTGAAAGCTATGATTTATTTTGGGACTCGTTAACTTCAGGTGCATCGTTTGCACAGCGGAACAGAACATGTTGTCCCCTGGAGCTTCTGAATGTTTCAGCCACATACTTCATAACATTTTCCTTAGAGGCTCGGCGCTGGCCTGTGTGCAGAGGATAGCTCAATTACCTGTATCTCTTGAAAAGTTCGTCGCTTTCTTTGAATCCGTTGTTGAGCAGCATGTTGATACCTTGCAGAGCCATCTCAGCATCATCTATGTGCTCTGCCTTCTCCTCTACCTGCTGCTGTGTCTGGGACTGCTCGGGACCCGCCATTATTTGCAATACAGCTCGGTGGCTGTTGGATTAAACCACAGCAATAAAAAAGTAATGCGATCCTGTGTCCTCTCTGAACCAAACCCGCATTGGTTTCTTTGAGATAATGTGAGAGATGGTGCTAAACAGGAACGCGCCTCTGGCCGGCTACAAAGGCAGATGTGCTCCTCCCGCAGGCTCCAGACGTCTGCGCACAGGAGAGGGCCGCTGCTGCCCAGACGCGCTCGTTTACGCCACACTCCGGGGATTTACATCAGGTATTGCTCCCGCAGCTGCCCGTGTATTCACCCATAAGCCTGAACGTCGTTGAATATCACTGATTTAGCCATCCGTCACATTTCCTCCGTGCAGCAGCATCCCAATGCATTACATAACTGCGCTGCCAAACCAGCGCCAGACCCACGTAACGCGCTCGTCAAACGGCCTGGCGTCACACGCACAGCGCATTTCCGGATGGATGGAGGGGAAAGAGCCGCTCATGATGCTGAATCCTGCCAGGGCCCATCCTTCAGCCCCCCTCTCAGCATCCTCCTCCCAGAGTCGCACAGAGCAGCCTGGAGTCTCACTCGTGAGCCGGTCAGTTATTTATATATATATATATATAATTGCGGTCACGTGCCCATATGTAGATATTGAGCAGCCCATAGGAGACAGCCTTAATATTAACGTGTGGGTTATAATTTGCATAATTTATAAAATAAATGAATGCAAAGTGAAGGTATCCTTGTAGCAGTGGCGATTTAGCATTTCTCTCTCTTAAAAAACGCGCTATTAAGAAAATGATTTCTCACAGGATCATCAAGCATTTATTCAACTAAATTACATACCGAGAATTTATGATGCAGTTCATGTTGCACAACTACAGTTAAAGACTGATGTTTACAAGTACAGCTTCTCTTTGTTTTTCTGATTATTTAGGAAAATCCTATTTAATACAAAATGATTATTTTATTTCTAAATAGAAATGCTTAAGAGAGGTTTCCAAACATTAAGCATTTTCTGATTGGTTGTAAAAAAGATTTCCACAGACAACTAATAATTTTAAGTGCTGTGGTAAAGCATCTGAACTTTGTTTTTGTATAAACACTTCAATAAAATGGTATTTAACTCTTGAAAGGATATCTGTAACCTGGTTTGAGCATTTTTTTAAGATATGACATTTCAAAAATGGTAAATTCTTTAAAATTGCAAAAACAAAAATACAACTGGATAAACTATTATATCTATTATATATTATAGCACAATCAGTGCTAACAACACTCTTGCTTTTGGTAATCTATAATGAAAAAGATCAAAATACTTTGACTGTAATTTAATACTTTGTATTAAATAACACTTTTATAGTGTCTGAAGGGCAAATTCCTCTACCAAGAGGATGTGTTTCTTGTTTCTATACTACATAAAGTACCAAAAACAAAACATTTTAAACAAATAATACAAGTTCAACACTACCTGACATCTTCACCCATGTTTAAACAAAACAAAACAGCATTTGAAAGCTTTAAAAGGTTTCTTCCATTGTCAAGGGAAGGAGTCCAAGGACTGATAGCTGCCCTCAGTCCTGCCGTGGCCTGTGGCCCCAGAGGGCCCTGGATTGGTAGCAGGATGAGTCCACCAGCACACGCTGCTCTCAACAGTCCAGGTTCATGATGGCACGTTCTTGAATGTCCTGCAAGACGCACAGGCGCACAGCACAAACACTCTTAAGACACATGAATCATGTCAACACGTTAACATGTTATTGTGTCCAAAAACCCCAAATCATCAGAGTCATTTTATGGGAAAGAAACTTTTACAGCACATTTTAGAGTCATACCTCGACATTCTCCGGAGAAGCCACTGGGTTCTGAAGAAGCCCTGCGAGCCAAAGCTGATTAGGAGTCAGGTTTTGTTCTGTGTGCAGGGGATGATTGTCTCACCCATCAGAGAAGGTGTGAAGGTCCTTCTGACGGCGTTCAGAATCAGTGCAGACTGTTTGAGGAATCTAGTAGGCAGTCTTCTTCAAGACTGTGTAGTATCTCTATATCTATAATATATATCTATAATAAACATTTGTTACTGCCATACAGACGTCAAACCACAAGCGCTCAACCCTGCAAGATTATATAAACAGAAAACAAAAGGAATATGCCTTTTGGAACTGCACTTGTTTGATTTTTTTGGAAAGATATTCAATTTTTTTTAAAGATTTAGCTAAATTAGCAGAGAATTCATCATTTTAGCTGTTTTCCACTAAAGCGGAAACCTCAGCAGAGTCCAGGTTTAGAAATGCTGCTTTAGAAATGCCGTCTCACCGCCCACCCCTGTGTGTGTGTGTGTGTGTCTGTGTGTATGGGTGAGGGTGTATGTATGTAAGTAAGTGTGTGTATGTGTGTGTGTGTGTGTGTATGGGTGAGGGTGTATGTATGTAAGTAAGTGTGTGTATGTGTGTGTGTATGGATACATATGTATATGTGTGTGTGTGTGTGTGTACACATATGTATATGTATGTGTGTGTGTGTGTGTGCACATGTATATATATATGTGTGTGTGTGTGTGTGTGTGTGTGTGTGTGTGTGTGTGTGTATGGGTGAGGGTGTATGTATGTAAGTAAGTGTGTGTATGTGTGTGTGTGTGTGTGTGTATGGGTGAGGGTGTATGTATGTAAGTACGTGTGTGTATGTGTGTGTGTATGGATACATATGTATATGTGTGTGTGTGTGTGTGTGTGTGTGTGTGTGTGTGTGTGTGTGTGTGTGTGTGTGTTTATGGGTGAGGGTGTATGTATGTAAGTAAGTGTGTGTATGTGTGTGTGTGTATGGATACATATGTATATGTGTGTGTGTGTGTGTGTGTGTGTACACATATATATATGTATGTGTGTGTGTGTGTGTGTACACATGTATATATATGTGTGTGTGTGTGTACACATGTGTATATGTGTGTGTGTGTGTGTGTGTGTACACATGTGTATATGTGTGTGTGTGTGGGTACACATGTGTATATGTGTGTGTGTGTGTGTGTGTGGGTATGTGATGTGTGTGTATATACATGTGCGGATGTGTATATGTGGGTAGGTATGTATGTGTATGTATGTATGTACGTATATAGATATATATGTATGCAATAGGTGTATATGTGTGAATGTGTGTATATGTAGATGTACTTGTATATGTCTATGTATTGATGTGTGTATGGGTAAATATATGGACAGATACAGGATATATGTATATGCACATGTAACTAAAAAGCACATGCGCACATGATTGTATCAGTGTATATTTATATGTATGAATAACTATCTACTTGTGCATATCTATCTTACATACATGCACAGCAAGATGCTTAGATGTTTACACACTGATCTTTGTTATATGTGTGTGTGACTGCGTGTGTGTGTGTGCATTGATGTACAAATTAATTATTGTGTTTCTCTGCTTACAATGTATATGAATATGTATTAGTTAACTGCATATATGTCTCCTTATCCCTATATATATGAACATGCATGAGTACTTAAATACTTCGATGCATATTATTACATAGATAACTTTTTAAATACTGCCCCCACACCCTCAAAAACTCAGGTATGTAATAGAGAATAGAATGCTCCTTCCCCTTTCCTCTGTCTTCTTTGTTATTAACACCCTATTGTCTTGTATCCACTCTAAACACCACAGTACTACCCCTATTTCTTTTTTTTTTCTTTCTTTCTTTTTTTACACACACTACAACATAGGCACCACACTGCACCACCACTGTCTCGTCTCTCTCTTTCTCTCTTTCTATTTCTTTTTCTGGTCTGATCACATACTACACCCGGTGAGTTTAGCCCTCTCTGGCAGAATTTAGTTACTTATTTATTTATCTTTACTTTTTTTCTTTTATTTTTTCTCTTTCTTTTCAATTTTTTTTGTTTTGTACTTCGTCCTACTTAGGGATTAATAAAAGAAATAATTAGATTTAATTAGAATTAGGTACACATTTGCACACACACTGCACACACACACACACACTGCTCACACACACAAAAACAAAACAAAACAAAAAAAACCCTTGATTACAGATTAAAATGCATATATATATATTTTGGGTCCTACCAATTTGGTATCAACCAATAATATATGTGCAAACAAGGGGGAAAAAAAAAGAAATGCTGCTTTGACATCAGTCCCAGCAAAGATAACGAGTCCATATCTAGAGGGGACAAAGATCAGAAATGTGTTCCTGTGAAAATAAATGTACAAAAAAAAATCTGACAGTAAATTTATAAATGATCTATTTTTCTCTACCAGATCCTGTCTAGGTTTGACAATTGTTTATCAAACTTGCAGTCCAGTAACTCTGTCCAAGCAATTCATTTTCTTCTTCTGCCCTTTGTTGTGCATGTATGCTTCACTAAACGCAATTGAAAATGAATGCTGAACCCATTTCATACTTTACTCAAACACAAACAGCATTTACTACTGCTATCAAATGACAAAATGACAAGGCTCACTGTGCCAAGAACATATCTGATAAGTTTGTGGTTTGCATCCACATGGACCAGTGAGTGGGGACCTTTGACAGAGTATACTCTTCTAGCAACACAGCTAGTGGGCCATTCTCTCCAAGATCCCTGCAGAATCCACCCTGCGCATCGATGCTGAAACCTGCTCCCATATATATGCTGTCCCATTGCTTGGGTTTCACCCATCATGCTTCTACAGCAGTGTGGCATTCTCAATTTGACTGAATGAACAAGATCATGCAGCTCCTCGTCTGTGAGACTGCTTTGCGCTGGCTTTGCTGAGAGTCCATATTCTTGCATCCTACCAAAGACTTTTGCAGACACCCAGAAGCTTATCTACACAAGGGATGGACAGTTTCATGCTGATGAGGGTTTGCAGATTGTCTTTTGATATGGCAAATTTCAGCTGTCCACTAACAGCGTGGATAACCTACATAAGAGAGGAAACAGCAGGTCTTCCTGTCTCTTGCAAATTCAAAAGATCAGATAAGGCACAAACAACATTTCGTGGCAGTGTGACAACAGGACCAAAAGAGCGTGCAAGTTCCAGTTCGTGACTTATAATAAAGTGTAAATAGTCCAAATCCACAGGCTGGCGTTGCAGAACTTCATGAGGCTTTCTCAGCAGTCTCTCCATAAACTGCCTTCCAATCAAAGGTGTCTGTAATTACCATTTGACATAGAAAATGATTAGTGATGTAGTACCTCATCTGCGTGTAGACAAATTCATTATACTTTTAAGCTGTAATCTAATAAAAGTTCACTAGGTTAAGGTTAAATGATCTTTCGATTTAGATTGGGTGCAAGAGAGAATTCCCTGTTTCAAATATGAACATAAGCCTCATTCAAGCTACTTACGGATGGCTCTGCAGAACACACTACCCATGTAATCTATTACGTTACTCCGCAAGAACTAACCACGTCTATATATGCCCATAAGTATGTTGCAGTGGAGTATCACCACTATAAATATATATCCAAATTACCATTATCTGTTGCAATTCTGCCACTGTTCTCCACTTTAATAATTCAACTGTTGATCTGTAGAAGTCAGATGAATGTTTTGTGGATTCAGAAGCTGGTAAATCCGCAACCTCACACCTCATCACCGCAGCCTTGCACAGCACCAATAACACCGGCTTGCAGCTCCGAAAGAGAATCACGAAATAGGAGATGTAGCCATTAGTGAAGGTAGTGAAGCATCTTTGCTGTGGGGTAGTGAAGCATCTCTGTGTTGTCTCATCTTTGTACATGTATCTTCAGCGGGTCCTGTCTCACCTTGTTCAGGTAGGAGGTTCGTACGTGCTGCGGCACGTCAGTAACAGCAGAGGCTGGAAACACTTCTGACTTCCCGGACTGGCGGACAGTCGTCCTGTGTCGGTGTGTGTGGACTCTGCGAAGCTGCCAGAGGTGAGTCCGTGTGTTTTGATGAGCTCGGTGTTGTTTACTTGTGGACAACGAGCGGCACCGCTGCTAGCCTTCAGCTTAGCCTCTTCGTGGGCCGTCACCGTTGATTCGTTAGAGACTTTCTGTTTGTTATTCGCCATGAGTCAACCAGTGGCTCACGTATTTACCGGAATTGTGTGATTCAGGACCGGACATTTGCCGTACGGGGGAGAGAGTGAGGACCGGGAGCCCCGGCCGGCGGGAGAGACCGTCGCGGTTGCACTTGAGCGCGGTCCGCGGAGCTGCGGCCGCCCGTTCCACCCCCTCGCCGCCGAAACGGCCCCTTTCCCTTTTGCCCCCCCCCCCCCCCCCCCCCCCCCCCAACTTCATCTCGGGCTGCGGATTCGTGAGTACACTAACACTTTGCACTTGACTTTTTGTTCTTGCTGGTTAACGGCCGTTTGTTTCCGGCGTCCCTGCTCGCGAGCATCGACGGGGCCCGCAGCGTCTTCATCCCGCTGTGGCTGCGTGAGAGTTGTGCTGTGGACGTTGGGGCTCCCTGGTCATTTAATTTATTAACATTCTCCGTTTAGGTTTATCAGGCATAATTTGTGGGTCAACTCTACCAGACTGTTGTATGAGAGTTTTGAATTTTGGTGCATACCTAAAGGTCAAAAGGTCAACTAACGTGCACATTTAATTCAAAACTGTGTAATAAATCATTCTTCTTGTTTGATTTAATCCTGTGTTGTAATTACAAAGGTGACAACTATTTGGATAAACGTAAAACCGGTTACAGTGAACTTTTTTTAAAGGGAAGTACCAACTTTAGTGAATACTACTAAGAATTTATTGGAGTCACGGGCAGATTACTTTATACCCCGTCCCACTGTAACACCCCTTTTATTTCTGTCAGAATTCATTATCTCCATGGGACTGGCGTTACAAAATAAAAGAACAAGAAGACGCATACCCGTGGGATAGGTGTCGCACGTGAACCGGCAACCGCCATCTAATGGATGTTTCTCTGACGGACGTCGGGCCAGGAGAAGGTGGAGCTTTCGACGGTATGCAAACTATATTCAGATTATTTTAAAGTAGGGCGCACGGATCAGCTTTACTTTTTAAAAAGTGTTCACTGTTTTTATATTCAATTTCAGTAAAACTTCTTTCAATCTCAATTCTTTTTTCAGTATTAAAAAAAAAAAATAACTTTACAATGCCAACATGGATTTAAACTGCCAGTGTTTTAGCTCCATAAACGCTTTTAAACACACACAGTGCAGGTAACACGTGGACTTTCATACATTCATTAGTGACAACCGAAAGTAAAGACTCAT
This sequence comes from Xenentodon cancila, assembly GCA_014839995.1. NCBI lineage: Eukaryota > Metazoa > Chordata > Actinopteri > Beloniformes > Belonidae > Xenentodon > Xenentodon cancila. The sequence goes on from CM026206.1 coordinate 24,870,988, forward strand.
GTCTAGCTTCTGATTACTCTTAATTAATGCCTAGCTGCTGATTTATTTTTGTCAGACTTGATCTGTGTGTCAGCAGCAATTAAATTGTCTTTCACACATTAATGACAACTAGGATGGGGATTCGTGACATGCCATCAAACTGTAACACTTTATGGGTTTATGGGTTTTCCGTACAACATTAGTCAAATGTAGAGTAGTCTCCAGTCCTCCTTTGACAGCAGTACAATTTAATTAGCAGTAGACATACCTATTTGGTGCATTATAATGCTGTTGAGTGTTTGAAAATGGAATTTCATCCAGTGATCATTTATCTACAAAGGAAAGAGAACTGGCAGGATGTGGGCCCCAAAGGGGGCTTGTCAGATTTTAGTTGGGACCAGTGTCTCTGATCCTGCCCCTAGAACTGCCCACGGCTTGTAGGAGCTGAGTTACACAATATTGTGATTCAATCAGGTGTAATTATGTTAGAAACAAGATGCTAATGAAGCACTTCACACATTTTTGCTTGCTGCTTCTTGCACATGTCTTGAAATGGTGTTTTTTTTAATGAAGATGCACCCTGTTGGATTATGTTCCAGACTCAGTTTCCAGTTGTATACCTCAGTTATTCTCAAAATGCGTCTCCACTTCATAATAAAGAAGGCTCAAAGAAGTCAACATGCATGACTGACTAAATGAGAATAAAAAGGTAAAAAGGACAACACGGATTCATATTATGTAACTTTTTTTTTCTTTTTTTTTTTAATAGCGTTAACAAAACCTGATGCTATTGCTGCCTGTGGGTCCTGTACATAAAACATGACCTCAGATGTATTCAGATGCTGGAGCATTTTCACATTGCTGTGCATGATGAGATTTGTAATCTAATGCATCAAAGAGAGGGGAAAAAAACATAAAAACAAAAAAACTTGTCTACCCTTTTGACCTGTAAAGCAGGAAGAGGTGCCTCTGCGCTACTACCAGGATTATATTTGGAGTGCAGAGTCCAGAGAAAACAGTCAATGAGCAGACATGGAGCTTGGGTCGCTGGTTACTGCTGTTAGAAGTAAGAGGGTGCTGATTGGTGATGAAGTCCGTCCAGCCATCATAGAAATAAAGGATGGAAAAATACACCAAATACTCTGCACAAAGAATTTTACTGAGGATGTTGGCTGTGAGGTAAGAGTTTTCCCTCTGGTTGCAATGTTCAGAAAGCTAATGCGTTGGTTTACCACTTGTGGTTATCTATTTTTCCACAAGTCTCTGATGATGCAACCCTGCTGTGACTGCAGGTATGGGATGTGGGCGACAGCATGGTGATGCCAGGCATTGTAGATTGCCATGTTCATGTGAATGAACCAGGCCGCACATCCTGGGAAGGCTTCTGGACCGCTACCAGAGCTGCTGCAGCCGGAGGAGTGACCACGATCGTGGACATGCCCCTGTAAGTTTTTGGACTTTGACTGCTTGAAATCAATCACCCGATTTCCACTGTCAGCAATGTAAACGTGTTGTGAAATGTAAATAAAAGGTTCAACATGCTGCAAACATCGCTTTGGTTTCCATGGTTTGTTGTAAAAAGCAAAATCGTTGGTTTAGGAAGTTAAATTATTTCAGTTTCTGCCTTGTAGCCACCTCAATTTCAAATTTCACTTGAGAGGGAGGGTTTAGTTTAAATGTTGCAGCAGTTACTGAGAAATGCATTATTAATCCCCAAAAGAGGAGAACATAATTAAAAAAACAGTTGAAAAACCGTTGGAAATATTGGAAAGTGTAGCAGAGAGGGCGACACGGTTGAAATCTCCAGAGTGAACGCACCGACTGTTGTTTCTAGCCTGTAACAGTTGAAGCGAGGATGTCAGGTGCAGCGTGCAGCGAATTTTCGGTCCTTTTAACTCCGATTGTCCTGATTTCTCGCATTATATTCTTTTGTCGTATGTTGTTTATAGATTTTTTTTTTTTGTTTTTGTTTGTCGTCCACTGCACGGCCAGGAGTTAGCTATTGTGTGGGTTGTTATACACATTTATTACTAGAGAACAATTGCATTACATTGTTAGATTATACTATTATCTATTAATTAATTAGGTTTTCATCAAGCTAGGTTGTGCTTTCACAACTCTCTGCTCTGAGCTTTTAACTTCCTTTCATCTGTGCTAAACTAGGATTCTGCCTAAAACAAAAAACTGAATTTTGAAACCAAACAGCTTGATGAATTTTGCTCTTTGTGCATTAAATGCACTCAGATAATTGTAAAAAAACAAAAAAAAAAAAACAACCGCAGCTGCAAATCCATATGAAAGGACTAGTTTGGATCTAAAGATTATATGATCTTTTAATAGACCTAAAGTGGTTTAAAGAGACATTTTTGGTTAAACTTCCAACAGAAACTGTATTCCTCCAACCACAACACTTGGAAATTTTCACGAGAAGCTGAAGGAAGCGACAGGGAAGTGTTTTGTGGACACAGCTTTCTGGGGGGGTGTTATCCCCGGAAATCAGGTATTGTGATACATCAGTTATAAAATTAACACTTTAACAGTCAGCCAGTCAGTAAACAGTTGTTTTTAAAGACCTGAGCAAAACAAACAATCATTGTCTTCTTCCAGACTGAACTTCGGCCCATGATCAAGGCTGGAGTTGCTGGCTTCAAGTGTTTCCTCATTCATAGCGGTGTTGAAGAGGTCCCTCATGTGGCTGACGGCGATCTCCACATGGCTATGAAGCAGCTGGAAGGCACCGGAAGTGTCCTGCTGGTAATCCACAAAAGTACAAAATGTGTGTGTTTTTTGTTGCTGGGTTGCTTATCACTGAAATGCACGTTGTTATGCCTCATCCAGTTTCATGCAGAGAGGGACGTTCAAGAAGCAACGGTGGAGGCGGGAGGTGATCATTTGACGCAGCCACATGTCGAAAGCCCGAATGTTTGGGTATCACATTTGCATGTTGTGGAGGGTTATTTTTTTCCTTTTAATGACTTGGATCACAAGATTAATTACTGCATTTACCTTAAGTTTGTAACTCATACATTTAAGGTTCATAATAATTTAGTATTAATGTTACACAACAATCTTATGTTTTTTCTGCAACAGCTATATGAGTGACAAATGTTTTTGTTTTTTTTTTTTCTTCGCTACCTCTCTGTGTCAGACCCTTGCCAGTACTCCACTTTTCTGCAGTCTAGACCAGATGTCATGGAGATGGAGGCTATTCGCACTGTTGCAGAACTCTGTCTGCAATACAAGTAGGACCTAATACAGTCCCATAAGATCCGTTATGACTGCTTTTAAGGGTAAGGTTGTGTTTGTGCTTGTGACAGCTGCTTTCCTGGGCTCTAGGGTGCGATGCCATGTTGTTCACTTGTCCTCTTCAAAACCGTTGAAACTTATCGAGGACGCTCGGGAGGCCGGAGCCCCCCTGACAGTGGAGACCACCCACCATTACCTCAGCCTGTGTGCAGAAAACATACCCGCGGGGGCAACACAGTTCAAATGCTGCCCCCCCATCAGAGACTCTTTTAACCGGGTAAACAGGCAAACTAACATAAATGCAGGGGTGAATATTTTCACTTTTTACCTCCACCTGTCTGTGTAGACGTCTCTGTTGGATACCTGCTGACATCCTGACCTGCAGTCCCACCCTCTGACCATCCCAGTGTCTAGTGTACTAGTGTATCTTGTCTTTTGTACCTTTGTCTGTCTCTCTCGTCTGTTCTTCATCCTCTCTTCCTGCTCCCCCTTTTCCTGCTCTACCCAGCTGGCCTTCAGCAGGAGGGTCCCCCCTTATGATCCAGGTCCCGATCCAGGTTTCTTTCCTCTTAAAGGGAGTTTTTTCTGCCTCTTTTTGACTTTAAGGTTTTTCTACCGCTCTCTTTTGTTTTGACCTGTTGTTTTCATGTTCTGTCTCTCTGGAAACCTCATAGAGACAACTTGTATTGTTATAGATACTATATAAATCAAATTAAACCTAAGTGAAATTTAAACTAAAAGGTAAAAGGAGGCAGTGGGATCTGTGATTACCATCAGAGTTTTGTCTTCCCCTCCAGGAGCAGTTGTGGTCGGCGCTAAAAGCTGGACAGATTGACATGGTGGTATCTGATCACTCCCCGTGCACACCGGATCTGAAGAAACTGGACACTGGTGACTTCACCCAGGCCTGGGGAGGGATTTCGTCCTTACAGTTTGGTACTATCATTAAATATTGTACACACGTGGTTTAGGACATATGTAATTTTTAAATATTTAATTTTTTTTTAAAATAGGACTTTTTTGGTTTTGAAAGACTGATATAAAACAACACAACCTTGGGAAAAAAAAAACTTTTAAGGTGCACCTAATTCATATAAACAGGTCAGTGATGAGATTTGCAGCTTACTTTGACATCAGGCCCAGAGCAGAATTATTGAGCCGCTCTTTCTTTATCTCCTCAACTTTGAGGAGCTGAACTTGCACAGAGCTGTAACGTCGATTTGAAGAGAGGCACGGCACCATGTGAGGAGTGTGGTTGAGATGTTAACTTATGAGCAGCTCATTAAAGGCACGGTTGCTTTCATGCTGCATCTCTGAGGCATTTAAATCAAATAAGGTCAAAGAAACTTATAAAAGGACTCAACAAATTTCATCAACTTTCAAAATTGGGGGCATAACGTCTCCTTCAACATCAACTGTCCAGGAAATTTGCTGTTCACAAGGACGATGGCAGGTTGAGGAAATAATTCAGCGCACGGCCCAGAATGATGATGTGGCATTTAGTTTATTCAGAGGTTTCTCCAGTGTTATGTTGAGGTGATGGAGAAGATCGTAAATACAGGCTAAATAACTATTTTTACATGAGATTAAGGGGGTCTGACAGGAAAACATCTGCCACTTTAGTGATTCCAAATTAATTATAACATTGGGTTGGTTGGTTATAACATTTGTTTTTTTAAATCGGCTACATTTTTAGATACAGCTGCTGTGATCCAAACGGTTTGATAAACCCTGTTCAAACTGCATGAACAATGAAACAGCAGCCAGAGCAACTTCACAGCTGGCTGGTGAACACCACAGTGGTTGTAAGAATCTTGAAACGCCGTGGGCTTACTCCAGTCCAAAGTAAGATTGTAATGAACGATGGAATTATGGCGCGCAGCCTAATAACAGGATGGAGTCTGTTTCAGGGTAGATGTCAGCCCAGCGCCGTGAGGTGAGGTCACAGCCAGCAGGAGACCCTCTTCCTCAGCTGGAGAGCAGATGAAAGCACTTCTAGATGCCCCGTCTGTCTAGCACTACCCTGCCTACACAGCGACCTGGCCCTATAGCCCCACTCGCCATCCTCGCCCCCAGCAGCCAACCCACCGCGATCGGCACTTTCCCACCAGAACCAGACGGTTTGCTTGGCTGGGCCGTGGCCCTGTGACAACCACCAAACTGCACTCTGCACTCCCCCTGATGCACACTGAGCTTTTCTAACCAGTCCTGCTCCTCAGTCTCACATCAGCCTGAACCTCACTCAGTACATACAAGATCATGATTTATTAGATGATGAGGGCTTTTGTTACCAAGACTACAACCATAAAGCAATACATGGTAGGAAATACGGTATCTGTGTCAAAGGATTCAATCATAATATTCCATACTGAAAATGTACTCTGTAAAAATCCCTGAGTTCATTGCCAGCAATGTTTGATTTAAAAAAAGAAGACCAAGTATGGTACAGACATAAAAGAAAAAGACAAAAGGATACTGCAGATGTTCCTGAAACATTGGAATTGGACTTGGCACCAAAATAGCATTCCGTCCAAATGAAAGTCCTAGAACCAGAAAAGGTCTGTGGTGACTCCCAAAGACGAGAGATGCTTTCTTCAAAAGGTGCTTCAAAAAACGCATTACTTAGCAGATATTGGGTAACATCAGGAGTGGAAAAGGCCCTTATTTATCTTTCTCTGCATTCATCTGATTGTAAAGATGCTGAGCCTCTTTTTACATAGAAAAAGACAGCATGTTTAGCAAAGACTGATCTTATTTAATCAGTCCTTACTTTCGTTTTATTTAGACCTCAAAAAAGATATGCACCGGCTGAAAAAGGGTTTCAGCTGCTCTGGATTCCTATACTTGTTTTTGTCTTTAATGGTTCTGTTGAACCACAATTCCAAAGCAATGTATGATTTTCATTAGTCTGTTTTCATTTAATTATTTTTTATAATTTATTTTTAGTTTCAAGTTATGTCAGCGACCATTGTGGGTTTTTCATTCCTGAAAGGACTAGTACCAACACATTTTGTTGTTCTGCATCCATTGTTAGGGAACTTTCACTTTCTAAAGTATTCAAACTTTGTAACTTTCTTTACCAAATACCAAGAAATATGCTGGAATAATTATTCCAAACACATCCTTTTATGTATTTAGGCACCTCTTCTTAATTAGAATTTAGGATACTCTTTGTTCTGGGTTTAAAAAGCCCAAAACAAAACAAATCCTTTCATTTCCAGACGTTTTACGGGACTATCCTGTACATTTCAGTGTAACTGCTTTACTGACGTGTGTTTGGTTGGATTCAATTGTACTAAAGTTCTGATTGAGTCACTTTACTGGGAAGTGACATGACATCATCAATTGATTTCATGCAGCACACTCTGTACTGTTCAGATTTTACTCTTTATTTTTTACATTGTACATGGTCATCTGTGCTACTCCGCTGGGTTTGCTTACATTTCCCCAACTCTTTTGTGTAATATAGTGGGAATAATATGGTTGTAAGACCAGGTGGTTTATTTTTGTCCTCTGTTAGGGACTTAAGTCCCAGATGGGTATTTGAACAGACACACTGATGACATGGATTTTCAGGATAGAGCTGTATTCGCAAACTTGAATTTGGCTTTTTCTCAGCAGGATAAAGACTGCCTTTTTTATTTTTTTAATGCACCCAAATCACCTCCTACCTCACTGCAACCTTTCTGACACTATGGCAAGTTTACAGTCTGGTAAACAACAGCACTCGGTTTACTGCATTTAACTGACTTGCCGCAGCGAGAGTGTGGTCAAAGTCTGACTCTGGAACGCTACTGCCGTTCACTTCAAACACCACGTCCCGAGGGAATTCTGCCCCACTTTTTTCACAAGATCACACAATTTCTGGATAAGCTGGATAATTGTGCGTCTGTGATGTTACAGAACCCTGTCTGACGGATTCAGCGACTTTGTAGTAACTTCAGACACATGAATATATTTCATGTGTTTTCATGTTCATTTCAATATTTCATTTTTTCCAGGTTTGCCTCTCTTTTGGAGTTCAGCCAGGAGGAGGGGTTTTCAGTTGCCAGATGTTGTGAGGCTCCTCAGCCGAAACACAGCGCAACTCTGTAGTCTCGGCAACCGGAAAGGAAGCCTCGCCCCCGGCTTTGATGCCGACTTGGTCATATGGGACCCAGAACGAGAGTTCGAGGTTGGTGTTATAAATCTGTACTTTTTTTTTAAGAATCTTCAAAACACCGAATCCTCTGCGTTTCATCTTTACTGTACTTCACAGGTTGAGGAAGCAAGCATACACCACAAGAACAAGGTCAGTAAAATCAGTAAGTTTAATTCAAAGAGCAAACGGTGATGCACTCACACGTGGACGTTGGGACTGATGTCTGTGCAGCTGACTCCTTACCTGGGCCTGGCGCTGCAGGGACTGGTGCGAGCTACCATCCTGAGAGGCCAGCTGGTGTACAGAGACGGCAGCTTCAGCCCTGAGCCTCTGGGGAAGCATCTCCTCATCCCTCAGAGGACAAGTCAAGCCCAGCTCTGAAGCATGAGAACAAACTTGACAATAAATAAGTTTAAGCCATTGTTTTGGTTCTTTTGATGTCAATACACCATGATGCATTCCTAATTCAATTAATATTATTTATTTCCATAAATCTCTTAAGCAATGCATAAACAGATTTATAACCACTTTATACCACAAAACTTGTCTGAAAGTTTTGAGGCAAATTAAGAACCTAAATGTTCAAATAAAGTTGAGGTAAGTCATTAAATCTAGACCTGCAAAGTGAAGGATAAAGAGACATGACGCATCACTAAATGATCAGGAAAGAGTAACTCACCCTGAATATAGGTCTTCTGTCAAAGAGTTGAAAAAGACTGACTGGGCTTGTAGTTAATAAATGCATTATTATAAATCAAAGTAGGCCATTACCTGATTTAAAACGCGCGTGGGACTAAAAGCAGAACTGCTATTCTGGAAAGAAACCGTCAATGATTAACATTTGTGGACATGTTGGACCACTTCCTTATCTTTATACATGGAAAAGCACAAACTACCTGCGCTCGTCGTGTGCGTAGTGTTGACAGAAGAGGAAAGCGATAAAAGCTGGAAATGTGACAGGCTCCTGGTTCAACGACCCACTGGTCAGACCAGGGCTGTACTCTGCAGAGGCTCCCTTCACCTGCTCCCGCGGTGCTTCGTGCTTTTACTCTGCTCGTCCTGCTGCGAGAACATGTCCACCTCCATACCACCACCACAATGCTTGCAGAAAGCTCTGGCGGTTCCTCATCGTCGCATGTTTGGACCAGGGCCTTCAAATGTGCCTGCGCGCATCCTGGAGGCTGGAGCCAAGCCCGTCATCGGACACATGCACCCAGAGATATTTGAGGTAACTCGGTGGATTTGAGACAGGATGATGCGGACTGACGTCACAGAGTGAAGGTGTAATGATCACTAAGCTTTGCACTTTTGTCTTCTAGTTTTTTACAAAGCTTTTTGTGTGTGTTTTTGTACCTTGTGAGGTCAACTTTCACTTTTAAATGATGGCAGAGAAGTCGTTTCTTCTGTTTGATGAATAGTTTTACATGTCATGTCATCACAACCAGTGAAAACCAACGGATATTCACTTATGAGCACCTGATTCTCCAGAATGTTGGTAGATTTTTCATTGTATTTAGAGCAGTTATCAATAATCGTAATTGTTTTTGTTTTTCATATAACTGTCGCTTGCAGCAGGTGTTAAACCGTCCTCCAATAAAGGCAGTGTGTTTTCATTTCAACAACGGATTTTTCCAAACTTTGTTCATTTTATTTCACAGATAATGAGTGACATCAAAAGTGGAATCCAGTACTTATTCCAGACTCGAAATAAGATCACTTTAGCTGTGAGCGGCACTGGCCACAGTGCGATGGAGTGCGCCATCTTCAACACAGTGGAGTCCGGGGACAGAGTGCTGACAGCGGTGAACGGCATCTGGGGAGAGCGAGCAGCGGACATGGCAGAGAGGATAGGTGAGGAGAGGATGAGTGAGGATGGTGAGGAGAGGTGAGCAGAGGATGGGAGAGGAGAGGAGAGGAGTGGTGAGGAGTGGTGAGGATGGTGAGGAGAGGTGAGGAGAGGATGGGTGAGGATGGTGAGGAGAGGTGAGCAGAGGATGGGAGAGGAGAGGAGAGGAGAGGAGTGGTGAGGATGGGTGAGGAGAGGATGGGTGAGGATGGTGAGGAGAGGAGAGATATGGTGAGGAGAGGATAGCTGAGGATGGTGAGGAGAGGATGGGTGAGGATGGTGAGGAGAGGATAGGTGAGGATGGGTGAGGAGAGGATGGGTGAGGATGGTGAGGAGAGGATGGGTGAGGATGGTGAGGAAAGGAGAGATATGGCGAGGAGAGGATAGGTGACCAAGTTTTAATTTCCAGTTACTTTAGAAAAAAATAGTTACTTTAATTTTTTTTTTAGTTTCCTTTTGAACAAGTGACACACAAAAACTATATTCATAAGTATTGAATCGTTTGAATCATACCAATAATCCTGAACTGATATAAAAAATAAAATCCCGTATGTCAATCAAACAGGTGCCAGAGTAAACACCGTTGTGGCGCCTCCTGGTGGCTACTTGACCAATGGCGAAATTGAGAAGGTATCGTTTCCACGTCTGTGAGTTAAATTTACTAAATGTGCCATTGTTGACATCTTTGCTGCCCTGCCTCGCCCCAGGCTTTATCAGAGTACAGGCCAGTGGTGTTTTTCCTTGCACATGGAGAATCTTCTACAGGAGTCTTGCATCCTCTAGATGGCATCGGACAGCTGTGCCATAAGTAAGCTGCTGTACTCACATATCTGTCGTCCTTGCAACAGAAGACGACAGATAATTGCAGGTGTGTTCTGACGTGTGTCTGCAGATATGACTGCCTGTTTCTTGTTGACTCTGTGGCTTCGATTGGAGGGGCCCCTCTCTACATGGACCAGCAAGGTTTACAGATAAATCCTTTATATTTTCAGAAAAGAATTACTGAGACTTTTCTGTGTTATATTAATGATATGATAACACTTAAAATCACTTAAAATATTTTTTTTTGTGAATCTTTGTACCTGCAGAGATAGACATCCTGTATACAGGATCCCAAAAGGTTCTGAACGCCCCTCCGGGTACAGCACCCATTTCCTTCAGCGAAAGAGCATGGTGAGACCTGTGTGACGTATATGTACATGTATATGTACATGCATGTGCATATGTATATGTACACAAAAGTGTGTATTAAGCTATGATTTGTCCACAGCCAAAAAGTATTCAATCGGAGGACAAAGCCCGTGTCGTTCTTCTGGGATTTAAGTTGGCTTGCAAACTACTGGGGATGTGACGACAAGCCATCCAGAGTGTAAGACATGTATTTTTCCAGCAGATGAACTGTAACCATGTTCTAAACAGCAGTCTCGTTTTTAGAGCACAAAAATAAAACCATTTTACAGACGTCTGTCTTCTTCACGCCCTCCTCACAGATATCACCACACGGGTCCGGTCACGGCGTTTTACTCCCTCAGGGAGAGCCTGGCTGTGCTTGCTGAAGAGGTGAGACGTGAGTTGCGATTAAATGCGTCGCTGCAGCGTAAGGTCCAAGAAGCCTGTTCATTTAGCCATTAGAGCAGGAGTCTACAGTGATATCAATGCATTATTCAAAATGCGACACAAATGAAGACAATAAATTGTCTTCTTTGTCACAAGGTTTTTTTTACATAGTTTACTTTAATTGCCATTTTTACATGCAAGGGTCTTGAGAAGTCATGGGAGAGACATCAGAAAGTGGCGGAGTATTTCCACGCTGGCCTGGAGAGCATGGGTCTCAAGCTTTTTGTCACGGACAAAGTGAGTTTCAGATACAAACTGGCACTTTTTAAAATGAACATACGTTGAATTGTTTCAATAAAGAATGTAGCCGCTGTTCACTTATGAAATCCTAAATGGCTTGTTACAGCGCGCAAGACTCCCTACCGTCACCACAATTGTCGCTCCTCATGGATACGATTGGAAAGAGGTCACAAGCTACATCATGAAGACGCACAATTTAGAGATTTCCGGAGGGCTGGGGCCGTCAGTGGGTTTGGTAGGAGGAAATGCAGATTACGTGGCACAAATGAGCAGCCAGTTGCTCTTAGTTTCCGCTTGTGTGAAGATGTTTTTGGTCTTTTCAGGTGCTGCGTGTGGGACTGATGGGGTGCAACAGCAGCGAGGCGAGTGTTGACATGGTGTTGGCGGCACTGAGAGACGCTCTGAAACACTGTCACAAGAGCAAAGTGTAGCATGCTTTTGTTTCACGTTGCAGAATAAATATGTATATATTTGGTGTCAACCTTACTGTTACTTCTCAGAAATAAACAGTATCTTCAGACCAGTGTTGTAACTGCCGATGAGCTTCAATGGCGACGCCAACTCTTGTCTTATGTTTCTTTTCTTATTTTGCACGGTGAAGTTTTCATTTGCTGAACTCTGACCAGTTTACTAATAACTTTATAAGTTGGGAAATATTCTTTCTTTTAACAAGACATGCATTTGAGTTTGTTTAAAGAGTCAAGTTAAAATTTAGGGTCAAAATAAGATAAATATCTGGATGCCACCCTGGTGAGGTTTTCCCAGCACTTGCCTTGGGATCCCCCCAGGTGAGCGGGACAACGTGGCCAGGGAGAGGGAATTCTGGGCTGCCCTGCTTAGACCCCCACGACCTGACGCTGGATAAGCAGTGGAATGGATGGATATATTAAGCATAAAACTAACATGTCTTATTCTCAAAAGCCAAAAACAATTTGCAAATCAATGCATTCTGAACAGTATGGTGTGAAAAACAACTTTTTAAGAAATATCAATTTTTGTTTGCAAACCAGATCAAGCAGGCTGTTACAGAGCTGCTAGAAAGGGGAAGGTGGGAGGGCAGGATGATATCACTCCACCTGTGACACCTCATGTGGACCTGCAGTTAATGACATTAATGCAATAAATGCAATTAAGACCATGTGCAATTTTCTAGAGAAAGTTATTCAGGCGAGTATTTATATCCACCTCTCTAATGCATCTAAGCACTGTTATATGCAGCTGTGTTTGTTTGTTTAATTGCTCAAGTGATGTGCAGTCTAGCATAAGTCATTTCCCCTTGAATCAATAGAACTTTTTGATTTTGCTCCTGAAAGAAAAACTGTAAAGGGGTTTATCATGAAGCCAACAGTAAATATCCAGGCTACATGCAGGTCACACTGGTAGGCTCAGCAGTACTTGTCTTGTTACAGAGACGTGCATTTGTGAAGCGAATGTCAGATTTCCCTGATGCACAGATTGTTGAATTGTATGCATAACCCGTAACTTTACAGTAGTTGGATCAAATAAAAGAAAATGAGGTTCTAACTTGAGTTTTGATTTTGTTTCTGCACCACGTCGTTTTCAGTTATCATCCAGACGTAGTCTACGCCTGACATATTAGTCCTTAAAAGCACATTTACAGGTAGTTAGACAAGGAACTTAGGTCATCTATTTGCAGGATACTGCAAAGATTAGTATTATCTGATACAAAAGGGTGGACAAGGTGGCCAAAAAGAGAAGAAAAGAAAGAAAAGGAAAAAAAGGAGCTGCAGAGATACAGCAGAAAGGAAAGAAATTGTAAAGTTCTCTGATTTGGTCAAAACTAGACTCATGCAATCAACCAATCAATCCGGAGCAACATCAGCGTCCAAATCAAAAGACATAACCGCAAGACGGGATGGAGAACAAGATAATTTGAACAGAGCACTTTCCACTTGTTAAAACAAACAAAAAAAAAAACACTCATCTGCTTTCTGTGGTTTTTATCATCAATCATTTACACACTGGACATGTATTGATGACTTGTATGAAACATTTGACACTCAGACAAAGTAAGTAGTGAAAAAAAATACTGCACGACTGGCCGAGAAGAAGCAGGAACATGAACTTTTAATAGTTTGTTGCGGAGGACGTGAAAGGCGGATCCAGGAGGGGGCAGTAATGCAGCTTCCAGGCTGCGAGCGGCCAATCTACTCGACAGTAGAAGAAGGGCAGAGGGCGCGCGTCACGCCTCCCCATGGTGACGTTTCAGTCCGGTTAGTGGCGGTAAACTGTGGTTCTGGGAAATTCACAACTGCGGCGAAAGCCTTAAACTGCGATGGCGTGTAAACGAGGGGCACTGATAGTCCTGGAGGGCGTCGACAAGGCCGGGAAAACAACGCAGTGCAAAAAACTGGTGCGTGCGCTGCAGCAGAGCGGCCAACCGGCGGAGATGATGCGCTTCCCCGGTGAGTCCTCGCGCGTGTCACTGTCGCACAACATTAGGTTCCCTTGCGCGGTCCGGTCGGAAATTGGACCGTGTCAGTGTAGTCTGATGTCCACCCGCCTCACACACAGCGCTACGTTTGTGCAGACAGGAGCACAGCGATCGGAAAGCTGATCAACGCCTACCTGGAGAAGACGAGTGACCTGGAGGACCACACGGTGCATCTGCTGTTCTCTGCAAACCGCTGGGAGCAGATGTGAGGCTCTGCTTTGTGTTCACGTGGGGAAATGCGAGGAGGCATAAAACAGACCTGCAGAATCTGGGATTTTCTGAGCCGATTGGGTAAAAATATCAAGGAGCAAAGGCATGTTTTTAAAGAGGAAGGGGCGGAAACCCCGCAGCAGCTGTTAACCAGCACACCTGCACAGGTGGACATCAGAGGGAGAATCAGGGTAGAGGTCAGCGAGTTTCTGACCTCTAACACAAACCCCCTAGAGGAAAGGATTCACGCCAATTAGTCATTTGTTCACACATGTGTAAATGTGTGTACAGGATATATATATATAAAACTTTCTTTTAACATGATTTTGAGGTTTTAAATATGAAACATCAACACTGAGGGGTTAAAAGTCATTAAAACAAAGTGTCATTGCCTTTATTGTGTACTTTTCTTTGATAACTGGCTGCATTTAGAAAGTGAAAAACTTTCCTGACAGTTTGTTACAGCTTATATTAGTTGCTAAAATCTTGGTTATATTTTCTAAAAACCAAATATCCAAGTGGAGAAGCAGTGGCGCTTTATTTATTTTATTTTTTTGCGTAGTTACCCATCTAACATGAGCATTACGTTAGTAACAGTTATTTTAGTTTGGAAAAATCCCACCAGGAAAACTGCAACGTGCTCAGCAAGGCCATGGTTGCAAATGTTGCTGAATATAACGCAGGGAGCCTTGTTAAGAGTTTAAGCGGCCGTGACGCGGTAAAGCACACGTTTATTTAATCACAGGGGAACGGGGATTAATGGCAGCAGCCAACGCTCGAGGTTGCTTTTCAGGAAGGAGAGAAATTCCTCCCCAAATAGTCCAGAAACCAGAGCGTTGAAGGACAGAGCTGCAGAAATCGTCGTCTGGGATGAGCAGCTCAAGTTGGTGGTTAAATGTTGGATTTCACTGTGCAATCGAACATCTGGAGATGCAGTGGTTTCCCAGGTTGGAAATGCAACTTTACAACAGATGTTTGCAGCCCCAATCAGTTCAAAAGTGAAACTATAAATGCCTTTTTTTCTTAAATGTTTCATTTTTGTGGCTGAATTTTAAGACAAATTCCTGTAGATTATTTATTTGATGTTCAGTAGAACAATTAGTGTTTAATTTTTTTTATATAAAAAGGGAAAAGACAACACTGGTATTGGTACTTATTACTGGAATCGGTATCGCAAAGAACTTCAACATCAATCTAACATTTTGCATAACTATTTATGCACTACATATTACTCTTGCAGTGGTGTGACACATGTGGAGCTCTGTGTTTTTAGGAAGTAACTGATCTTATTTTAAAAACTTTTGGTGCAACTGATGGTGCATGTAAACCCAATATAATATGCACGCGTTTGCTTTCTAAGCCATGCAGATGTCGCATTACCATTTTCAAGAAACAAACTGTTGTGACTGTCAAACAGCAAAGTCAGTCAGTACAATGAAAACAGAAGATTTAATCTCTGAAATGATTTTTATTTCATGTTTCTAGTTTCTTCAGAAGCTGAGAAATAAACATTTTAGTAGACAGCTTTAAGTCTTCCACAAAACTCCCAGGTTTTAGATGTTTGGGTCATGAGTTAGGAAAATAAACTCAACATTGTTGATTTTGGTATTTTTATAGGATTTGTATAATATTACCAAACAAAAATACACATACTTATTCAAGCAAGTGCCTCTTTTCTTTTCTACTGTTGATGTAGAGGAGATGCAGGTCTCCTCTTCACTGTATATATAATAATAATCAACTTGTTGTAACCTTTAGGCCTTTAATGAAGAAGAAGCTGGAGCAGGGCATCACTCTGGTGGTGGATAGGTATGCCTTTTCTGGGGTTGCTTTCACCAGCGCTAAACCAGTAAGTGCTTTTGTTAAGTCAAGCTCTGCATCCATCTATTAGTGTTGCCATAAACGTCTCAGCAGAAACAGTTCTGTTTCTTTGTTTTTCTTGTTGCTCTCCAGGGTTTCTGTCTGGATTGGTGCATGAAACCTGAGGTGGGACTGCCAAAACCCGACCTCGTCATGTTTCTGCAGTTGAGCCCAGCCGAGGCTGCTTTAAGAGGCCAGTTTGGAGCGGAGCGATACGAGACGGGAGCGTTCCAAAAAGCGGTTCAGCAGAAGTTTGAGCAGCTGATGAAGGATCCTTCAGTGAACTGGCAGGTATGAGGATGGTTCTGACTGTTAACTAGAAGGTTTTTATGTCATTTAAGGCAATAAGAACAAACGCCTAACAATTTGTGTATTTTAGGTCATCGATGCCTCACAGAGCATCGAGGATGTTCACAACGACATCAGAAACCACAGCCACAGCGCCATCTGTGCTGCTCAAAACACACCACTCGGGCAGCTGTGGAAGTGAGCCAGAGCAGGTCATGGCGAAGCTAATTATTTTGCACACCGCATACTTTGCCTATCCAACTCTTTACTACATTTGTTTATAAATATGAGTGAGTTATGTAATATAACACTTTCCAAAGTCCAGTTGTCAAACATCATATGATTTTACTGTTTTAATCTCTCTTAAACATCTATTTTATTTTGTAATTTCTCTTTAAATTGATCAATAAATTTCCAAACTTGAGTATTTATTTGAAACTTGGCCATCATACTAATAACACTTGTTTTTTTTTTAGGTTTGTCTGGATTTGGTGTCATTACAGGCTCACAGAGTTCAGTTTTAAGTGACAAACTGTAAGCCAAAAGGCATCACGAAGCTTCCCGTTTCTATACAACCGTCATGGCAATTTTACTTACAGAGTCGGGGAAAGGCACCGTATCACTTCAGAATAAACATTTTAAAGTGTTAAGACTTAGTGGAAACACGTGTATGTAAAGATGTTGCATACATTATTTCTCCTGAGCTCCTGCTACGATGTTGGATACAATGCGCATTCAGAGGCGGTTGAGAAGGATGCTGCGTAACACGCCAACTACATCACTGGAGCTGGAGGGGCTCAAGAGGTCTCCAATAAATGTTCATCCCCTCAAGCTTCCCTTCTGATACAGAGAAGAGACAGAATCTTCCGCCTGGGATTTACTGTTGAACAGTAAATCATTGTTTATTATCTTCCTCACAGGGACAGGATCTCAAACTCCTCGTCTTCTGAGTCAAAGAATCGCTCCAACCTGTCGGAGTCTGAGAAATCTGTCGAGGGAATTGAAACAAAGTACATTTTCTGAAAACACTTTTTTTGTTGGGGGGGATACATAAAAATATGTTTTTATATATATATTTACCAGGAGTAAGGTTTAGGGTATCAACGCTGACCATGTGGGTGGGCTGACTGTCTACTAATTCGAACATGGGGAGGCCTCCTTTCTTGCAGGACATCTAGAAACGAAGCAGCACCATTGAAAACTGTGTTTAAGCGACAGACAGGAGAGCAAAGCAGTGCTGAGACATACCCTTCTGATGCGCATACACCAGTCGTCAAACTCGTCCTCTGTTCTGCAGAAGAAGCCCTGACACAAAACAATGGGCAACAAAACATCTGAAGATCTATAAACCTTTCAGACCCCCCACTCAAATTCAACAGTGAGAGTGAATTTTAGAAATTAGGTTCGGCTGCGTAAACCCACTGCTGCGATGGATGGGTCCAGTTCACAGATGTGCATGCGACAGGGTGGGTGCTGGCAATGGTAGCTCTCATCGGAGACCTGACCGTCCTCGCACGGCTCTACGGCAGGCTGAGTGGTGTGTGGGTCTAAATAGATGAGCTCTTCTCCTGGGGACAAAGAGATGTGTTCAGAGGCAGACGGGTCTCCTAACAAGAGTTAACAGTATGAGGTCTCTGCAATGAGCAGCTGAGCGTGTATCGCACAAGAAAGACATACCGACATAACCGATGAAGTAATGGGCACTGTTGGGTTTGCCCCCAATGACACCCAGGGACTGAGGCAGCATAAAGCATTGCTGTGGAAAGGGACATGAGGGGTCTCTTAGGGCCGGCCAGTTAACAGAACAGTAATCAAAACTGTCTATAACCAACATTATCTTGCCCACGTCAATTATTTCAAACACGTCCTTTAATGCTTTCATTACTTTGTGTTCTTGAACTGTTAAAACTCTTAAAACACATTTAATTTTTACCGATGTGGGAATATAATTATTTTTGTAATAGCTGTGTATATTTATATAAAAATCTGTCATTATTATATAGGACATAATTAAAACTAAACTGTTTAATTGTAATCGAGGTAACATGTTAAATTAATCAGGATATTGATTTGAGCTCAACTCACTCAGTTCTGGTTTGTCTGCTCCAGCTGTTGATCAATTTGTCTTGCATCATATTGACTTGTCTGATCAAGTCTCAACAGCTCATGAAGTCATCCCTATGTTCATTTAACACTCTTTTATTCAGGCAAATTTCTTGTAGGGCTTCTTATGTGTAACAATGTGCTCTTTCTTTAAAAACATACAACTGCTAGTTTAAAATAAATTGTCAGAGTGGATGAGAAACAATGGTGTGTGTGTCTTTATTTTATTTATTTTTAACAACTAGCAACTGGATTTTACCCACGATAAAATGTGGTCAGATGTGTTTAATATTCAACATCTGCTACTGAATTTAATGCAGCTATTTGTAGGACAGCAAAAGGCAACTTCTAACATGAAGTATTTCTCATCAACAAAGCTTTGAAAACATATTTTTCAAAGTTGAGAACTGAAAATGAATCTGCCAGCTAACGGGTTGTCTTTTAAAGTGAAATGACCGAAGTTGTTACACTGATGGATTTTTTTTTTTTTTTTTTTAATCACATGTGCAGAGATGTGTTATTCGCGGTTCTGAGGTAGATGAGAGGATTGCTCACTTTGAGGGTTTCAATGTAGGCCTCGTTTATATCGCTCAGGCCCAGCCTGAGGGGGATGAGCAGAACCAGAGGTTTCCAGAGAGCCGTCTCCTCCTCAGCCAGAGCACAGGCTCCCTCCATGCAGCCGTTGAGCTCCCCCGCGCCCTCTTGATCGCCACACGCTTCTGCGAGGTCCAGCCAGGGCATGCAGAGCCGCTCTGCAGAGACGATAGATTAAAATGATGATGGGCTGGGGGGTATGTAGTGTGTGATTTACAATTTAAAAAAAAAAACATTTGCAATATGAATTAAGAGGACAGACGTGCTGAGAATAAAATCTTAAAGTTACATACTGAAACTGACCATAACGATGTTTTTATATATACACCTTTAAAAAGTTCCTACTTGTTTTCACCCAGACATTATTTCCTGAAATAGCTTTAAGTTTTACTCAAAGTACAACAAGCAAAGTACAACATTGAAATAGAGCACAAATGTTAGTGATGATAAAAAAATTGCAGAAAAAGACACGAAGGTGGAGCTGTACTCACTGATCTCTTCGATGATCACAGTGTTATCCATAGCCACGTGCACGACTAATCTGCTCCACGTATCAAACACAGTCAGCTTCCTGCAGGGGTGACAGGAAAACGTATTGGACTTTAAAAAAAAAAAAAAAACGATTCAACTTCTTGACACCGTTTTAAATATCCTTGGAGTGCAGCAGCTTATCCGTTTCAAATCACCAACACGTCAACACAGTGAGCTGAAGAGCGAGTCGAGCCACTAAAGTATGCAAAGAAAACAAAGCAACACAGTCAAAAGAAAAGAAAAGAAAATCAATAGAACTTACTAACACTAATATACTTGTTACAGGAGCAGTCGGAGTGTGCATGTGGAACTTGAAACAAAGCCCAAGACATAAAATGTTATGAAACAGCGAGTCGCTGCCAGGTCATCTTTACCTCGTCACAAGTGTGGAAACTGATTCAAACAGCTGCTCTGGAGGAGCAACGCAGAGCGACATTTTAATTACATTTTCTTCCTATTCTTCTTTTAGTTCCAATAACTATCAAAGATGGCGTACAAAATATTTTCTTTAAAATTCAACGACTATAAGTAACTCTTACATGTTTTCCAAAACTGCAGCAGGTTACAGGCCCTTCTCTGTCACTACAAGTCTTAAATGAATGATGTTACTGGAGAAACAACATTTAGGCAAACTATCAAACTGACAGGAATTAGAGAGTGTATCCCTTCATGCATCAGATTGCAGTTCCTGAAATGTTTACTTCTTTTACACAATTCAAATATAAAAATGCGCCAGATACGAGACAAGTATTTATTCTAACCATAACCCATCACTTTCGGAAAAAGAGCACAGGAAAGGAGGAAAAATGGATCTACTGTTATACTTTTAATCAGTTATTTGTTAGTTTCTTTAGGTCATATCGGTTTAGGTGGAATATGTGGGAAATGCAGCACTTTCAGATCATTTTCATTATCACAGCACATGAAGGTCTCATGAGGACTGTGGTGGTGCACCAAATACAATTCCTCGTGTTTTTGTCATTATTTTGCTGGCACTTGTCTTCCAAACATGTAAGTGAAAGTGCAGCTGCGGTGAAAACTGCTGAAGCCACCTCTTATTTAAATAAAAGTGCCATTTTATTTATAGTACTTTTTAGATTTCACCTGAGCTAAAATCTGACAAATCTATCATTTGAAAGCTCAGAAACCTAATCAATGCAAGACCAAGAAGTGCTGGATGAACTTGGAGTCTGACCTGCTGTAACATTAGTCACGTTCTTGCATCTTCCTGGTTATGAAGCACATATAGAAATAATGCTGACAGAATGGGACGCCATCCAGACCTGACTAACTGTTCAAAAAAAGAGAAAACATGGATCTGAAGTAACAGTCAGGCTGAATAGATCTACTAAGACCTCCGAGCTGAATGGATCTACTAAGACCTCCGAGCTGAATGGATCTACTAAGACCTCCGAGCTGAATACATTTTCCTGCATTTCTTGGCTTGAAGGGACCCTTAATGGGCAATCTTCAGGACTTGGACTAAGCAAAAGCAGTTTTTATCATTTACAAATATTATATTAAATTAACTTCAAAACATGTTTGCTGCTCTACAATGTGAACTCTGTAGAACACAGAATCCCTCTGCAGCCCAGTACTTACTTTAGAACCTGTGCAACTGTGTTTGGTCCATACCACTGGCCTATAGGCTTCCCCTCTCCGACTCCCATTTGGGCTGCGTCATTCAAGAAGAAAACAAAAATGTTATGCCCAAGTGAAAGTGAATCCTTGATACGACTCGACGCGTTTGACACGCACTACCCACCAATTTGATGGATGGAATAATAGCTGTCTTTTTTGTCAACGAAGGCATTGAGAATACTGGTGTACTCTTCTCTTTGTTTCTGGCCTTTGGCCCATCTCCATTCTGATGACAAAAAAAACAACAAAAAACAACACTTATCAAGTCTGGTAAAGCCAAACGCCAAGCTCTGTCTGGTGCAGACTAATCACTAGTGAAGAGCCACAAGCCGCTTGTCTCACCTCTGCCTAAGTGTCTACACACCAAGGCCTCTCCTAAGATCATCTGGCCACACCGTAACATACACCCCCATCCTGTGTCCGATGTTGGTCCGGTGCCTCCTGTAACATTCGGGAGTCCATCCATGATTTTTCTTTCTGTGACTAAGTGAGAAGCCTCAGGAAATCAACTATGACACAGCTGTTGCGTCAACTCACCAATCGGTGGGAAGTTTTTTCTGTATGTGAACCACAATCGTGACGTGACGTCTGATAAAAGCTCGTCTTTCTCTGCATTGAAAGCAGAAATAAACATCCACATCAATGAAGTGTACAGACTCTCTCATACGTCTGGCTTTAATTAACAACAGCTCATACAACGCTGGTCCAGCGTAGTACATGTCCTAAACTTCTACCTGTGAGTGCATTGTATTCTTTTCCCAGGATCCACACAGGCTCTGAGGTCTCAGGAAAATCTTCAAACTCTCCAAAGCGAAGTGTGTCGTACGTCAAGGTAGCTGCAAAATAACAAAACTCTAGTAAAGACAGAGCTGCAGGTTATCGCCATTACAACTGCTGCTACACTGCTGAACATTAATGAAGCAGTCTGTTAAGGAGGTACGGTGGAGCATCCATCAACTGCCAGAGCAGAACACCAGTCACTTCCAGGAAGCACCTCTTATTTATAACCCTAAACGCCTTAATCTGTGTTCCTTTTGATCAATATTTCTCTCAGTTTACCTGCAAGTAGACAAAAACATATGCAGGATCAAGTGTGTTTCAAATCCCATTTCCAAGTGAAGTGAACGAACTAAGAACGTCCCAGTGGGTCTGCTGAGGACAACGCAACTATTTACTTCCATAGCAGAGGTGAAGTTGTAAGAAATCAATTTCAAAAATTAGGTTTGAGAGAACTTTTCATGACTACAGAAGCACATTTGTACAAAAACTGTGCCTGCATTCACGAGCTTCATGTCCCCCTTTAAACATGTCTGGTAGAAAATAAACGGGATGAAGATGCTGTCGTAGAGAGCAACAGCACACATACACGAATATCCTGAGCTCAAAGTCAGGCGGCAGGAGTTGGTGGACAACACTTGAGAGTTTTGGGTCAACTGCGTCTGTCATCTGGGCAGATAAACAGAAATCTGGGATTTAAAGGTGTACAGAGGAGGCAGTGGACATGATGAAGTGAGGGAGTCTCGAATACCTGCCAGATGTTCCCGTTTCCGGAGCCAATGGGGACAAATGAGGTGATGGTGACCGGGAATGTGACCGGGACGGGATAGGGACGCTGACTGGGACGCGGACCAGGACCAGGACGCTCAATTTGGGCGTAATCCAGTGTTAGCATGAAGAGTCAAAAGAGGACTCCGGACAACTTAGTGAGAACAAATGTACGCAGGGAAACGTGCCAGTGTCATGGATGACACCTGGACCCGGGGGGCGAGTCCCGCGGCCGCGGACACGCGCGCCGCCGCGGAGATCCGGTCCATTTAACGGAGACAGCAGGCTAACGCTGGCTAGCCGTTAGCTTTAGTCATCACTTTAGCGGGCTGACGGCGAGAGCGGGCTGGCAGCGGCAGCACCGCCGTGACAGGTCGGGAGACTCTTGATACCGTGAACACTTTCTCACTACACTTTGCCTTTGGGGAAAAGGGAAAGTTAAATCGTTAATTTACTATAAAATCTTGCTTACCTGCATCCATCCCGACGGTCTTCACCCTACCTTGTTTGTTGTTCTCTGCGCTCCACCCAGCTGGACCAATGGGAAAAGAGTATTCCTTCGGACGTCACTAGAAGGGCGGGACATTTTCCTCAATGTCCAATAGTGTCCCGCCTAGACAGTCTATTTTGCCCAGCTCCAATCCTCATTGGCTGACCTATCGATAAACAGATTCATTGTGCTTTAAAGTTGTTACAATAAGGTTTACATGAAGCACAAACTGTTATATTAATATTTGATCTTTTTTATAAGCATTGTTGTTAGAAATTGTTTAAAAAATATGTCCATCCCGAGCCAACCAAGTGGGTGTTTCAGTGTTCACATGAAGAATATACCGTAAGTATCATAATTGCATAATAACTTTTCACGATTTAAGACTTAAACCACCAAAATACCACATATATTTTTCTCCACTTAACATTCAGTGTCAATTTTTCAAAGGCATCCCGTAATAACTTGCATTTCAAATTGTGATTTTAATAGCAAATTGTGAATTATTTGTTTACATTACGAGTGCCACGGCACATTACTTCAGTTTAGGTGATGAAGCCGTGCAGCGGTTCACGTGGCAGATCTGGTAGAGTCTGTCCAACAGTGTACCTCTACCAGCGTCCTGCAGGGGATGAAGATGTGCACGGTCCTCGTAACAGATTCAATTCAGATGCGAATTAACATAAAAGAGTGTTGTGATGACGTCAAGGAAAGACAGGAGCAAGAAAAATGTTGGTAAAGAAGAACTTGTGACTAGAAAGAACAACACATAGACACATGCATACAAAAGGCTCGCATCCTATAATGTGAATCAACACAAAATGCATTCTTGTACACTCTTACGTAAGTGTAAATACATGGTTATAGCTGATTGACCAGCAATGTTTTCCATTTTATTATTTCTTTTAATCTTTGATTGTGTTTTAGCATTGATAGGGATTAGGGTTGGTGGGGAAGGCGGGATTGATTTTGCTTTTTACTGTTAAGCCCTTTGTGCTGCATTTTATTGTACGCAAAGTGCTATATGAATTAAGTTTGATTTGATTTAAACATAGCCTGAAGGCACATTTTTTTTGTTTGTTTCTTCTTTTATATAATTGTTATTAATTGTTTCTTTTATACTTTTTTATAACTTAAACCTGTTTTGTTGCCTACTGCTTTGCTTAAATTTCCACATATCATAGCAGAAAATGTTTTAAGGGGGCATGAAGACCGAGACACTGTATTGCCATGCAACTATGTTGATTCATGGTTAAGACAGCAGTTGCTGCCAGGCGCATTTTCTTTTTCAGATTTGATTAATAAAGCTTGTTGGTTAAAGCGAGATAGTGGATTTCTCCATTTTCTAGTGTCATTTGGTGTCATCGGTCAGATTTTGGTGCAAAGCAAAATGACATTGACACCAAATACGGAGGTACACACGATGTGACTTGGGTTTTTTTTTTACTCCGGCTTTTCTTTATTTTCAATCTGCTCTTATTTATGTCATTTGTAAGATTCTGTCATGAACTGGCTTTTTTTTTAATAGAAAAGACATGAAGAGAAAAATGAAGTGGATATCCAGGAATTAAAGTAATAACCTAAATTGATAATAATTACTCAATCATGCTACCAAGTATTAAATAGTCTCCTTACAAGCTGTGTGCTACAAATATTATTTAAAGAAATACCAAAAATATTTATTTTATTCAATCTTTATATTTCACCAATAATGCGTATTACCCTTCTGAAAGAGAGTTGAATATTATCATCACCTGTATAGTACCAACATATTGCCTTAAATCATCTCCAACAGTACGTTCATCAAGGTGTAAAGTATCAGAGAACATAACAACACCGAACACGACATAAATGCACGTTGTCATTTATGTCCCACTGCAGGCTGTTTGAAGAACAATTTATTAATGTTAATATTATGATTGCAGATGACTGACAAACATTTACATTGCAGGCTGCGCACTCCTACATGCCACATGAAAGGGAAATTATTCATGGAATAAATTCTACTGACAAACTGCATCTGTATCAAAGTGCTCACAGAAAACAGTCTGTAACTTACATTACTGCAGTAATAGTACAGCAACATAATACACAGGGTCACAGTGAAGAACAAGGATAAAAACAAGGACTTTTAAAACTCATTAAGGATTTTAAGTCTTTTTTAGAATTCTTTGAAGTATCTTATTCCTCTTTGACTTAAGTAACACAAGGTTGCTCTTCTCTAACATATTAGAGTATAAAAATGATGCAATTCTTTGCACCACTAGCAACTGAAAGAGGAAACGTTCAATCAGTTTGATGTACGAACCAGCTGTAAGTGATGCAAACAGTGAAATCACAGCATTGATTTATTTTTCTCAGAAGAAAATTCGCAGTTGAAGAGACTATAAGGTATCGGCATGCATCATGTCCCATTTAGCTTTACATTCCCTTCAGTTGGGATTCGCAATTATGTTAAAAGTTAAGCTTGAGGAACATGCTGCCAACAGCTATTGTGACGAGAAATACAAAACTGCCAAGTAGAGACTCTCACATCCTCTCACTTGTGTACATTGTCTTAATTAGATTAAAAAAATACTGTTTGATCATTAAGACCTCGTAAAGGGCATCAAGATCCTGAGGAATTTTCAGCTTCCATATCAATGTTAAGCAGTTACCAGTATTTGCCACTAGGAGGCAGACGAGTAACTACCGCACATTTGAAGGTTGCTGTTTCAGGAAAAATGAAAGGCCAAAAAGGTCTACAGATTGTTTTTGTTTGTTCACATCAAGGGTGTGCATTAACAATAAATATACACGTGTAAGTCTATGGGGAAAGGAGAGTTAAGCATCTGTGAAATAGCTTGGTGCTCATCAACGAAGGCTCAGTGCAAACGAGTGTAAACATAATCCAACTCCATGGACGCGTCAGTGGCGGTGCTGTTCTGTGCAGTACTGGCCCGTCCGCTCAGAAATCAATCTGTGACGTAGTCTCTCACTTCTCTCTGAGGAGGTGCAACACAACGGTCTTTAGGTAGTGTCCACAGGCACAGAGAGCAGACACCAGCCAGTGCGAGTGGAAGCTGGGATCAGTGTTCACCACGCATTTTGTCACGTCCGCCTGTAAGGGTAAGACAAATTCATAGGAATTCAAAAGTGAAACACAAAACGTACCATTTGTAGCAGTCAAACTTAAGTTGCTGATAGGTGAAAAATATAGAAAAAATAAATCATGAATCTTTGTTTTCTGCATGGAGCAAATCACGTGGCTTAAAGTTATGTGTGGGAGGGCATTTTACTAACTTTACTTATGTATACTTGTAAAGGGAAGAATAACAACAGATCCATACAAATGCCCTGCATCATCATATTTAATATACCATGGAGGACATCAGTCCTGATGGAGATGTCCTCTTCCAGAAGAAAATGATCAGTACAAGAATGATGACCTCATCGTACGTGAACATCTATCCCTCATTTAAAAAGAAATACATGAAGATGTTTAAAAATCCAACATGTGTTCCTGATTTGTCACTATTCCTACAATATGCTGTGGCATGATGTGGAAGTACTCTACAAGAATGTGGACTACTCCAAAGCCAAATATTTCTCTGCAATGCTTAGACTTATATAACTCGCTCCGCAGACAGTGAAATACCACAGATGGCACAGTTTAGTGTCAACCTCGACACTAAACACCTCTCCCCAGTCTGCACCTCAGGTTCTTCCATTCACCATTTCCAACATACTGACAGCATCTCTCAGTGTAGAAATGTCTGGATTTGTGCTGGTGAGGTCAGTTATAAAAGGCAGCGCGCTTCATTTTGTCACACTCCGCTTACCCTCAAAACACCACGAACTACGCTTCTGAGGAGAGGAGCGCTCATTAGTTCACTTTCCAACAGAGCACACAGAAGAATGTTGTTCAGCCCTCTTGTGTCCAACTTTTAGTCGGTTGTTTCTACAAGGCGGCTTTATCAGATAGACAGACAGACAGACAGGCAGACAGACAGGCAGACAGACAGACAGATAGGCAGGCAGACAGACAGACAGACAGACAGACAGATAGGCAGGCAGACAGGCAGACAGACAGACAGACAGACAGGCAGGCGGGTAGGCAGGCAGACAGACAGACAGACAGACAGACAGACAGACAGACAGACAGGTTGGCAGGCAGACAGACAGACAGACAGACAGACAGACAAGCAGGCAGACAAGCAGGCAGGCAGGCAGGCAGGCAGATAGATAGATAGATAGATAGATAGATAGATAGATAGATAGATAGATAGATAGATAGATAGATAGATAGATAGATAGATAGATAGATAGATAGATAGATAGATAGATAGATAGATAGATAGATAGATAGATAGATAGATAGATAGATAGATAGATAGATAGATAGATAGATAGATAGATAGATAGATAGATAGATAGATAGATAGATAGATAGATAGATAGATAGATAGATAGATAGATAGATAGATAGATAGATAGATAGATAGATAGATAGATAGATAGATAGATAGATGCTTTACAGGTGGCCAGGTGTTGAACGAGTGCTTAAATATTAGAATCAAAAGCAACCGCACATCTCGTTATGAGGTATGAATAGGGTTTGGGTTTTTTTTGTCTTACCCAGCCCCCTTTCCTTTTTAACCAGGAGGTCAGACTCTTCCGAACAAATTCCCCCATGCAGTCGACAATAGTGTGGACCATGGCTGGATGACCGTGGCGTACACAGTCCACTGCCAAGGCCCCAGCCACAGCATACAAGGAGACCACTTTCCCCCACGTCACACCTAATGAAAGACACACACACACACACACACATACACACACACACACACATACACACACACACAATGAGCCCAGAACAGAATAAAGTGCATCCTTCTTAAGCTCTATCATAATCAGTTATGTCCTTCAGCCTGATGTGTGAGATACTGTAGATTCTTGCAAATAGGTTGATGTTATCAACTTAACTGCTATTAAAGGGTTAGAAATGGTAAAGTAAAGAGGAGGGCTCTGTTCTTTTAGACTATCTGGAATCGAATGCAGTCCAGCAAATGCAACTGTCAGCAGCTCTCTTTTACAGATGGATGAACATTTTATAAAACCTCAGCAGCAGCTTGGCATTCGCTTGCATGCCTGTGTGTTCCACAAAGAAGGAAACCCAAACACAAGCCATGGGACAGCTAGCAGGCAGTACGCCTCGCCAGATTAGTGAGCAGATAATTTTTCTGAGTTTGTGCATGTGGTCAGAGGATCCCTCGGCTGCCACACCATTTACAGTCAAAGCTCCAGACTATTTTTGGGCTGTTTATATGTCCAACACATACAAACTGAGGTCTACCTCCATCCATCCACTGCAACTGTCGTCTGATTTGCTCTGAGTATCTCACAAAAGGAGGTCAGGTTTCTGTTGAATGATATTCCTTCAACCCTTTCAATCCCGCAGTCTCTGTTTAATCAGATTAAATTTAGTTTCTTTAACCCCTAAGTTATTTTTGAACTGTTTAAAAAAATGCAAGAAAAAAAAAAGACCCGAGAAGCAAAGCGACACTCTTGGAAAACTGCAAACTGGTAAAAGACTAAATAAAATGAGATAAATCATAAAACTATAAGATCTGAAAGGATGTCAAAGCAAACTCTTACTGCTGGACCCAAAATGTGATGATGCCAGTTTAAAGCAAAATATTACAACTTTTACTTTTGATCAACTTTCTTGAGCTGAGCAAAAGTAAAAGTTACATAAAACATGCATTTGATTCAGAGACAGCTCATCACATAAGTAGCAAAGTGTGGCTATCGTACTCACTTTGAGTCACTTTTAAAAAGCTGTTTTTGTCCCAGGGAGTTGTCAGTAAAGCTGCTCTGTGGGTTTTCTCTCTAAAAAATAAGTATTTCGCTCCTCCTCCACTTTCTTTAGAAACACCTGCTTTGATGGAAAACCCATAAGGGTCATTATTAATGCAGCGTGTTAATGCTGTTTTGTGTAATTATGCGTTATTTCATGCAACAGTGTCAGGGTGGGGCAGTGGTTTGCATTGTTTAATGACTTGCTGGTCCCATGTGTGCCTCTGGTTTCCAGCAAGACTCCCAGATGTACAGGCTAAACTGGCTGTGACTGTGAACACGAGGCTGCACAGTTAATGTCTTTTTGATGATCTTTCCAGGCTTTGACCAGCTTCTACTAACAACCACCGATTGAAGATAGATTCAGATGGAAAACTTAAATGAAGGAGTTCAATGTGGGTGTGGGTTACTGCGTTCCCACTGTGGGAAAGGTGCTCGTTCAAGAGTGCCTCGTGGGTTGGCCTTCACCCACGAGGCCTATCTGGACTTAGCCTGAACAAATGATGTGGATTCACCCACCATCTAAAGGAGAAGTCACGTGAGTTGGGTGCCACGTGGGACGGGTAGCGGCCAAATGGATGGGCCCCAGCGTTCCAGCCGGTGATAACGGGAACTGACTCTGGGACTCTGAATGTCACCTCGCTGGTGGGGAAGCAACTTCAACTTGTGTGAGGTTAAGAGGCACAGATTAGATTCACTGACTCACCAGCCACTTTATTAGGTATACCTGGTGTATCTACTAAAATGGCCTGTGAGAGGGATTACTTATTTCAGCTGGCTCGGAGCCCATATGTTGTGGTAAGGTGGCTTTCTTGTGCCTGTGTGTTTATGAGCTGAAGAGCAGGTCAAAGTACCCAGGCTTTTTGAAATCTTTGGCTGGAAAGTGCCCTTAAAGGGGATTTTTCTTTTGGGGGATTTAAATACTCGGGGTAATGACAGTATGACCTGGGAGGAACAGTCGCAATCTGATCCCAAGTGGTGATTGGAGATTCCAGGTGAGAGATGTCCTCTCTAGATTTGGGATGAGGTGTTGCTTAAAGTGTTTAAGTATACCAGAGATACGTAAGAGTTTAAGTATCATGGGATCTTGTTCCAGAATAGGGGAAGAGAGTGACGGGCAGATTTGTGTTGCAGTGATGTTGAAGTAACGCTGAGTTTTTGGTGGTGAACAGTCAATCTTTGTTTTTACCCTGTCGGCATCTGCCTTGCAAACAAATGAGTTGAGTGTCATCTTCTGTTCAATTTTCAAAGAAAAAGTCAGAATCTTTAACTGTTGATGCCATGTCACCGCTCTGTCGTCATCGCGTTAACCCCCGCTCAGAGACTCTACAGGAATAGACTGATTTGATTGGCTCCTCGAGGCTTTCGAACATAGTTATGAGATCCAATAGATAGTAGCTAGACCTACCTGCAAAGCAAGTTTAAATGTGCTTGCGGTACATCTAGATTTCTACGCTACCATCACAGCCATTTCATCTGCAAACTTCACGACTGCTCAGGTCTCTTGTGTAGCAGTCATGCATCCACAAAGTCCAAAAAGAGAGTACAGCAGATTAAAACTGCACCACATGTAGACCATTTCTCCCGGAAGACATACAGAGTCCATGTTGAAGCTGACGTTGTCTTTTATGTGGGGCATGACTAGCGTTTGAAACTCTTCTTGACTGTAAGGGTGAGAGCTGATGGCCAACAGTTGTTTATGCTTGTCACAGCTGAGCTTTTGGACAAGGGGAGGTCTGTAGATGTTTTGATGCATATCAGTACCATAGCTCGAGGGGTCTGGTAACTAAGAGATCTAAGAAATATCAGCCTCTCAGGACCTGTCCCAGTATGTTGTCTTGAAGGGTTAACTCAGCAGGGATCCCTTCACATCCTCAGGGGATACACTGAGACGGCGCTCATGTGAAGGCATTTTTAACCTAGTGCTGGGAGATGTTCTGGAAACCCGAAAACAGGCCTGGACTCTTCAGGAGGCGAGACATCCCTGAGGCATTTTTCATATCTGCTGGTGTCGTACGCAACGAGGGATTTGAAGCTCCACGTGGGTGGGATCCTATCTTTCAAAGCATAGTTGGCTTTTGGCCTTTTAACTCCAGCCTCCAGTTGACTCCTAACTGCTCTCAGTGCAGATTCAGTTAGACTGGACGAAAAAAAAGTCAAATGTCACAGACAGCAGAGTAAAAAGGATGAGCTGTATCACACTGCTTTGAGGAGAACTGAGAGTCAGGGTTGAACCTCCTTTGAGTTGGATAGCACCGTTTCTCAATGGTAGTAAGTCTATGTAGCATACAAAAAGTATCATTAAACTTCCTTTAAACAATGATTTTATTTTAGAGGACAGAAGTCATCTCATTCTTTTTTATTGCATGGCTTCTTTAGACCTTTTGAAGAGTTTAATGATTTGACAAAACTGTGATTTTATGCAAGTTGTACATGGTGTAGGGGCTAAGCCAGTGCTTAAAGCCACTGGAGTGTTTACGTCCGGATTGTTTTAGTTGACGCGCTCAACCTGATGTAGATGGAATAATGTCCAAACGCTGTCCTTTGCTGTTAAAAGACAAATTTATTTATCCAGTTGCGCAATGAAACATAAGACTGACCTGCTGTGATGACAGTGCGATGTTCCCGGCAAAGCGGTCAAAACGGATTTGTCTTTCCGGCCTAACACACACCCATACACACATCATATCCTGCCTTTTATATTATCTTCCTCTAATTGGCTTCTACACGTGCGTTGCCACAAGACTCTGTGGCTGTAGTTTATTTCTGCAATGCGGGGAGCAGCAAGACGTTTGTGACAGAGCTCATCAAGATCAGGGATGTTGCAGTCCTAATCTACAGCTGCACAGAACTTCCTTTCCACAGTGACTCATCTGGACTGTCAGCCTGAAGACACGATACCTTTTCTCCTTAACATTTTCGAGTAACTTGTTCTTATACATATATTTTTTTATGTTTTTTGCATATTTTGCCTGGACTAAAAACAAAAAGGCGCATGAGGGTGCATGGTGTCTCTTGCTTAGCCGTGCTGCAGTCTCTGGGGCCTTTCAGGACAGGTGTATATGAGATCATGTGACTCTAAAGATTGTGCAGTGATGGACTGATTATGTGACTTCTGAAGGTAACTGATAGCACCAGAACCTATTTCAGAGCTTCACAGCTACCTAGTGAATTGATATGCATGCAGCACGTTTCAGACTTATACCTTTTCTCTTAAAAAAAGTTTTTTTTTTTTTATTTCATTACACGTCACACTTACATTATTTTGTGTTGCTCCATCAAATGAAAATCCGTTTACAATTTTCAAGACACTGTGTAAGTGTCTGTCTGTGTGAGATAACTGTGCATGCTTATACCAGAGTCATTTCTGGCCATAAGAAGTGTTAATGAATTGAATTACTTTGTTACTTTTCGGACAAACTCTAGATGTTGCTGAGGACCAGATTAACCAGATTCTTTCCCAGTTTGACTGTTTATTACCTTTGCAGCAGATGTATTTGTTACAATCCCCGAGGGAGAAGCCAGCTGGGACTCATGACTAAACTCCTTGGGTGGGGTCCAAACTGTCAGTAACAATCACACACTCTGGCATCTTGTTAACCTAATATGGTATAACTGTTTCCCACAAAGTTCCTTTCCTATCAGGCGATAATAGCAGCACCAAAACATCTCGAACAAATGGGGAATCCTGTGGTCGTCCTATGCAGGATGTGCTGACACTAAATGAAAGAAGGCTTTTTAGTTTAGTGACTTTAAATTTGGGAAGCACTTTTTATGCATCTCCTTTGCAAATTCACTGAAATTGCACAATAGAAGTACCATAGGTTCCCCAAATTTCATTATCTTTATTGTGTTTGTTTCAAACTCTGAACTTCCTCCTTCCCAATGACAACCAAAGGGACTTCCTAACAAAGTCAAACATCTTCTCCTTTCCAGTGCATGTTTTAACTGTCAGAAAAACAGTTGTTTATCTCCTGTGATCCAGGTGTGTCCATGCAGGCATTGCTCCATGAGAGCCATACATACCTGTGGAGAAGATGTCTGCTGCAACAGCCAGGAAGGCATCAGACACGATGCCCTCTGATGCCACTGTGATGTTCAGCTGTCGCGCTACGTTACGGTACACATTTGGACGAAGGTACTCCAGCTCATCGCCTGGCCAAAACAAAAGAAACAGAACAGTCCTTTCCTTAGGTCTCTCACTTTCTGGATGTAAATTGTGGGATGTTATAAGACAGTTATCCACTCAGCTAAAGCAAGACTGTGTAACTTTGAGTAAGAAATAACACATTATCCACATACACTGCAGCTCAATTTACTATATTCAGGGGTTTACTGCTACAACATATAACTTCTTGCAACAGGTTGCCTGTGGTAAGAACCATGTACCTTTACTATACCTTTTTGTAACTCCGAAATGACATAATATTTAAATGAATTCAAAAGGAGCAAATGCTCAAAAGGAACTCATCTCATCTCTTAAAGTTTTGGAGGTGTTCTAGTTGTTTCCTCAAATATTTCTGCTAGACGCAGCCACTAACCCTAGCTCCACTAAGAGCTGAGTTTCCATATTTTCTGGAGATGGGCTGATAACCTCAAATTGTAAAATGAAAGCTGGAAAAGAAGAGACCTCTGCAGTCTGTCTTCTTTTTCGGGGCAGATTTCCAGAAACAGACAAATTTGCCAACATAGTGGAGATTCCTGAGAATCACTTTAAGCTGTTCCACTGGAACAAGATAAAACAAAAAAGTGGCTGTTGTTATTATTTTAAGCTGGGATGCAGCCTGCCTACCATGTGACTTTGATTTCACCCCAAGACCAATAAATTAATAACTTATTGAACCTATGTGAGACTGTGTGTTCATCCCAATAATAATTATTCATCTTTCATCAGTTTCATGAGCCTTCAGTTAGTTAAATTGTCTGTTTTCCATTTCTACTCGATTAAAATGGCCCTTATTTTGTTAAGAATATCCCCAAAAAAATAAATATAAAATAGAATTAGGTTTATAGCCTTTGCACTCATCTAATTTGAAAACTTTCCTAAGACCTGTATGTATAAGAAATGCTCAGCAAAACTATTTATCGATGCCTCATTTGTTGAAAAAGTATAAAAAGTTTAATGTAATATTTATGGAGTTGTGATAGGAAGACAAATACTCAAGAAAAAAACTTAGGGAGAGTTTGTAAAAAAAAAAATATTTAAAAAAAAACAACAAAAAACTTTAAAAAACTTTAAAAAACGTACCCAGCCACAGGAGGACCGAGGATATCTCTCCCAGCGTCCCACCTGATGCCGCCAGTCCCTGGTCGGGTTTAGACCAGCCGATCCCGGCTCGGTTCAGCCTGGAGTGGATGTAGTCCCTGCACAGTGCTTTGGCCTGGGACACCAGCTCCTTGTCTGTGGGCGAGCGGTCAAACACTTCAGCCGCAAACACAGAGGAGCGGCGCAGCATCTCCATGCCCCGCCGCCGCTCTCCTCCCTGCGGACACGCAGGTCAGCTCCCGCCTCCCCGGCGCAGGACCCGCAGACCCTCCTGCTTATCAGATGGAAGACTTGGGGATTATCCTGTGACGAACACGCAGATTATGTTGAAGGTATCTTCTGATAGCTCCGCGATGAATATCACAGGAAGATACAAAGACTGTAGCACAAGAAAACATTGTAAGTGTTATGGAAACGTCACGCATGGATGTATAAAAGAGGTCTTTAGAATAAACTTAAGGTCAGTTGGGATAAATCCGGATACACTTACCTAAGATGCTGATGCACTTCTAGACCCCACCAATAATCATTTCGAGAGGAAGGAACGTTGTCTTGTTACCGACAAACAAATAAAAAGTAAAATGGAATTAAAAAAAGGCAGTTTTGATTCATAATTTTGTCTCTATCTACTAACTGAAGATTTACAGCCAATCAGAGCGCATTAGTGCTCTCCAGTTTTCAGGCTGACAGACTTTCCTTCTAAGGGCAGTTATTGTGGAGTCCAAAGGCGGAGATAGGCGGTAACAATATAAGCCCCGCCCCCTGCCGTCATCCCACCACACACACACACACACACACACACACACACACAGACACACGCACGCACGCACACACACACACACGCACGCACACACACACACGCACGCACGCACGCACACACACACACACGATAGACGTGTATCAGCTGTCAGTCAGTAACTGGCTTAATCATAAATGTGCCTGAAGAAAACCCGAACCGAGAGATCTCACACAACTTCGAGTTTGTCTTCATGACATAGTTGTGCACAGGCTACATGGAGCCATAAACAAGCGAACCAGCGAATGTTGGCCAAATGAAGAGGTCTTCATTTGCAAACATTTATTATACCGAAATGCTCTTGAGTGTTTCTAGTGAATCTATTTATAAGTAGTTTGCTCTGCAGAAGAGTCATTTCTTCCTGGGAATCACCTCAAGCCGTTCCACTGAATCGTGTAACACCTTTCCAAATAGTCACACCTACCTGGATGTAGGTGTGATTTAAAACTCAAACACATCACAGAAGAATCAGGACTTCGAACTACAAACTGAACAAGTAAAATTGTTCATATTTTGAAAAGACTGCATTTATACTGTTGATGACAATACTGTAGAACATTATCTCTCTTTCTAGTGATTGTTTTCAAGTTATGCAAGTTTAAGTATATAATAAGTAAGTCAGTATATAATATATATTATATATATACTTATAATTGCTATTGTAGTATTGGTATTTCTCTAAAGCCTGTAAACAGGAAGTAGGAGTGTAATTGGCCTAAATGAGCGCTCTCTCAGGGCTATTGGACCATTAAAGCACCTTAAATAATATTCAAGAGCTTTTTTAACCCAACTAGGAATGCTGAGGTAGTATAACAGTAGCTGACGGGTGAAAGAAAAGGGAATACAAATATATCTATTCCGTCTCATATCAGCTCAGTAAAGCCTTTGTTTCCAGATCATTCCAGCTTTGTTCCCGTTTTCGTCAGGTTTGATACCTGCTCCCAGCAGTGCTGCTTTTCTTTGACCAAGTAAATGTTGACAGCTGTCGCAAGAGAAAAAGCCGAGAGCCCCAACACGAACAGGCCAGATTTTTTCTATTTAGGTTTGGAAGTGTGTTTGGAGTTACACCTATCTGCACAATGTCTGATGCCAAAGTTTTGCTTTTCTTTGGTAACATTAGTTTTGCTCCCATTATTTGACCCCAGCATTAGAGCAAGGAAGATGTGCATTCAAGTAGTTGTCATTGGTAAATGAGTCAAATCACATCGCAGGACTGCACATTTCACTCTGTTTCTAAACGAAGAGGAACAGTGTGCCTACCAGAATTTGTTGGGTGAAAGGATGCTCCTCCTTGGAAAATACAGCAAATGAAGTAGGTCAGTACTAGTATTCCCTCTCTGATATAGAAACCCTCGTAAGAGTTGGACATGAGAAGAGTTTTACTGCAAGACATGCTTTTAGTTTAAAGAGTTACTGTACATTCACAACCTATGATACTGTAAATTCTGAAAACTGATAAAGGCATTGGACTCATTTAGTAAAAAGGCTTAAACAAATAAACTGTATATATATATATATATATATATATATATATATATATATATATATATATATACATACACACACACACATTTAAATCTAAAAATGTTGGTATTTGAGCAACATAAACACGTTGTTTTGAGCTAAAACAGACTGAGCAGCGAGTGTACCCACACCCTCCATTTCCAAACAAAAGCGTTTCAACAGATCTCCCTGGCAGGGAAGTGATATTGGCACGTCAGGGAAAGCCACCACACCCACTCCTCTAGCTGTTTAGGCATGCCCGACGAATGCCCTGCTTCGTTTATGACTTAGACACCAGACTTTCAAACTGACTCAGTGTCAAACTATACAAAGCGACTGAAGACAGGAGAAATCCTCAGAGAAACTAGTTTTTTTTCCAGTTGTGTGAACCAAGTGCTTTAATCTCTTTCGTTCTTTACATTCAACAGCATTAAGTTCCCACAGATACGTACTGTGATGTCACTCACTTTGGTCTTAATGACCAAAGCTCTTCTGTGTATTGCATGTTTAACCCTACTTATACAAAGTTAATCATTTGTATGCACCAATTACAGCCAAGCAATGACTCATTTTTCCAGAATGATTTGATGCAACTGTTTCATTTTGAGTAAAATGTGCAGCCACAGTTGGGACTGCAGCATTTTGCTCTGCACGTGAAGCCACTGCAAAACCGCGTAAATGACGTGTTAAGCACCAAACAGTAAAGGCTTGCATGCATTCTTGCTTTGATGATGTGTGTTAGATAAATAATTGTCTACATTGTGACAGTGGCTGGTTATCATTAAGGTGTAAGTTTTGAAGTGTATAATTTGGTGAAAACAAAATCATTTACACAATAAAAGGCTCAGACAGATCTGGACTGTAGCAGGCCTTAAGGCAAGTATAATTTTAATTAAAACACAAGTATTAGTGTAAGAATAAAACCACAAACGATTCAAATTTGGTTTATTTGTTAGCTTTTCAATGGAATAACATGAAGTCTACATGAGGCCATTCAGGAGCATGGCCCCGATGACAATCAGTACAATAAATAGGAGTAACACGCTGGAGTTTAACTGTGCAACAGTCAGGTTCTGATACAAAAAAAAAAAAAAAAAAAACACAAACATCTTATGGTTTGCAGATGGCCTCCATCATCACTCTCTGTTCAAGTTCCAGAGGCAGGGGAGCTGCAGATGAGACTACGTGACAGGTCTCCACATCTGCGCAGACGTACTCGCACAGAGAATACAGATTCCAGTCTTCAAAGAAAATATACCTCAAACGCTACTATGACATCATGTAGTGCACCAAATTAACTGCAATCCGTACCTTTACTTTACGTCAACCCCTCCCCCTTTTTTTTTTCTTAAAGAAAAATAATATAAGACTGACACTGGAAGACGTCACAGAGTACCTAAAGATATGTTCTTAAGTTCTGTTTTTACAGGGACAATCTGAAACCTCTACACAACTGTTACCACTGCAACGTCTGTCCCCAAGTTGTTATTCTGATGTAAAACAAAACAGATTTTATAACAAAAAGCAGTATAGAGGGACCAAACTGGCCACAACGCTGCCTAACTTACCAAAGCACTCAACAGAACTGCTTTATTTGAGCATTTGAAACATTGATTGCATCTTTTCATTAGTGGGCGACTAAATCTCCAAACTAGATCAGAATCTGTCTTAGAAATCCACCCTGCTTATTCCAGCAGCTTAAAACGGCTGAAACTGAATCCCTTTTCAAAGCAACAGCACAAATTTCACAAAAAGGTCCCAACCTCTAGTCCTCGACGTGGCTCAACATTTCATTACCCGCCCGTTCGCCTCCGCTGCACGGACAAAA
The DNA here is from genome assembly GCA_014839995.1 of Xenentodon cancila. Classification (NCBI taxonomy): domain Eukaryota; kingdom Metazoa; phylum Chordata; class Actinopteri; order Beloniformes; family Belonidae; genus Xenentodon; species Xenentodon cancila. The sequence continues at coordinate 24,909,005 of CM026206.1, forward strand.
ATCCCACACGTCCTTCAAATGACGCTGAACAGAGCACATGCTCATACTTTCATGTCCCACATACTGTATTTCATCTGTATTCCAGTCATAGTACAATACTGTACCCAATAAAGTTACAGTTCTGATGTGTTCATGAAAGAAAGAAAGAAAAAAAAATAAAATAAAGTCCTTCAAAAAGTCCAAATTTAAGCCATTCGCTTTGTGGCTGGTCCCATAAAACTGTATTTCCAATCAGTCTATGTGAACAACCAAAATGGGATCTACACATGCAAAAATACATCAAACCAGAGCAAATTACAAAACTGAGCATAATGTACACATCTCCCTTTCATTATTTCCCTTATGCTGAAAAAAAGTTATATCACTATTAAAAGAAAATGCACAAACCATTAGAAGGAAGCTGAGAAATATTAGCACTTAAATCTGACAGAACAGTTCAGTCTGTAGTTGTTCTCATCCACATTTTTACTTCACTTAAAAATGACACTGATATCCCAGAGGCCCAGCCTCCAGATGCAGTGATGCGCTCAGTTTCCATTGATCTCCGTGGCACCACCTTTAGGTATGAGCAGGCTCATGCGACCCGTAGTGCTCGCTGCACTCTTGATCACCTCCATCCATCTGTGAAGACACAAGACAACTTCAGAGTAATCTGTGGGGTATTTACTGAGAGGAAATGCAAAATAAATCAAAACTACACATACCTCTCAAAGGTATACTCGCTCTCTGCTCTGAAAAAGTAAACGTGAGACTTGAACTGCAGTTTGAAGACGTACTCCTTGTGAATGCAGTCCGACTCCTCAGGGGTGCTGACCGTGTAGCCGAGCAGCGGTAGACTGGCCAGCGGGAAGTCATCCTGCAAGCCACACGCACGCTCTCACCTCAGTTACCGCGTTCACCAGAAGGAGTAACTATGAAGTTAAAAAAAAAAAAAAAAGAAAACACTCCCGTTTACCTGGTGGGTCTTGTAGAAGAACAAGCAGAAGTTGGTGAACACCACCCAGAGTTTCTGCCAGCCGTTACTGTTCTTGAACTTCCTCAGGAGGTAACCTGACAGCTGGTTCTGCAGAGATGGAAACAAAATCAACAACCAACTTCATTCACGGACAGTTGGATCAAATCTGGAAATTATATTTGAATGGACTTTCTTAAATCAAGCTCGCTGGTGTCACTTAGGACCATGAGGAGTAAAGTGCTGAAGCGTGCTGTCGTTCTGTACTGGAGTTATGAAGAGTTTTGTTTGTTTCATGCACATGCAGTTTAGTAAAGTGCTATATGATCAATTAGTACAGTACATGGAATAAATACATTACAATAATCCAACTTGCAGACTATTGAGATTGCTGGAGCAGAGGAGATGTCAACATTTTACTTTCAGTAAAGTTGCATTAAACCAGTTAAGAACAAAGCCTGAATTTTCTGATTAATAAAAATGACTGAAAATACAAGGTGCAATTCAGCATGTTTCTTTTATTATTAATGGAAATGTGTTTCCTGGCATATTGTGAACATATACAAGGATGATGAAATAATCTATAATTGTTCTTGAGAATGAGGAGACTTTTACTAACTCTTTTATTGTGTAATTCCTTACATTGCCAAATCTTTAATAATCTTTTTCTTTTCTACTTTTACTCCTATTTTTTTTTTTTTTTTTTAAAATAACCTTGGGGGGGGGGGGGGGGGCAAAAAACAACAAAAAAAAAAAAAAAAAAAACATGAAATGATCTAAATGTCTGTGGTGGTTTTGTGTGTATGTGTTTTTTTTTAAGCATTTGTTTCTTTAGACGCTCCAGACAGGAGTAAATACTCTAATTTGTGTGCAAATGCATCTTCTAGGATATACAGAGGAAATTGTGTAACTATCAATATATGAACAAATAAACAGAAACAATTGTTTTTGAGGGAGTTTTATCATGTTCTTGGGACAGGGTGGCTACGCAGATATAAAAAGATGGCCATCATCTGCAACTCATTTAAGCTACATTTAACGAAGAGAGTACATAAATGTGCACCAACTTTGATTTTGACACCATCTGAAAGTCTTCAAAAAAACCATGATGGGGCAGGTTTACCACCTTGTCGTACTCGGTTTCAAAATACTTTGGAACTGAGAAAACAAACCAGCAGTTTTAGAAGTGAAATATTTAGTTTTCCTAAAAACTTACTCAATATATTTCAACACATTTCATGTCATGTTTATGTCCAATTGAAGCTCCTAACGTCATCACTGATTGACAGGTGTGAACTGGAGCCTGGACAGCTACCAGGCTCCGCTGTCACAGTTCATGAAGAAAATGGTTTTTCCTGACTGAAATAATCAAAACCTTTCCAGAAAAGACTGTATGGCAGTGAGGTTTAGTACAAAGCTTTTGAACGATCCAACGGTCTCTGCCCCCCTTGTCCCGGGGGGGGGTGGACCCACTGATTTCTTACTCAAACCCATCTAGAAAGTCCACGCTGGGACAAGAACGGGCGAGAATTGGCCAGTTAACCCAATAAAATATAAACTATTCTTCAGGTTTTTTCCCCTCCTTTTAGTTAGCATTAAATTTAAAGATTTGCATCATCTCAGTTTGAGCTCCATGTGTCACTTTATGCTAATTTCATACCACCTACAGATGAATGAGGGAGTTAAAGCATTTTCGTGTCATTCCCTTCCATTTCTAAATTATTGTGCAGCTGGCATGTAAGAGCTGTTTTCTACTTCCAAGTGTCTGATATTTGAGCACTTAATCATAGCCCGTCTCTAGTACCTGGTTCATGCGCAGGTAGTCAGTGAGAGAGAGGTTCTGGTTTCGATACCAGCAAACGTGTGTGATGGTGTTTGGTCTTTGTCCCTGACCGAGAAGATAACGAGGAGGAAGCTCCGGTGAGATGGCAGGAGAGCCGAACACTGAGAGGGTGAAGAGAAGAGAAGGACGCAGAAAAATTGTTAGTGGTTAGTTTTAAAAAAGGAGGAAGGGGAAAGAAAAGTGACGGGAAACTCCTCCAGGGCTGTGGAGTGAAAATGTCAGTGACGGAGAACAGAAACTCGCATGCACATAACTGGAGAACAAAAAAAAAAAAAAAAAAAAAAAAAAAAAAAAAAAAAAAAAAAAAAAAGTCAGAAAATGGCAAAATGACTTTGCACTTTAGTAAAATTGTAAGGAGAGTGGAAATCTTGGAAAAAAGGAGACATTAAAAGGGAAACTAAAAGGATCTAGAGAAGAGGTGAAGCACACATCCAGACTGAGAACAGCTGACTTTTTAACTCCTTTCGGTGGACGCAGCAATGATGAATTCATCCATTTGTGTTAAATCCGCTGTTTCATGCTCTCTCCTGAGGAGTGTGCAGGAGTGTGTTTGTGTGAATGTCAGTGAGGGCAGAGGAGGAGTACCTCCACAGCCAGGCTGTGATCAGACATAGACACACTGGTGTTGCGGTGCCAGCACACATGCATTGTTGTGTTGGCACGGTGATGCGTCTGCTTGTCCAGTGAAGTGCGAGAGGAGTTCATGTCATCCTCGGACTCCTGCTCCAGAGAAACCTCGTCAGACGATCCTGAGGGGGGGAGGAGGGGGACAGGAAGTTTTGTGGACGAGAGGGATTAACTGCACATTTGGGCTGTTCACGTCTCATGGAATTTTTCTAGTACAAATCTGAGGAAAACACAAATGAAGCACAAGAGGGCACAGGTCTGAACCGAAGGTGCTGAAGCTACCGAGGTGAGAGGAAAGCTCTTACGGTTGGAATGATCGCCGAGGCCTGTATCCAGGAAAATGTTGGACTTCTCCTGAGACTTCTTGGCCAAGTCGATAGCCATGTTTAGATCCTCAATCCACTTCCCCATCTCCACCTTAGAACTGAAAACACAAAGACAGGACACAAAACTGTAATAAAAGAAAAAAAAAAAAAAAAAAAAAAAAAAACGTAACCTTATGTGCAGCAGAATATATATATATATATATATATATATATATATATATATATATATATATATATATATATATATATATATATATATATATATTATATATATATATATATATATATATATATATATATATATATATATATATATATATATATATATATATATATATATATATATATATATATATATATATATATATATATATATGCATCAAAGCTGAGGCAGAGAGGTCATCTGTGACAAAATGTTTAAAATTGATATTTTGGGCAAGTCTTGTTGCACAGTTCAGCTTTCCAAATGTGTTTTGTACCTTAGCTGTTCATTTTCTGATTTCTCGTCATTTCTTTTAGTAAAGTGACCTCATATTCAGACCAGATTGTTCAACTTGATGTTTTTATTGCCAAAAACAAAAAACATCATAATGAGCTGGGTAGATGCCTTTTGGGTTTTTTTTTGGTCTGCACAGAGGAACTGGTCGTGTCTGTACACGTTTAAAAAAAAAAAAAAACAAAAAAAAAAAAAAAAAAACCACCACGAAAGAAACCCGAGGATGAAGGCTTTGCTGTCATTTCTGCGTCTCACCTGGCAGCCACCACGATAGTCCTCTGAGCAGAGTAAATGGTGAAACAGTGCGGGACCGACCACTCGTTTTCACTTTCTTCCACCTGGAAGAATGAAAATACAGGAGAAAAAAAAAAAAAAGATGGATAGATGGAATAAGTAGCGATAGCAATATTTATTGAAGATTAGTTACAACTTTGTACATCATGAGGGGTTGACTGTTAGGGGTGAACAGAAGGAAACGAATTCAGAGCCTGACTGACACGTGCGTGTCAAACAGCCTCTGCTGCTGCAGCTACACATCTGCATTAAAAAACTGGCACCGTCAGCTTTCCTTCATCTCCCGTTATCCATTTTCCAGCACACCAGATATGACCAGGCCCATGACCTGCTTAGATTTTAGCACTGCTGACATTTGCAAGTAACCACCCCCATACATGCATGCACAAACTTACAAGTACCCTCGCAGAACATGGAAAACTCTCCATTCCCCGGGAAAACTAGTTAAATGAAAAACAATTGTCTAATGTCCACCTGCACGTTTTTGGTATATGCAATAAAGTAAACCAATAAAAGTACGAGAACAAAGGATCTGTTAATTATTCTAAAATTGTCTGGACTAATCTGCTGCTACCGTTTAAAAAAAAAAAAAAAAAAAACAAACAAAAAAAAAAAAAAAAACAACTTAAAATCATTAGATTTTGGCTGTCTGATCAGAACGTCCATCACCTCCTGAAAAACAGTGGGTTACTACGAAGGCTGAAGACAACTCCACTATTAAAAAGAAACTCAAAATACCTAGCCAGGATTTACTGAAACACTGCCGAGCCAAAGTTCCTCAGAGAATTCAAACCCTCTATGAGCCCTCCGATCTTAATCCTCTTAAATATCTACAAAAAAAAAACAAAAAAAAAACCAAAACAAAACTGTAAAAACTGCAGCGAGCAGTTTATGTGTCCTGAGCAATCTGCTAGGTGTGCGTTGTCTACACAAGCGTGGGAGGAGGAGGACAGGGTTTGGGCATCCGAGCAGGCAGCGCTCGGAGGACTTACCGGGGCATCCAGAACTATGAGCTGCAGCCGGGAGTGAAACAGAGACATGCAAAGTTAAGACACCCGTGCCCTCCCTTCTCAACACAGTGCAGATACGTTTCAACATGCCGCCTTAACTCATCCATCTCCTCAAGGCGTATTATTAATACTCTGACAGTGCACCCAGAGTCGGTGCGGGGCTTGTAAAAGGAGTGATGTAGTTCCAGGTGGGACGAAAGTTGGGAGGAAAGTTGGGACAGATGAATTAGAAGCAAGAGACTCACGATCATGCCGTGAAGGGGCAGCTGTCCATGTACTTTGAACTGGTTGGTTGCTGTGACACCTTTGCTTGTGTAGAGGAGCATGTCTGAGAACTGAAAAGGCAACACAAAAACGTAAAGCTGTTTAAGTACCACTTGATTCATTTCAAAAGGGAAGCAGTAGTGGTTTTATACCAACCAGGAAAAACATTCTTTGCTGCAGCCCTTTCTTGGTGAGCTTGTACAGACATCCCTCCCGGATGAACTCCTGTATAAAGAGTGCGTTTGTCAGACACTGCAGGCACCTTTTTAAGCATGTTTTGCTGCTCCCCCTTCCCCCTGTCCTGAGTCAGCACACTCACCCTGCCTGGAGCTGTTAAGTTCTCGATGCCAATCAGGTCTCTCTGCAGCTCCGTGAGCTTCTGGAAATTCTCCAGTCGAATAAGACTGCTCTGAAGCTGAGCCGCTATATCCGCCACTTCCTTCAGAGCCTCTGCAAGGAAACGCACAAGAATTTAAATCAGACTTAACATGTAGTTAAACTAATAAAAAGAAGAACATTAAGACCCCAACTATAACCACTCTGAATGCGGTGGCGACAGCCTTCAGCTTCAGCATATAAATTCAGTCCAAGTCCTGTAATCAAGTACTTGCACCAGGGAATTTTTAGTTTGCGATACTCGACGCTGCCACTCCACTCCCGTTAGTTAAATATGCTCTTTTTGTTCTGCCACTTAAAATTAACTGGATTGATTTAGGAAAAAAAGACTGACTGTCCAATCTGGCATTGGCAAAGCCATTGGTGACCTGTTGTAACAGTGCCAAGGGCATCAAGACAAAAAATGTGTGTGTGTGTGTGTGTGTGTGTGTGTGTGTGTGTGTGTGTGTGTGTGTGTGTGTGTGTGTGTGTGTGGGACAAATTAGAACCTTTTTTTTTGACCGACGCTGCAGTCGTCAAATCCTATACAGCAAAACCCTACAGTAAAACCAGGTGAGTGTTGCCGCGGCGGCTGAGACCTGTCCAACAGGGACAAGTGTCACCGTTGCCGCGGCGGCTGAGACCTGTCCAACAGGGACAAGTGTCACCGTTGCCGCGGCGGCTGAGACCTGTCCAACAGGGACAAGTGTCACCGTTGCCGCGGCGGCTGAGACCTGTCCAACAGGGACAAGTGTCACCACTGCTGGATTGAGGATTATGAGGCCAAAAAGCAGCCACATTTCTCACAGGTGGTGTCATGTATTTATCCAACAACGTTGGACACAATCCCTTTTTTCGGTAAGGTGTATGTACAGTTCACCAGTAGCACCTTGTTCAAAGACTTTATGTAATAATAAACAAAAAAGAAAAAGCCTGGCAAATGAAGATCTTTTCCTATTTTGCATTTATTTTTATTATGCCTAGACAAAATACTCTCAGCACACAGCCTCGCCCAGCACTCGCCCTCATCAAAGTAAATGAAACAGTCCTCACCCTTGCAGTCATCCAGATCACGATGAGCAGAGGAATAATGCTTGCAAAGTCTCTCCAGAATGAGTTTGTAGTGCATGAGGCGCTGGATGGGCTTCAGCAGGAATGTGTTGAGGGGCAGATAGCACACCTTCTGTAATTCAAACTCTTTGTAGACCGTCTCCAACTTCTTCAGCCTCTTGGAGGCTTTCTCCAGCTCTGTTAGCACCTCATCATGTTTCTGCAGGTAGCTGGTGAACTCCTGGGACCACAACCAGATACAGGACAATAGGTTTTATAGCCACTTATGTCAAGGAGAGATTAACTGGCAAGATACTGGAGCATTCTACCTTGAGAGCAGACATGTTCTTCAGCATCACGTCACCAATCCTCTGGTAATCACCTTTGACGTGGGCATTTGAGCGCCCCTCCCTGTGAGAACAAACAGATTTGCAGATTCGGTCTTTGTCACCATCTTATCACGCAGGAGCTTCAGGGCATTTAAATCGCACTAAATACAAGGAAGAGCCTACCACAGAGCCAGCCTCTGGTCCAACTCCTTCAGAAAGCCTCGGTGGAACTCATAGATGGGGTCGATGTTGGAGAAGAGGAGGGTCATCAGACCCTCGGGCATGGCGTTTTCTTTGATCACAGCACTTCGGAACCACTAAAGACGGCAAAAAAAAAGACAAAGCTTCGATTCATTATTTGAGTTTGGAAGAACTGGAAAACGACATCGTTTCAAATCCTAGTTTAGTGTCAAACGGCTCTTTGATTTCAGCTGCTGCTCGCAGAAAGGCTCTCTCATGCAGGTCAGTTCAGCCAGAAGAACTTCCAAAGCAAAAAGTCTGTAAGACTGCAGCAGCACACGTTTCAATACATTCGGCTGTCTGTTTTTTTCTCCTTGTCCGTTCTGTGTAATTACTTTCACTAGTCTCTGAACGGACTTGCAACCAAAAAAAGTGAATTTTGTCAGTAAGGCAACTCACCACAGTGATGACCTCGAGGTCTTTCAGGTACGTCCGTTCTGTGGTCAGAATCTCTTTGGCAATGAAGTAGGCCTTATCGGTGGGGTATCGCTGAAAAAATTAGGAAATTCCTTTAGAATGTGGAATTGAAATTAAAGTAATAAATAAAACCAAATGACTCCCACCATGAGAAAATGCAAAGCATAACTTACTTTCCCTCCACTGCACTTTAAATCTCCCACCTCATTACAAATTACACGCAAAATGGTGCCTTCTCTAATCTGAGATTGTGAGGTAGGGGGTTGCAAGGTTGGCATGCAAGCAGTGTACCTTCCTCCTTCCCTCCTCCTCCTCCTCTAGCCTGGCATTGCTGCCCACCTCACTCAGGATGGGGCTTTGCAGGGGTGACGGGGCCTGGCTGGGCAGGCTGAGAGTCGACATCTGGAAGGAGGGCGACAGGCAGAGAGGACCCTTGGAGGTTAGGGGTGATAGCTGAGGGCTGTCCACCACTGAATCTGGGGAAGAGGGACATTTAAAATAAATAAATACATTTTGTTGTATAAAATAACTTGGTTAAGAGTGATTATTGTCAGAAGTGAAGGCAAAGCAGAAGATTCTCTACTCTAAAAGGCCAAAGACCATCTCGTGAAGCGGTTGGATTAAAAGCCAACAGTGCTGCCGAGTGCATGCAGCGAAATGAAGCCCAGCAGCAAACTGATGGCACCTCTGTAATGGCTTCCATGTCGTCACAGCAGTAACCCCCCCAAAGCAAACATGTTTGCACAACATTCGTATTTCATGTTGGAAGACAACGCTGCAAAACATGTGCCAAGAAAAAAAAAAAAAAAAAAAAAAAAAAAAAAAAAAAAAAAAAAGGCGAATTTCCTTTTTTTTTTTTTTAAACCATCCGTTTCATTGTTTTTAAAATCTTACGGATTAATATTAATTTCAACATGAACAAGCGTGACTCCTTTTCAGGTCATCCAGCTCTGCAACCATTTTTCTGCCCATTAGCCTGATACGCATCAAGAAACAACAAGAAAGAGCGTGAATAAAAATGCAAGCACATTCTTTGTACTGAGAAATGAATCGCCACAGCTGCTCTTCCACTTCTATTAGGGAAGAAGGGAAAAAAATGAGGGGGTGGGAAGAAAAAAAAACCCAAAACAAAACACAACAAAAACAAACGACTCACAACTCAACCCGGAAATAATTGCTCGAGCAGAGCGTTATCAGGGATGTGGCTTGTCTGGAGGGCAAGTAGCTGTCTATACTTTATCTGCAGTCCCCCAGAGGGACGAGAGCAGACATCGGGCTCCACAGCAGGAGCACAAAGGTCTGCTGTGGAATGACTTGGCACAAGGCCTGTTCAAACAGGGAACACTCAAACGCACTCGCTCGCTCTCTCTCTCCCTCTCTCACACACACACACACACACACACACACACACACACACACACACACACACACACACGCACACAGCTGGAATTAGGCTGAGGAATCTCCTGCACAAGTCCAACCCAACCCCCAACAGCATGTGAGTATGTGGCCTCAAATTTAAAGGAAACTTCTCAAGATGGGAATTTGATTCACGCCAATAACAGCACGGGGTTTCCTGAAGAACTGGTACTACGGTTGGTTGTTTATTTATTTTCCCCATTTTAAAATTCACCCTCGATATTTCTGTGAAGAATAGGAAGTTTGAATAGAAGTTTTTTTTTTAGCTCATCTAAAACGACATCTATATTCCCCCCTAATCAGTCCGATAGAGGCGATCTTTTCTTCATAATCCAGACCATTAAACAAATGTGGAAGATTACAGATGCTTGTTTGAGCAGTTGAAATTATGACATCACTAGGGCTCCTTAGATTTCAGTCTGCATCTCAAAAATAATTTTAAGTCTGACATTCATGGTACCCAAAAGTGATTACTTTATTCTTGAGAGTAAAACATACAAACATTAATTACAGGTTGCTTATAATTAGTAAATATACATGTTCAGGATTAAGGTGATTACTTGAAGCCTAAGTGCAGTTAGCTGGTTATAAATGTCAGCCCGTCATTTAAAACTTTAGTTAAGTAGAGGAAGAGTCACATGAAAGAATAAAAAGGCAAAATATTAAGAAAAGCCATCAAGACAAACCCTTCAACAGACAAAATCAACTCAAGGTTTACAGGTGGCATCTTAAACTTAATGTCCACACCTGCCAACACTTTTGGTCTGGTTTGGACTTTCTGCCATCCTTCAAAATGACAATGAGAATAGGTGAATAAATAATAATCTATCCCCTTGTAACACATTGAATTTTGGTGGAAATGTCCCCAAAAGTGAAGATGGGGAAAGGGTGGCTGGGACACCTGAGATAAAGCACTCCGGTGCAAAAGCTGCAGACAAGGAATCTTTGTCCACAAAGGCTTTAAGTTCACTGAGTGATGTTCAAATCTATTATTCCAGACTGTCCAGAGGAAGAAAAGACCAGTTTAAAAAAAAAAAAAAAAAAAAAAAAAAAAAAAAAAAAAAAAAAAAAAAAAAAAGCCTTCTGATGCTGTAAAACAAAAACAAACTATTCTTAGAGATTCTGAAAAGAAGACTTGAAACGCTCCAATTTATCCATGGCACCAAGAAAGTGAAGGAAAATGATGGAAAAAGAAATTCAAGAAAATATTTTTAGTTACTGCAAATCTTAATTCCTATACCAATACTTAAAACCCTGCTAAGAAAAAGGAAAAAATATAAATAAAAATAAAAACAAAGCTAATGTGCAAAAGACTGTTTCCTTCCAATAACCCCCCAAAAAAAAACCCAAAACCCACTTGTTTATATTCTGAGAATAGTTAATGCCAAATCCCTGAAAGAATTGTGAAATGGTGTATCCAAGAAAAATAAGAAAGCAGTTGCACTTTTGATTACATGACTTGACCAAAAGGCCTCCTGGAAGATTCTTCTCTGTCCTCAGGTTTAAAACGTGCCACATTGCTCTGCAGTTTAACTTTTATAACTAGGAACTGTAGAGTGAGATACAATAAAGCTTTGCTTACGTTAAACAAAAAAACAACAACTATACATTCATTTAGTATGAAGTGGTGTTGAGTACCTAAAGTCTCGTTAGTCCTCCACTTACAATCTTCAGTCTATCTAAATACGTAACAAGTCGTTACTTGGTGTGAACCTTGGCGTCTTTTTATTTTAACCTTTTAAAAACACCATAAACCAACTAACCAAGACTCCTACAACATGATGCAGACGCGCGCGTGTGTGTGCGTGTGTGATGTCAAGGATGCTGTTACCCATTTGAGCCAGCAGGGGTCAGTGTGGGACAGAAGTGTGAAGGAAAACAACCTCATGGTCTGCCTTGGTTTAAAAATAGTGAGTCCAGATAACTGGTTTATACTTTACCCTGAGATTATAAAATGTTAGATTAAAGACAGATTACTGATCACCATCCACTAGAAAACCTCAGCATCAAGGACTGGCATCTAACAAATAAGATGTAAAAGGACAGACAACAAGACAACTGCCGTCTTAAAGAGGAGTTACGCACTGGTTTAAATATGAAGTTGAAATATCAACATTGTAGAAAAGTGTGGATCAAGATAAACTTATGAGTTGAAATAGTCATGTTTCCCTTGCTTTGTGCAAGTTTAAATTTACATTAAAACTACAATGCTAAGTACCAAATTATTATTTATAATAAAAAAATGTCACAGAACAATATTTTTGAAGATACTGCAAGATACTGTCAGCAAATGGGATATTAATACAGTAAAATATTGCTACGCTTACTTGAACAACAATGTTTTAGAGCAAGGCACATTAACTAAGGAAAACATATAAAGCTTCGAGGGGGTGGGGGTAGATTGCATTCTCCAACATGCTCAAGACAAACACTGAATGTGTGCTCAACATTATTTCCGCTGGGTTAAATGTTAGAAGACATATGAAATGTTTTATATTTAATAATAGCCAGACATCACTGTGGCTCTACCTTAATGCTCAGCTAAAAATGAAAGGAAATAACTACAGAAAAATGCCCCAAAGTTGATAACAGTGAAGGCTTTTGGAAACTTAAAAAAAAAAAAAAAAAAAAAAAAAAAAAACTTAAGGTGGCTGAACACAGGGAAAAAAAAAAAAAAAAATTGCATCAGTCTTACTTTCACATGGCACCAGGACCACAGGATATACGCATCTGTGTTTCAAAAGCTAAAAACATTTAAGTGCGAAACTAGAAATTTTAAAAAATGTGAAGTGTTGCCGTCTACATTACTTCCACAGTCTCTCGTTTGTAACTGGACAGCCTTCGATTTATGCTTCAAGTGATGGGGGCTTACATTTTAATATGCGGCGATCCAGATGGATCTGCAAGTGCCAGAGTCTGCAGGTTTTGGCACTGAAGGAGAAACCCCTCGAGTGCACTGCTTTCTGTCAGCGGGTTACTATAGAACAGGTTCTGTTCAGGGGGGAGGACACTGTCAGAGCCCCAGTCAGAGTCCGAGTCCGAGCTGCCATTCCCAGAGCCTTCAGTGGCAGTGGGCGGGTAGCTCAGCTGCTCAAGCTGCTCGACCAGGTCACTGAACTGCGCAGCCGAGCTGCTCTCAGAGCGGACAGAGTAGGCTGGGAAGTTGACCATTGAGCTAGCCTCCGACTGGATGTCAGAACCCGGCAGGCGAAGAGAGGACGTGTCAGGACCTCCGTAGCCCACCGACATGGACTCGCCTGCAGAGCTGAGTCCCAGGTTGTCCAAGGAGCTGCACTCCGAGCGGTTATTAACCAGGGAGCTGGTCTCTGAATGGCCAACAATGCCATCATGGAAGACATTGCTATTTCCATTCAGGTCCTCAATTCCCAAATCAAATCTCTTATTTTTGTTGAGGTCAGACTCCTCGACAAAACCAAACTCATCTACTTTATCATCAAGTCCATAAGAGTAGGCTTCAGCCCCCCCACCGTAAAAGGAAATCTGAGTGGGATCATCATCAATGAACTCCTCTGTGACCTGCAATGGTAATGTGGATATTGGGAACATCGAATTCTGTTTGGTACGGAAAAGCTCTGCTTCAAAGGCCTCAGGTGTGAGAACCCCCTTCCTTTTCCCTCCTTCCCCTCCCACTGAACACCCGGTTCCCCTTCTCCCACCACGCTCATTATTCTCATTGCCATTTTTGGAGGGCTGCGACTGGGAAGTGCCACTCTCCACACACAAAAACAAGGGGCTGAAATGTATTGCTGGTTGATTGCTAGGGGCACCTTGGAAAGAGTAGTGTGACGGGGAAGCAGCCTTGACAGAGTCTTCCTTCGGTGGGCTGGGGGGTCTTGCAGACTGCAGGATCGACTGAAGCTGCTGGGTAGGTGCTGGAGACTGGCTCAGTATGGACAATGGTTGCAGTTCTGTTCGCAGCAGAATGTTAGACATGTGTGCTGGGTTGAAGGACACAGTAGTGGAGGAAGGGGAGCCCGGGGCCCTGAGACTGTCATTAATTGACAAGTGCTGAGGGGGGAAAGAAAGGCAGAATAAGAAGAGGAAAAAAAAACAAAAAACAAAACAAAAGAGAGGACAACTGTGTTAGTGCATCTTGTGTAGTAGAATTTGTGTCAAGTTTTAGTTCCAACTGCTAGAACGCAGTGTAGTTGCTCCGCTTACATGCTTTGGCACATCTGTTGTGAAGGAGCGAGCAGACATCCGGATTTTACTGTTCCTCCTAAAAGAAAAAGAAACAAAAACACTGTTGCGTAAGAGTCATCACAGATTCACATGCAGTTTTATTTCCCTACATTTTAAAAAAGGAGACGGGAATACACCTTTTCTTTCTGACTCACACAAGCACACACCTCTGGTAAGGGGTTCTCTTCACTCCGTTTTCCCTGACGTAGTCCACAAGCTGCTTCTGGGTCCTCCCACTGACAGACAAGAGTTTGCATAATTAAAGCCCTGACAACTAACTGACAAAAAAACAAAACAGCAATAACAAGATGAAATGTCCCATTTACTTGTGTCATGACTTAATACCTGTATCTGAATGAAGAACCTCGAGTGAAGAGGACCGCTTTGGATTTGGGTTGCGGTTGATCAAGTAAGCGAAAGAATGAGTGATATTCCACGCAGATCTTCCAAAAGATTTTACACTGATCACGACTGGCCATCAGGAATTCAAGAGTGTCTTGATGGGGGCCCTAAAGCAATGATTACCAAGAAACAGGAGAAAAGCACACCTATAATCCATCTCACTCGGAGAAGCGTGAGATCCGAGATAAAATGATGGAATTTTTAATAAAAGAAACAAACTTACATGGACCTCTGGGTGAAGCTTGATCAGAAACCGTTTTCTTTTGAAGCTCAGTTTGCGAATCTTGGACCAGTTAAAAGTATTAATTTTCGTGTTGCCCTGTGGGGAAAATACAGCAGAAGTAAATCAAACAAGGAGACATGCAATGGTAAAGCAACACTGTAGTACAGCGGTCATGTTCCCAGAAGACGGCTGCAATCAGTGATCACCTGGAAAACCTGCAGTCCCATGTGAGCCACAGCTAGATTGATCTTTGTGGCCTCCCGGTCAGCTGCTGGGTGGAAGCGGACGCCGTACATTTCCAGTTTACGGGCGATCTCTAGGATTTGGAAGTCTGATTCAGCAGGAGTCTGGCCACTGGTTGGGGACAAAAACAAAACTTCAACTCATGTTCGGCAACCTATCCTCTTCGTGTATTAGACTTACGGAGATCCCAAAGGATCAGTTATTGGGCACCTTTTATTTAAAAACAATTTCAGTAATGTTTCAGTAAATTAAAGGCTTCAAGGTAGAAAAAAATAAAATACAAATACGATCAGGAATTCAAGCGCAACTTTAATCCTACAATTTAAATACATTTCAACAAGTAGAGATTGCGATATGAATGCTTAGTATTAAAATACAAACAAAAAAATAAAAAAACATTTAAAATCTTTCACAATAACCAGCTCTACTAAAACACAAGGTTCTGTTTACTCAGTTTCAGATGGGAACTGATGCACTACATGAAGTTCTTGGCAGTGGGAAAGACTTCTGCCAGCAGTTTTCCATCCTCCTGTTTTACTGAATATTTGAATTGAGTTATCACAACAGAGTAACCGTAACACGTGAGAAGAGGCAAATTAGGAGGCCATTTCCCAGGTACGTAGCAAGATTCAAATGATAGGATCACTGTCAGCTTGACACATGCACATGCAGATGTGCATGTGAGTGCAGAAGGATGCTCCTAACATAATCCTCTGTGAGTATTGATGCAGGGAACAAGTATTTGCATAGCACCAATGTGCACTCCCCCACTACTCCAGAAAGCCTTGTTTCAAAAGAATTAGAAGACGGTTTTAGATCATTTTGCTGGTTTTAGGAATTCTAGCCAAGTGGCAGAAATATTTTTGCTTATAATAAAAAGGCAATTTTGACTAGGTTTATGGAATCTTGGGTTGATTTCTAAAGGGGCCGTTTTTGTAGCGCACAGTTATAATCTGATTCTCTGATAAACGGTTAAAAGCAAAAAACAATTTTGAGACTAACTTCTATCAATTCATGTTTTCCTACAGATTTGCTTTATATGAAGCAAGACGGTATCATGACTTGTATGCCAAGAAGAGGAACCTTAAATCCTTTATGCCTCCAGGATTTGACAGGCGTTATCTAAAACCGCGCGATTACAACCAAACAGTATGTTAGGAGGACATATCCATCCAATCATCACTTCATTCTAATTTTGTTCATCCGTTAAGCGGTGAAATCTCCTTAGAGTCCTTCCCGCGCCACTGGCCTTATGGCTAATAGACTGTCCAGTGCAAAGGATTAGGTGCAGGAACCCTCCACTTGTGCTTCCACGCCAACAACCAAGGAAAGAGATTAACTAAAGTCTTTAGAGCACACACGCTAGAAGAGAGCCCCTATTTGGCACAGGATATTGTGTCAAATGTTGTTAAATAATTTTCTTAAGATGAAATTGATTAATTCATTTAGTCATCAGCTCCATTACAGTGTAAACACTAAAGCCAGCTGAACTGGGATGTTACTAAATCCAGTCAGACAACAGATTACATTTTTATAATTGAAAATATACATAATCTGTTCTATA
Organism: Xenentodon cancila; assembly: GCA_014839995.1. NCBI lineage: Eukaryota > Metazoa > Chordata > Actinopteri > Beloniformes > Belonidae > Xenentodon > Xenentodon cancila. Next base: position 24,925,282 of record CM026206.1, read on the forward strand.
AATAATTGAAAAAAAAAATAAAATAAAATAAAATAAAAAATAAATGTTTTGTGGCACCAGTACTAAGTTCTTCCTGGCACCGAGCCAGAAGCCTTCAGATCCAGAAAGCAGGCCGTCTCTCTTACCTGGTTAAGTAAACCTCAGTGAGCAGCGAATCTCGACTGAAGACAAACATGTTTTTAATCAAAAGGCCTAGTTTGCAAACAACGCACTTCAAGTGGGAAATACAACCTCCGTTTCTTTTAAACTACACTATAGGTACCATATTATAGACAAGTAAACCTATATTGCTTTCCATCTCTTAAGATGGCTGCAAGATAACATCCTTTATTTTCATAGTGCTCTGACACGCTATTAAGCATTAAATATTTGAAATTCCAACATACCCACAGGCAGCTAATAACATCACCCCACCACCCAATGGCTAGTGAGTATCAGCTGCACAGGAACTGGAGTTCAGACACGCATAGCTTTCAGATCCATAAAAAAAATAAAATAAGAATACATTTTTTTTTTCTGAACTGATTCTGAACTTTTACCCGTTTTAGGAGGGTTATACTACCCCCCCACACCTCACCAAAAAAAATAAATAAATAAATAAATAAATAAATAAATAAAAAAAAAAATCTATGATACCAATTTGAGGTACTCCGAGCGAACGAACAATGGAGTTCTGTTTTACTTAGTCCAGTTTATTCAATTCCAGCTAAACGCTTGCTTTGGATTAAACTGCCAACTTCATGCCAAGAAATATTAACAAGGGCATCTACATTTGTTCTGAGGTTAATCAAATCCACAATGCTTCTAACTCTACTGATGTTATCTTGTTCAACTGCACTCAGATGCTGACAATTACATTACAACTATAATACAGATGCAAAGTAATCATTTTACATCTAGTGGTAGGTTGTTGCTGCTAGAACTCCAATACCTAAGAGATTAATTAAAAGGTTTATCCATCCAACTAGCAGTATCATTTCTGCATAACTTCAGATCTACTTGCTGTGAAGCTTTGTAGGGCAGTAGGTCTGAAGTCATGCCTTTCCCTCTACGACCTATACAAGTCCCATTTGAATGCCCCTTCAATGAAAGTGGACCTTAGTTGTAGAAAAATGATCTCAAACATTTTGAGACAAGGTTGGCAACCGCCATTGTAAAACCGTAAACAACAGCAAAAGATTGTCTGCAGTAACCAAGGAAGGCGGGAGAGGTCGATGAAGACGTTAAGATGACACCATAAACTGGATAAGGATTGACAGGAGGGGACTGCAGTGAAATGCATTTAGTCTTGTGAGCTGCACACAACAGAATTACAGCAGCAGCATCAAAGCAATCTGCTGACTGAATCTGATAATAATCTGTTTTTAAGGGGTTTTACGTTAAAAGGAATTTCTGACTTGGATTGCATGTTTTCACATCGGCAGGTCAGAGTCAATATTCTGACAGAGTAACAGAACAAACAAAAACACTGCCACAGGAGGACAGTCGAGCTTTGAAATGGGAGCATCACATGACACAGAGGGGGCAACTTACAAATGCCTGCGGTGGAGCTCCATGATCCTCTCCTGCACTCTGTCTTGGTAAGGCAACAGCTTGTTTGTCCTCAGAAAGTCTCGGTCTGCTACATCATCATAGTCACCAATCTCCGCTGTTTTACAGATGAGAGCAAAATATCAGATTTTCTTTGCAGAGAGTAAATATTTATTTCAGGCCTTTAATCCCTTTACACACTTGTACATGTTAGATGCTCACTTGCCTTGTAAGTGTATAGATTTCATTTTACACAATACTTAAAAACAAACAGACATTGCTCAGATAAACCTAAACATAACAAAAATTTAATAATTTACATACACTGAACGAGGTGAGAGGCCAACAGAGCTCCAGTATTTTCTGTGCAGATCAACCTGCCCTCCATCAGATCCCTTTTCATTTGCAGGGAGAAAAGGTACCTGTGGAAATGGAGAAAAAAAAACAATGCATAAAACATACAGGAAATACTTTTTGTCAATAGGTAACTTCACATCTGAGCAGACAAACAGGTGTTCCCAGGGTTCCATCCTAGGACATCTTCTGTTTAACATCTACATGCTCCCACTGGCACATATAAAGAACAAAAACTACCACAGCTATGCAGATGACACACAGATTTATATCATCAGGATCATCACCAGGAGACCGAGGCCCTCTACAGGCTCTTGGTAAATGCATTGTGGAGAGTAATGACTGGATGTGCCACAATTTTCTCCAGCTAAACAAAAACAAAACTGAGGTAATTGTCTTGGAGCCACAGAGAAACGATCACGGGTCACCACAGAACTTCAATCTATACACCTAAAAACCAACAACCAGCCAGAAACAACAACAAAGTCAGCCTATTATCACCTCAAAAATATATCAGTGATAGAAGATCTGACGTCTCAGCAGGACCTGGAGAAAACTAATCAATACTTCATCTTCAGTAGACTTGATTATTGTAACAGCATCTTTACAGGTCCACCTAAAACATCCGACAGACAACTGCAGCTCATTCAGAACTCTGCTGCTCCAGTCCTCAGTAAGACCAACAAAGTGGACCACATCAGTCCAGCTCGGAGGTCTTAACACTGGTTGCCTGTCCGTCAGAGGACAGACTTTAAAAAGTGCTGATGCTGGTCTATAAAGCTCTGAATGGTCCAGGACCAAAATACATCAGGGACCTCCTGACCCAGTATGAACCTTCCAGACCCCTCAGGTCATCTGGATCTGGTTTTTTATCAGTTCCCAGAGTTAGAAGCAGACATGGAGAAGCTTCCTTCAGCTTCTCTGCTCCACATGTCTGGAACAAACTCCCAGAAATCCTCAGATCAGCTGAAACTCTCAGTTTATTTACATCCAGGTTGAAGACTCACCTGTTCTCAGCTGCGTTTGAATAAAAGACACAAATCCACACGGTTTTACTTTCAAGCTTACGTTTCAAAACTTTATTACATTTTAACCACTGATTTCATCCATTGTTCTCTTTCCCTCTTTTGTTTCCATTTTAAATCATGCTTTTTTTATTTATGTGATGCGTTTCAATGTCTCTCTAGAGCACTTTGAATCACCTTGTTGAATTGTGCTATATAAATAAAACTTGCTTTGCCTAATCTTGAGTCCACATTTAACCAAAACAAAAATTCTTGTAAAACAGGCTTAATCACCACTAAATTAAAAAATGTGAAACCTTGTGTATTCTTCTTGCAGTTGACCAGGATCAGGCGGAAAGAATTTCACAGACAGTCTGAATAGTGTATTTGCTGGCCCTGAAAAAGACAAAAACCAGATCATAACTGTACATTCATATTTTCATAAAAAGGGGTGTTTGAGCTCATGTTTAAGCTTGCTTACTTCTGACTTGCTTTGCAACGGGTTTGGTGGGTTCCACCCAAACCTTAAGAGAGAGAAGTAGGATCATATTTCCATTACAAGCTCAACATTTTCAGGCAGTGACAATAAGACTTAAATATACTCATTCATTTTAAAGGGTTTGTCATATCAAGAGTTTGACAACCGATGAGAAGTGTTGCCATGCCGCTTGTAAAAAACTGGCTTCCAGCTGCAGGAGCTTACTTTCACTATTCTAATTGAAAGAGGAATGTGCAGCATCCAGCATCATCTTCTTGCATAGAAATAACAGTAAAAATATATATAAAATAAAATTATTAAAAAAAAGGGCAAGGTAGTGATACCTCATGCGATTTGTAAATTAGTAAATGAAATAACAGGATTACGCTGCTTTTTATCCTCTTACTTTAGAGAATCACTTAAGATCTTTGGATTTTGACTGTTTATCTTTTTGGTTATCATGGTTAAATGTTGCATCAGATTGCACACGCAGAGGCCAAAAGTGCTCATGCACTTGAATGTTGAGCTAAAAGCCTGAAGTGAAACTATTAAATTCCAGCTGTGTTGTCTCTAAAGAAGCTTTTGTGCATTTTATAGATAGCATCTTGGTTTATAAAAAGTCCAAGGTGGTACGGCATTCCACTTACATTCCTGGGAGAACAAAGCACTGGAAAGTCTGATAGTTGAGTATAGGCACTTGAGCCAGGCAAGTTAAAAATATTCTGAAATTACATAGTACACAAATCCAGAGAAAAATACTACCACGTCTCTTGACTGCGCAATTGAAGCGAGCCAAACGAGGGCTACCAAGCAACTGAGAACCATCTTGAAAAAAAAAAAAAAAAAAAGAATCTTGCAATTTGACTCCAATCTTATCAAAGTGTGACCTTTGCTTATTCTATGAATAATCAATTGCGTGTACTGTAAGCCCCTGTTTGCCTAGTGCGTGCGAGCTTTAAACAGGAAATGAAGAACACAGTTGCTGGCGTACGTACCCAGTTCATCTGCATGTTCTGAAACTCGAGGCCAAAGTAATCACTCTCAATGAGGTTGCCTCTGTGGAAAACCTCAGAAAGGAGAGCCTGTCCAAGAGCCTTTGGCTGAATAGAGAGAGAAAAAGGAAAAGAAAGAAAAACAAACAATGGTTTTTTTGGATTATCGTGTCCACATGAATATTTTGATACAGTTCTGAAGTGAAAACATTACTTAGACAGCCCTGAAAGGAAAACAAACAAGGCAGAGATCATCATCATCATCGACCAGTCTTTACAGAGGAAAGGTAGAGGAAGACCACACTAGTGCTCGAGCCGCACACCAACACTGCAGTTTGCATGTGTGATATTGATCATCTGATCCAATATACGGTATTTTATGACCGTGTGCGTGCCATCTGTCGACTCAAGAAGTCTCCTCAGCAAGTAGGGTGTGCGCGGAAACTGCAAAAAAGTGTCCCAGACTACTGTACCATTTTATAGTCCAGAGCAGGTCACCAAAATAAAAAATAAATAAATAAAAAAAAAATCACAGGACGTACATTTTCAAAACGTTACCTTGTCAGGGTTATTGGGTTTTCGTTCTCTAAACTAAGAACTAATTACTATGTACTAAGAACGTACTGCACTTGAGGTTTGGAATCTTAGACTTAGGAGAAAATTATAGCCTAAAACATCTGGTTGCAATGTAAAATAGTATTTTTAAAAGCCTTATAAAAAGAACTGCTTTGCAACGCATTGCATTTGTAAATCATTAAAAGTCGAAAAAGGGCCAGGAGATTTTATTGTAGTTAAGTATTTTTTATTACTTTGACACAATATGTTCTGCATTCAGAGGGGGAGAAAAAAAAAAAAAAAAAAAAAAGAATCTATAAATTGCAGGCGACATTGAAGGACATGACATTTATAAATGTAGGAATGCATCGTAAAATGCCTCTTTTTCCCACACATTCACAGTATCTGATTACAGTTGTGATCTCAAGTAGAGAACAAAAGCAAGTGTTAAAACACTCCGACTTTCCTCAGAGTACAGGCCAAACACACAACCAGACATCAGTAAGCACTCTGAGTGAACCGGAAGCCAAATTAAAGAAACATTTGGAGGCATTTTGTCAGTCTGGCCTCCACTCCAGCAAATAAGACCATATTCACTGAGCTCTAGACAGGCAGCGTCCTGTCAAATTGTACATAGCCAAGCCAAAATCACTCATGTAACACCGCAGTTCTAAAACCTTAATCCCCATATCTTCAAAGGATGCAAGACAATCACACTATGCAAAATGATCTTTGACAATCAAACCTAGGTGTGGTACGTGCATACCCTTAGACTGACAGTACAATATATTCCTCTAGTACTGATATTTTCATTTGTTTGACATTTGCTTCACAAGATCTACATGCATGTTCCACAAGACGATGAAGAAACAGCGATCTGAGCTGATCCTGTCATTTTAACAGTCGTCACACCTGTGTGCCGTCAGTGTTTGGTGTCTACACAACACTGCCAGGTGGCCGCCGCTGAAAACAACTTCCTGAAGAGTCAGATGAGAAGAAATGAGAGACAGTAAAGCAGCGGTCTTTGATTCTGCAGAGAACAAACAGTCACATGATTCTCGTCGGTCATGTCATATATTTGATAGGGACACAGAAGCGCCTTTTCAGCTTTTTCTTTTCTCCTATTCCCTTCTAAATCCTGCTTATGTCATTTGTATTCACGACCAGAGAATTCTCATACAACATGGACAATTATGGGATGTGTGCGATTCTCAGTTGAAGAGGTACAGGGGATTGTGTAAACAACATGCATCGATGCAAAAAGCAAGCTGTGGTAATCCTTTGTTTTTACAGCCCGTCAGTAATGCCTGCTGATGCTTCTTCAATGGTGTTTTACTGTTAAGATTAAAACCATATGCATTTTAAATGGGGGCCACAATAATAATAATAATAATAACTTAGTCGTCTTCCTTTACGATTCCACGTGAAGAAGCTTGCTATTAAATCTCTACATACGTTCTGGAGAAAATGCTGCAGACATTTGTATTCTTACACTCCCCGAAACATCTTGGAAAGATTTTGGAAGTAGAGTGCATTTGTGAAAGGTTGTAGTTGCAACTAGTGGTTGCGGGTGAGGAAATTCCATTACTCCCAGATGCATCGTGAGACAAACGTGGTAAATTCTGAACCTGAATTCTGACAGACTGACAGACAGCTTGCAGACAAAGCCAATCTAAAGTTGTAGTGTTAATAATACTGGTTCAATGTGCCAGTTTGCAAAACAGAAGGAGAGCGAAAATTTTACCAAACAGACCTTTAAAAACAACACTAGCCACCATTCCAAACGATCCTGATAAGACTGTGGTGTGCTTATGTGTCAACAGGAGGACTTCCATTATAGTTTTACGCAAAAAAAAAAAAAAAAAAAAAAAAGGGAATCAAAACATTGAATTTGTGACAAAAAGATACTGCTGCAGGGGGCCAGTGTTTCCATTGAATGGCGTTTTTCTTTATATGAGCTCTTGAAAGAGTCATTTACGGAAACAAATCTCCTAGTTCTCTCTTATTGCTTACTTTTAAAAACAAAGAAAAAGCAGCTCTTCAAAGAAGATTGATGAAAACATCTTAGTTTCAGACAAATTATTGTAACTGCTGCTACCACCGTTGCAACAAATAGTCGACAGAAGACAAAGGCAGCAGATGATTATTCAGAGGCAAAGCCCTTGTGCAATGCAGTAATGCATGATGATCGAGTAGAGTTATAGCACAACTACATCATATTAATGAGGCCAAAAACAGCTGGTATCTACACTGATGACTTCTGAATTGACTGTGGCATCCAGTGCTGCTGAAGACATGAAAAATGCAAGTGTTTTCATTACACTTTTGATAAACCAGATGTTTGGCACATATTAAAAAAAAACCTTGTAAATATGTAAAAAGATTTTTGCAATATATATATATATATATATAAGTTTTATTGTCCCCCCCCCCCCCCCCCAATTACAAGTTTTTCTTTGCCATATTCCTTCTATGAGTCTTCCCCGTAACCGCACCAAACATTTTTTGTTTCTGACATGGCACTGATGTTTTCAAAAGCAGATATCTGGCCACACGGGTGTTTTCAATGCACAAAATAGTTAAAACCACAAACGGCATGTAAAAATCTGCCTTGCAATAATGGTTGCAAGGCAGTCCCTGTCTTGGGTTGGGTACTTTTATCAAGGTCCTGAAAACCCGCTGGGCGCTGGAGGGCTGTTATGCAGTGCTGACGGGGTAACCCGTCGGCAGGAGATGATGTCCAGCCTTCTCCGTGTTCTCTTCTTATTCATGTCCACCATCACCATGAATAGAAAACAGCAAAAACAACACAGCCAGCACCCTCCTTTTATATTCACCTCATCATTCAAGTTGCTTTTTTTTGTCCCTTTAGGTTTAATTTTTACTATAAGCGTCTTCCTTTATTTATTGGCGGTTTAACTCAAGTTGTGACTGCTTGTAGTTATTACAAGTAGCATGTGGCTAAACAGTAATCTGATGATGCAATACACCGAGAATTATGTTCATGCATAGTACACAACTTTTAAGTAGGTAAATATTTAATTAAAAGGAATGAGGAAATACATTAATGAATAACTCACAAATGTGATTTGTAAGTACAAGCACCATGTTTTGTTGTACACATGACAGATTTTAGGTAACTTATGCAACAAAATCATAAACCAAAACTGCATATGCCTTTTCATTACCCTAAATACCACACTGACACGATGATACAGTGGCTATTCCTGTTGCAGAACATTTCTACAGTATGTCAACACTACATTTAAAAAAAAATAAATAAAAAAAATTAAAAAAAAGACGTATACATTAGTATTTCCCTTATAGTCCATCCATCCATTCTCTATACCAGTTTTATCCTTCGCAGGATCACGGGATCTGCTGGAGCCTATCCAAGCTCATTACAGGCAAGAGGAAGGGGTCCACCCTGGACAGGCCGCCGGTCCATCACAGGACCACATGCAGAGGGGAAACAATCATGCACGCTCACACTTACGGGCAGTTCAGAATAACTGAACAAGCATCAACAGGGGAGAAAAAGCAAACTCCACACAGAGAGACTCCCACTGGATAGGGATAGAGATATATAAACTTGTTTTAGAACTATGTAGGTAAAACTAATCTTTAAAACTGAAAAGCAAAATGAGTAAGTTCCATCTGACAGTCAGATGTTCTTTATTTTATAATTATTGAACTGCTCTGATGGAGAAATAGAGTGTACTTGGACCATCATTCAGGCAACAAAAGGGAAGCGTGAAAGCCTAAGCTTTGAGGAACTCGTGAGAATATTGTCTTTTAAAAAGCCTTTGCGTGTGTACACGCACGCACGCACGCACGCACGCACGCACGCACGCACGCACGCACGCACGCACGCACGCACGCTTTGCAGCAGTTTCAAGCACATCTGTGATGAGACATCGAGTCGGTTCAGGTTCACACCCGACTCATGGCTCGGACTACGGGCTCATCTCTTAACCCTAGTATTAAGGCAGGCCAGTAGGTCAGCCAATCAAGCTTCGAAAGCAGCAAGGATTGAGACAAGCAGATGTTTCTCTGGGAGACAAATCTTCCACTCATGCGTGTGTCTGAGAACACATGGTTGGGGAGGCTCTAATACGAGACGGAAAAGGCGGCAGTGATGGGGGAGGACTACTTTCTCCATTCCTTTTTAAATGCACAGGATAAAAAAGTTAAAAAAAAAAAAAAAAAAAAACACCCATGTCACACCTAAAATGACCAACCATAATTCAAATCAAGAGTTGAGTAAGGTTGCAAGACAGGCTCAGCATGGTTTTAAACTACTTCTGAATGGCACTGGTCTCCAACTGACAGCAGGGGTGTGTTTGGGCTTGTACTTTGCACTGTAGCATGTACACTGTTCAGGTTATCTAACCAGAAAAGTTTTGCACATCTGTAGCCACTTACAAAATTAAGATATTTCAAGGAGCTTTAGTACCCGCTTCATTCTAAAGAATAAAAACGTGCCAGACAAAACACCTGTAGACAGCTGGCGACAGTATTAGTTGGCAGATGAACATAAACGGCTGGTAATTAGGATAATGCGTTTTACAGTGTGCCTTCTGCTCAAGTCACCTGTGTGTAACCCAGTATACCTGGTTCCTCCTTGGCTGGAGGCCAGTTACACTAACGTAAAAAAAAGAGAGAGAAATTCTGCTCACACTTGTGTGTAATCCAGGTGCTTTGACTGACCACCAAAACAGATTACTTATTTAAACAAAAAAAACAACCTGGAAACAAAATTACTCCCAGCCCACTTAAAGAATTAGAGATCCTACCGCATCCAGATCCGTATGAAGCAGGGCAAAGAAGAGAATTTAAGTGCCATTGTTGAATATAGCAAAGCACTTTGCAGCCACAGTGGTTGTAGTAATGAATAAGAGGACTACTGGGAATGTACATAAACCAGAAGCACAGGTCCTCTGTCCATTTACACGAACTAATGTGTCGCTACCCCTCTAAAAGAATGAAATACAGTCACTGAGATAAAGCTTACAATGATAAATAATTTACTAAAAACTGACTAATGAAAAATCAGACAGTCACACCGAGTTATGAATTAAACTGAACCACATCAGCTATATGTTCAGACGCAAAATGAACCATTATTAGAAAAAGAAGACCATCTACTGTGAAACGTGGAAGAGGCTCGGTTACGTTCTGGGGCTGCTTGGCTGCTCTGGTACAGTCTTGAATCTGTGCAGGATTCAATGAAATCTGAAGACTATTAAGGCAATCTGCTGCGATATGTGCCACCCAGTGTCAGAAAGCTTGGTCTCATTTGCAGGTTAGAGGTCCTCCATAAAAAGTTACGACCGAAAACACACAAAGGGATGACTAAGAGCAAAATATTGGACTATTCTGAAGTGTCCACCATCCTTTAATCTAAATCTTACTGAACATCTGTATAACGAGCTGAAACATGGAGCCTGGAGAAGAAACTCTTCAAACTCGAGACAGCTGGAGCAGTTTGCTCATGAATGAAACAAAATACTCGTCTACAGGTGCACGAGTCTCAATGAAAGTTACTTGATTGTTGCTATTGCTGCAAATTGTTGTGCAACCAAGTATAAAGTTGAGGGTACCAAATAGTTTGTCAAGATCAGTTTCATTAGTTTTTTTTTTATTCTTTTTAACCACAATTCTAAACCAATATCAAATTTTCCTTAGCCAATTATAATTTATTTCTACTTTTGTCAGTTTCAATTTATTTCAGAGACCACTGTGGCGTTTTCTTTCTTACTGGAAGGGTACCAACAAATTTGCCAGCATGCAAAGAAGCCGAGAGACGTTTGTGCTGCCACAGACTTCACGAGCCTGTAAACTATTTTATGTCTCAATCTTTAGCCCTTTTCACACCGCCTGTTCAAGGTAGGACTGAGTCGGCTTTGTTGGACATCCGTCTCCTGTGAGCAAGTGCGGAGCTGGAGTTCCAAGTTGACGTGCCGCTGAGCCACTAACGGAAGTCCCAGAAGCAGCATGCCAGCGTGTCCAAAGCTCATTTCAGACTACATGATTTTTCAGTCGGCTGATCACCGGTGAGGTCAAATAAAAAAAAACTACTCAGTCTTAAAAAGTTACTTCCCTCGTGCAAATTATGTGATTGATCGCAGATGGAGTTACACTCCACAACATCTGACAGCAACTCGACATCCTGACTAGTCTTGAAACCACAATTTTTTTGTGGGAAATGAGGCAGAAAACAGATGATTATGTGAAAATGCACCACGCAAGCAAAAACATTGCAAGTTTATATTGTGCTATGCTTTGTTCATAACATAGGTGGAAAAAACAAAAACACGTGTAAAGACATGCTTCAAAACACAAAAAAAGGCAGAAGAATTTCTGGGTTGAGTTAAAACATTTTTTTTCAAAGTTATGCCAACTGTGTTGTGACATGGCAGCTGCGTGCTATGCAACTGGCAAATCAGACCCAAATTAATCTTGTATGAAAGAGCCTTAAGGTGCCGCTGGGATACACTGATTTTTACCGTTTGTAAGCGCACGCTGCTGACCTGCCTCTGGTCGATGAGTATCACTTACAAGAACTTAGGATGTCTTTCTTGGACCAATTAGGCACAAACCGCTGTGTCTCTTAAAAGCCTTTTACAATGACATCTTCTCATGCCGCTTGTGGCCAACACGAACCGTGTGAGTAACTCAGAGCAATAACGTATTACCATTTACTCACACACAAGCACCATTATTTGGCTCTGACAAAAGAATCTAAATGATTCCTGCAACAGGACACCAGCTGAAATTCCTAGGCCAAACTTCCAGCAATGCTTCACTGCCGAGTGTCCCCTCCCCCACCTCAAACTTTGCATGACTATGACTATGACTGCTCCCTCTGAACTGTTCTTTAAACACTAGAAACTGTCCCCCTCTTTCACCCCTTCCTTTCTCTCCACCTTTGTTGTCAAACTCGGTATTTATGTGCTTGTTTGCTAACACTAAAGCAAAGCCTGCCCGACTTCCTCCCACCAGCGCCGCATTTTCACACAGCTAGGTTTCACATCCCACCCTCAGCTTTTTAGGACGTTTTGAGCTGGAAGTTAAGGCCAGCAAAGGGGCTGGCTGTGGTGGATAAAAGAAGCCTGTGTTTCCCTGCCCTGATGGGCCTTCCTCCTTGTCCAGAAACCACAAGGCTGAGCTTTCTCCTGTGCTGGTTGTGGGAGGAGTCTGTGGACGAGAGCCATGCAAGCAAATGTCTGCTAAAGATGAGCCATGCCAGGTAACTGCGCTGCAGATGAAGGCCAGCAGATCAAAGTGCATGCTCTGCCATCTAAACTTTTATGTGCCTTAGTTCCAACCTTGAAAAAAAGACTATGGAGACCCAATCACAACGGTCAGCTGTTTTGCTAAATGGATTTAAAAATTAAATGGTTTAAAAAAGGAAATAAGACAAATAGATACAGGGTCAAAGCTTTTCTCGTGTTGTGTAGTAAATATGCAGATTATTCAATGTAGAGTGACAGTGACAGTAAATGAACTGTACCCCACATAGATTAAAAGGTATTTGGGTATCTGAGAAACAGAAAAACCACACTGAGGGAGGCAGTTACTTGCAGGCCACAACCACTGCCAACATTACACGCTGCAATCTTGCATCTATATTTACAAAGAATCTCAGTGAGAGAGGAAAAAAACAAAACTACACTCACAGTTAGCCATTTCAAGTTATAAGAAAGTACACGGCACGTTATTTGGCTTGGTGCATTTCACTTTGATTCGTTTCTCGTCTGGAGAAGAAGCTCTTCTATTTGAAAATGAGGCACAACACTAGTTCATGCATCTGTGCATGAAGACGAACGCCGTTTTCTCTTTAACCCACTGCTCCTCAGAAGGAATTAATAGAATTATGAAGAACCGTTGATGAACAACAGACCCTGTAAGACGGGTCTTTGTTGTGGCCCAACTGCAGCCTGCCGTTCTTCTTTTGCACCCATGTACGCATGTCAGCCACCTCCGATCAACACGCAGAGCTGCGCTGTACTCATCTGCTCAAACCCAGGTGTCACTAAAGAACCTCGAGTGTTTTTCTTTTTCCTGACTAAAAACAAAATAAAGAAAAATCTAAGATTCTTTTCTTCTTCTTTTCCGTAGCCTCAGCAACACACATCTACTAAATATCAAACTTGTATCTGTCACAGTCTATTAGCTTAAGACTTTGAAACAACATATGGTGCATCAGATTATGAATAGTCTGTCTCAGCAGTGCTCCTGAACTGCATCTGCCAGAACAGTTATTGTTGTGACTACACAAAGACTTAGCACAGATATAGGGCAATATAAATACACTACCTATTCTAAACAGCTAAACGCTGCCAGATCCACTGTGGCACTTCTCCATCCATCAGCCATGGACCAGGGCATTTCATCTTTCCACTTAGATATTCTTCTGTCGGCAGGAAATGACAGGAAACATGCTCCGATATAGTAGCTTCCTTATTGCTTCCTATTTGTCTGCTGAATGACTCCCGCTGCAACTTGGCAAGCAGAAAAAGGGAAAGTAATGCAACTACATGCATCCCAAAATGCAGCAATTGATGCAGCACATAGGCTGCAGACAGTATGTGCTATATAAATTCAAATTTAATTTGATAAACATTTGCTTAAACCCACTGCTGATATGAACCAGGGATCCACCCAAATATAAAGCGTTGCTATTAAAACAAACAAACAAACTCTTAAATGCTTTTTAGGAATATTTAAAACTTGAGTGCAAGTCACTCTGCCTCTTCAAAAAAAAAATAAATAAATAAAAATAAAAAAAGTACTCTAAAAAAAGATAACAGTAACAACAATCTCTCAGCATGTTGACAGATCTAGATGAAAACTGCCACTACTAATTATATTACTTGTGTCTTCACAAAGGAAACCACAGCCAAGAAACTTAAAGTTCCCTGACGAGTTACACTAAGTTGCCCATATAAGAAGACTTAAGTAAGAAGGGATTTCGACACCAAAGCCATCTGCCAGCTGTCACCAACACAAGTCATGCAGGCTGGGTAACTGAAGGCAGCAAGACCACATGTATCCTGCTGCGTAACAAACGGCATGTTTCTCTCCGGGCTGATAGAAGGGCTGAGGGCACTGCTGTGCAACACTTGACACTTACATCTATGTCAAAGAACTCCTGGGAGTCGTCCAGTCCCTGCACACGGATTTGTAGGCCTCGTCCGTGGGTCCTGTTCCCGCCGGCCGCGGTGCCGCTGAGGCTCTGGCCAGGTTCCAGAGTGCTGATACCAGCATTGAACTGGGCTCCCAGCCGGGTCCCGGGGGTCTGCAGGACCCGGTACGAACCTTCTATGTCTCCCATTTCTCCTCAGAGCTGCCAACCCCTACACAAAAATAAAAAATAAAAACCTACCACACATCAATGCAAAGCACGAAAACAAGGCAACACATGTTTCCTGTCCGAGACTCAAAAGGTGTAAAGTTTTGACTTCCAGTAAAGACCAGTTTAACTCGGAGTTTTGCATTTTTCGCCGATGGCTATCTAAAGCAGATGGACGGGAGAGCCGGATTCACATGTCGCAGTTGACTGGCGTGAAACTAATGCCCGATATTTACAAAAGCACTCGACTGGATGAAACTTTGCAGAAACTTCACCGTGATTTAGTTAAAGAAACGAGACTTCGCCGACTTTACCCCCCCCCCCCCCCCCGCAGTTTTTTTTTTTGTTTTGCGATTGAGTTGCACGTAGGTCCAATTGCGGTCCGTAAGACGTGGATGTTGTTCTTACATACGTTTTAAAGCGATACAAATTAAATGGAATTACATACAAGATAAAATAATCAGATACGTTAATATACGGATGGCAGTTTATATTCATTTTGAGAAACAGAGTTCCGAACATGCAACTATTCCGACGACCAGAGAGACTACGTTTGAACCCGTAACTGACGTTTCACCGCGGAAAAAAACTCTGTCTATCGAAATAATATTTGAAAACCCATTATAAGATTGCTTGAAACTCACCGTTTTCCTGGAAATGACACAAAACGCTAAAAGTTTGTAACTCGGAGCGGGTCAGCGCTCCAGTCCATGGTGGTAGTCGCCGTCAGAGTGCGCACTCACGCCGCTCCGTGATTGGCTGAAATGGTCACGTTCGTGCTGCTATTGGTTAACATACGGTCACTATTGTAGGCTGCAGGAACGAAGATTTACTTTAAATAGCTTTCACTGATGGAAAAGAGTCACATCCCCATTAAAAACATGCTGTTTTCAGGCATGCCACTTAAAGCAACCCTTTGGTCGAGATTACATGCATTTGATGTGCAACTTTTCAACAACTAAATGCTGTTTTTTTTTTCTAAACCCGGCAAGTTTGAGACTTTATATAATGTAGACAGACAGACCACCTCAACCAAACTGAGGCCTAATTTTCGTGTACGCGTTGATTCTTTTAAACAAGACACTGACCTCTCTGTCACCTTCGTAATTTAACTGCACATTTCATCTAACGCTTGCGTGACGCGCACGTTCACGCTACCAGGCCATCCGCCCATCCAGTCTAATCTATAAATCTCTTATCAAAGATCAATTGCATCAACACGGAAGAATGTGACGGACAGTTTGCAGTCCGCTTCCAGTGTCTTGTAAGAACACAGCAAGGATCAAGATTTACAGGCTACGTGGGGGAAAGCAGAGGGCACTTTACCGGTGGTGAAGGCGCTCCCCCTAATGGCCCGCCTAAAATGAAGCACAAACTCTGCAAACATGCCGGGATGGACGTATTCTCGGGAGGAAACTACAGAATCAAACTACAGAAATGTAAAGATATGTAAAAACGAATGTTTACATATACTTTAGGCGACCATGAACTGGTGCAAACTGGATACTCGACTTGTTAATTCACGTATTTGTGACTATGCTGGATTTCTGATTGACAGAAGAAAGGTTAACAATACCATATTTTAAAGTAATTAAAAAACTTGTCATGTGTTAATAGAACATCACGTGACGTCCTCTAACAATATGTATGTATAAGACAAACATAACCGCAGTTTAATGAATTGTTTTTGTCCTGGTCTTTGATCTTCACGACCATGAAATGAAGACTTTTCTGTCATCCAATCACCGATCAATCACAGGGCATTGTATGTATTTTGTTTGTAGAGGAAATTTACATTACCCCCCCCCCAAACTTAGCTATTTTCCATGCTGCCTTCTGATTTGTGCTCAATTGTACCTCCTACCATTACTCAAATTTAATGAAATTAATCAGACAGATGGCCCTGTAGTAGTCTGATATTGTAATGTTTCTGCATGTATCATCACCAAAGTAGAAAACAATTATAACACGAACAGATTGTTACTTAGTTAAGTTTTATTCTGTGTACCATTTACATTTTTCTACCTTGTGCTTCCAAGATACAAACATTGTCTGCTGTTTTTCACAGAACTGAGACTGGACACCTGCTGCTGTCCCTGTATGTTAAGTATGCAACTTTACTACATTGAAAGTAAGGAACTGGTAGCATAGACACCTCTGTACAGAAATATGCAAAATTCATCATGTTTCACTGGGACTGACACAGGAAACAACACAACCAGCTTCAGCCGTCTCTACTACAAATCAGCAAAAGGAGCAAACCCCCTCATTGTCTGCAGCTCCTATAAAGTAGACTATCATGTGAAATACATATAATTATTTCTAACACTAAGTATATACAAACATTGGAAAAAAGACATTATTGATGTTAATTATGTGCTGTTACCTGAAATGCTTGGACTACTTTTTAATAGCAGATATAACAGCTCGCGGTGATATCTGCTTGCTGTTCTGTAAGCCACGAGTCATTTCCTTGATTTTGGGAACGAGTGAGCTTGAGACAAAGTTGGTGGCTAGTGGAGGTTATATGATGCATGTCACCTTGAGTTTGTGTGATGTGTTTTTTTAGGCTTCTTTTGGATCATTGTCCTGTGGTAGAAACCAGACTTTTTCACTCTCAGTTTCTTGACTTTATCTGTCCACTGGACTTGTTTTATCCAGATGTTGATTTGCATGCATCACATTTTGACTGCGGTGAGGAGAATTAAGTTTCTGTTTTCTTTCAACCCTGTTTGCAACCCTGCTCAACCACTGTCTTCTTTCTTTCTCTTTCTGTCTTATGATGGCCTACTTCTCCTACACTGAAATCTTATTTATTATTGGCTACTCCAGTTAAACAGCTGAATTCAAATCCAGACCTTTGATCTGCTTAATTTGTCTCAAAGTCAGGAGGGAGTGGGTTGCACCTTGCACGTCACTTTCTTTTGAGTCATTTGTCAGTAATTTTGAACTTGTGAAAATTGAGACACTTAGCTTAAATATTTCTGTCATTCCAACATGACAAATGTATGAATTAAAACTGTGTCCTAACATGTTTTTAATGTGTTAATCTAATTTAGCTATTTTTCCTTTCTGAAAGATATTTATCAGTGAATCCTGCTGACATTGTTTCTGTTAAAAACACGTGGACACTGTCGGGCACACACTCGTTCACTGCTTTTATTAATTTTTGAGCAGCAAATATAAGACTTTCTGAGGAGTTTAGGTGTGAGTCTATCAGACCAGTTTAGGACAGCTCCATACCTCCAGCCCTGCCAAGTGCTGTGTCTCCCATACTGCTGGGCGGACCAGTGCAGAGCAACCCTTCCTCCTGCAGGAAAAACAAACAGACCATCTCCGAAGAAAAGGAAATGCTGATGATACGTATGGTGATAAATTATACCACACTATATGTGTTTTATTAGGTCTTCAGAGGTGGAAAAGAGGCAATGAAGAGTCTTCAGCATCCTGGGAAACCTGCCTAGTCAAGGGGAATAGTAATGATGCAAAAGAAAAGAAAGCTGAAACATTAAGATGCAAATCATTAATATTGCTTGATGTAGTGTTACAAAATAGTGACTTAATTGTGAAATGGAGAATTTCTTCAAGATTAGATGGTTTACCTTGAAACTATAGTGACATTTGGAGGGAACCTGTCCCTATCCTGTAACAACCGCTACTTCGAGTCCCTTTAACAGCTTATAAACTATTGCTTACATCCAACTAAAAATATATTAAGTTGTTCCACAAAATACAGATGTTTAAACATATTATATTAAACAATTTCTTTAACTTAAATGTACTTTTTGTTAAGTCCTTCCATTGTACCATTGTTGGGGATTAACAAACCAGGTTACTGAATTCTTACCAAAATACCAGTTTTCCAGCTTTGACTTTACATTTATTTTTTAATAAATACATAAAACAAAAAAAAAGACTTCACCAGTGTTCTCCCTCATCATATAGATGTCATCAGACTTTGTGAAATCTTTTTGGCTTTTCTCTGTCGATGGATCACCACAGCAGATCAGTTTCATCCTACTGTCTTCTGCATCTTTCTCTGCCACACTAACTAACCATACCCAGAAAACTTTTTTTGGTCTTACCTTATTTCTCCTCTCTGACAGCTCTATCTCCAGTATCCTTTTTCCAGTGTATTCACTATCCCTCCTCTTTATGTGTCCAAATCATCTCAGTTTAGCCTCTCTGGCTTTATCTTCAAGTGGTCTAACCGCCTGTTCCTCTGATGCGTTTCCTTTTAACCCTCTTCATCCTTGTCCCTTCTAAAGAAACATCATAGTCCATGGAGACTCCTGTTTGACCTCATCTGTTAGATTATCCATCACCATGGTAAACAAGAAAGGGCTCAAGGCCTGATCCTTGATGAAGTCCCACTTCCACCTGAGACCGCTCTGTTACACCTACTGTACAGCTTGCTGCTGTCATGCTGCCTTCACACATGTTCTATGCCACTCTCACATACTGTTCTGCTACTCCAGACTTTCTTACGCTGTATCACAATTCCTTCTGTAGCACTCTGTCACATGCTTTCTCCAACTGTCCAAAAGCTCACTGCAGCTCCTTCTGACCTTCAAATACTATATCTGTAGTGCCCTTTCTTAAAATGAAACTGCTGCTCACAAATCAAGATCACTTTTCTGAACCTGGCTTCCATTAACATTTACCAGATCTTCACTGTATGACTTATCAGCCCCCCCCCCCAGTCTCCAGTCTCTTTCAGGTTGGATCTCCAGTGAAGAATAAAGGTCCACCTGCATGCTGCGATCACCAATCTTATATGTCACACTGTACCCTTCCCTCTTCTTGAAATACCTGGTTTCATTTCCACTCGGGTTTCTTTACTAACAGTTTATCCACCTTCCTTCTTTATATCACATTAGCTAGCAGTCTTTCATTTTTCTTTCATCATACCAACATTTAAAGTCCCATCTCTCACCCCTAGAATGCTGCGTTTCCTCATCTCTCACTGCGTTCTGACAGACCTTTCCACTCTGTCACCTTTTAGCTGTGTTGGCTTCATCAGCTTCCGTGAACGCAAACAAAATTTGGACCATTTCAGAAATGTGAAAGCTCTGAAAAATCATTTGAAAACACGGAGGACGTCAGCCACAGCCAAATACATGAAAAGAGTAAGGCAGATCCTGAAGGTGCCAGCTGAATGGGAAGGACAAAGACCAGGCAACCAACACATATGCCCTGCCAGAAATCAGGTGCCCCACTGTTAAGACCAGTTTATTTGATTAACACATTTCATATACAAGACAATTCAAAGTGCTTTACATGAAAATATATGAAAAATGCATTAAACTGTAAAAGTGTTTAAAAGCAGTAAATAAAGACACACAGACATAAGTTAAAAAGAATTAAACAAATGAGATGCAAAGAATAAAAGGTTACTGTGCATTCTGGTAGATTACTGAAATGCAGCAGTAAATAAAAAAAGGTTTTCACCCCGACTTAAAGCAAATGAGAATTTCAGCATCCCTGATGCATCATGGGAGTTTGTGCCACAGGTGATGAGCATAAAAACTGAAGGCTGCCTCACCGCGTTTGTTTTTAACTCTGGGTACAAAAGGTAGGCCTGACCCTAATGACCTGAGGGTTGGTTTATAATGGGCCAAGAGATCAGAGATGTATTTTGTCCCTGGTATAGTAAACTGGCCACGTGAAGAGTGGAAGCCACTGATGTCAAGACAAGGAAACTCCTCAAGATGAGCAGAAGATTTCATTTCAAGTGCAGCATCATGAGATTCTATATTATACGGAAGGAGGGAGACTGGGGATTAGTCGATTGAAACAACACAGTTCCAGAAATATATCCAGAAAATACCCCCTAATGATGAAACGAAAAGTGAATGTCTTAGCCAGCAGAACTCTAGTGAGGAGAAAGAGGAACCACCAAGGAAAGAGAAGCCAATGCATGGCATGTACCACCAACAGATCGAAGCGATGGCTGGCACCGAGACGTCTTACCAGTGGTTGGAGAAGGCTGGTCTGAAGGATAGCACAGAGGCATTAATCACAGCAGCACAGGAGCAATATAGGTCAGTGCAAACCCCGCCAGACAAGACCCCAGCAGCAGACTGTGCAAAGATGATAGCGGGATGAAAGATGCTGACAGGTAAGACATACATGGAACATCACAACCAAGTAGCAAGAACAGTGTACAGGAACATCTGTGCTGATTATGGGTTGGAATTCTCAAACTCAAGGTGGGAGATACCTCTAAGAGTGATGGAGTATGAGAGAGCAAGGATCCTGTGAGACTTAGAGAACAAAACTGATAAACTGGTGATGGGACAGAAAGCAGTAGTTATATATGTAACAAGTGACAGCATCATGAAGGAGGAGGATACAAGACTGAAGAAAAACCGAGGGCTGAAGAACCAGATATGGAAGGTGAAAGTAACAGTACTGCCAGTGGTAGCTGGGTCACTCAGAACTTTGAACTCCAAGCTGGGAGAGTGGTGTCAGCAGATCCCAGGAGAACCATCAAAATCTTTGTTGAAAGGTGCACAGTAGGAACAGCAAAGATCCTGTGTAGAAGCTCCCTGACCTCTGATAGAGGACCCGAGGCTGAAGAGGGAAGCACACAGAAGACGAATATGTACACAAAACGAAACCATGCAATGTTAATAACAAAATGACTTTATGGGCAAAAGTCAGCATGTAATGTGACCCACGTCAGAACCGAGCTCTTTAGATTTCATTCGGTTTAGGTTTTAGAGAGCCAGGCTCCTGCATTTGTGTTTGCATCTTCAAGAGAGTGGAAAATAAATATAAATCAAATTTCCTGCACAACACTATAATGGGCTGAGTTCATCCACATATCAAGCTTTCATTTACTCAGCCCATTTTGAAGACTGTCTCAAATATTCATTTAAAAGTGGATTTTTGAAGGGAAAAAAATATAATACGTTCTTTATTTAACACGTCGGGAGAATAGAAGATTAAATCCCTTTCTTAAACGAATTAAACACAATGTGGTCAAACCTCAGAACTTTGTCCAACAGTCCTTTGGTTACCTTTGGAAATGAAAAAGAAGTTGTTTGTAACCGGACTCTTTGACATGACGTTGAAGTACATGATTGGTGGCCGGCGCTGGTATATATCCGTGAGGCTTCGCTCCCACCCTCTCGCCAGTGGAATTTCATCTCAGCTTCTGCACCTTCAGGGCAGACGAGAAAATAAAACAAGTAGGTACTTTGCTGAGCGAGACTGTATTATTGTTACCTGCGTGTTTTCCACCGCCTTGATTTGGGAGGAAAAAAAAGCAACAACAAACCAAACAAACTGCGACGCGTGTCAGCGCGGCTGGGAGACGTGGCCGCCGCGGCGCGCGCCGGCCTGCTCCGCCGCGCTCAGCTGTGCCTACGTGGACTCCGAGCTCGTAGTGGACGCTAACGCTAGCTCGCTAGCGACGACGCGCGTCAACTTGTACTTTTACCGTGCGCGTTGACGTCTGAGCGAGCCGCAGCCAGCCGCCGCGCTCGTACGCCACGCGTGGCTTTCAAACGACCGTAAGTTTTCAGTTTGGGACTTGAGCCGAAGGCCGGGCGCCGTGAACTTGCACCGGGGCTCGGTCCGAAGTTGTTTGGGTCTCTGAAGTGAGTCGAGCTAACGCCGCGTAGCCGAGCGGCTACGTGTCACGGGCGCGCGCCGCACCAAAGTTTTTAGCAAGTTGGCTAACATGCTACGGGCTTTGCACGTAATCATCCAAGCCGCCGGGGGGGAAAAACGCCGGACATCGGACACACACGCACGCTTTAACCCCGTCGCGGTGTCCGTCCTTGGTATTTTTAGGTTGTGCTCGTGTCTGGGAGCATTTTGTTTTAATGATTGAGCGAGGTTGGCTAACGTGACCGCAGCTAGCTGTAAACGTTGTGTTGTTGGCAGCTGTCAGCGAGTTAACTTGATATCGTGTGAGTCGGCGCCCCCACTAACTAGCTGCTTAAGTCTGTAAGCCGGGATTTAGGTGTAATAAAGACCGAGGCTGCCAGGCTGCGGGGACACGTTGATGTAAGTTCCAGTTTAACTAGTTAGCAGCCCGGTGACACTGGTGATCGAGGCTGGATCAGTAAACGTTTTACATGATCACGGTAAATGGCGTTAACGCTGTAAAAATACACGGGGTAAGTCATGAACCCGCGACGGGTGACGTGGACAAACTTGCGTGCGACACACACCACTGCCTTTCGCAGGTTTAACTTTGAACCATTTACATATTGCTGGTAGAGTACAAAGGCTGTGCAGCTTTAATGAACATCCAGGCTGTGATAATGGTGGCTGTTGCACAGGAAAACCATCACCCACTCACCGCATTCATCCATAGCATCCTAATCAATTACCAGATTTGACTTTGTTTGATTGGATGGTGTTAAGTTATAGAGGCCCGATACTTGATAAGGAGAGTGAGCACCGGTGACACCTACACTTACCTGATCAGTCCTCTTCTTCCTCGGGATGCGTGTTATCTCATGGGGTTACAAATGGTTTCAGCTGTTTTGGACACATTTTATGATTGTACTTACAGGGCCTTAGTAATGACAACTCTTAACTGAATTTGCTTCACAATATAATTTCTTTTTAAATGTGTATTTTTTTTTCTTAAGTCAGGTATTCACCAAGAATGCCAGACTGAAAGGTACAAGTTATCTCTATGAATTGTATCAGGATTTTTGGGAGGATTTATTTTCTTAGATGTGCTGAATAAGTATTTCATAC
The DNA here is from genome assembly GCA_014839995.1 of Xenentodon cancila. Taxonomy (NCBI): domain Eukaryota; kingdom Metazoa; phylum Chordata; class Actinopteri; order Beloniformes; family Belonidae; genus Xenentodon; species Xenentodon cancila. Next base: position 24,948,277 of record CM026206.1, read on the forward strand.
AGCTTGTCGTGGCCCTGGGTTTTTCCAGAGGCTGCTAAAATATGTATGAAGGCCTCTTGCTGATATTACCTGTCTTTTATTTTTTATTTATTTATTTTTTTGCTATTTTATATTAAATGTTTGGTTTTTGTTCCTCTTCTTCCTCCCACCCCCCAGACAAAAGCTGGCAGGCTGACGGGAACTTGCATTTTAACAGGACGGATTATCTGGTAACTGACCATTTAGCTGGTGAGCTGACTATATTAACTATTTATCTACTGTTTTATTATTATTAACAATAAAAGGTTTGACACAGAATTGTTAATCGACTGGAAGAATGTGATCAGGAAGTGTGTGTGTGTAAACTTGTTGCATAGTTGATGCAATTGTCTCCCAATAAGAAGCCCCCTAAATGTGTGATGTTTTTCTAAATGTGGTGTTGCAGCCAACATAAAGACGCACACCAAATCTGGTGTGCAGTTTGTAAAGCTCCGCTGTGACGAGCCCTACATCAATAGAGGGACATAGCCAAAAAGTGATTACTTTACCTGTTGCATAGAAGAATTCATCTTCGCTGTCTGCATTGATCCTACAACCTACATGGGGAAAAATATTGGTATTCAAATGTAATTGCTTTTCTTCTGCCAAAGCAAACAGTGGGGCTTGCAAGGGTGAGCATATGCGTTTGTTGAGTGGTGTGGATGACTTTTGTTGAAAGTTTGTGTGAGTTGAGCATTCATTCATCCAAAGACCCAAAGAAAAGTTGCAAAAACAAACGTAAGCATGTGTGAAAAGCAAACAAAATGGGTGCACTGCCTTTATTCCAGTGCTACAAAGCAAGTCTTTATTAATTATAGCTTCCATCTTTACCACACGCATATTTCTGACCAGGAGTGCCACAGAAATGAAACCAGGACTAGCCACACCTCTGTTAGTTTTTGTTTTTGAGACTTCCTCCAAGATGCTACCAATGTAAAGACATGTATGTGGGTGGAAAAAAAAACCCCATCAGTCTAGAGCCAAGTTAAAGGTAATTGTTGATGCTAAATGAAGTTGGCATCACCATTAAAATAAATTGTGTGTGTGTGTGTGTGTGTGTGTGTGTGTGTGTGTGTGTGTGTGTGTGTTTCCAAGAATGATGTATGACAGCTTTAACCCCCTCCCAATTTGGAGCCATCGGTTAACATGTCCTAATGAGATCCATAATAGCATAACAAAAAGACATTAATTTGAACAAGACTTTTGTTTTTTCTTTAATTTGAGGGGACAAAGTAAGTACTTAAAGGGTACTGACTTTAAAGGTGCACTGAGTGCACTCACATTAGATTTTTATAAAACCTCAGGAAGGGGTGTTCCTGAGATGGTTTGTACAGAAAGGGTAAATGTATGGTCTATGGCGCAAAACTTCAGGTATCAAGTAGTTGCGTTTTTTTTTTTTTTTGTCTTTTTTTTCATACTTTGGGATAAATTTCAGGTACCCCTGAACAAAATCTGCCTTTCTTTTGTTTATGGAAGAACCTCCATCTAGATTCACAATTCTGGTAGTATAGCAAATGTCTTCATCAATGAAGAAGAATTCAACTTTGGACAGTGCAGGTTTTTCTTTTTTTCTTTGTCTGTCTTTCTTCAATCCCTCTCTTTGTAAACCGAAATGGCTTGCTAATTTGTTTATATAGGTGTAAGATGGCAAAACAAAACTAGAAACATAAGTCAGACTTGAACCACAAAGTATAGGTGTGAATTTGGTCATTTCTTTTAAGGAAATATTTCCTTTGAAGACTGTGTACACAGGGATACTAATGGATTTTTACTTTAATCCTATCCAGTGTGGACAATTAGAGGGGGGTAGTGGAGCAAAATCCTCTTAACCTTCACCTAGTTACAATTCTTAGAATAGTGCCTGATAAAGACGGTTGAGAGTAGATGAACGTTCTTTCTATAGGAAGAAGCGTCACTGTAGCTGTAGGCCAGCATATGCTAGTATTTGTTGTTATGGTCTAAAGGTTTGGTCTTTTTTGCTTATTTTTTTTAATTGTGCTGGGGTGCAAATGTGACATGGGTGGTCATTATGTTCTATTATTATCTGTTTTTGATAAAGGTAGATGAGATAATTGGTAAAGTCCACATAAGTTTGTATGGAATGTTAAACCAACTTCTTATTTATTTTTTTATTTTACCCCTTCTCCAGACTATTTCAGCAAGGACAATCCCATCATGACCAACAAGTACATAAACAATTAAATTGTGTTAATGAGTAACCAATCATGTGACTAGGATGGCATAGAAACTTGACAAATCCAAAAAGTGCTTGCATGTCGGAGCCCAAATTTTACAGTGGCCTCTACATCGTGTGTGTGTGTGTGTGTGTGTGTGTGTGTGTGTGTGTGTGTGTGTGTGTGTGTGTGTGTGTGTGTGTGTGTGTGTGTGTGTGTGTGTGTGTGTGTGTGTGTGTGTGTGTGTGTGTGTGTGTGTGTGTGTGTGTGTGTGTGTGTGTGTGTGTGTGTGTGTGTGTGTGTGTGTGTGTGTGTGTGTGTGTGTGTGTGTGTGTGTGTGTGTGTGTGTGTGTGTGTGTGTGTGTGTGGTCCAAAAATGGTGCACTATAGGCACAAAATGCTATACAAGTTCTTTACACTAAGTTATTTGTTAAATTCATTGTTTGTTTTCCTTTCAGTGGCACACTCGGACTCTGTGTTAACGTGGGATTTTTAGCCATGAGCTCAGTTGCTGTACTTACGCAGGAAAGCTTCAACGAGCACCGCAGCGGGCTCTTGACGGAGCAGAGTGGAGGTAAGTTCAATAAGATATTGAAGCCTGTGATTCAGATTTGTAGAATGCAACGACAGCTGTAAATGGTTTCTTGCATGTTCAGCTGCTGGGGCAGGACCCAATGCTGGAGAGGATGAGGATGCCCTTCCTACCTACAAGGAGGCCTTCCCACCTCTGCCTGAGAGGGCGGCCACACCTGACGGGACCCAGGAAACTGCCAGTGCATGGACAACGAAGATCCGTCCTCTTAAGTCTTCTATAATCACCCAGGTATCCTGTAATTGACTTGTAATTCAACTGCCTGTATGATTATGATTATTATTATTATTATTATTATTATTATTATTATTATTATTATTATTATTATTAATAATAATAATAATAATAATAATAATAATAATAATAATAATAATAATAATAATAATAATATTGTTATTATTATTATTAAGACCTGAAATAAAGCTTCAGGACAAATGCGACAAAGCAAAATTTGTTCTAGTTTGTCCTGCTTAAAATTAAAAATGGCACAACCATGCTTTTAGGATGGCAATAAAGGTGATTGTAGCATTTACACACAATTAATCCATATAAAAATAACATGTATAAAACGTCATCCTACTTTTCCTCTGATGGCAGAAAAGCCTAATGGTGCAATGGAGGGTGTGGTTTTGTAATGTAGATATCTGATTTTAAGAGAAGCTGCAAGTTTATGTCAGACTAAAGGAGTTGTAATACTGTTTTATTGCCGTTTTTATTTTTTTTTTTTTTTACTTATGGCTTTTGAATGGCATATTTGTATTTTCTTGAATTATTATCTTAAGAGACAAATTCTTAATTCAAATTTGAGCAGATAGTACTGATGGAAGAGTTTATTGTGCTTAAATCATTTATTACTTTAATTTTTCCCTCATGATCAAGGTTTTCCATGTGCCGCTGGAGGAGCGCAAGTACAAGGACATAAACCAGTTTGGAGAGGGAGACCAAGCAAAAGTCTGCGTAGATATCATGCATAAGACTGGAGCCCACCTGGAACTCTCCTTGGCAAAAGATCAGGGTCTTTCCATCATGGTTTCTGGAAAGCTGGATGCTGTGATGAAGGCCCGTAAGGAAATTGTGTCCCGACTGCAGACTCAAGTAAATGCAGCTCTTTAATCGGTGCACAACATGGATGTTCTTTAATCTTAAATACTATGCAGGTTGTCCTGGTTTTGATTTGATTTATATAGTGTTCATGTTGTATTTATTTATTTTTTTAAAAGGCCTCAGCTACTGTAGCTATCCCTAAGGAGCACCATCGTTTTGTCATTGGCAAAAATGGGGAGAAGCTTCAGGAGCTTGAACTGAAAACTGCCACCAAAATCCAGATCCCACGACCGGATGACCCTAGCAACCAGATCAAGATCTCTGGAACTAAGGAGGGCCTGGAAAAGGCAAAGCACGAGATTCTGTTGATCTCTGCTGAGCAGGTAACATGACTTCTCAAATGGTTTGATTTTGAGTATTATGCATTTTATTTTTTGTTAAAGATTTCAGATATAGCTGCATCTTAAATCTTCTAATTTCAGGACAAACGCGCTGTGGAGAGAGTGAACATTGACAAGGTTTACCATCCCTTCATCACTGGTGCCTACAATAGGTTGGTAGGAGACATGATGCAGGAGACAAGTGCCCGAATCAATGTCCCCCCTCCAAGTGTGAATAAGACTGAGATTGTCATCACTGGGGAGAAGGAGCAGGTAGCCCTTGCTGTGGCTATGATCAAGAAGATTTTTGAGGAGAAGGTATGCAAACAGCTTGCGGAGTAATTTCATGTTTGTGCAAATTACCCTTGTGATGTTAAAGTGTTACACCAATTCTGGTAAAATGGTGCATGCCGCAACCCTACAGTACAGCCTTTCTCCTCTTACAGAAAAAGAATACCACCACCATTGCAGTGGAGGTGAAGAAGTCTCAGCACAAATATGTGGTTGGCCCCAAGGGAAACACCTTGCAGGAGATTCTGGATAAAACTGGCGTCTCGGTTGAGATCCCACCATCTGATAGCGGCTCAGAAACTGTTATCCTTCGTGGGGAGCCTGACCGTCTGGGTCAGGCCCTCACTGAAGTTTATGCCAAGGTAAAATGACCTTCTGACAACTATTGACACTGATAAAAGTGCATGAGTTATGGTAATGAAGGGTGAAGTAATTTTGTTTTGGTGTTTTTTTTGTTTTCCTCAGGCAAACAGTTATACTGTTTCCTCGGTCTCAGCTCCCTCTTGGCTTCATCGTTTTATTATTGGCAAGAAAGGCCAGAACTTGGCTAAGATTACCCAACAAATGCCCAAGGTTAAAACATCTCAATTGTAATGCTTTTAAAAACAAGTTTTGTCCCCGTTACGTTTTTATTTATCGATGACTGTTTTATATCTATTTCTATCTTGCTTGTAGGTGCACATTGAGTTCACGGAGGGAGAAGACAAGATCACCCTGGAGGGTCCTACCAAAGATGTGCAAATGGTGCAAAGCCAGATTGAAGCCATTGTTACAGATTTGGTGAGCTTTACATTTCCAGTAGCAGTGAACCCAAAGTCTGCAAAACAAATGGGTGATCTAATGGCAGGAACATGTGCAAATGTCCGGAGAAATAATACAGAATATTTAAATTTTATGTTTTTTCGGGGTGTGGTCTTGACAGGTAAGTCGAATGGACTATGCGGAGATTAGCGTGGATCCCAAATTCCACCGTCATCTGATTGGAAAAGGCGGCGTCAACAGTAAGTGTATCATTGTAGTAAAGAAGTGACTGTGGATTTGTGAGAATCAAAACAAAAACATTTTTTTATTTTTTCTTCTTAGTCAACCGCATCAAAGAGCTTCACAAGGTGACTGTCCGTATTCCCCCTGACAATGAGAAGAGCAACCTAATCCGTATTGAGGGGGATCCTCAGGGTGTCCAGGATGCCAAGAAGGAGCTGCTTGAGCTTGCATCACGCATGGTTTGTGTGGAGGGGAAGATAACTGGAACCATTTGCAGTATGTCATTCCTGGTTGCTCAGTGCTTTGTCTGTTTTACAGGAGAATGAGCGTACAAAGGACCTGATCATTGAACAGCGTTTTCATAGAGCCATATTGGCCAAAAAGGGGAGAAAATAAAGGAAGTTCGTGAGAAATTTCCAGAGTGAGTTGAAGCGGCACTCTTATTATTATTATTATTATTATTATTATTTATTAATTATTATTATTATTAATAATAATATATATTATCATTATCAATTAAATATATAATATATATATAATATAGTATATATCTATATATAATAATATATATATATATATATATATATATATATATATATAATTTATATATATATATATATATATAAATGATATATATATATATATATATAGTATATATATATTATATATATATATAATTATACTATATATATATATATATTATTGTTTTTTTTTTAATTCTTCCCTTCATGTTTTACAGTTTTTGTTTTTACTCTATTACAGGTCATCATAAATTTCCCTGATCCAGCACAGAAAAGCGACATAGTTCAGCTTAGAGGCCCACGAAATGAGGTTGAAAAATGTTCCAAGTTCATGAACAAACTAGTGGCTGAAATGGTAAATCCTATATTTGTTTAAATTTAACTGTTTCATCCCAACATTAAATGTAGCTGAGTGTTGACCTTTTTAATGACTCTGCACAGGTGGAGAACAGCTACTCTGTCTCTGTCCCCATCTTCAAGCAATTTCATAGAAACATAATTGGAAAAGGTGGCTCAAACATCAAGAAGGTACTGCAACAGAATTGTTGAATCATAATCCGTCCAATTCACGTCTGACCTTTTAATTGCTTTTGCATTCTAGATTCGAGAGGAAACGAGTACCAAAATTGATCTGCCTGCAGAGAACAGCAACTCTGAGATGATTATCATCACAGGGAAAAAGGCAAACTGTGAGGCAGCACGGAGTCGCATTTTGGCCATTCAGAAGGAGCTGGTAAATGCAATTGAATGGTGGCCTTCAGTCATTTTTTATTATTTTGTTCTTCTTCTAGGTTTTTTACACTGTTTGAATTGAGTGTGACTGACTTGTCTTGTTACATCCAGGCAAACATCACAGAAATGGATGTGTCCATTCCTTCCAAGTTGCACAACTCCTTGATTGGGTCAAAGGGCCGTTTGGTGCGCTCCATCATGGAGGAATGTGGTGGCGTGCATATCCATTTTCCCACCGAGGGCTCAGGGATCGATAAAGTCACCATCAGAGGACCTGTAGAGGAGGTGGAGAGAGCCAAGCAACAACTGCTTGCCCTGGCAGAGGAGAAGGTTTGTATAAATATCTAATTTAAAAAGCTGCGTTTCTGCCGACTTCCCTAAAGTGGTGACTCTGACTTGGCCTTTTACCTGCCATCTTCACTAAAGAGCTTTGATGCTTCACTGGTCTTGGAGACCACACGTGGATGACATCTGTGAACTATGAGCTGACATAAAAGGACAGCTTGTGCATGGCTGTCAACATCAGAAATGTTAGGCCCATTAAAAGTTTTTAAAATTGGGCACAGTATTAAATACTGCTAAGGATGAAAGATTTCCTGTGTTTTAGACGCTCTGAAGTTAACTGAAATTATGTAAAAAAATTTTCAGTTGCCTTTTATAGTTGGATGTTACAATCAAACTGGTTCTACACTGACAATTTTGGAAGAGTGTGTTTTTAAATGAAGCAACTTAAAACCCTCCAGTCTCCATTCTGCCTTTTTGTTTTTAATTAAAATTTTAACTAAATTAGCTTAATGATCTTTCATATGAATGCTCAGTGTTGGGAAAAATTCCAGTCTGGGTTTCAGAGCAACCACAGCACAGAGCGTGCATATGTAAAAACTGGAATTAACCTCAGAATATTTTCTCATCCACATTAAGCCTGTTTGAGTTCTGCTTGATTTTAAGTGCAGCATCTGATGGAGTGCACCGCTCCATCAGAGGGCTTCACAGCCTGGTCAGGGTCTCTGGCCAACCAGGCTGTTTTTAAGTGACCTAATTCACATCTTAACAAAGAATTTTTGTCCATATGATCTAAAAAGCATAAAACTAACCGTTATTCCTCCAGGATCAGTCTTAGTGCAACTGTTATGACGACGTCTCCAAGAGGAAGCATTTAATTACTACTAAATGCTGGACCTGATGACACAACTTTATATTGCTGTGTCTCCTGATGACATGAGTCCAATGTTAAACCTTCTTAGACTGTATTTTATACATTAATGGATGGATGTCATGTTTTCTACACCTCAATCAGGACAAAACCGAACTTGATGACTTTGGTCTTGAAGATCAGAGTGAAATAAATTTGGAAGCCTTAGCACCGAGTCCAAGAAATAAACCTGGACTTGTACCTCAGTTTTGGGTGTTATCAAAATGTCACTACTTTTTTTTAACTTTATAAGACTTATTGCTTTCTGCCCTGTCTTCATTTGTCAGAGTTGGACCAATTTTTGACAAATTCTTTTCTTTCTTCCTTTTTTTAAATGCATTATATTGCCAAAAGTATTCAGTCACCCGTCCAATTGGGAATCGGGTGTTCCAATCACTTCCATGGCCACAGGTGTATAAAATCAAACACCTGGGCATGCAGAGTGTTTTTACAACTATTTGTGAAATAATGGGTCGCTCTCAGGAGCTCAGTGAATTCCAGCTTAGAACTGTGATAGGTTGCAACAAATCCGGTTGTGAAATTTCCTTACTCTTAAATATTCCACAGTCAACTGTCAGCTGTATTATAAGAACATGGAAGTGTTTGGGAACAATGACAACTCGGCCACCAAGTGGTAGGTCACAGAAACTGCCAGAGCGTGTCAGCGGATGCTGAGGTGCATAGTGCGAAGAGGTCGCCAACTTTCAATCAGAGTCAATCACTACAGACCTCCAAACTTCACGTGGCCTTCAGATCAGCTCAAGAACAGTGTCCAGAGAGCTTCCTGGAACGGGTTTCCATGGTCGAGCAGCTGCATCCAAGTCATACATCACTAACTGCAATGCAAAGCATCAGATGCAGTGGTGTAAAACACGCCGCTACTGGACTCTGGAGCGGTGGATATGCGTTTTCTAGAGTGATGAATGGTGCTTCTCCATCTGGCAATCTGATGGATCAGTCTGGGTTTGGACTCTGTGCAGGCCATACCTCAACCCTATAGAACACCTTTTGGCATGAATTGGGAATGGGATGTCACTTAAGTTCATAAACGAGTCAGGCAGATGAGTGAATACTTTTGGCCATATAGTGTATTCCCTGGGGTGCGGTGGTTTCACATTACTGACCTGTTGGTGCACTTTTTAAAATATTTTTCTTTTTATAGAATTGAAGCCAGTAAAGTAGTTGCATTAAGGCTAAAACCTGTCTAAATGTTCTTGAGTCCTCCAAAAAAAAAACAACCCCCCCCCCCCCCCCCCCCCAAAAAAAAAACTTGGTCTGGAATGATAAAGAATCATTAATAATGGCATAAATAACGGTAACATCTTATTAAGTCCCATCCTTGTTGACACTGAATTCTCTTGGAAACTTATTTTTCAGCAAACAAAGAGTCACACTGCGGAGCTTCACGCAAAGCCAGAATACCACAAGTTTCTCATTGGAAAAGGTGGAGGAAACATTCGCAAGGTCCGTGACAGCACGGGGGCCAGAATAATCTTTCCCACTGCAGAGGACAAAGACCAGGAACTCATCACTGTGGTTGGAACAGAAGAGGCTGTGCGGGAGGCCCAGAAAGAGCTGGAGGAGCTCATCAAGAGTTTGGTAAGACTCTATTTCTTTATTTTTTTTTTCTAATAAACGGCACACTAGGATAAAGGGGGAATAGACCTTACTGCGGCTAAACTTAAACATTGACGCTGGGCTACAGGACAATATTGTCGAGGACACCATGAGTGTGGATCCCAAGCACCATCGCTACTTTGTGGCTCGCCGTGGTCAAGTCCTCAGGGACCTTGCCGATGAATATGGCGGCGTCATGGTGAGCTTCCCTCGCACTGGTTCTCAGAGTGAAAAGGTCACCCTTAAAGGAGCCAAAGAATGTGTGGAGGCAGCCAAAAAACGCATGCAGGAGATCGTTGAGGACTTGGTAAGTGAATTAAGTTCTTTTTTTCTTTTTCTTTTTTTTTTTTTTTTTTTAATTGGTGGTGGTTGTTGTGCGTGTCTCTTTATGGCTTAAATAATTTATTTTCCTCCCACTTTCAGGATGCCCAAGTGACCCTTGAGTGTGTAATTGCTCAAAGGTTCCACCGTTCTATCATGGGTCCCAAGGGGTCACGGATTCAGCAGATCACTCGAGATCACAATGTGCAGATTAAATTCCCCGAACGTGAGGACCCCCAAGGTAAAAGCAGTGTTAGGAATCCTTATGTTTGAGATGACAGAATAGAAGCTTCACCCCCCCCCCCCCCATCTGCAATCATTTTATTCCTTTTTTGTTGACAGTGTAAAAAGGTGATTTCCTTAAAGCCTGAAGCCGTAATGTACTTAACACAATGTAGCATGATTTGATCTATTCCCACTTTTATTGCAGAACATACCATGCTTAAGATTTGAGTTTACCATTGCTATAATTGCTTGTTAATTTTAATGTTTGTCTAACCAGTAGTCTCAACTTCGTATTTAAGCAGCAGGGGATTTCTGGCAATTTTGCTTGGGCAATTTAACAAAATAACCTTCTTATTTCTAGCAGCGCCCCCTGCAGAGCCTTCTGTTCAAGAGAATGGAGAGGCTAATGGTGAAGTGAAGGAGTCAATTGATCCAAACGCCCCTAAAAAGTGTGATGTGATTGTGATTTCTGGCCGTAAAGAGCGCTGTGAGGCGGCTATGGAAGCATTGAAGGTTGGAGTTGATGACTGAGCTAAATCACTTATTTTTTAGTTTGGTTCTTCCTCCTAAATGTTTTTCTTTCTCTCTCTTAAAGGCCTTGGTTCCTGTAACTATTGAGGTGGAAGTGCCTTTTGAGCTTCATAGATACATTATTGGACAGAAAGGAAGTGGAATTCGCAAGATGATGGATGAATTTGAGGTTTGTTGCAGACTTTTTGACTTCACGGAGTTCCAGGGGGTGTGTGGGCTTTTTTAATTTGGCTTCTGTGTTATTGTTGACATGACGTCTCCATCTTGCTTCTAGGTCAATATTCAAGTGCCTGCTCCTGAGCAGCAGTCTGATAAAATTGCAATCACTGGCTTGGCCAGTCACCTTGACCGTGCTAAAGAAGGCCTCTTGGAGCGTGTCAAAGACCTGCAGGCTGAGCAGGAGGATAGAGTTAGTATTGGCTCATTTCTTGTGATTATTTAGTTGATTGTTGTGCACTAAAGCCTCATTGTTGCTTGTCATTGACGTGATGACGCAGAACTTTTCTGATGCAACCCCCCCCCCCCCCCCCCCCCCCCCCCCCCCCCCCCCCCCCCCCCCTGCAGAGCTCTGCGTCACCTAACATGCACCTTCAACATTTTCTGACTGCCCATTGCATTGACACATTTCTATGTCTGAGCTACAGGCAGGGCATAAACAAAAGGAAACTCGGCACCGCGAGCTATGATTCTGCCGAAAAGAACACGCGCTGCCGCCTAGCCATTGCTGCTGTAGTGCCAGCGACAGCGTTGGGGCTGTGCATACCCTACATGCATAGGTCCTATGGAGAAGCATAAATCAACCATATGGCAGAATTTGTTATATTTTAGTGTGAAAACTGCATGACTCAGTTTTTCATACTTTAAGGGTTTGGTCAGTACAGCTATTAACTATTGCTATGAAGTGACGAGAACCGAAGGCGCTGTACATCCTTTGACATTCCTGTTAAACTGTCTACAGGCACTCAGGAGCTTCAAGCTGACCATCACTGTGGACCCCAAGTATCATCCCAAAATCATTGGCCGCAAGGGTGCCATCATTACAAACATCCGCACTGAGCATGATGTGAACATCCAGTTCCCAGAGAAGAATGATGAAAACCAGGTATTCCATCTTGCAGAAATGACTGTCTCTTGCATAGTTTAATTTCTAATTCAAAGAAAACTGAACCTTCTGCTGCTTAATTACCAGTTTTTACTCAGACAACTACATTTAGTGTTTGTTAAATGGCTTCTCTCTCTCTCTCTCCCCCTCATGCAGGATCAGATAACTATTACAGGGTATGAGCACAAAGCCATAGCTGCACGAGATGCCATCCAGGCTATTGTGGACGAGCTGGAGGAGATGATCTCTGAGGACATCACCCTGGATAGCAGGGTCCATGCCCGCATTATTGGAGCTCGCGGCAAGGGCATCCGCAAGATCATGGATGAGTTCAAGGTGAAAACAGTGTGTGTGTGTGTGTGTGTGTGTGTGTGTGTGTGTGTGTGTGTGTGTGTGTGTGTGTGTGTGTGTGTGTGTGTGTGTGTGTGTGTGTGTGTGTGTGTGTGTGTGTGTGTGTGTGTGTGTGTGTGTGTGTGTGTGTGTGTGTGTGTGTGTGTGTGTGTGTGTGTGTGTGAACACACTTGAAGGCCTACCAAGTCAGAAATTGCAGGATAGAATCGACTATTGGACTTTAATTTTACTTCTTTTTTTTTTTTTTTTTTTTTTTCTCAAATCCACCCTCACCATCTTCCCAGGTCGATCTTAGGTTTCCTCAGAGCGGCGCTGCCGATCCAAATCTTGTAACAGTGACGGGTCGTCCTGAGCTTGTGGATGAAGCCATTGACCATCTCCTTAACCTAGAAGAGGAATATGTAAGCTCCCTCATGAATTTCCTCCTGTTCAAAAACAAGGTTCCTAGTTGGCACTGATGCACTTTTTGGCTCAACAGATGGCAGATGTTGTGGAAAATGAGGCAAAAATGGCTTATATGAGACCACCAAGCAGTAGCGCTGCTGCCATGGATGAACAGCGCGGCCCATCCAAAGGTTTTGTTGTGAGGGAGGCTCCCTGGACTACCACTAATGAGAAGGTGAGTTTTGCCACCGTGTTGATTGTGAAATCATAACTATAGTCTTCTTTCATGATCATCATTTCTGTTCGTTTTAAAGGCGCCTGATATGAGCAGCTCTGAAGACTTCCCAAGTTTTGGAGCTCCAGTGGCAGCCAAGACCTCACCCTGGGGACCTAAACGCTTCTAAGCCATGCTGGTACAGATGGGCTTGAGCTTAACCAATCAGAATCTTCCCCATCATCCCTCCCTAACCCTGGACTGACCGCTGACCCAAGAAGTCTTCAGTTTTGAGAATGTCACTCTTCCGTTTATCTTGGTCTACCCCTCTAGAGTCACCAGTTTACAAGTGCTTTCAGATGCTATAATTAACTTGTAAGCTTCGTACCTGCTTTAAATACCACTGTTGTGCTAAAAAGTGTGACAGTTGTTGCGATTTAGTCTTCAGTCAGTGAAAGACTGGTGTTTTAAATGTCCTGACGATTCATTGTGGTTTCCAATTCATCGTGACTGGAGATGGTCCACCCCACCTTTAGTTGCCTTTGCAGGAGGGGTAAAGGGATTGAATGGGCTTTATGCTTGACTAGTGTGGAAAGGTGTTTGAGTAACCCCCCACCCCCCTCCTGCCTTATCCATGTAGCTGAGTGACAAATATCAGTGTTTGGCCCTTTCCCACTTCAGAGTGGCTGTCCTGTCATTTCCTTCCATCTGCTTGTAACTGTACTTCTGTGAGCATGATATAATGGCTTTTACCTTGTAGCCTTACAAATGAAACTGTACAAGGTCGAGGGGGGAGGGAGGTCAGCTCCCTTTCAGACACTGCAGAATAACACCCACTTAAACTGCCAGATGCTTGGAGATGATGCCATAACTAAACCTTCTACGACACTAGGCATAGCGCTCCACAGCATCAAACCTCACACTAATGGATGGACTTTACGTCAAACTATATCTCTATATAGACTTGAGTAAAACAGACCATCATGTGCCAACTGTCTAGTGCTGTCCTGTGTTCTCCCTCTGTTTTGGGTCAGTGTCCAGTCCTTTTTTGTCTTCCAGTTGCTATGCGAACTGATCGGTTCTATAGCAATGGTCTTTATTTTTATTTTATTTTTTATTTGTTTATGGGATCAGCCTTACGCCTGGAATGATAAAACCAAGTAGAGGTGATGTCAATGTGCTTTACTTATTTTCTTTCCTCTTTTCAGTAGATAACTGGAAGGTATGTATGCGGTTTCTAAAAGATATTGGAACCCCTCCCTCCAAGTTATTTGACTTGGAGTGCACATTTAGCTTGCTCACTGCTCAATCAACATCTGACATCAACTTATCTTGGTTTCTATCCTTCTAGTATTGAATGAAAGATTATGCAAATACCATTGAAGTTAACGGTTATGGATGACACTGGAAAAATTGTCCAAAATCAATAAAAATTGAAAAATATTGTGCTTTTTTTTTTTTTTTTGGTGGTGGTTGAATGTACAGATTATTTAATAATTTCAGTATAAAGGATGAGTTAAAGTAAATGACAGAAGTACTTAGTTTAGATTAATAGTATCTTTAATGATGGGAATGACGTGCAGGGACGTGTCGGAATGGTTTCACATCTATGATTCAGCAACCGTTTCTGTCCTTCGATTCACACACACGGTTCTAGGACCGCCTTTTTTCACTTTTGTAATGTTAAAATTGGGAACATTCTGTCTCAGACTCTCAGAAAAACTCATCCTTGCTTTTGTTACTTCAAGATTGGACTTTGAAGTTCTTATTGCATCATCATAAAAGTCTTTTAAAGAACCAGCTCATCCAAAATGCTGCAGCCAAGGTTCTGATGAGAACATGCGGGAGAGATCTTATTCATCCAGTTCCTCTTCATTGAATACCCACAAAACCCTTCCCATAGAATTTAAACCGAACCTTAACCCTTCCTGACCAAGCTACATCATGAGGTTTAAAGTTGTGTAATTTCTAAGATACTTCACTCTGACAGCAGGTGGTTTCTAGAGTCTACAAGTAGAACGGGGGTAGAATCTTCAGTCTCATAATGCACCTCTCTGTTCTCTTCTGGGCTACTTTATTAATGACACTATTATTAACCCGTGTTCCTTCTTCCCAGCAGATGTTCCTGATCTGTTGATGTTCTCTCCTCTTTCCTGTCCTCTCGACTCCCAAGTGGTTGCGACAGAATGTCGTCCTTTCTGCGTCTGGTTCTGCCAGAGGTTTCTTCCTGTTAAACTGGAGTTTTTCCTTCCCTGACTGGTTCGTTTTGAGAGGCGGAGACTTGAAACGTTGGTGTGATACTGTTTTTCAAATGGGTAAAATCCAGTTTCACCCCGAATTACTGACCACTGACAGTGTCAACCTCACAGCAGATATGTGGAGCTCCATTGACAATGGATGCGTATCATGCTGTAACTTGCCATTTTGTTGGTGCTGATGAAAATATTGCAGCTGTTGTGCAGGAGCTGAAGGAGTAATGGGGAATTCGTGAAAAGGTGAGACGCTTAGCAACATGCAGCCCAAAATATGATAGATCATCATTCTGAAGGTCGGACATGCTGTCTGCATAGCACATGCTCCCATACGTGGTCATGATACCTGTTCTTGATGTCGGATCAAATGTTTGTAAAATTGTTAAATACTTTAAAATGAGCACCACCACAAAGGAGCGACTTCAACTGATGCAGGTGCATGGGCGGCCAGGTCATGAAGTTGATAGTGGAAATGCATTGAAACAGCACCTATGAGATGCTACAAGGCCTCTGTGCAGCAGGATGCAGTTGTGGCAGCTCTGGCAACATGAATTATGGATTTTGCTCCCTTAACAGCCAACGAATATGAGGCTACAAAAAGTTAGCAAAAAAAAAAAAAAAAAAAAGAGGAACCGTTTAAGCCTACTGTGTAAAAATTGTTCCTGCATAAACACAAAATTCTCAAAGGGAAAACACCACATGGCTACTGCCTCTTTGCATAATATAAGTATCTTCCCTGGCCTGTAATTCAGAATAAATGACAAACCCATTTCAAACCGTAATGATAATTATAATTGTATTTCATAGATAGAATTACTCAGGTGATTTTTATTTTATTTATTTTACAAGAACCAGCTAAACTCCACTTGCATTCCCAGGTCAATTGAGTATTTTAAATTCATAAATGCCCTCATACAGACTAAAGATGCAACACATTTGCAAAGCTTCGTTTGGATGTGCAACAACCACCGTTGCCAGAGGATGGTGCCCATGAGTGTACTGCACACAGCTATTGCATAAAGCACAAGTCCAGAATGGTTGATTTATGTAATACTCAGTGGTATTCATGTGGCAGCACTGATCAGCAGTCACCCTCTGGTTCCAACTGCGATAGCCATAGCCATAGCCATCCACGTCCCTGGCCTGTGGAACACATTGAACTTAACGCCTGAAAGCCAGACGGCATGTGATGCAGGTGTTGGCGTATTTCATGTGGAGAGGCCGCTACAGTGGCAGGTGGTCTGAACAGGGGATAAGAAAACATCCTAGCAGGCAACAGCTGGCTTGCAATTGGTTGACGCCCTCAATCTTCTCCGTATATTGTACTATACCTGATCTTCATCATCTGATTGAGGTCTAGCACGGAGCGGTCAGCAGGAGAAAGAGCAAGGTCAGCCGTATGAAGCCACGGTTCTCCAAAGGGAGCTTGTTTTAACCTTTTAAACTGCAGCACCCACTGGAGCAGATATGGAGCACCCTTTTGGGTTGGAAAAATCAAGGGATGGTCAAGTCCATAAAGTTCAGGACAAAACCTGTACTACCCAGCCAGCTCTAAGAACTGCTGGACCTCCACTCCACTACTATGGGTTCCTCTCCACAGGGGCTGGACACTGACATGAATTCTACAGTTTTGACGGTCACTACCGGGTTTCTGGCTTTCTTTATTGAATTTCTCTCAATTCTGAAAAGAAAACCCTAAAGTTTGCTGCTGCAGTTTGTCCCTATTTCCTTCTGATTTATTACATTTGTGCTTTCTCACATGGTGGTTGTTTTTCTCAGCAGCATTTGTGCCCCCTCTGGAAACTGCAGCTTTTGCATAATGTTGCAGTTTTCCAAGTGCGATGCCAAAAATAACATGATATTGTCAACATAATGCTGCTTGATTGCTAAGTCCAGCAACTCGTGTCCTGTTTTTTTGACTCAAACAGGAATTTCCGAGACGGTGTTGTCTTCCTATTCTGGCTTTTAGAGCAACAAGAGTTGAGATTATGTGAATTACATGGTGTCAGATGGTGCACAGACACAAATACTCACTGATTTGATACATACTTTTTCCAGTATTGGTGAATATTAGTGATACTGGTGTCGGAACTACTCTAGTTTTAACATTTCGTTTTAATATGGTTTTAAAATGACTGTGAGTGCGCGTTGTTGTTTGTCTCGTTTATGATGGACTGGCAGTTTGTCCAGGCTGTACCCCGCTTCTCGCCTGGTGACAGCTGTGACCCTGGATGGGACTGATGCAGAGGAGGAGGAGACGACATAGCATCCAAACCTTGGCTACGGTACTTTTTTCAGAAACCCTGAAGTCATTTTAATTATTTGACATTCAAATATGTTTTCTGCGGTGGCTTTTAGTTCACTGCGTTAATTTTTGCAGCTTTTTGCTCTGTAAAGCACTTTGGGCTTCACTTGTGTTTGGAAAACTGAGCAAGATTCATCGACGGCACATTAACCACTTGAGATGATGTTACTATGAACCTAGTGACATATTTCGAAACCTATTGGACTTCAAGTTTATACAATTTTGCTTTTATTGGTGTCCTCGTCTAAACTGTGCTGAAACTTTTTTTTGTCAGCTTTGTCTTAACCTTCGGCTGCTGTACTGAACTTTCCTTTGTAAGCAATTTACACTAACTTCTGTGAATCATTTTTCTCCCTCTATCCATTATAAGAATGAACAGTTGTACCCAGACGTTTGACTGGTGCTATAATCTGAATGTTTCTATTTCATCTGTTCTCTAAACCTGCCTCTTCCTGTTCCAAGTCATGTTTGAGGAGCTGAAGGGCTGCAGTCCAACCCTGCTGTTGTCGTGTGAGAAGCAAGGAACCTTTGGACTGACACCAGAGCACAGAGTCGCAGGGAAAACAGCTACGCAGGTTTATACTGATGAAAAATGTCCTCACCACTTTAGTTGTACCTAAAGTATTCATCTCTGTTTATAGCTGAAATTAATGCCTATCAGGTTGACTATTAACGACAAGCTCATTAAAGCTGCTGAGCATTTTTTCAGTTGCAATTTAATTAAATTATCAAATTCTCATTAAATTTCTCTTTGCCCAAATTGATTTACTCATATCACTTGCTTTTACTGACCCCCAACTCTGGCTGTTCCATTTACTGCATATTAAGGAAAAAAAAAAAAGAAGCAACAAATATGGTATATTGGTGAAGAAGAAGAAGAAAAAAGACGTTAAAATCGCATTTAGTTTGAGATTCTTTCTCGAGATGACCTGTCTTTGAGAATTCTCCTCTCCCGTGTGTGACATGCACATGTTTGTGAAAGACTTGAACTGACTAAAAAGAGAGCAGATGAATGTATTTTCCTCTCATCCTGTCTCCTCTCGAGAGCTGATAAAGGCACACTTTCAACACTCATGAAGTGTCTGTGTTTGACAGAAGCATCGTAAAGCTCTCACCAGAGCTTTGAGGCATAATCATGACACAATTAAGATAATTTCTCAACGACTGCTGGTGGCAAGGAAAGCAATTTTTACGCCTTGTAATCGAGTCAGGCTGTCAGATTAAGATACCAGGTGATTTAAGGGAAATTGTCTTGGCCAACTCTTTGGAGTGAGATCCAGGTGGCCTTGGATATCTCTTTGCCCACTGAGGTTGCCTGGAAGGTAATGCAGTTTTGATTTTGAAAATGAAAGAAACATTTTGGTGGTGGATTTGTGTCTCAGGGCATTTGTCACATTATTACCTGCCTCTGCTGCCATCTACTCCTGCATCTTATGACAAGAAAGAGCTGAGTGGCCTCTTATCTCGTCTCACTAGTTTTTTCCGTGTCTCCTTCTAATGTCTTTCACTTGCCATTCAATGACAAACTTTACATTCAACACATTCTGTATGAGGGTACCATATGTGGGGTTGCACATCTGAGCAAGATCCAGCTTCTTTTAGACCAAAAAAAAAAAAAAAAACATAAAAAAAACCCATTAATTACACAGACTGTTTCACGTTCATTACAAATAAAGTACACATTTTTGGACCTTAATGGTCAAGCAGGTAAATGTACAGGACACATATACAATACATTTGTGTTTGGGTTCTTAACTGTTCTTATTGTGTTTTATCAACCATTCCTATGTCCCTTATCTTTGATAAACACTCATTGGCTACCGCAAACAGTTAAAATGAAACAGTGCTATCATGAAGGTATGATGTTGTAGATTATGTGTAGATTATGAAGATTATGGATAAACAGATTTAGCCTTTGTTGAAATTCTTTTCTTTTTTGCACAAATTGATGTAATTTCTATTTGTGAGATTGCTGAGATCTCTGTGGGGGAATGATGTGCCTTCCATATGATTAAATGTACACAGCTGACAGCTCAGATTCCCTGATTACACTCACACAACGAAGGGCTGGCCAGACCCATCGGGTTCGTCCTTTGTCTCTCTGTTGTATCTGATGAAGGTAAAAGACTGAAATTAAGAAAAGTAAGGTCGAAGAATGCTGTGTAAAGTTCTTTCTTTTTGTAATAACAAAAAAAACCATTTTGCTTAGTCAGCACATTTTTATGGACATTTGCAGAAGTGTCACAAAATGGCATCTTTTTGGATTTACGGATTTACGCTCCAGGACGTCAGCTTTTCCATGTGTGTTCAAGGACAAGAAAATATCTGCATTTAAGAATACGGTCACACAGCATTTAGTGTGGCTGTGACAAAAGGATTGACTGCAACTTTTTACGTGTCCTGCCTCATCCTACAACATAAACTAGTCACAAAGTAGGAATCATTGTATTTGTGCTAAAAAACACAAACTACATTTTCTTTTGTAGCACCCAGCATGACGTTTTAAATAATCTATTTTAGTGAAAGTTTTTTTTTCGACATGTCCAGAATGCACCGCTGCCTTTCGCCCAAAGAGAGCCGGGATAGGCTCCCGCAGACTCTTTTCTGTGTGGAAGGCCCCTATATCCAGTCTTGTTAGTCTGGCATTCTTCACACAGTAAATTCTCCATCGATCAGTTTTTCAGGTGAATATTCCTTGTATTAGGCGCTTGTCATCCTGCCTGTGATTTCAGCACACATCTGTTCCCGCTATTCTTTTTCCTGTTTGGAGATTTCAAGCATTGGTTTGTCTTGCTGGTCTGCTCACCAGTCTCAGAAGTTGTTTCACAGTTGATTTCTCCAACTTGTAATAGCTCTCATTTGGCTTTTCTAGATTTTTTTTAAGGTAGTAGTGAATAATTACTGCAGAAGGGTTAGTCGGAGTTCAGATCAGCCTTTCTTTTGGCTGTTTTTTCATTAATAATCTTTAAACTTGATTTTGTTCGTCTGACTGCTCAAATCATGTTGATCCCTGAGACATGATTCTTGTCCAGGAAGTGGTCTAGTTCCAGGTTGAATTAACCTCAGTGACTAGGTGCTGTACTCGGTGAGTAGTCATACACACAAACCTGCAGAGAAACACCATCTGATGTCCAGCCTTGTCACATGATGTCAGGTGTAGGTGGGACAGGCACGTATGTTTGAGCACGTGGCGACTCTACAAACGTTTTCAGTGATGCCCGGCCAGGCGTTTGGGCAGGAGGCTGAGACGGCTCCCAGCTGGTGTCAACCCGGCCTTCAGAGGCTGCCATTAATGGACCCCTCGCTCAGCTTTCCAGAACACAGGGTGCACACGTCCTAACTTCATCACTGCAGCATGGGCAACATAGGTTAGTAGTTTAGGAATGATGTCCCAGGATTACCGTTTATAGCTCTGCCACTGGTCACACACCCAAAGCCCACAGGCCTAGATTTTACTGCAGGATAAGTAGAGAAGCTTTATCTGTCATGTGCACAGTTGTATATAAAACACTGGACAGTGAAAGAAGAGTTAGAAATAGTCACACTCCCGGACAAAAAGGCCGTCACACTGGTGCCTACCAGGAATGGCTTTTATCCAGCACATTTTCATGATCATCCCAGATTCAAGATCTCGGAGAACTAAACCAGTTTCTGAAATTCCTGGTTTTTTGGAATGCTGAGTACCAGCAATGGCGTCCAGACGAGCTCTCCGGGAGAGGTGCCCGGTGCAGTAAATCTGAAAGTTGCGGAAAATCTGAAACTTTTAGGATGTGCTTTTTCCTCGTGGTGTTGGGACAGGGGGTTGATCCAGTCTCCTGTCCTTAACAAAGGTGTACATGCAGAGTTCTTTGGAAGCTGGCCTGTCTGTCTCCGCGTCAAACATCCCCCTGTAGAAGAACAACCAATTACTGTACCCAGTGATACATTCAGGCGCTAGTTCTTGCATGGCGCCAGAAGGCTGCACTCCCAAGATGAAGCAGGCTGTAAATGAAAGCTACCACTGGTAGTCACTGCCATTGCTGCGGATTCTCTGAGTGCCCACAGGACTTGAGTGAACCCGAGACAGAGTAAATGGCAAATGTCTTGCACCTATATAGAGCCTTTTTAACCTTATCCAGGTTCTACAAAGCGCTTTACAATGTCTCTCATTTTGCTGTGGCACACTCACGCAGCAGCTCTCTCTCTCTCTGGAGAAACTCTTTTTACTGCTACACCAGTAAAAACAAGGGGACAGGTGCTGTCTCGGCACAGGTTTTCCCACAGGGCTGTTGTGACAGTGAAACTGACTTTTACTGTGGCCGATACATCCGACCCCTCAGATGTCATCTGTTACTCACCTGGAGGTGAAAACACATCTTGGTCCACAATAAAAGGGCATGTCATAAAGGGAAGTCTGCGCAGCATCATCCTCCAGCATGATTTATAGTGTTTACCATCTTGATGTGGCTGCGGGTCCACTCTGGCCTCCAGCAGCTGACCTCACCTACTCAGTAAGTATGTCTCTATCTTTGTTTCAAATGAATGGATGAGTGATAGACTATAAGAAGACCTTGATGCTAAACTGATGGTGATCCATTCATTTGAGCCAGATGTACAGAGAAACATCTGAAACATGCAAAGCAGCAGGTGCTGAGCACCAGGAGAGAAGGACACTGGTCTGTTCCAAGAGAAGCACTGATCAGATTGGATAAGAAGAGGACGGCTCGGAATTAGGGAGACAGCTTGAGATGCAAATGGGAAAAATAAAAATTTAAGGGTGATGGCCAAATTGTAATCAAAGGTTTAGCATTTGTTTTTGAGAAATTCTTTTGTTTGTGGTCCTCCAGTATTCAAATTTAGTGGAGAGAGTAGTGGTCAAAACCTTCTGTCCACTAGATGGCACTGATAGACTTGAATTTGATATTTCTTCAACCAGAACCTCCTGCTCCGACACGGTCCTGATCAGCTCATTTAGACTCCATCTCTGCTCATACCTAACATGGTTTTCAAGTCTGTGGACACAGTCAATATCATATTAAGGTAAAGAAGGGTTATGCTATAGAAGTACATATTACTTCCTACAGTTGTGTGTCAGTATTCACTTTATTTTACCCAAAGCAAATTACAAGTAAAAAAACCCCAAAACAACTTTACTACAGTAAGAACGGTTTACTAAACCACATTCAGCTTATCCATATAAAAATATCCATATTGTACATTTATTTGCACACCAGAATAAAAACACAGTTTGGACCAGTGATTTAATATAATTATGAAACAACAAAAATCCTAAAAACCATCAACAAGGAGTCGAATGTCAAAGGTATGACATTTGTTTAACTAAAAAAAAAAAAAAAAGCCCCTTTGCACTTGAGACCGGCATTTATCAATCAAACGATGAGACCAAACTAATTCATATTCTAGTGAGAAGCTTTCAGGATACACACACCAGGATCAGCTGTATGGAATTTCCTCAATGTTTCCCGTTGTTCTGTTGATGCAACATCGCTGACGTACCCCAAGATTTGAAGAAACCAGAGAATGGCCGGTCCACATAGCGTCAGTAGTCCACCATGTCAGTACTTCTACAGCTACAGAGGGTGAGAGAAACCCGGCGGCAATGGCGGGAACGCTTTTATGGTGATCAGCAGGGGTGATTTGTGGCAAGAATTTTCTTCCTTATCTACTTTCTTCCATCAAAATGTCAAAAAAAAATAAAAAAAATGCCGTCACCAAAATACACATTCCTCATGCTTTGGTCCTGATGTTTGGAGTTTATCTCCACAACATTATTATTCTGCTTTTTGTTGTTGGTTTTAACAGATTCTTCTACACAAACTACTCTGTTAATGACGATCCTCTGTTTAAATGTATCCATTCATGTGGTTTGAACTGGGGCTTCAACAGGTTGAGAACTGCCGTGTAAAACCAACTGAAAGTGTCAAGATCAGACGAAGTCGGCCTCTGCTTGCCTCTCAGCCGCCGCATGAAGTCGTCATGTGTAATCTGGCTCTGGATCAACGCGCTGTTCCAAAACACACCTGGGTTTTGTTTTTAAACCATTTCTTTAACCTCATAAACAAAACAAAGAGGGGTTGGGGGAGTGTTCTGAAGAAGAAAAGGTGTTAGCACTCTCCTGCGTGCTCGAGCTCGCTGCCGCCGCCGCCGCCGCCGCTGCTGCTCATTGCTCAGCCTGGTTTTTGAGACAAACCTTACCACAACAGCCTGATGTACTGACAGGCCGCCACACAACATATCTGCTACTGAATCTCAAGCTAAAACTTTCGATGCCACTTTCTTGCGGGTGCTAAAGGAACTGGACTTTCAAGGACCCCTGCTTTTTTTTGTTGCTGCACATGTTGACACACTTTTGCACCTACACATGTTTTGGCTTCTGAATCTTTATATCATTCTGTTTCCTTTGTAATAAACCTTTCCAGGCCCGGAGATCCTGCAAAGAGTTCATGCTAGCCTGTGATGGAAAAAAAGACTGCAGGAAAGGGGATCTGCTGAGGCGCTCTCGCACAATGACATTGTCTGAACTACAGCCTCCACGACTTGGCGTGCCTCAGTGACAGCGCTTTAGTGTTTCCTGTCAAACGGAGCGTTGTTGCTTTTGGTTCTCTTTAAGTGTCTAGACAGTGGTTTTCCTGCTCCGTTGGTTCTCTTGGATTGAGGCCAAATCTTCACTCCTGGAGGTGATAAGACTCTTATCTTGCTGTTAGAGGGCCTAGAAACTGGAGCAGAGCTCAAGTGAGTGTCACTCAGGTGGGAGTGTGGGCACCTTTAAGAGGGTTAGTCAGCCGACTCCTGTGAAAACATCAGACCTGCATATTTGCTTTGAATCATCCTTTAAAGGTTTATTTGAAATCAGAAGGTGACATTTTTACCATCTCTTCTGTGCGTATGAAAAGAAAAGAAAACATTTTTAATTCTATTCTCCATGATCTCTTTAGAATACATGGGTATTATTTATTTCATGCGTATCATTGTTATGTGAGCCATTCTGTGTTAACAATACACTGAATAGTAATAATAATAAGAATCATTCGAAGTTGCCCAGTATACAAATATGCAAGAAAACTTTCTGAATTATAAATCCCATGAAACAGCTCATAAAGAATGCAAAACAACTGTCTCCAAAGGGAGCTATTTACTTTGCAGCACCAAACCGATAAATTATGAGATTGAGGTCATCCACTGACGTACAATGAACAGCCTACATTCTTCCTGACAAGAGGGTAAGAGGGTAATACAACAACTATTCAAACACTTTCCTTTATGCTTGTCTTTGCTGGAAAAATATTTGTTGGGAAAAAGTCCAAGGTCCCTGAAGTAAAAATCAGTCCATGGATTGTATGTTGGTCCTTGTTTGAAGTCCATTGTGGCTATATTCCCCAGCCAGGTAACACAAGAATGCCGCTTTTATTCTCGGCATAGTTGATCCACAATATTGGCAAATGGTCCTTAATTTCTCTCCATGCAAGGTAACTCTCCAGCTTGAAGTAATTCAGACTCTTTTCTTTTCATTTTGAATGGCTGGCTTGTGTAGCAAAATGAAAAAGATTCAATAGATGCGGATGATTAATTCAAGGCAAACAGACTAAGACTTTAGCATGAGAAGCATGACTGTATTCTTCTCCGAAGGACACGTTATTTTCTACAACACAAGGCAAAATCTATGGCTGCTCAAATCATTCTGTGGCGCACAAAAGACATTGAAGTGATAAAAGGAAGAGAGGGGAGTTTGTCAGAAACCACAGATAGGCCCAATGTTCGACCGATTACAACGGTAAGTAAATTTCAAAGCTGATAGCCTTGCGGTCTATTTGGGGCTATTTGAGACTTGGGATGGTGATCTGGATGTAAATTTAGCCTCAAATCTGTTCTTTTAAAAAAAAGAACCTTTTTTTTTTTCAGATTTAAAATGAATTACATGATGAATTAACGGTGCGTTTTAACCACCTTTTCATTGCCATTCATTTCATTAAAGAATTGATTTGGTGAGATAACCAGCAAATTAGACTCAATTTGACGGCTTTCAGAAGTCACTATTTTTCTCCTGAACGCTCCCGCTCCGTTTCTCTCATATAACTGTAGTGTTTTGATGCTTCAGCAGCTCTGACATTTGATGGTGCAGGCTGTCGGGCCTTGTCTTGGATTAAGGGCAGGCATCAGGCAGACACATGTCCTTTCTACTTTTGTAATGGTTGTTTTTTTTTTTTTTTTATCTGAGTGAAATATAATTTTTATCTCACTTCATTCAGAATGACAGTTCCTCAAAATCGCTCCACACCAAGGGATATTCATTACTTTTTGTAGACCTGCCTGGGTAGCCCGTCAACTTTTCATCTCCCTTCATCTCTCATCTATTTCACTCTCTCAGAAAGCAGCCTGTTTTTTTTTTCTTCATATATATATATTTTTTTCCTCTGCTTTACTTTGCTATGACCTTCCTACTTATATTGCTTGGCTTGTGTTATTCACAGTTTGAGATTTACAGAGAATAATATTGCACCACAGGATTTCCCACACTCTTAGGTGCCCAATAACTTGTGACAGAATTTCTGTGACCTGGGCGTCTGTATTTTCCCAGCTTAGGTGAAGGTGATGGGTGGCTCTAGTTTTCATCTAGCCGCCCTGAACAAAATGCTCAGCCTGTCATGTGTAGCTAAAATTGCACGCTCTGCTCACACGAGTCGATTCATTCAAGAAAGTACAATAGAAAAGCATATTTTTGCAGCTTTTATAAACCAATCAAAGGCACCGCCAACGGACTGAACAGGATTGTATGTTTGTTTGTGTTGGTTGCGCGTTTTGCAGGCCGAAAGAGGAATAAGAGGTCAGCATGACAAGCCCAGCTGGAGCCGCATCACTCGCAAATGTGGACTCTAATAACAGCTGTAATGGATGATGGAAAAACTCTCTCTACTTTGTACTTTATTTAAGACATTGAGCACTTGTTTCCTGCCTTGTCACCAAAACACAAAAAAAAAAAATGTATAAAAGGAGATGTGCCCAAGTAGACCTTATTCAAGTTTCTTTTCCTCTATTTGGCAAATAGAGGCTTTCACATTGCCACTTTTCATTTGCGGCACATAATAGTGTCTGGAACTCTCCGTGGTCCATTGTCATCTACAGGACTGGTTGTCCATTTGGAACATCTAAAATACTGGGAGGGCTTTAATCTTTCTTCATTATTTTCCAATTTTGGATAAATGTGCTCATAATACCTCCCTCCTCCTGTAATGAAACTCTTTGACACTCTCCAATCCCTCCTTTTTTCCTCACCACACTTTTCACCTGCTTTCATCTTTTACACACGACAAATAAGTAGTCCAAGTACATGGTCAAAATCTGGAGATAGAAGGATAATTGAGTCAATAAATATTAGGGTCATGGTAAGATTATCGTTAGGGCCTGTTCAGGAGGTCTTTAGTCTAAAATCATTGGCAGTATTACCATATTTTTATTATTTGCCACAACAGGGAGAATTGACCCAGGAAGGGCTACTTTGAAAAGCTATGATTGTGTGGACAGTTAACAGGACAGCTAAGGTCACACTGCGACAGTTTGCCCACTATAGCATTTTTTTATTTTATTTTATTTTATTTTTTTAACGGCTGCATCTTTCTAATGCAACTTGCAACTACTGTGCAATTTATTTTTTATATCTGAGATGGAAAAATTGAACAAGTATGACCATTCAAATTCTGACACAGATTGCATTATGATGTGAAAATTTGTATAATTTGTGGCATGCTCAGTGAAAATAGGCCACATGAAATATCTATATGCCTTGATCTGACCCCAGAGTGTTGTGACTGTGACAGATGTGATTGGCCACAAGTACTGCGCACATCAGCCGGAACGCCCGGAGCTCTCAGTGTTGGTCACCAGCACGTAGCTGCTGCCTAGAACAGAATATTAAATAAAAAAAATTAAAAAAAATTACAAAAGGCAGAATGGTATTTTTGATTGAGGACATATGCTGCAATTTCACAAAATAAAGGTTGGGCAGTGCACATGAAAACCGGGATGTATCTTTACATGCTTCTCTACTGTAAATACGTGGTGGCAGTGATTAGCTGTCTTTATCCAACCTGAGGTGGGTGGGTGTGGGGGTGTAGGGGTGACAGCTAAGAGCTGATACTGTTCCATGTCCTGGAAGTAGGTGTTTGGAAACAGACTGCAAAGGAACCTTCAGCAGATGCTCATTGAATGGCCGTGTCAGCCATGTATATCAAATAACTGTATGCTGATATGGTTATCATGCTGAGTTTCACTGTGACATGCACAAATGGGACATTATCGTATCGTTTGCATGTAATGGAGGGTAACTTTCAATCACCAAACATGCTTTTGCTCAATATACAGAAAATATATACATGAAAATTGCAACTAGTTTTAAAAGTTGTAACTAATAAGTTAAAGGGCAAGTGGATAATTTGCTGTAAAATCTGGAACTCCATCTTGTCAGAAAGGTTTTTAAATTGAGTTTCTTAAGAAAATAAATATATAAACACATTTATTTATTTTCCCAAGTCAAATTTAAATAGGATTTTGATTAAAATAGTTCTTCAAACAATGTAATTTCTAACTGCAGCTAAAAAACCCCAGCTGACCTTGTTTTGAAATCTGTTTGACAAGTGGGGAGTTTTGTGTTTGTCTCCGTCTGTTGGAGGTTCACACTGATGGCTTGTAATGAGAAATGCTTCTGCACTGAATCCTTCCAGAGAAAATGCGCCACGTTTGCTGTAGTGATCCCTAATAAATGTGTTGTGTCAACATAAAACACTTGGCATATATCCAGTGTCTGCTACAGTGAAGGAATATATGCTCATTTATTTGAATAAACAAAGTGAGTCAGACTGCAGAAATTTAGTGCTGACATTTCTGTTTTAAATATATAAGCAAACAGTGTGTGTGTGTGTGTGTGTGTGTGTGTGTGTGTGTGTGTGTGTGTATTGTGTGTGTGTGTAAGGGAGTTTCTGTGCCTCAGACCTTGTTAAAACTTGTGTGCAAATATTTCAAAAGTAAGTTAAATCGGTTTACTGTTTAAACTTCTCAACTAAAGTTTTAAATAATATATAGTAAATACATAAATCATAGTAGAACTAGTGCATGTTTTTTTTTTTATAAAACTATGCCTGAAATATGCACTGCAGCAATGGTTTTACTAAATCCTAAAATTTTGTGGCTCAGGCAGACGATGAAAACGGCTTCTTTTCCTCAGAGATGTGTGAGGACTTCTTATGTTCAGGCATTCCCAGCAGCTAAATCTGAGGTGACGGGCAGGTTTGCTGATTTTGTTGGAGAACACGTCATAATAATAATTATCACCTAAATCCTGCGGCTCAGTTGGTGGAGGGAGAGAGCCACTTTAGAGACGTCTAATGAGTTCTGGCTTGGGTTTTGTAAGGGGCTAAGAAAACCACAACCGTGAGCTGAAGACATTAGAGTTAACGTGCTCTGCCAGTTCTCCATCCACGAGCTGCTGCCTGACACGGCTGTTTACACCCGTGGAGTTTACAGCTTCTGGCGTTTGGATCCGTGAGACAAATCTAAGCACAGCTTTACGTTTAGACTCACAGTTCATTTCTCACGCCATTAGTCAAATAAATGAAACAATTGGTGTTTTATTTCATCTTTATTTATTTATTTGTAGTTAAAAGTAATTTGCCTTGATTTGAAATGCTTAAAATGTACATAATTAAACTGTAATGACTTGATATTAGGTTGCTATCCCTTCTCCTAACATTTAACACATTTATTAAGATTAATTACAGTTAGCAAATCTTTTGCAGAGATTTCTGTGGACTATTCTTTAGTTGTTGTATGTGATTATCTTATGTGTTTCTGTGAAAATGTAAATGTCTGTTCATGCTGTCCAGAGACTTGTTTATCAGCCATTAAAGATGATCTTTTCAGTTTACTATAAGTGCAACTTTTTGTGTTACTGAGACTTTTTTATCATGAAATTTTTATTTAGGTTTTGAACAAAGAGAAATATAAATTTCAAACTTGTGAAAACCCTTGTTGGATGGATGACTAATGGGTCGAGGCGAGTCGAGTCGAGTCGAGTCACGGCGAGAGAAGGCCAGTCGAGTTGAGTTGAGTTGAGTCGAGTCGAGTCGAGTCGAGTCGAGTCACGGCGAGAGAAGGCCAGTCGAGTTGAGTCGAGTCGAGGCGAGTCGAGGTGAGTCGAGTCACGGCAAAGCTGGTCGAGGTGAGTAATTTCGAGACGAAACGAGTTGACACGAGATGAGTAGAGTCAAGGCGAGAGAAGGCCAGTCGAGTTGATTGGGTAGAGTCGAGTCGAGGTGAGTCGAGGTGAGTCAAGGCGAGTCGAGTCGAGGCGAGCCAAGTTGAGCCTAGTCGAGTTGATTGAGTAGAGTCGAGTCGAGGCGAGCCAAGTTGAGCCTAGTCGAGTTGATTGAGTAGAGTCGAGTCGAGGCGAGCCAAGTTGAGCCTGGTCGAGTTGATGCAATTTGAGTCTCGGCGAGTAGAGTCAAGGATGGTCAAGTGGAATAGCTTGTTTAAATGCAGTTCTTTATGATACACCGTCGACATTATTATTATTATTTCCCCTGAACCTGATGTTTAACATAGTCACTACACAGTACTGTCATGTGGGTGTTTGTGAGCCTCACAATTTCATTAAAAACAGTTGACAGAAAATACTCATAAAATATTATAAAACTAGTGAATCAATTTAAAAAGCTGCTTAAAAAAGTAAACATATATTACTGTCGAACAATGAAAATCTTGCTGCTTTGGGTGAAAATGTATAAACAAGTACCTTAGTAGAGACAAGCTGTCCTTATTTTGCTTCGTACGGGCTGGAAGGCGAGTTTGGGAAGCCACAAGTCGAGTCCCTGGTACTGATCAATAATCCTACCGTTTCTTCACAGTCATCCTCTGAGCACAAGGCCAGTCAATCTGACTCTTTTCTTCTTAAAAGTCTTGCAAATGGAACATTTCAGGTTTTCCAGTTTATTTGTGAAAACATTTTAATTATACAGCATTTGAGACAAAACACATCTTAGCTTAAAATAATGTCTCTGTTGATTTTTTTTTATCTAACTAGAATCAGGTCTACGTTCACACGTTTAGCCACAAACACATTCGACCCACCACCTGCCCTTCATGCTTGGTTGCTCAGCTGTTCAATGAAGCACTTTGCAGACCACAAACTCCAATATTAAACGGCTCTGCCCTATTTCTTTTTATTTTTTTCATTTGTTGAATTTGTGCTGGCAGCTCCCCTGTCACTAACTGTAAGCAGCAAAACATTTAAAAGAAGCTACACAGAGTAAACGTCTGCACTCTTGTGGTGCGTCAGTAATTGTGGGATCACTTTTAGGTGTACAGTACTGAGCAGAAATCTTTACATACCCCTCATCTTGCTGCTGGACTGAATATCCATATTTATTTTTCATTTTCTTTATCACGTTACGAACAGAAAATACAGCATATGACAAGTTGATCAGTATATGACATTTTGCACATTTTGTTAGTTTCTATTAATCAATATTGACATACACAATGATTATAAACCAACTAGGCTGTGAAGGTAAAACCCCACAATGTTCAGAATGAAGCAAAAGTCAGAATTCAGTGTCACCTTGTTCAGAGCTCACATTTAAGGAGCCTGTCCTGTACTTATGTTTGCAATGACATTTAGGATATAAAGCAAAGTCAGGCTTAAGAGACTCAAGTTCCTGAAGTTTCCGCTTGATTCTTAAAGACGATGTCATTACAGCTTTGATTAAACAACATGCATTGTACTTTGCACAGCACCGGACCTCAATGGTGATCATAGCTTGGATTAAAAGGAAGCATTAATGTCCTACAGATCCGTGTTAATTTGTCGTGAACTGCATCTCCCAGCAAAGCAGGATAAAGCACGTGCACGCTCACATTTACACCAGCTCACACGGTGGTGTCTGTCACTGTACATATGTAAAAACATGTGCATGGCGCTTATGGACGCTTATAATGCCGTCACACAAAAGATGAGGTATTTATTATCAGCGCAATAAAAGGGTAAAGTTGAATCTCATAAAATGAAAGCTGATGTGAGACAAGCAGAGTGAGCAAATGTGGGGAAAACTGTTTTGACTTAACCATTCACTGAAAAAAAGAAGAAAAAAAAGAAGAAAAATCTGAATTTCTGGGTCCTAATCTTTCGCTCCAAGCACTGCACTGCTAAGCTCTGGTTCGGGATGACAGGTCCCCCACCTGGACAAGCTTGGACAATGTCTCTGCTATGTCTCATTTCTTTGGGAACACTGCTGCACAGACAGCTAATCACGTCCGGAACCAAAGGCACCTGCCCTATCTGCCTCTACATTTGGTTGGGAATCTTTAAAGAGGCTAAACCTCACTTTCATGCTTGTCTTTTATTCACGGTAAGTGCTTATCGAAACCGAGCTGTTGCCACTGCCCCATCTTCCCTCCCACAAGCTCTCAGAATGCTTGACGTAAGTACAGCCAATCTGGGTAAATACGAATCTCTCCTTGCTGTCACTGCTGGCATATTATGCCCCTGAGGGAACATTCTTTTCATAATATCATAAGCTGCTTAGCGGTGTGCTTCTATTTAAGGCATACATATTAATAGCTATAAGGAAATCATATTTAAACTGTTCCCTGCAATCAATGTCTTTGGGTTTGCTGTTATACTTTGTATAAGAAGGTGCTAATAACTTGAAGGCACTTACACTGGGCAATCTAATCCCTTTGTATGATAAAGACTCGTCTTGGCAGGAGAGTGTGCCAGATCATAGGACAAGGTGCTGCAGAGGTTTAGTCCCTCAAATCACAACCTCGCTCTTTTTCCCCTCCCCTTTTTTGCTGAGAAATACAAGCAATTTGAAACCGGGCAGTCCAAGTTACTGCACTAATACAAGAAGTTGTGTGATGCGCGTGACAAAAGCTGATTCAAACCTTTCTGAGAAAAGAGATGCCGCCTTGCTGTGGCCTCCTCCATGCTTGTGGCAGATGAAATTATGGTAAATGGGGATTTGGGGAAAAAGGTGAGAACAAAACAAGGTTTGGAAATACGGCTGCAGCTATCAGATATTTTACAGACTGAAAAAATCATGTGTATGATTTATTAACAGACAAACAAAAAACACAGCGAGTACTGTCACATACTCCAAATTATTTGTTCCTAATCTGAATAAATAATTTTGATTTTAGAAAACAAAAAAGAAAGCAGATTAAACTGTGTTAAATAGTGATGATAAATTATATTGGTAGTAAACACAGGCATTTACTGCTAATTTAAAATATGGCTTGTGCAGAATTATGACAAAAAATGTTATTTCTTTGAGACAGATCATGCTCCTCTTTCTGCAATGCAAGAAACAGGTATTCGGGCTTATTTTTTATTTGTAAAATTTTGCAAAAGTAATTCTTTTGTTGACAGATTGAGGGTCCACCTTTGTGAGTGTGTTTCTATCTAAATAAATCTACGCAACAGGACTCAGAGGAGTCTCTGAGATCTAAGAATTTATTGGGGACCTATCATTTTTTTTTCTTTTCTTTTTCCCTATGATAATGCCGGTAATATCCTCTATAATCTACAAATATCCCCAAAGCTCAAAAGCTTCTACTAAGTGACCGTAATATCCAGTCAAAATCAGTTTTATGTATCTTATATCATTGTGACGTTGTAATCAGCATAGACACTTTGAAACATATTGTGGTGGGGGAAGGGTGGATGTTTACTACACAGTCAGTGGAAGGGATCTTAGGGAGCTCACAGAGGTGGTGGTGATGTAGCAGCGGAGGAGATGGAGGAAGTTTCATCCGGACACATCTCAGGTCCATCAAACGTTAGTGGCTGGAGTTTTACGTAAAGTGGTGGACACTGACCAAAATTATCCTAATCAACAAAGAAATGCTTCCAAGTGGGTAGTTCTGATGAGGAAAAAAAAAAGCAAGCACTGAAAAAGTTTTGTAAGGAGACACATTTATCGTTAAAACAGAATTCAGACAAAAACAGCGTGAAGACGGCAGGCTGTTTGCCGGTGAGGCCTGAAGCAGGACCTCCATCGTCCAGCAGGGGGTGCTGGCTCACAGGGCTTCCGGTGCTGAGCTGGAGGAAGAATTTGGAGCTGGTTGCTGGGGCACAGCTCTCTGAGCCCAGATGAGTGCTTCAATTGTAGGGATGTTTTCCTCTAAGCCTGTGGTTGACAGCAACACAGTGCACTTATTTAAAGCAATTTCAAACATGTCTTGTCTGACAACTTTTAAATCCTCCTTAACACCCCGTAACAGCCACGAGTTTACTGTCAGAATTAAAGAAGAGAATTCTCAAAGGCAGAGAAATTATCACGTTCATTTTGTTCGGTGTCGTTGTTTAAAAAGGACATGGCAGGGATGTTTACCTAGGGATGAATATATTATTACCATTTCGGTACACAGTGTTTTTTATGTTGGAGAACAGGCTCTTCAAAAGTTTAACTTATATTTTTTAATTGCTGCCATTAAAGCTAAAGGAATAAATGGAAATCTGAGCCCTCGAGTCTTTCAGAGAAAAAAAAGACAAAAAAAACTCACAGAAGATTTTTATTAAAAAAAAAAGAAAGACCTTTTTATAAATTGTATAAAAAGACAGAAACATTTGCTGGAAACAATTACATTTCCTTTTTTCACTTCATCCTTAAAACAAACCCATAATAATAAAAATAACAAAAAAAAAAAAAACAACATAATTTGCAAAGCCTTTTCCTTTTTCAGCCACATTATCTAGATTGTTGTATTTGCCCGTGCTGTATTCCATCCTGGTTGCACCTTTTGTGTTTATTGCAGTTACCACTCAACAAAGCATTTATTTACATTAAGACATAGGGGAACAATTCAAGGCCTGCCTCAGCATCGGCTCATGTCGTGCCTGCAAAGATGAGCTTTTCCTGCTCAGATTCCACACATTCTTTATCAGTCTAAGAAGAAGAAGAAGAAGAGAGAAAAAAACAAATCAACAAATGTAACAATCTTCCCCCTGTCCTCCTTGTGATTGCATGTTAGGGACTGGGGTGATAAGCACACTGGTACGTGTTGTTGCTGTGTGAAAGACACCCTTTATCGGCTCATACCTCTGACTTGTGCTTAGTCTAGTCAGCCAGAGAAATATGACGGAAATCTGATATGGGTATGGTCCCATCTCAACATCAACGCAAGTGCACGCCTAGCAAGCCAATGTTTATGCTTCCCGCGCCTTGTGTTCGCAGGGGAAAAATGTCAATAGAGTGTCACGGGGAGCATCTTGATCATCAATGACATGGTTTCTTATGACCTATAAAGAAAGTGTAAGAGCATTTGGTACATAAAAACAAATACAAAATAATATTAATAAAGAAAAGAAAGTGAGTAAATGCCTATGTGGGTGGTTTTGTACGTTTTTGAAGCTTGTTCTTGATGATTTGTAGATAGTTATGTGTATCTGTGCATGTTTTGTTGGGTCAAACAGTTGAAAGGCTGCAACACTGTAAGTTCGGGACTGGAGGTCTCGACTTCATAGCACAAGTCTTGTCCTTTCCTCCTCAACAGGACCCAGTTTTCACGCTGCCAGAACACAACATTACGTAAAGTGAAACTGGCACATATCCAGGTGTGATTGGGCCAATAAACCTTTCATGTTTTAGATAGATCTTTTTATATGGAATATGCTGATTGATGGTTGCTTGATATTTTTCTTACCTATTGTTTTTTCCTTCCTCGATAAATTCTCAAATGTTATCGCATCACCATATCTGCCCGTGGCCATTGCACCTCTCCTCTCCTCTCCTCGCCTGACTTTGCATGGTCTCTTTGAGCACCTTTTGATTTCCTGGCTCTTTCGAGGTTTGCCAAAAACGACTAAGGGGGTCTCAGAGAAGCAGAGAACAAAGACATTTGTTTCCAGCTATACTGCCACCATCAACAGCAACATCTTGCTTGTTAGCTGTGCAGAGCGAATGGGAATGTGGATAGGGGTATTTGAAGGTGGAAGAAAGAAGATGCTATCCGGGCTAAATGAGGGAAGATTCACACAGTATAATGAAGGCTGGACCCATGGCTTCACAGCTGATGTGTATCTAAAAAGGCCTAGTAAATACTGTTTCGGAACAGAAGACTTTATCTGCAGATATACATATCCCCTGCAACCACTGCCCCCCACATGAGGGCGAGAGCTATCTTTTGGATCACCTTTATTCTTGCTTTTTTATCTGAAAGGATGAAAAAAAAAAGTGAGACCTTAGTTTAACTCTTAAAGAGTTTGTGCAGAGGAAGAGTTGACAGAGTAAAAACGCAAAGTCAATCCTGCAGATTTAGAAACAAAAGTTTCTAAAAGCAGGTGATCCTTTTCTGAAAGCTTTGTGTCACTGTTTGCTCTGCAAACTTCATAGTAAACACCGCATCACTTGATTTTTAACTCAACCACAAGCTTGACTTGAAGAATGTTAATCAACAGAATGATTAATTAGACTTTGATTGACATAAACAGATGCGGGGTGGGGATGTGTGTGTGTGTGTGTGTGTGTGTGTGTGGGGGGGGGGGGGTCTTTAAATCAGACCAAGGCTGAGATGTTTATGGGACAGCTGATCCTTTAAAAGCAAAATGAATCGAAATACTGTGTATGGAAGGGATCTATAGCCGACACATCGTAGCAATCAAATAATGATGTCACACTGATTCCCAAACACACATATGTTCAGGGTTGCTGCTGTGCAGAGGGAGGGTGCAGACAGCCTCGTAGCTGGCGATATTACTTTAAACCCTTGGTGGAGGGTGTCACTCCAATGTGCATAGTTATTCCAATGATTCCTATGTCACACTGAACCGACGGTATATGAAGTCTGTGTTGTCAAATGTTTGTGTAATAGAATAACAGACTTATTCTGAGTCAAGCAAACTAATATATATATATATATTATATCAACATAAATACACACATATATATATATATGTATACACACACACACACACATATATATATATATATATATATAATATATATATATATATATATATATATATATATATATATATATATATATATATATATATATACACACATATATATATATATATATATATATATATATATATATACACATATACACACACATATATATATATATAATATATATTATATCAACATAAATACACACATATATATATGTATAACACACACACACACACACATATATATATATATATATATATATATATATATATATATATATATATATATATATATATATATATATATATATATATATATATATATATATATATATAAAGTGAGCTTTGTGACACAGAAATCTTGACTAAAGCCTAAAGTTACACTGCTGAACCACACATTTTGCATTTTAAGCCCCTGGTCTCTGTATCCTAAGGTGGTTGCGGAACGCTTTCAAGTATTGGAATTTAATCCACACCCGGCTAGATAGCTTTATATCCACAATCTAATGATATTTTTAAATACAATATACTTCAATTTGATGTGTCAATGACAGTAAATGGTTCACAGGACACTTGAACAGGTGATCTCATGGATCTAATTTTGTAAGCTGTACCAGCAGAGGGGAGAAATCCCGTTTCCATAACCTTGGCGAGGGCTACTGCCACTGACTTTAAAGGTCACGGCACTGTGATAACGACAGCTAAAAAGACAATTGTCAGAGACCAAGTGAGGAGCTACAAGCTGTGGACACCAGGGAGGCCAGCTTGCAAGAACAGATCAAAGTGAACTTTGAGGAAAAGAACAGGTGGAAGTGGAAATAAATACATCTGGCTCTGGAACGCAGGGACAAGATGGAGAGTGCTGCGATGAAGAACAAGGAGTACAAAAAGGGAGGTCAATATAAATTCTAACAGGACTTGGCCTCAGTTGGGGACACCAGGGTCCAAGGTTTTCAATATGTTTGTCCACTCCACACCCATGCAGTTCACCTAATTACCGTCGGTTGGAGCAGATGGACGACCTTCTCGAGTCTGGTTCTCCCAGAGGTTCTTTTTTTTCTTTCCACAGTCGCCTGGTGCTTGGTCAGGACAGAGCATTGTATCGAAAAAAGGCTTGTGATGATTTTGAGCTATATTTCTGAATTAAGTTAATTACGTGAAAGTTAAATTTAATTTTTCTAACTTGCTCGGCAGGGCGGTGCCTTAGTGGTTACCACTGTTGCCTTACAGCAAGAAGGTTCCTGGTTCGACTCCTGAACCTGGCAGGAGCATGTGTGTGTTTTCTCTGGGTGCTTCCTCCCACAGTCCAAAAACATGCCTGTTAAGTTGAGTGATGACTTTTTGACAAACAGACTGATGCTCAGTGGCGGTCTTACACCTGGTGGTTTGAAATCACAACTGTAACCCACAAGGTGTGGAAACGACACACCTAGATAATGAGTAAACCTGGGCAATCCCTTTGAGGCTTTGTGGAAATCACAGTTTTAGTTGCAAAGAGCCATCAAGCAAACACAGGCCATACCTGAGACGGTGCAGGTTGTGTGTCCACTGCGGAAAAGATTGTTTCCTTTTCTCCCGTCAATGGAATTGAGCTATAGTGAAGGAGGTGGAAAAAAAAATTAGAAAAAGGTCAGCTGGATGTGAAGCTCCTATTATCTGCAATCTTTCCTGGCTTCCATAAGCAGCTTGTTTCTGAGCTGCAACCTAGCCAAGCATGAAGAGAATATAATTTCAGCCAATCTTCAGGCAGCATGGGTGCACAGAAAGCCATTGTAAGGCTAGCAAAATAGTCACAATAGAGTCACTGGCCTTTCTGATAAAGATCTGCATGGGTAATGCCAGGACAGCAATGAAGGCAATTTTGCTTCCTCACATTTAACTCAACTCCCTCTTTCTGACCACTGTCCCCTGGCAAAGAAAGTGATGCGTGGCAGGTTTTATTGTGTATAATTATGAGTGGTTAAGCACAGTGAGCTATTAGGCTTTTTTTCACACTTTGCTGGCAGCTCATGCTGAGCTTTGCTTGTTTTATAGACTCACTATTTTTGATCTCTTTTACAAGGCCTCACGGGGCCACAAAGAACCGCCTCTTAGAAATCAACATGTTAAAACATAGAACAAGCACATTTGTATTGTTAGACATTTTGCTCCGTATTCATAGCAGTCAGTTTGGTAAATAGAGAGGTGTTTTTTAGGTTTTATGATCCAGGAAAACTTTAAAAAACAGACAGTTCATCATAGTGTATAATTTAAACAAATGTCTCTGACTACAAATAAAGTTTCATATGTTTATATGCTTTGCATTCATAAAGTATAATATATAGAGCTTGTATTTATTTCATCAAACAAGAATTTTGCTAACTCATTTTAAGAAAGAAGGAAAATACCATTTCCATGCTGGGTAGAAGGTAAATAAAGTGGTTTTAATTTAAAATGCTGCCACAATACAGTGAAATTCAGTGCCATCGACCAATACTTTTTAAAATCAGAAACTCCATGTTTCTTCAAAGAGACATAGACGGTAGAGATATTGCTCAAATGTAGAGTTTATTTAATGTTAAACCACAGAAAAAGCAAGTCCTGCGTTCTAAACAATGATAAACATTGTTTTTCTTTATAACCTAAAACCATGAACATGGAAAGGCATTTTAGAAACTGGATAATATGCAATGTGCATGCAATGTAAGTAGTTGTTGGTACGCAGCATGGTAGCGTAAAAA
This sequence comes from Xenentodon cancila, assembly GCA_014839995.1. Lineage (NCBI taxonomy): Eukaryota > Metazoa > Chordata > Actinopteri > Beloniformes > Belonidae > Xenentodon > Xenentodon cancila. Next base: position 24,987,167 of record CM026206.1, read on the forward strand.
CAACATCACTTGGCTGCTCTGAGCAGCTCGGCTATAGTGGCACATTGCATTATGGGATATGTATATAATGGGAGCTACAATGGTCAGAAGTAGCAAACCATCAAGGAACCTCTCGTAGACCCACACTGTCCAGTTTTTAACATATTGCAATCTATGTACAACGTTAGTGGCAAAACCAGCATGCACATTTAGGCACTAAAGGTGCTTGTTTAGCTTCAGTAATTAGAACTACTGGCGTAGAGTTATTGGCTTAAATGCTTTATGTTACAATACTTTTGTCACTGGGTGACACATATTCAAGAGATTACAAATTCAACAGCTCCAAGTGGAGTATCTTTGAATATTTTGTATGTAAAAATTGGGACAAAATTAAATTATATTAGGTTCAGTCTGATAAAATATAATCTTCTATGGTCCTTTTATTTATTTATATTTGAATGAGCAATTTGGCAGATAAAATGTAAGAACAGGTAGTTACCCATTAATGACTAAGAATGCTTACGTTCCTAAAAGCATTAATTTAGGTTCATAATGCCCTGAAACTAATATGGCATGAAATAGTCACTGTAATAATAAATAATTGTCATAAAAGAGGAAGCATTGTTTTATTGTAACACTAGTATTGTAGGATCAGACTTAACTTTTTTTTAAATTTCAATATATGATGCATTAATGATCCTTTGCAGTCAAAAAGCGTTTCATTTAATTGCCACATTTCTGAATTAAACATTGATGTGACATTGTCCTCAGACAGGAGACTGACAGGTGTTTGTTCTAGAAGGAGATAAACACAACTTATTCTTTCACAGAAAGAAGCAAATGTTGCAGATACACAGTTCGACCGATCACACCAGCTATACAACAGATAAAGAACCCCTGTGCAAATGGGTCGTGATAAATTTAGAGCAGCTCTACAAAAGCATATTTTCTCAGATTAGCCGTGTAAAGAGGGCCGTAATTAAAATGTATCTGACGTTACACAGGCCCAAGTTAAAGTCTAATAAAAGAGAAGCTGCACATACAAAGCTGATCTATAATTGCAGCTTTCTTTTCAAAGTCAAAGGGTAGCCGAGAAACAAATGACGGCTGATTTACTTTGAGGGTAATAGAACAAGCAGAAAAACTTATCAGCTTACTGTATGTTTCCAGAAGTTTCTTACACCAGCCTTGTGAGTGGAAGTTCAGGTAACACGTTGGAAAGCCTGCCAGCATGATCAGGGTTTTATTTTTTTGGTAAAGAAGTAATCAAAAATCCATGTAATCTCATGGACGCGTTAGAGCGTCTTCTCTAACGTGGCGAAACAAAAATACTAGTGCTCCTCAGGCACAACATTCCAGCATCCAGGTTGAAGCTGATCCGGTAGGACCAAATATTGCAGTTCACCCACTGACCACTGGGGGCTGGCTCACAGGGCGGGTCAGTCTCCACTGACCCTCACGTCAAGATGTTCAACTTAGCAGTAGATATAATTATTTTCTTGTTTAAAAAAACCCAGAACAAACAAACAAAAAAACAACAACTTTGGTCTTCATGAATGGATTTCACATCCATGACAATACGATAAATATAAGCTGTGAATAAAGCCCTAACAGAGCATAAGAATCGATGTGGGTGCGTGAGGAAGAGTCCTCACTCACATGAACAAACTGAGTTATCGCGGTTATCACTTTAACCAAGATAATGTAACTTACAAGGGCTTTTTCATCACTACGATGGGACCTGAAATGTCCCCTGAAACTCTTTAAATAAATAAGTTCTGTGTAAATGGTAAATTAGTTCATATGTAAGTGCACCCCCCCCCCTCTTAAAAAAAACAAGACAAAAAAATTCAACTTAAGAAATGAAAGGGAGATTGGATAAAGGTCTATAATTAGCTAGCACTACCCGATGAGGACCAGCTTTTTTAACTAGAGGTTTAATTACAGCGACCTGATGAGCCCATGGCAACTACGTCTTCTGAGTATTGCCATGGTAGAAAATCACATTGTGCTTTAAACAATGCACTGTATCCCATAATTGTGTCCTTGCACTTTCCCACTTTGTAATTACACTTGCACAAGCTGTAACATCTCACCTGGGACATCTGCATCTCTGTCCTAATGTTGTCATGTCGCTGCAAGGCCTTTCCAACCAACAGGATGATGATACCAGCCATCGTTGCACTTTTTCTTTTTTTAATGTCACAAATGCATCAGTCTCCTCAGTGGCCAAATCTCACATTACACAGAAGCAAGTTGTCCTGAATACTGTTTAAGGCAGGGAAATGTGGTGCCTGCTTAAAGTGTATGTTTGCCCTATAGATCAGCAATAAATACATAAATATATAAAATGATGATAATACCAATGATATAAAGTCATTGAACGCCGACGTAATACAAATCTATGACATGAAACGGTCCTGTTTTTTAAATCAGGGCTGCCTGAGTCTGAAAATATGCCATTCAGTGAGCTGCCCAGATAAGCGTTCTGTGACATCAGAGATCTCGCTCTGAGAGGAAGAATCCAGCTTCACGATTTCTCTTTCTCCTTCCTCACATAACGCAGCATTCACTCTTTCTTGGAAGTGTGTGGTGCAAAGCTGAAGCAGCAATTTCCAAACTGTCCCTCACAGAGGTGAGGAGTGGAGTTGAGTCAAGTGGCGTACTTTAGTCCACAAAACCGGCTGCTATGGACAGACCTGTACAAGGATGCAGAAAGTAGAGCAGCACTATAGTCCAGTACTGTATTTGTGGTGTTTGGATCAAAGTATGTAACAGACATTTCATTTAGACCTCAAAATAGTTGTCAGCTTTTAAAAAAAAAAACAGCTAAATGTGTCTCCTTTATGCCAAGGTGATGGCCGACTTCCAAAAAAAAAAGATCAGACCTATGTTCAACACCAAAGTAGCATCAAAAGCCAATCAAAGCACTTATATAATGTTAACAAACTACCCCTCTATGTTGAGGAATGATGTCCCTTTCCCCAGACGTTGTGATTGTATGTCATATCTGGCCGCTGGATGTTCTCTTCGTGCTGTGTTCAAGGAGAACGTTTCTTCTTAGATACACAGGAAACACAAATAGAGACCTCTAGCAGCTCTTTGTCGTGGGTGATTGTTAATGTTTGTTTGGCATGTCGGGGCCTTTAAAGTGAGTTGTTTACATTGGCTGGTGTATAGTAGTGGTGCGCAGGGGAAGGCGTAGGGTTCAGGTCCAGCTCATCTACTCTCCAAACGCGCTGCTCCGTCTATCAAGTTTCCTTCTCTGCTAACTAAATTCTGACGCAAGATTCCTGCTTACTTCCACTTTGCTGTTCTGTGTGTCTCAAATTACAAAATGAAAGTGCTTTTTAGGTTTTATTTTTATTTAACCAGGCAAAAACATTAAGGATTGTCCCGTAGATACAGTGTTGGCCTGGCAACATAGTTTGATGACTGCAAACAATGAGGTCTGTGTTTGTGTCGTTCACGCGTTCACTCAGTATGAAGTATTTGTTGTATAGAGGGTGAGGGGCAGAGAGCCGTCGCGTTCTTGGATGAGACTTGAACATAATTATAAGAAAAAAAGAAAAAAAAAGAAAAGAACAGAAAGCCAAGACCAGTTTTTCAAAGTAACACAATAAGAAACTATCAAGGCACGACAGCAGAACTACGCTGTATAGTAATGAAAGATCTAACACACTCACTTTCAGATCATTATCATCTTTAAATTGATTGAACTTTATTGCCTAACATGACTTTTAATGACACTATGGCTTGAAGTCAGTGCAGTGGTTGATAAGTTCCTCAAAAATCCAGTTTCTTCAGCAGCCTGTTGTTGTTTTGAATGATTAAACTCTCTCAAAAACAAACTACTCGTTCTGATATATACCACATTTGTGATAATGGGGCTTGTTCGCCAGAAAACACTGTTTTATACTGATAAATCACAATTGCCTTCTGTTTTTTTGCTGACTGATGGGATTAACTGTACATTTATATACAACAGATGTAAATGAAGCTGCTGCTTGAAGCTGGTTTTCATTAATGAAAGGACATTTAACACCACCTGGAGAACATAAATCATATCTATCATATTTGCTTAACCAGTTTTTGTTAAATGTGGTATGAGACTTGTTTTTTCCCCCTCTTTTTTCAGCCCTTTAAAGCATCTCTCAGCTTTTGTGATGTTACTAGTTTCTATATTTATAGTATATATACCGTATGATGAGATTATCTCAAAGAAGGTGAACTTTTGAAGATAACTCACAGACAAAACAGTGGGACATTGTTGTGAAATTCCTGCAGCAGGTACTGGGAAGATAAAATTCTCGAGATCTGGAAAGTATCACTTCCAGCTGTTGTTAAATCCATCAGAGCTGTCTACAGTTAAATCACTGTATTGTCTGATGCAAAGGCATTTATAATAGAGAGCAGTGATTGTAGCCACAATACAGATTCAATCTCGTCTACAATCAACCGCAACATCTTAACAGTACCAGGAAGGTGAAGGTGTAGTTTGAAGAAGAATGCGGAGATTACATTTTTTTCACTGACTGTCTTTTTGAAAAGTCATGATGATCTTTTACACCCCTCAGTAATGTCTGTGTCAAGTCAATGTCTGTAATATGTGGATAAAACTTATAAATACTAAAGCTGTGGATGTCACACACATGAAAGCAACGAGTTGTTTTGCACCCTGCATACCTTTGAAATGGACAGGCACGTTTCTTTTTTTTTTTTCTAATTGTGCAAGGACATGTCAAAGTGAAAATACAGTTAATTTCCCAATTTCTAATTAAAAGCTAATTATTTACAATAGACTTTATGACAACGAGCCCTGACCCTTTTGAGGATACAGAAATAAAAAAAAGAAGAAAAACAGGCACGTACAGAATCTAACTGCTTAAGCATTATCTTTAAAGCACTTTAAAATGATTTGTCCACAGGGGTTTTTATCGCTCTGCTTTTGTTTCCATAGTTTTACTGTATTGCACAGTTCACAGGAAGAGGTCACAGTTTTGTATCGGCATTGTGGAACGAAAAAAAAAATAGTATTTGAAAGATAAACCCTTTCTTCCACCTCGGCGCAGAAAGAACGCTGCATGCGCACACATCTTGTGCAGAACGAGGGGGCGAGACCACATTCTCTCATAACGGCCTGTCTGGGATGGAAGAATGCTGCTTCGCTTGCGGTAAAGAGAAGCAATGGCCGTTTAATTAACCTTTCTTGCCTCAATCTGCTCACAACAATTTTGCCTGCGACTCCTTTTAATAGTTTAATGACCTTGCTGTCAATAAGACTGAGGAGAACTGAGTCAAAGCATGATTTAATTAAAAGAGTCCATATGTTTAAGACTGAACGTACAGAGAAGAAAAAAACATTGGGGTTCTTGGGAGTGACAGAGCTGACCTCGCTGCTGAGTGTCAAAATGACAGCACGCAGCACAGTGCAAATAATTAGATGCGGGAAGTGAAAGAAAAGCTCCTTTTAAATAAGGTGTGTATTTGTTTGTCACTTGCTCTGGGTAGTTTTTGTAATAAGTGTCCAGTAATGCTGACTTTATCCACAATATGGTGCTAGTGTCCCTTAAAGCAAAGACACTGCTTCCATATGCAAACCAAAAGTGCATTAAAGAATTAATACAAATCCTCAGACGCTAACAGGAGTAAAATCGACTTCAGAGGCAAACTGTTCGATGATAGTGATGTAGTATAAGATTTTTGGTACTTCACCAGCAAATATAACACTGTTAAATATTTTTTAACATATTTTTTTTAGGTATTTTACTTCAAGTAAAAGAACTGTAGCTTGTAGTTAGTGACAAAACCTATTCCTGGGAAAACTTGAAGCTGAAAGGGAACTTTTTCAATGTTTGCTCAGAAGGTCCCCCTAGGGGTGTGGGGCTTAAGTAGTTTTTAATGACTCCCTCTTGCTCCGTCACTACGACGTTTTCTCCTCCATCATCGCTTTCGTGAGTTTCTTAGTCACCTCTGCTATGATGTCGACAGGAGCTCTGTGAGCTGATTTTAATGTTGCTGATTGGTGTCATCACTCTTCCGCCTGCCTTTCTGTTTTCTTTTTAACCATTAATACCTGGGGGGTAAAAAAAGCAGTGAGCTGCTGCTTGATTTTGGAGTCCATCCTTTGTTAATTCCTTTAAATGATCTTCTTTTCAACTAGCTCAACACAAACCTAACAATGGCAGTCGCACTGTTATGATTCGGTGGTGACACTCCGAGCCTCTGGCGTGATTGTCGCTTTCATCTTGACCATCTTACAACCATCTTACGTCCGCATTAAAGCTCAGGCAGGACTAAGCTACGCTGCAGTTCCTCGACTGACCGATAGAGGGAGTCCATTGACTCCCATGTTAAAATGTCCAAATTTAGAGCAGAAATAATTTTTGTGAATTATTTTGTACCAGACAGTTTATATCGAGCAATACATTTATATCTGAAGCATTTGATTGGCAGTGGGCTCAGCCAATCGTTAGCCGTCATCACTTTCTTATTTGTAATGGTCATGCTACCGCCCTTCATGAAGCGACCATCTGTTCGCCTAAACGTGATGGTAAATTTGGATTTTGCCATGGCAACAACATGGCATGAGGGAAAACTGGCTCCAAAACCTTCAAAACCAGTCTTCAGAAACCAGTGGATCATACGTTCAACTGGTCTGGACCAGCATTTGGGGCCAACGTGGCACCAGCACAGTTCACCGGCTCTTGACTGTTTCTTTCTTTTCAGTTGGGTGTCAAAAAATTGTCCTAAGCTAGGCACTGGCCCGAACTATCAAATACATATATATATACAAAACACAGCTCACAACAGGCACAAATGAGAAGTGCATACAAGAGCCATGTAACTTAGTGGTTAATTCGTTATGAGAACATTATGACACAGTATTTTTCTTTTTATTCCCACTAGTTCTCTAACTGCCGACAGGGAAAAGACATTCTGATGCAATCCATAATTTAATGGTTAAACACCAGAAAGACAATAGACTACTCAACAAATTTGAGTCCCTGTGTTTTTATTATGATTAAAAAAAAGTTTTTACAAAAATAGTAAGACCTCTGTCAGGCCCTAATTTTTAGCCTGCGCCCTCCTTGTTCTCCATTTGGCGGTTCACGTGAGACCATGCCTCTCCACCCTCCTTCATAGTGGACTCCGCCAGCTCAGAGAATGATGGAAGACTGCCATGGTCACCTGTGACAGCTCAGCTGAATGTCATACACAGTGCCGGTCCAGTGATGAGAGTGAAATTACTTCATAATAGTAGGGGTGTTCCTGGGTTTATATAACGATATGATAATCCTCTTTTCACACAATGATGATAATGATCATTATTATGGCAGGGGAGTAGGGGGCGAGGAAACTGCTCGGAATGGAGACTTTGCTGCATAATCCTCCTGCCTTGAAAGGTTAAATACGGATTTGAATATTATGATCCCCCACTCTGAAAATGATAGTACAGTATTTGAAGCAAATGTGCTCATTGTGCACTTTACCTTTTGGTGCAGCACAAGTGGCACTCCCAACCAGACGACATGTTTGCAGCGCTGTATTTGCATAACTGCCATAAAAAGAATTATGAAGACTGAATGACTAAAGAAAATCCACGGTTTGAGTCATTGGTATCAAATTAAAATTCAGCTAGGGCTGTAGTCGAAAGGTTGAGAAGTCAACCTTCAGACTACAGTTTCTAGAGCTGAAAAATGTGGGCTGTGATGTGACCTTGGACGCTCCGCTTCTTTAACTTCTCATATAGTTTCATCATTTTTGTTTCCTACATATTTTTTGTTTTTCAAAGAAGTTAAATAAAAAAACAACAGCAAAAAAAACCTCTCTTTACAGAGTAAAAAAAAGGATCATGGGGACCTTCTGAAAATATACATACCTTGTGTTAATATCCTTTCATAACTAAAGTGCTTGTAGTATAAGCGAGAAAATATCTTCACATAAAATATGGCATGATGTGTCAAGCGTGCAGCGTTTAAAGTATTGTAAAGACTCTCCAGCCGGGCCAGCAGCCTGAAAATACTCAAAATGGTGCTTCATGCAGATGTTGTGCTGTCTGAAGGAGTTTAACATGTAAACAGATTTCTTCTTTGACTAACTACATGTCAACAAACGGCTCCTTGCTAAACTCTTCAGCTTGTGTTGTGATTTTTTAACCTGGGTTGACGCTGAAGAAGAGTTGTGTTATTTATTTATTGATTGATTACTCTCGGGCCCTCTACAGTTCAGGTGTGATCCAGACATGTTGTATGTACAAGTCCTGAATGACCCCAGCCCGCAGATACATGTGGGTTGTTAACCACACACCCACATAGTTACCTACAAATGTATTAATTATTCATTTTTCTTTGGCTATGCTGTGTTAAGAAACCACAAAAGCACTGCTCACACGACATAATAACATTCCAAATCAGTGAAAAATTGGCCAAAAACAAGCAAGTACCGGGTTAACAAACATGATTTTTATTGGCAAAAGAATAAATTCACTATACGCATGACATGAAACTTGCTTTGCATGCTGTGGTCTATAGAGTTTCAGTAAAAAACAATCCACTCGGATGTCCAGACATCTGACTGCAATGTGTTTGTTTGCAACATATCTAAGAATCTGACAATTTTATTATCATATCAAAAGCAAGAAACCACAGCAGTCTGAAACAGTCTGAAATTACCTGCATAATTGTATATTTGTAATTTCAAAAATCTCATGTATGCCTATTAAGCAACACCGCCCTTTTGTGGAACGCTTCAAGGATTTAGTTTTCTTTTTTTCGCTTTTGAACTATACGTGACTACATTCGGGTAAGAAGTAACGCAGATGTAGGTGGATCACACATTGGACCAAATCTTCTGTCAAACCCAACACGCCCGGACAATCAGTGGCAGCGGAGCGTCATTCTTTCTGCATCCCTCTGGAAGATCCAGTCTAACATCATCCCACAGTTACCATTACCACAGATTCTTGTTTTAGCAATATGCAGCCATATATCACAATAATTTTATATTAATCAGGAAGCCTCGTCTAACCTTGTGTTTAATCAGCCTAACAGCATCTCTAGTGTGCCACTCAAGAAGCTAAAATACTTATCTTCAGGGGCAAACATCTACCTACTGATTAATGATTTTCAATTCACATTGAATAGTAAAGAATAATCAATCCCTATTATAATGAGTTGCACTGTATGACACTTTTATATTTGGTTTCTCTTTCAAACCAGGTGCTGATCTCTATCTCTTATATAATCTACATGTTCGTCCCTCGTTTTTCTATAATAATAATAATAATAATAATAAAAAACTCCTGCATTTCCGCACAGTGGTGAAATTCAACAGCAAATAGGTATTTTATTCTTTAATGAAATTTAGGTGTAATGTGTAATGGGTTGGTGGGATTTAGCACATCTAAGTTTGAATGCTTCTCTTGTAAATCAGTTTCACGATGTGACATGATTTGAAAGTAAAAAGAATAATTAGGCAGCTCTACAATGATTAAAAAAACAACTAAAAACTAAACAACAAAAACAAAACACCTAAAGAATGGATTGAAACTTGACAAGACAGGAAACAGCAGTGGGTATTTGTATGTTTTAACAAGTCTGTGAGGAAAAAAAAAAACCTAATGCAAGTATTGATCGTTGATGATCACTGAGGGTCCTCCGTGGCCAGCTTTCATCGGTGAGAAGTTGTCGACTTTAATCTTTGGACAAACTCATTGAACATCCAGACTTTTTCTAAGCTCTTTGAAGAAAATCAAAATAAACACTTGGATGGCCCATTTTTCTAAGTGAAATCTTGCCTCAAAACATTGCACACTGGTTGCATTGTGTGGTTCTTCAGAATAGTTCAAAGCTGGAACTTCTGATTAAACAAATGCTGACTTGGACCATTTAAAAAATAAAAAGCAATAAGCAGAAAATACGACATTGTGATGGTGTTTTAAAACAGATTGTTGGACTCATTAGAATCATTTAATTTAACAAGTGAAACTTTGCGGTCTGCTTGGGCAAATAACAACTGAGTCTGTGAGAACAAATGTGAGCCCCACCGTAGATACGCAGACTTTCTGAAGAACACTGCCCGGGTTCTTCACAAGCCACAGTGCCCTTTTTACTGAATCTGAGAGAAAGACCCCAACTGTTGTGTGGTAAGGAAGGTTGCATCACTTGTTTTCATTAAAAGCACAACATAAATAATGATGAATCAATATTAATATTCGTCCACATATCTGCTCTGTACATGTAAATGTATAATTTCAGTCACATTTCCTGTTAAAATACATGGGAGACATTGACAATACATGCAAGGTATGGAATTAATAGTTTCTCTGTATGTAAGCTTGAATGCACTTTTATTGGGTGCTGTCCTTTTCCATAGTCTAGATCAAATACTGCATGTATGTATATAACATACTGTCTTGTAATCTAACACAGAACTGCACTGACCTGAGCCTTGTGGATGGGGGTGCACATGAGCATGCAGTTTTGCTGTTGCTCTTCGTCTACGCAGATGTCAGAGAAAGCGCCAATACAGTAGTTAAAGATAAAATCAGAAAGTCAAGTACACTGCAGCACTCTGCTTTTATTTATTTCTTTTGCACTGACTGAAAAATGGAAGATTCAATATCTAAGCTTAAAAATGTCAAAACTGGACTTTCAGTCAAAACAGAAAGTGATAAATAATGGAAGATCAGTGCCAAACCTCCTTTACTGTGTGACAATGTCTGGACCAAACTTTGATTTTATGACTTGAAAAATCAACCCAAAGTCCCACCAAACAGGAAAGATCACAGACTCATATTTAAAAGTAAAATTGTGATCAAATGTTTCGAACCCAGACTTAGCTTTCGACAAACGGTGAAGACTAAATATTATCGTTCACAAACCGAGATTTGAAAAAAAACTTCATTAGTGCAACCTGTTTTCTATGAGATCTTCTAATACTGGCGACCCAAGAACAGCAAACATCACATGAGATGGTGGCACAGGGGGGTTAGCAGAGCTGAGTGGAGGTATGAAGACCTGGAAGACTACGGTGAAGCTTAATCTGAATGCACTCAAATGATAACCATCTTGGTCCCTGATGGATTTTTAGCTTGTCAGCTGACCATAGACGAACAGCAAAGTTCATCAAACTTGGGAAGTTCTTTCTGACTCGGGAGAATGTGCTTTGGAAGACTTGACAACAGAATGTCTCCACGTCATGTTTCACGGTTCTCGGTTACCCATATTGTGGCAACTACATGCTTGTTTCTTGTACAGATGAAAGGCGAGCTAGACGTTTGGAAATATTCACTGATTTCTGGTGGAATACAGGAGAATTTAGTTTAAGAAGTTAGTAATTTAGGCAGCACGGTTCTCCCCGTGCTTGCGTGGGTTCCCTCCGGGTACTCCGGCTTCCTCTCACAGTCCAAAAACATGCAGGGTAGGTTAATTGATTATTCTAAATTGCCCGTAGGTGTGAATGTGAATGTGAGTGTGCATGTTTGTCTGTCTTGTATGTGGCCCTGCGGTGGACTGGCCACCTGTCGAGGGTGGACCCCTGCCTTTCGCCTACTACGCGTCGGGACAGACCCCCGTGACCTGGAAACGGATTAAGCGGGTATAGATATTGGATGGATGGAAGTTAGTAATTTAAAATGATATGAAAAAGGCTATCAACCCAGCACCATTTGTTCCTGGAGAAGTAGACAAGACAGTGGATGTCACATACAATGTCTGTATCACTGTCATTTTTCGTTATGTAGCAAAAACTGAGGTGGCCAGTGAAGTGAGGGAGACGTTTTTGAGATTTGAGGTGAGGTGCAGATGAGGTGCAGATCAAAAAAGAAAGAACAAGTGCCTAAGGTCATGTTTATCCACTCTTATGCACACAAATTAAACCTAGCACTCTTGCATTCAACAAAATGCATGCGAAAGTGTAGACTATTAAGAAAAAAAAAATCAATCAAACGAGGCAAATATTGTAGCATCCCCACAAAGTGCACCCACTTACTGGATGATGTTATAAAAAAGTGTTTACCAAGACCGTTGCTCACGAGATGGAGCCCCATAATCTAACCTGTTGCAGACAATAAGATTGTACCAGTCACATCTGTGTGCTGTGTTCCTTATTCCTTATTATTATGAGTGAAAATTTAGGTAATTGGGATAATGACATCCTCTTGATGGCCACTGAATATGATTGGACATTTTCAGTGAGACCAATGTGTTCTTCAGTGTGCTGCTAAACAGACTAATGGACATTAGATTTTTATGACACCAAGCTGCAGAGCTTGTCAAACTATACTATTTTTTTTTATTTTTTTTTTACTTCGTTAGATTAAAGGCTGATCTCATTGAACTGAATTGCTCAGAGTGAGGAGTGAATGTAAATCCTCTGGATGTTGTTTTTCAGTATTTTTTGGCCTGAATGATCTGACGTTCCCGTGGTGACAAAGTTACTGCAGTTGCTGTTACTGTACCAACTACTGTAGGGTCCATGGAAAGGTCATTCCCTGCTGTAAAATATACATACATACAGTCAGAATCGGACTGACCAAATAAGACTTTCTTCCTTAATCTTCTTTGACATGGTGAGACTTTCAAAACTAATAGAAGATGAGAACTTTTACAAACAAAGTCACAGAGATCTTTTTAAGTTTTTTAATCATCTCATTGTACCGAGTGTACAAGAACAATAACAACAATCCTATTTTAGCAAATGTTTGTCAGGAGAATAGGATGTACTTGACTTTATTATATTATATTATATTATATTATATTATATTATATTATATTATATTATATTATATTATATTATATTATATTATGAAATCCTGTGGTTCCCAGCTGGACTGGATGTTGGCTTCATCGGGCCAGTACCTTCAGCATGTGCTGGGGCAGTTTACAACCAAGTATGAGGCGGCTGCGATGAGAATCAGCACCTCCAAAGCCGAGGCCATGGTTCTCCACCGGAAACGAGTGACGTGCCCGCTATGGATATGTGGATATTATATTATTGTTCACAAATACTAAAATTACATTTATAATCATCAAAAAAAGGTAGGACTATGAGAGTATAAAATCAATCAAGCTTCCAGCTTAACGCTGGCTACTCCAGGCTACTGTATTGGGTTCATATATTTGTAAATATATATATATGTCTGACACTGAAAGAGTTAGTGGCTTTTCTCAGACTTGGGAAGTTCTTTTTTGGCAAGTATGACACGGGAGAACTTACTTTGAAAGGCGCAAGGATGGATGTCAGTCTTTCTGCATGTGGAGCAGCAGTGTACTTGATCACATCAAAGCTCAGCAAGCGGGTAGGGACGTATTGAAAAATGTCTACAGTTTACTAACAATTTAGCCAATCCCCCCCTGGTTGAGAGCCTTATATGCCTTAATGATGCTAGGGGGCGATATTTTCAGGGACAATTATCCCTGGTAGGGTTCCCTAAGCAATGAGTGATTCAAATGAAAACATGGACTGGACCAAGGAACACAGTGTTGGGAAGGAGTGGAATTACTTGTAGTCATATGGGCTATGTTCTGTCTCCATTGTGGCAGAGTCGGGCAGAGAAAGCCCTGCTTTACCAACACAGTGTACAGTGAAGGTAGGGTGCTTTTGATATTGACTTGTAGATGTGGTCAACGGTGGAAGGAATACTTCAAGGATCTCCTCAGTCTCACTAATGTGTCATCTACATAGGAAGAGGAGTCTGTGGACTCAGAAGTGGACTCATCCAAAACTGGAGCTGAGATCATATTTAAAAAAACTAAAAGGTTGCACCTCTCCTGGGAATACACTTCCTGCTGAGGGTTAGGTGCCTCAAGTGGAAGAGTTGAAGTACCTCAGTTTCTTTTTCATAAGTGAAGGGAGAGTGGAGCAGGGATACCCTCACCTATGGTCATGGGTAGTGACTGAAATAAAGAGAATGCAGATATGAAAACACCTCAGTATTTCCCAAGTAGTGCAGGAGGACATGGGTGGAGAGAGGAAGCGCTGGGCCTCTCTCTTTAGTCTGCTGCCCCTTCAATGCACATCTTAAAAATTGGAGAATAAGGAATGGATTGAATATTTCCTTAAAGTATAAACTAGCTCTCATGGTCTCCCTTACCTATTATTTGCAAAAACCAAACAAGGTAACTTTGTATTTCCGTTGGTCACGACAACTTGGTCTTTTGCACTAATGATGAAACTAGTTCCAAGGGCTATTTGGCTTTGTTTTTGTTTGTTTGTTTGTTTGTTTGTTTGTATTTAGATAAATAATGAGACATTGGGCAGCACAGTGGCTTAGTGGTTAGCACTGTTGCGTCATGACAAGACGGTTCCTGGTTTGACTCCCAGGCCTGGCAGGAGTCTTTCTGGGTGAACCTTGCATGTTCTCCTCGTGCTTCTGTGGGTTCTCTCTGAGTACTCCGGCTTTCTCCCACAGTCCAAAAACATGCATGGTAGATTGATTGGTTTTTCTAAATGGTGAGTTGGTTGTTTGTCTCTGTATGTGGCCCTGTGATAGACTGGCAACCTGTTCACCATCCTTGCCTCTCGCTTATAATGAGCCGGGTTTGGCTCCAGCAGACCCCCCAGTGACCCTGCAAAGGATTAAAATATTGTAGTGCATTTATGTTTATTTGATTTTAAAAGCTTTTGATTAATTATGGCCTGATTTGTAAAAGCCTAGAATTGAAAGAGAGTGAACTTTCTTTGTCACTTGACTAAAGAAGCAGGATCTCCTACTAAGATATCTAAAGGACATCTAGAGGGCACCATGTGGCATGTACACACCAAGCAACTGGCTAATCCACATTTACTGTAGCTGATCATCTGATTTACTTAAGTGAATCACTTTGAGAATATATGATATACCATAGCCATTGGTGACGGATTACAGGTGGAACAGCTAATATCTTAAATGGATGTTTAATAAAAACAATGGACAGAAAGATGCACTGTGTGTGTAAGAGAACATTGTATCAGCTGACCAGTATGTGTGCACCATGAACGCCCTTCAATCAAACTTAATACCTAAATCCATGAACAGTATCAAATACCCTGCTCCTCATTCTCTCAGAACAGTCAGGCTTTGACTCACGGTTAATCAGAGCAATACTTGCCTGAACAGTCAGATTTGCCTTGAAAAAAAATTGTTAACTAATATCCAATTAATTATTAAACTAAAAAGCCTCTTGTTGTTCTTCTTTAAAGTCGTTGAGAATCATTTTCTGTCTCTTTGTCACCATTTATGGGTATTTTTTAAAACTTTTTATTCATTTATCTTTTCTTTTTTTTAATTTGTTGCAATGAATCCCTTGCACTGTGCCTAATATCTGTATTCCGTATCCCGCAGCTGGTCCTGTGTGGTGTAGGAATATTGTGGTAGCTTAGGATTTACATTGAATAAAGTAAAAGCCGAAAAGAACGCTGTCTAATGTATCTCATGGGTACAGACCAAATTACCGTGGTAGTTCTAATTAAGACAGGTATTCAAGAGGTAATAGTTTAATAATAATATGCAATAATATTCTTTTATGGGAGTTACAGAAGTGTGTGTTATCTTGGTGATGGGCAGGAAATACTAAGGATTTCTATATACTTGATAAAAGTCATTCATGTGGTAAAAACATTGGCGTTCGAATGGAAAAAAATAACATTGTATTAATATGTTATTGCAATAACTTCTTAGTACTGAGCTAATGTTTTTCTAACATTCAGGTTATATCCTGTTCATAGTCTCATAATGATTGGATTGCATGCTAAAACATGCTGAGATTATATTGCAGCTTTTGTACATATCCTTTAATAGTCTTTTTCATCCCTTGTCATATTTTTATGAAGCTTCTTTTACTGTACGATAATCAACTTTGACGTAGGGTTGCTTCCACAAGATAATATTATTTTTTTTATTATACAATTCTTTTGTAAGCTTTTTAATTTGAAACAACTGCAAGAATACTCCTATAAAATAGGTCTTTGAGTCCTAAGGTTTAGTATGAATATTTGAATAATACATATATGTGTGCACATATCCCCCTGTGCATGTATGTACATTACATGTGCATAATGTGCGACTAGTATGAGTAATACAGTAAGAGTGAGTTGAGCAGAAGCTATGTAGTTTGTGCCAAATTTCAAACACGATTTACATTCTCAAAGTAATGTATTAAAACGTTGACAGGGCAAAAGGGATTCAGAAGATGCTGCATTAGAAACTCAATTTCTGTGATGAATCGCCTGAAGCCACTGAATTACAAACTGCTCCCTACCACCTTCCCCAACTCACCCCCTCCCATGGCTCAGAAGTTTTTTTTGTGTGTGTCAAAATCTTCTTAAACCTCTCTCTTAATCTGATCTGCTGAATGTGAGAGGGTGAAAGGATTTTCAGACTAAAAAGCATTCATTTTTCAACTTGTTGTGCATTGCCTTTTCCAAATGCTGGGTCAGTAATTTTCAAAACTTGCTGCTTTGCTCTTCCGTCTCCCCAGCACCATTCTGCTTGTCTCGGTTTTATGGATGTCCTCTCTGCACCTGCTCTTTCGTCATTATGTGTGGCTGGTGAAAAGCGTCCACTATTCTAAAATAAGTATAAGGATTAATAACCCAGTAGTCCAGGTAATTGATGGCAAATACTTATAAAGGGTATCATCACATTAATGTACTGCGATGGTATATAGTTGTGTAAAAGTAAACCTACACGTAAGTAAAAACAGAATAAAAATAATCTTGTTATAGTGGATCCGAGTCTTGCAGACAAAAACATGCATTTTTTCAGCGTGCCAATTGATTTGTTTGCTCTTCTTTCTGAATCTAAAGGCTTTAACAGGGTATGTTGCACCTGGGTGCTACTAGTCATCAGCGCTTGGTGAATTGGCATGGAGATGACTGCTAAAACAGGTCTTTCGGCAGGTTGATTTTCTGAAGCATTTAGGTGTCTGTTACCACAACGCCAAGAGGGCAAGATATAAGCAATAGAGATAGCAAGTGTTGTTGCATGCCAGTCTGGCAAAAGTTGAAGAACCACTTCCAAACCGTTTGGAGTTCAGTGTTATACAGTGATAAAAAAAATGATTGACAAAGGGAAAGTATTTAACACAGTGGCCAGTCTTCCTAGAACTAGATGGTCCAGCAAATTGACCAAGCGGTCAGACTGTGTAATGCTCAGAGAAATACAAAACACTCATAAGCTACATATCAAACCCTAGATTTTACTGAGCATAGTGAATATTAAAAATCATGACAGCACGAGCTGAAGAAGACTGAACAAATACCATTCATTCCTAGTATAAAACCTATTCTGTCTAAAAAGAACATGGAAGAGCAACTGAGGTTCACAAAACTGCATCTGAATAATGTCCTTGTGGATGGATGAGACCAAAGTGCAGTTTTTTAGCCACAATGTTTAGCACCATACTTGGCATAGTTTCAGGAGATACTCAGTGAATCATAACAATTGATTCACATACATTTCTTACTGTTCATTGAGTGACCTCTTGCTTTAAATGGATGGAAGCGCTGTCACCTCGGAAGAGACCACTCCCATTAGGGTAGGTGTTTTTATCAGCAAAGGATACAAACTCTAACTCAAACAGCTTACTGGTAATTTGCAACAACCACAGAACTTCTAGATACCCCCATCCTCTTAAATTAGGACTTTATTTACTGCAACATTAAATAAAAATCTGACACTTCCTGAACTGGCATTCTTGGTCACCTGAGGTAGATTAACTCAGTTTTTCCTCTTTTTTTGCTTTTATGTTGTATACTTTGAGCAAAACAGTTTTCTTTCATTTCAGACCATATTTGCTTTTTTCTTACCCATAGATCTTGGATATCACTTTAGTCAGGGTTCCTACTGAAACTGAAGTTCCTGCCATCTCAAGAAAACAATTAGCCAGTAGGTTGTCTTCCACAGGTAAAAGATGATTGATGTTGAATCCCTAAAAACCTGCAGAGGCAGTTTAGATGGATAAGTTATACCACCAACAACATGCAAGGTCACAACATAAATGCCACGACCATAATGCAAGTTTTAATTAGACAGACAATGGGTGTCATGTCAGAAAATGCATGTAGTTCTGTGGCAAATGTGTTTTTCTTTTTGGTTGAATTGTCATTGATGGCTAAGGGGCGGCAGCATGGTGGCTTGGTGGTTAACACTGTTGCCTTACCGCTAGAAGGTTCCAGGTTCGACCTGAGGCGTTTATGTGTGGCGTGTGCATGGTGTCCCTGTGCCTGCATGGGTTTTCTGCGGGTACTCTGGCTTCCTCCCACCATGTAAGGCTAAGTGGTGACTTTAGATTGGCATGAGTGTGAGTGGTTGTTTGTCTCTATGTGGCCCTGTGGTGGACTGGCAACCTGTCCAGGGTGGACACCTGCCTTTTGCCTAAAGGTGGCTGGGATAGGCTCCAGCTGACCCCCACGGCCCTAATGAGGACATGATGTGTGAACAGGTCTAAGGGCTTAGCTGATTTACTGGCTGGAATTATAAAAAAGGGCTGACGGCAGTGACATTGTTATCCCTACAATGCTGGATGTACCATATCTGATGCATGAATTTCTGAGACCGCTGAAGCACCCCCATAAAAAAATAAAAAGAAAGGTTTTACACAAACCAAAAAAAAAAAAAAAAAAATCATAAACAACTAAATAAAAATATATAAACCTATTAATTAACCTAAATTATTTATAATGATAGAAAAAACAATGATTTAGAAATTGTTAAATACAAAATTGGAAGTGTTTTTCATTTCAGTTTATAATAACACTTCAAATAAAAAAACAAACAAAAAAAAAGACTTGGGGTGTTATTTCATACGTCAGGCATTAAAGGGTTAAATCTCATGTTGGTATAAAGTCTTCGTTTATATGCCCTTGTCTGTCGACTCTGCGTATCCTTTTCAGTTCTCTTATCTGTTGACTGTTGCACCTCGTAGCCACGTAGGATTGGCCACCCAGAGAATGCCTGTTTTTTTAACATTCTGGTGTGTCAGAAATAGGATAATAAAAATATAAACATTGAATATAGTATTGAGAATGAACACAATAAATAACCGGAGGAGGAAAATACTTTTTCACACAAGTGTCTGACTCATTGTTCTTTGGGTTCATGTGTTATGAGGATGATGGTGCCAGCTCATGTGATTGTGCTTCTCCTTATTGTTTTTCTTGATTTACAGCACCAGTACAATAGTGTAATAGGAGTTTGGCTCTACTGCTGGAGAAGAGGTTTTGAGTAATGCAAGCAGGGTCTTTTGTTTGTGAGCTTGATTGCGAGGAGTGCGGAAGCCTTGGAGCTGTCATCTCAGAAAAAGAAAGCTCCTCTGTACAGTGTTAACACCAACATGCAGTCAAAAGAGGGGGGAAACAGATTTAGTTCACTGCTGTTTGCTTTTCACACAGAAAGGCCATGCATTAATGGAAATCCAAATATTCCAGCATTACCAGAGGATGATAATGTAAATTCAAGTTAATATTGGTACAATGTGTGTGTGACAGTTTGCCATAATGCGCTCTTCCTGGATTAGTCATTCATTAAACAGGTTTGCCATGCAAAGCCACTGTCAGATTTTTGTCAAGGAGGACAGAATAAGAGAGAAAACAGTGCCAGCAGAAGCTCTTACAATTAAAATCTGCAGCCTGATTATCGTGACCACTTTAATCTCGAGCATGTGAGTTCCTCTGTAGATTAGATGCAACAATTCTTTGCAATAATAGAACAGGAAGACAGGCAAAACAAAAGATTGTATTAAAGAGCTATGTTTTGTTTAAAAAGAGCTAGGAAGCATTGTCAGGAATATTATGTTGTTTCATTAGATGGTTCTGAATAACAACATCTATTTATACCTTTTTTTTCACTCTCTCAGTGTGTTGTCTAGTTTATTTTACACCCTTCTGTGACAAAACAAATGAGAAAAAGATTAAAGTGTTATTGTGTTTGGTTTTCAGAGATCTCGCTGAGATGTACAGCCTTTGTGTTGTATGTGCCTTTACTGCGTTAACATTTTAGAGCGTGCACATTCATCCGTGTTTCAACATGCCCTAGTTTGAGGGCAATGCCTTGTTTCAGCTTGGCTTCTAAGTTGAATTTGGTTTTAATATCATTATTATCATTATTAAAAAGCGGCACACTGTGCAGAACAGGCTTGAGAGGGGAAGAATGGCTCGCTACATGTCCCGGACCCAGCCGTTGTCAATAGAGGTGTAAACATGTGATGGCAAAGGGTGCTTTTGTACTGTATTTTCGTAGCTATGTATTAGTTTGACTGCAGCGTCTGACAGACATTTCTAAAAACTTTTTCACCTTTTGACTAAACAAAACACTGATTCTTTGTAAATCTTCTTTGATTGTAGAAAAAAATGATAACAACGAAATAAAATTGAAATGTTATTATTGTTCCAGTCTTCTTTGGTAAAAAAAATTCCCATTTTATTCGTTCCTAACTGATCTATCCACCAACACAGTAGCTGTGGCAGTTTTATGTTGCGTTAAATGGTTAATATCATCAGTTATAATTGATAAATGAAATGTTTATGTGAAGATCCTGGATGGACAGAACCGTTTATTAGGTTTCCCTTTAATGATCCAGGTCCTGCTCAAGGTTTCTTCACTCTTAAAGGTGAGGTTTTTCTTGCCGTTTGGCTTAAAGATTTTTATCCCACAAGGTCAGTGTTCTTACATGGTTTCATGGGTTCTTTGAATATTTGCTCGGGGTCATGTTCTGGGATTCTGAAAAGCACTTAGAGACAATTTGTATTGTAATAGATGCTATATAAATTCAATTCAATTTTTTCATTTCTTTCTTATTTTGCCTATTTGACTTCAGTGGCTTTGTCAGTTATAGAACTATCTATTTTGACAAAATAATATGAAATTTGATTAATTGGAACAAAATGTAATGATGACAGAGGAAAGTAACATGTGCAGTGCTGCTTACAATTTTCTTGTGACAAAAAACTGTTATAAGTTTTGAGGATGTCTGGCTTTTGCTTGCTTTATGGGTTTTCTGAGGTAATTTCTGTCTGCTTTTAAAGCATTTCATATTATTCATAGTAATCTCTGATCATAGCGGCTTTAGTAAAAACAAAAAATTGCATGAAAGGCTTTCACTCAAAGTGTAAGATTAATGTCTGGTCATCCAAGTTAATCATCTGAGGACTTTTCCTTTTCAGTTTCCTTTCTTTAAGAAACAAAAAACAAATACAAAAAAACTGTATTCATGTGCAGTTCATTCATAATGCTTTTTTTAATTCTTCTTTTTTGCTGTTTCATTTGTTCAAGGACTTTGTCGAGGGTACAGCTAGTGTTATTCATTTTGAAAGAAATAAGAAGATATAATGTACCTGTTTGGATTAAAAAAAAAATCATTGATCGTAATGTAAGTTTCTTTGACTGCTTTTGTCATCTCCACCTTCAGGATACACAAGCATCATAAATACTCCATACATCCTCTCACACAATTCTGGCTTTGGGTGTGCGCTGTTTATCACTCTTTGGAATTGATAAAAAAGATTGGTCCCTGGAGAATTGTTGTTACTGTCATAAAGGGAAGGCCATGTCCACATTATTATTTTTCTCATTGCAGGCTGCAGTGTGTCGCTTTTTAGAACACTTTAATCTGCTCTCCAGTCGTACATGTGGGACGCGGCCTTGCCCCCTTGTCACCCCCAGCACACTCGCTGAGGTAAATATCAGGTGGGGCCCCTGCTGCCACATAGACGCGATACAATCAGCATTCAGAACAATCCCCAGCACAATAAGAATTTTTCAACTGGTGGCTGCAGCAGCTCTAAAGTGGGTTGAAGGACTATTCTGACACATCACCATCACAAAGTATAAAAGAGGATTAAAAAAAAAAAAAAAACAGAAGAAAAAATTCATTTTATATCCACACTGGAATGTATATTTTCTGAATTTCTCCGTCACATCCGTGTTTGAATGTTACTTTTCATAAATCATCATATGCATTAAATGTGATAATTTGGTGCTGTTTCAGTTACATAACATTGTAAAAAAATCCGGTGTATCTTATTTAAAAGAAAAAGAAAAGATCAGTAAGCTTAGAACAATTACGTTTATGTAATAATTGCTCGGGGGTCATGTTCTGGGTCTCTGGAAAGCGCCTAGAGACAACTTGTGTTGTAATAGACGCTATATAAATAAAATTGAATTGAATTGAATTGAACAATAATAATCAGTTAGTAATCAGTTTTGTTGTGTTGCTTTTGTCTACTTGAAGCATTGACCTGAAATACTTTTAAGTATGTGGGAACAGTTAGAAGCAAGGATAAAAGGGTAGGGATATATATAAGGGTATTAAAGTCAGAGGAGCTTTTTGATATCATAAAATCCACAAAATACAAGAAAAAAGGAAAAAAAAACAATAAAAGGCAGCAGAATAATTGTTTCCCTTTCATACTGACTGACACTTATTGTTATTCGTATTTGAGCACCGTTTTGTCATTAATCAGTCAGGTCATTTGGTGAGAGCTGTCACTGTTGAAATAGCTTTAATATGGACTACCCCTCTGGGACTAACTTGGTCATTAACTCTAATGCCATTTTCTGCTACAGAAACCTTCCACCCCTCCCTTTTCAGCCCCATCATTGATTCCAAAATCAAGAGGCAAACGACTCCCAAGACATTTAAACATTCCCAATAACCCTTCTTGGAAACTAAAGAGGTTGCATCAAGTCTTTTGTCTGAGCTCTGACCCGCTAGTCCTCCACGCATAATCTCTGTCAGCCTAGGGATACAGGACTCACTTCACCTAGACTGACTTGTACAATTTGTGTCTTGTAAAGAGCGTGCTGGCACATCATTTAAGGATGTAAGAAGGGAGGGGTGAAAGGCCTTGGGAGAGAAAGCCAAAAAGCCTGTGATGAAGACAAGGGGAGGACAGGTCAGATGGCAAGCTGCATCTTTAACATAGCTGCTATTGATTTTTGATTTTCCCGTGGGAGAGACAAAACATCAGATGCACAATGTGACCACTGTGCAAGTGTGTGTGGATGTTGATGGTGAGAAACACACTGGATGCATCAGGTATAAATACAACTTATGTGTTATTATATCTAATAAAAGCTCCCTGGTAAAGCTGACTCCCCCTTAATTCACTGGTCTTCAGACGATGTTTATATTTAGAGGGATTGAGGACAAATGTTTATGGCTTCACAACAAATTAAATTTCAATTTATTTGTGCTAAAATGTGAGCAAACACTATAAATCACTATAAATCCATGAATGGATTTTTAATTGTGTTCTAATTTTAGAATAGTTTTATCAAAAGAAAGTAGCTGAAACATGAAGACTTTTGTTCATGCTGGGAAAGTGCAGGAATACTTAACGTTTGCTGACAGATGAGATTCGTTGCATTTACTTGAATAGAGGAACACTATGAACCTGATTAAGAAAAAAAAGTCAAGAACAAGAAACCATAAGTACTATAATACCACTGATCTCAATTCAAAAAAACGTATTTCCATAGCAAAAACACATTTATATATGTGACATTTTCTGTTCATAATGACATTATTGGAGTACAACCAACACCACATTTGAAAGGACAGAAACACCATATTAGTAATATAGCTTCCTGCTGGAGTTTTTATTTTGTGACACAAAATGACCAACATATCCAGCAGTTATGCAACGTTTAAGGATGACAACAAGTGAAAAAGTAACTTGGCCAGTGTCTGTCAGAGCATATAACAGTAAAAATAGGTAGCAGATGTTGAAAATGTGCAAACTCAGGAACGAAACACTTCAAATGACTTATGATATCAAAACACCCAGCAACTCGTTGTTGGATCAAATTATAAATAAATACGTAGAAGAGATATAGTAAGATCAAAATAAATGTACTTACATTGAAGTTTTAAGTTTAGCTCTTCAATTATTGTGTGTTGCCATACTTATTTACTTAATTACTGTTGTTTCTTAGTCAGCGTTGGCTTTCACTTGCTGTTGGACTAGACTAAGACATATCACATAAGTCACACATACATCATATCTGCATGGTTAGATCTAGGAAAAGATTGTTGCTTGGGATGAACTAGACCCTTTCACAACAGTTTTTTGCCGGCTTGACAGCATCCGTCTATAATCCTTCCCAAAACCATATCGTCAGTTCTCAATTATACAGTCTCTGCAGTAACACTGCGATGCTTCATGATGTAAATAACACATACATCAACATGGTATGTGCTGTTGTTTCAGTTATCAGCTTACGAGCGAGACCCAAGACTCAAAAGTCCCAACATAAGTGCTGTCAGCTGAATATGAATTCCTATTCATTTGTCACCTGACAGTGAATAGGAATAAGAGAGATCGAGAAGGAAAGGCTCAACTCTTAATAACTGATGGACTTTTCAAAGATGAGCAAACGTTTCTTTTTTGAGTGTTCACAAGCCTTCCCTCGTTCTCTCTGCAGTGACAGAGAACTATTAGGTGGAATAAATGTGAAGTTAGCCTTAAATTTGCATTTTCAAAAGTGGAATCTTACATTCCCGCTGCAGACTGTTGTTAGTAATAGTAAAATAGCAACAATGCTATACGTCCTTTGTTCCTGACAAATAAGAATCATCATTTTCTTACCCACAAGGAGGTTTATGTCATTTTAGAACATTTTCTGAATAACTGATGCATTTGTCTCTCTGGGTGCAATCTTCTAGTAACATATAGTGTTGATAATTAATAATATTCATAGTCAACACTTGGGAAGCTTGTTGATAAACACTTTTGTATCATTGTTAAACATATGAATGAATCCTACAAGTTGACAGCATCAACCATAATCATGGGAAACTCGGGGCAAAAGCTCAAAGCTTGAAAAATCCATCATCCATCATTCTCTAACTATGAATACTGTTTTGATATAATTCCTTCCACATATACAATAAAAGATCAAGATTTCTGCCTATACTTTGGATATATGTATCTAAGAGCATGACAGGAAGTGGCCTCAGGTATGTCCTTCAGCGTGTTTTTTTCTTACTGCTCATATCTCATTTAAACGGGGGACGTGAGAAAATGTACATCTTATTGCATTATTCTGTAAAAGTTTCTACATTTGCCAGAATGTTCTGTCTCGAAGGTGAAAGTCTCAGAAGCGTGCTTGATCTTCAGCATATGAACCCAGATATTTGAAGCAACTTATTGAATTTTAATCAGATTGGCCTTTAAATGAATTAGACCTGATTGTAACACTCAGAAAGCAGTTCATTGAAATTATGTACTGAGGCAGTGAGAAAAACATGAAATGCTTGCCTTTCATTAACCAATTCACTATTGTACATTGAAGAGGTCACAGAGAAATGCCTGCACAAGTGCTAACAATATATTGAGCGTTGTAAATAAAGCATGAAATATCGCTCTGAAAAGTAAAAGGAAGAAAAAAGGAAAAAAAACACACTAATGTCTGTTGAAGTAAGCAATAAGGCATTGAAAATGATGCATGTAAGAGAAAATGTATTACCATTTCAAATGGACTCAGCTGTTGTCTGTTAATTAGATGTCCTTGAAAAATAGAGGTTGCCTTCAAAAACAACAATAGATCTTTTCAACATGTTGCTATGGCTTTGCTATTTAGGCCATCCTTTCCAGACTCTTCAAGGCAAACACAAGCCCACCCTTGGACCCTTGCTTTTTTTGTCTCCATCATTTCATATCATTTAAAGCCACTATTATCCTTATCTAGATATTTCAATTACATGGTTTCTTTGCTGCAATGTAATTTATTGAATCAGTGGTTTGCACAGTATTATTGGCCCACTGTGTATCGGCGATGGTTTTGCTAACCACAAAAACCACCACCCCTGCTTTTGCAGGAGTGCATGTTATAGTTCTGCACTCAAAGATATACATGTTATAATCTTTCTCCCTCAAATCCGAGTCCAATTTTAATATTTTTTAAGGTCTATGTACTGTAAGCTTTATGCTTTACTCTGCCATAGCAATAGTTCTTTAAAAAAACCTCAGTATGTTTTAGTCAGTGACAGCGTCCACTGTTGCTGCACTGAAAATCAGAGAAATGATCCACGCACGTAATCCAACAAAACCCTTACCCCATTCTTCTTACCACTACTATTTACTACTTTATTTACTACTACTTACTACTATTTCAAGTGGCATAACCTTTTGATTTTAAATACAAGATGTGAATGTAATGTATATATTTCAGTTCAATTCAATTTTATTGATACAGCGTCTATTACAACACAAGTTGTTTCTAGGATCTTTCCAGAATCCCAGAACATGACCCCCGAACAATTATTACATAAACAACGGGAAGTAAAAACTCCCCTAAAAAAAAGATTTGGAGAAAAACCTAAAGCTAAAAAGTAGCAAGGAAAAACTCCCCTTTAAGAGGGAAGAAACCTGGATCAGGACCTGGATCATAAGGGGGGACCCTCCTGCTGAAGACCAGCGGGTAGAGCAGGAAAAGGAAGATCAGAAAGAGAGGATGAAGAACAGAGAGAGGAGAGACACAAACACCGCCAAAGGTACAAAAGGGAAGATATATAAGTATAACTCCAAATAATTTCCATTTGTATGGTACAGATGTGGTCACATTTGTTGGTACTCTTCTGTAAAATAATAATAACAAAAAAAATAGCAATAATTTATTGAATATAAACTAATGAAAACTAGACATTGCTTTTAAATTGTGATTTCAAAATCATCATCATCATCATCATCAACAAAAGAAGAAAAAAAAAATGAAAGATAATGAAAAAGAAAAAAAAAGAAAACTGAAAAAGAAAATGAAACTGGTCTGGAAAATGTGTCGGTGCCTCCAGAAAGGATAGAAAATAATTTGACCATTGTGACCCAACTCAAGCGTGTCATGTCAGGAGCATCACATATGTCTTCATTCGTGGAGTCAGTCAGTCTGATTATTCTAAGGGTGAAGAGTTGCCTCTGTGCTGTTAGGTATCATGGTCTGCTGTAGGCTGAACATGGCCAGAGAAAGCAAAAGAGAGACTTGTCTGAGGAGATCTGAAAGATCAACAGACATGTTAAAGGCTGCAAGAACATCTCCAAGCTGCTCGATGTCCCTGCGAGTTTCATTCAGAAATCTGGAATTCACAAGTCTCTAGCCAACCTCCCTTGATGTGGACACAAGAGAAAAACTGATGACAATGTAAAGATGAATAACATAAATGGCAAACAAAGAGCCCAGAACAACTTCCAAAGAGATTCAAAGTGAACTCCGAGGTCAAGATACACCAGTGATAGAGTACGTTGTCTATCACTGTTTGAACCAAAGTGGATACCGAAGTGGACTCTGTCAAAAGCAAATCATAATCAAACAGACCAGAATTTGTCAAAAATGCATGTCGACAAGCCACAAAGCTTCAGGAAGAAAGTCCTTTAGACAGATGAAACACAACTGGAGCTTTTTAAAGCCACATCGGCTCTATGAAGCATTCAAAAAAAGAAGACTGTAGCTACTGTGAAACATGGAGGAGGTTTGGTTGTGTTTGGAGCTGCTTTGCTGCATCTAGTGCAGGGCGCCTTTAATCTGTCCACGGCCCAATGAAATCTCAACACTATCAAGGTATTCGGTAGTGAAATGTGCTGCCCAGAATCAGGTCATGGGCCCTCCAAAGAATGATGACCAAAAACAAGCACCTCAAAACCCTCAAGAATCGACAAGAACCAAACACTGGACTGATCCGAAGTGTCCCTGATCTAAACCCTGCAGTCTGAGACCTGCAGTCTGGAGAAGAAACCCTTCAAACCGATTCCAAAAGGATTCTATTGGAACACAATGTGAAACTAATGCCTGATTTTCTATCAGAAATCTGTAAATTAATTACTTTTGTCAGTTATTTCAGCGACTATTGTGGATAACAAACAGTAGCAAACAATTTGAAATATCTGTGCATTTCATTGTATGTAATAGTAAAGTCGTATATATATATATATATATATATATATATATATATATATATATAATACAAAAATACATCAATACATAATGAATGTAGCATAATGAAAAAAAAGTGGCCTTCATTAAACATGATTTGGCCAGAGACGATTAGGTTAGTTTAGGAAATGCACAGCATGCTAGAACAAATACAACACTTTAACCTTTCCATGTGTTTTCATCATCCTCAAATCCTTTGATTTCATAGTATCAAAGTTTTATGGCGAGTGTCTGGATTTTTTTTTTTTCCCATCACGAACCAACTTTCTACTGGCCAAGTGGGGGAAGAGACTTGATGCAGCAGTCTGCTGTGGATAAGAGGTTTCCCTTCCCTGAATCAGTAGTGCACAGAGCAGGTTAACAGTCCTGCGCCCAGGGAGATGAAAAGGCATAAATTAAAGTGCTCCCTCAAGGAGAAAACGGACTGCTGGGTTACCAAGGCATTATCAGTGCCGGGTGAGAAGCGGCTGGAGCTCAGTTTCATCCTCATGTTCATTGTTAATACAAAGGGGGTCACCTCCATTTGAAAGAAAATATAATAACACAGAGACCCTCACACAATGGCAGACTGCTGACAAATTCTCACCTAATTCTGCCCTTGTATCCACCGTTCTAAACTTGGGCTCTTTTGAGGAGGGGGCATCAAGGGTGTGGTGATACAGCGCTAAGAAGGTTGGGTGCAATACATTGTGTTTGTTGACGGAAAATATGGCACAAAAATAAAACCAGCACGCACATGCTCACTTGAGAAATGTTTTAATTATATACAAAAGAATGCAGCTAATAAGGGAGGGAATTAAGGCAAATGCTCTGAGCAATTGCAGGAATTTGGCCAAAAGGAAATGAGTTGCCTCACAACCTCTCCTTCCCTCTCTGTCTCTCTCTCCCCACCATTAAAAAGCCTGCAACTTCAAGCAGTTTTTTAATCAGCTAAAAAACATATGTGGCTTTGCAGCTAAGACAGCTTGCCCAGGCGCTGATAAATGCCTATCACTAATTTGCATATGGAGAAGCTACCCTTTAATCAGAACCTCTAATCCCTGACGGTATTAATGATTTTTTTTTCCTCCTCATATAGTATCATGTTTGCTAATTCCAAAGTGATCAGCTTCTTGTATGCGTCTCTTTTTTTGTGCTGGCATAATGGCCGAGTTGAGAACTTCTGTTATCCTACTTTGGCACATAATTAGGACTACAAAGGGGGACAAATCGCACTGAATGGGACTCACAAAGAAGAGCTCCTTTTTTCAACCCCTTCCTTTTACTGCTGAGCTCTCGTTAACAGTTGTGTCACTTCATATATAGCCACAGAAATGGGGAGAATTTTTTTGTCAAATCTTGAGCATATGACAGTGCTTAAGAGTTCTTCACAGGCACAGAGAAAAATATCAAAATTTACCATGTAATTAAAATGTCTATCAACCCTCGACTAGTCTAGAGGTTACATTTCCCACTTAAAGAGGCACTCTAGGCTATAACGTATTCATTTTAATTTATTTGCTAAGCACCTTGCGGTGCATTTAGACTGTTTGTTCTATTTTCCAAATATCAAAACCAGTGTAAAAGGTGAAACAACTGAAAACTGAAAAAACAACAACAACAGAAAAAAAACAACAACAACAAAAACAACAGCGTTGGTTTAATTTTCTGAAAAAGCAGTGTGCTCATAAGGGCTATGGCCTGTAAGCGTGGGTCATGGTACAATGCATACAAGAAGTGGAATAAAAATGAAAGGGAAAAAAGAAATAGAATGTCAACTAACTACACATGACAGCTGATTTATACAATTCATTTGGGCCATTACTTTTCATTAAAGATCAAATGAAATGGGTACTTACTTACTAAGAGGCCTTTGGGGAGCTGAATTGCAGAGAAGAAAGAAGATTAAACTTTACATTCAGCCCCAAATTTAATTCAGAAGTAATCAATCGCATAATGGGCCAGCAACTGTAGCTGGGGTGATTGAAATGAAATTACCATATTTTTAATCTTAATTTTCCACACTGTTTATCTGACACTGTCAATATAAAATACAAACAGATAATGAAATAGCATTATATTGACACTACAATCATCTCTCGAGCAGCCCTCTGTGATTAAACCGCTGGAATGTTTGATTACATTTTGTTGGCTGACATTACAAATGACACGGATGCTTCGCCGAGACTTGCTGCCGGCTGGAAAATGAGCCTATCCATCAAGGACTCCTGGCAGCTTCTCCCTTCCAGTCGATGGCTACTGCCAACGGTCTGGGCACCCTTCTGTCAAGCGGTTTAGCACCCTAGGAGAGGGAGGGAGCCTCGGTGGTGTTGGTCGGGCTGTAAGGGTGTGGAAGGAGGTTGAAAAAGATGGGCCTGTTTGGACTGGGGGGGGGGGGGGGGGTAAGATGAGTGATTCACAGCTTCCCTTGCCCTGCTAATGATACAAAAGCAAAGGAGCCACAGTGTGTGGGAGAGAGAAAAATGTCCCAGGCAACATATCGCCCATGCAGGTGTCTCTTGGCGTTCCATAAAGGGACCATAAAGCCCTCACAATGCAAGGCCCACAGTCTGCAAAATCAACAGCTCAGCTGCCGCCCTGGATTAGGTCTGCACTGCAGTCATCAAGCCCTGTCCACCGCTGTGCCCAACGCCTTGAAATAGCCTAATTACTTTTCAAGGGGCTCATCAATTATTGTATTTTTTGTAAATTTGGGAGAGAAATTTTAGTGCCAACAGGTATAATCTGAATACTTTATAATAGCCACATAAACGGTTAATCAGTCTTTATTCTTAACTTGTTTATTTTACAACTTCATGCTTGAAGTGACCTGCTTCCTGTATAAGAAGTGATTACAGGAACATGTGGCTAGATGAATAAATATTACTGCATGGAGTCAGTCTTCACGGGCACAGTAAGTAAGATATTACTTCTCAATCTGCAGCTCCTTGGCATTATGAGATGAAACATGGAAACATGATATCAAGCATATACATTACTGTCTCATGTGTTAAGCAGCTGCAGTTCCTTTCAAGATAAAACATACTGGTGCATCTCAGAGCAGCTCCGCTCCTCAAATGTAAATGTCTGTTTTTAGATTACAAGGCCAGATTTTTAATCTCTTGGAGACTGAATGAATCCATGATACATGTTTCATTTTTTTGTTCTTGTCAATTTTAATATGTTTATTAATATGCAATTTGGGTAAACAGGTCAGTAATTGGGAAATTTGAATCTAGTAGGTGAAAGACAAAAAAACATAGAAATGATATAATTTCCAGCAGGCATGGTCAACAGGTGCTTGTAATAATAGTTACACAAAAGTAAGTCCCAAATAAAGTATCCATGAAAGCCTGATTCTTTGAGGAGTAATGATGGACCTCCACTCTTGGAGGATCTCCACTTTGTCAACAAATATATGAGAAAATAGTTGCAGTTTGAAAACAGTTGTTCCTCAGAGAACATTAGAGACATTTGCATATTTCTCCTTCTAGAGCTGAATATCACCATGGAATTTATAACATTTTAGAGCAACATATACTACCATCAAAACTGCATCTTTCTAGGAAAGTCAACTCATTTTTCCATAAGAAAACCACACAATGTTTAAGTTTGTGAGAAGAATCGCAACATTACAAAGGTCTGCTGTCTGCAACAAAAGTCAAAGTCAATGTGATAACCTACATTTTCATTTTCACCCAGTGTTTTCATATAAAAACAATTCCAGAAAATGTAACACTTAAATCACTAATACTTAAAAATATGTATTTACGTAAGTATGCAAAACTGAAAATGCATTAATACATCATTGACTCACTAGTTCATAAGTCCAGGATGGGAACGCGAACTATCACTACAGTGATGACACCATTAAAGTTCTGGGTTGGCTCCGGTCTCCTGAGGTCATGTGGTGGCATTTAGGTGGTTAGCAGGTGTCTGTGCCCCTCGGGCCTCATGGCCGACCAACTTGCAACTATAATATTTATTGCCTGAATTTGAGCGATCTGGAATAGATTCAAATCAATTCAGCTGCTTTATTTGCATATCACCATGGGTCAATGCATGTTACACAGATAACGTTCAGTATCGTCCAGTTAGGGACAATACAACTCAGTTTAATTATATTCCAATTCAATTCAATTCACTGCAACTCACTTAGTCCAGTTCATTTGAATAGAATCCAGAATTTTAAAGAGTCACAAAACGCCAGTTCTAACAGCTCCAACAAACTACATTAAACCTTCGCTGCAGTGCAGTCCCCATCCTGAGGGTGAAATGTAAGATTCCTCGTGCACTAGTCTGTATAATCGTGAATTTCTCAACTCTGAACAGTACTTTTGTTTAATTATTGTTACTGTGATTCACTTGATTGATTTATTATTCAGGTCCAATTCAAATACATAAATGTATTTATGATAACTGATTTGAAAAAGCTCTGAATCTTATGAATGTCAACCGTAAAAAGCAATAATAAAGCAAAGTACTTTTATTAGCTTCTTCTTTTTTTTATTCATTGTTTAATGAACATACACAACATTCCTGGAACCATGCAGACCAGAGCAATAAGACGTGCTTGGTTTTGCACTGGCAACAAAAACAGCAACAACAACAATAATATTATAATAATGATGATGAGAAGATGAGTATTTCTTCAGGGACATGAAATCAGAATGAAGCCCTTTTGAAATTTGATGACACATTTTAAAACAAAGAATCCCTGCAGAAAATATAGCATTTTTTAATTTTATAGGTGATAGCCCGAAGCTAATCTCCAAATAAACATGCACAGATCAGGAAATTGTCTGCAGCATGCGGCCTTCACACATCTGCAGTGTCAAACTGTGAGAACAACACTAATCTAGCAAACCACCTGTTGAGGTGACAGAGCCTTTTGCCTGGAGCTGATAGTACCCCACCTCAGGTAGCGTTCTTAACCCTGCTGGGTATTGTGTAAGTGTTTTGAAAGTCTTTGAAATGTCTACCGCAGGAGTTTTTTTTTGGGTTTTTCTTTTTTGCACTTACAGACATTCTGCATTGACACTGAAGCCAATGTTTCCTCAATGATGCGCTGTCGCTATTATGCGAAGACAAAGTTGAACAACGATGGGAAAACGAGGCAAGGCGGTCGATCTGCAGCTATTGCAGGTGAAGGATGGAAGAGCTGCTTGACAGAGGGGTGTATTACGATAGCTGGACTCTTCTTTTCAACAGATTGAACCTTGAGCATTAAATGAGGCTCACACTGGGCTGAGTATGGGTCTCTCTCACCGTTGCTACAGTTACCACTGTCAATAGTATTACTGCGGTGAGAAGCGGGAAACACTTAGGCATGTGATTTAAACACTTTTACTGTACATGTTCAGTAAAAATTAAACTCAACCTTTAGTATGGAAATATAATATTTATTGAACTGAAAAAACCATCTGCATTTATTCTCATTTACAGTTTAGTCTCACTTACCAGTTTGAAGTAGGAGAATCGATTAAAATGTTTTATTTTATTTTTAAAATGACAGAGGAATTTCTGTTTTGCTGTGGTCATAAAAAAGAAAAAAAATCCACTTTGTTTTGTTTGATAAGAAATAATTTATGCTTAATCACTGAAAATAAGTCATATTGTTGTTAAATTTTGATGGGAATTCATTAAATTATATTCAACTATTGGATGCTTGCTGGACTTCAAAGATAAAAGACAAATATCAAGATGTACAGACAAACAATTAACCCATTGAGTCAAACTTGACAAGAGGACTGACTGTGTCTGTTGGAAACAATGCTGTTTCAATAAAACCCCGAAGAAGAAAAACCACCGCGGCACTGCGTCGAAGCAAAGGATTGTAGGTTTTGTGGAATCAGTGGTATCAGCGGTCCTGAAGGTCACACTGATAAGACCGAGGATTTCTACCGCAGAATTGCATTGTGCTCTGACCTTCAGACCCCCCTGAAGTCGATCAAACCAGCATAACAGCTTCACCACTGCAGGACAGCCAAGTTCAGAGACGTGTCGAATAAGTGAGGATCAGTGCTTAGCCAGGAACCCGGTGAGGCAGAACCTCACAGCACACTGGAATTATTCATGTCAGACAGCCTCAAAACCAGACTCACTGTTCATAGAACTTTGTACAACATTCCTCTGATATGACGCCCCATTATGTCTCTGACCTTCTCTGTTATTTGTTTCTTTTCTTTTATAAAACTTTATATATGTTGCTTGCTTCTGGTTAAAGTTGAGTCTACCACCGTCATTTCATGTGAAATACAAATAAAAGATTTATAAATGTGTGGCATTATACAATGAGATTATAAATGGAAGCACATCTTCAGAGGTGTCTAAATGAAAAGGAATATTTAAACCAATAAAACCTATAAAAATGTGTTCAAAATACTGAAACTGTGTTTTAGCAGTAAATTTACTCATCCTAGATGTAAGCAAGATAAGTGAAAAAAAAGCCTCCTTTTGTGTGACTGCATCTGTAAAAGCCTTTCACTGGCATCGAAGTGATCTTAAAGTGGATGTCTCAGTCAAAGTGCACAAATACTTGAAGGATCTTTGCAGTCCTGTGTGCACTTGACACATTTTTATATTCAAGGAAGCGGTAACATTGCTCATTTGTTTCTGGGAAAAATTCTTCAGACAACTTTTGTAATTATTTGTTCAAATAAAAACATCAAGAGACAAACTGCTGTTAAAACTGAATAATCGTCTGTCGACTCCAAATGGGGTACGTATCAAACTTTATATCTATTTCTGTTCTTTCTATTCTATACTGCACATTTACAGATATGAGGAAAAGAAGTGGGTGTATAAAAATGCTCCAATTGTTCATTTCAACCAACTATAAGGATTATAATTTATCAGTGGATAAGAATATGACCAAAACCACGGTCGCATGTTTGGAAAACACATCTGCACCGCCTCCCGTCAAGGCTCTGTGGCATCATGACAGAATCCAGTCTTTACCTCTGAGATGGTCATGTTTACTCAACAGCTAAAGCTTATTTATGAGTAAACTTTTGTATAGTTGCAGGGAAATAAACACAACTGCTGGACAGGTTTTTAGGTCATTTATGTCTAAAAGGGAGCCGTATCTTTTATACAAAAGTGACATTCAGCACATAACATGACACTTGACAATAAGGCCAAATACTGGCACTGTGGGTGTACTCGCAATGAGGCCTCAACTACATAAAGAACTCCCTTTTTTCAGTCCTTTTGGAAAAGTGGTGCTTTGTGATCTCCTCACACTCTGAAACCTCGTGGAGCTTTTACAAGCCGGTGACGGCACCCTGCTTTGAATCTCTGTAAATTCGACAACATCTTAAAATTATGCATTTTCCTAATGACAGACACTGACATCGAGTTCTCTGCAGCTTCTTGATGTTACATTTTGTCCTCTTCTGCGATTTATCTCGAGATTACTTTGCATGTTCAACTCGCATGTTTAACCTGCTTTGAGAGCACCTCTGACTAAGAACAACTGACCTTGCTGAAGTTTATTTACACTGATGATTTTTCAGCACTTCTTAGTGCTTCTTTAGGATCGTCTTTAAAGGCCACACTTATAAATCTTATTTAATGATGGTCTGCAGACATAACATACGAGTTGTGTTCAAAATGCCCAGCAGACATGCATACATAATAATAATAATAAAACGAATTAATAAATAAAGATAAATACTTTCTGAAAACGTTAATATTTCTTGTAGAAATATGAAAAATTTGAAATTAGATCATCAGATCAAAAAAAAATCCTCTGTTTAAAAAAAAAAATAGCTTGTTTCCTTTTTATTTATGGCACCATTAAGACCTCCCAAATAAGGTTTGCTTAAATCAATGCAACGCTTTTATTTGATCTTTTTGTCTCAATAACTTTTAGATCAATTACTAAAATTCAGAAATTTTTATGTAAATTAAAGGTATAAATCCCATGGTTTTTTGCAGTTGAAGTTCTGGCTAATTATTACTCTATCAAATAACCCGATGACTTTGGTAACTTCAATTTCTGCTCCTGCAACTATATGCTCAGACTGTCTAGTTTGTAATATAACTTAATATCAATTAATGTACTGTTACTAAATTTTGAAACAAAGGTTCTCAGATGGTCATGATGACAATGGTGATCGAATTCTTTTATAACATCATTGCATTGTATATATATATATATATATTCTTTTTTTTTAATGATTTCATTATTATTGGATGGATCCCAGTCACATCCATCGATCCACCCGTCTGGCCATCAGTCTGTCCAACCTGACAGGGCTCCACAAGCACAAATGTTCAAACTCACACCTAGTTTTAAGTTTAAATCACCAGTTTACCTACCATGGATGCTATGAAAGTGGTGAAGCTTGCTGGAAATAAAAAATCAGGCAGGCACCCGTGCAGAAAAACTTTACACAAAAGAATCCCAAGCTGAGATTGAAACCAGGAGCCTTTTACAAAGAGATGATGGTGAGAACCACCACACCACTGAGCCATCGCCTGTGGAGTAGAACATATTCCATGAATATTCCTTCATCCTCACTTGGACTTTGTGTTTAGTGGCAATTAGGGAATAATAGTGCACATTACATAAGTATGCATTACATACAAAGATGAAGAGCATACTTGGACACTTGGACATTGTTATTGTGAGGGATATTAACCTACTGACATTAACATCAAGCCCAAAGCACCGCGAACTG
The DNA here is from genome assembly GCA_014839995.1 of Xenentodon cancila. Lineage (NCBI taxonomy): Eukaryota > Metazoa > Chordata > Actinopteri > Beloniformes > Belonidae > Xenentodon > Xenentodon cancila. The sequence continues at coordinate 25,023,722 of CM026206.1, forward strand.
CTTATTATTTGTTCACGGAGACATACCTGCTAGCATGGCTGTAGCCTGTCTGCCAAAGCTCAACGAGGGCAAAAAAATCATCGCTGAACTCCAGCCATTCTGTCACAATTACAGTGGTGGAAAAAAGCAGACATTTGAGCGTGCACACGACAAGCCAGATGAGGGACAGCAGTCACTGAGGAATCTCGCCACCTGTTGGAGGACAATGAGCCTTTTACATAAAGTGAGACAGACCTCCCTTGCTGGCCCCTCATTTTGTCAAGGCGTAACCTTTTCCCCTTTCAAAATGCAGCAACTCTTTCCAATTGAGTTGTTGTTGCTGCCATTGCTATTGGCTTTCAATAAGGCATGGGGTTATCAAAGAGTGAAGGAGAAATTGCCTTGGCTCTGCCGTAGCCCTGATTGCACTATCAGAGCCGTCAGGGAGGTTCTTTATAAAGGGAGGGCACGAGGGAGAGCGAGGTGGCGGCTGGCGTTGCCCCGCTGATAAATCAGCGTGTGTTGGCAGCCTCTGCTTAGTGCAGCCAGGCAGCAACAGAGTGCCGCAGCTCAGGGTCGGTACTTGGCAAGCCCCCTCCTAGAACAGGGCTGTCTGCACCCGACCGCACACCGCGCTGCTCCCCAAACTGATTCTCCACCGATGCCCTTGTCAAGGTTTATTGTTATATCCCTTATCCCCCTCTACTCTCAACGTACATAATGTTGTCCCACCATTCCAAATTATTTTCCCCCTTTTTCTAACTTATTCTGCATATTTCCCAACTTCGTGTGTTATTAGAAAACTGTGGTACATGAATTTGAAACATGCTTCCATTTTGTTTCCATAATTTTTGGATGCATGCATCTGTTTACAAAACCAGTGATCGTACGCTTAAAATATAGGCAAATAAAAGTTTGGAACATTAGTTTGAACTTTTTTCTGACTTTATCAGTGATATCCACTTGAATAAAGTAAAATAATTTTGTAAATATTATTATTAATTCATCGTAGATGCAAAGATATGAACAGACTTATTCAGTTTAACATATTGATAATCAAAAAGATAAACTATTTGTTGCAAGTGCACGTTTACATAGAAATGCAACATTAAAAATCCTCCCATCTGGAAAAGAAATTATGCCACCATTAACACTTCTCATAAATTTGTCCTCTTCATCTCCAATTGGATGCTCAGGGTTTATAACCCCCAATAAAAATCTTGATTTGTTGTGCTCTCAAGTGTTTGCTTGATAAGGCTGCAGCACAATCATCACCTCCAGTGAAGTGACGACCCCACACCTCCCTCTTATACTTGTCCTCCATGGCCATTGCTACTCCAAAGAAAACAATGTTCTCATTGTTCAAACTCTTGAAATCAAATGACATGAAACAATCAGAGTAGCACATGGGGAAAATAAGTAAAAGGTTTTATTTATCTGGCTACTCTGCTACAGGTACAATAGGAGAACGGAAATGTTCTGTGCTGCAGCTTTCAGGTTTTCATTGGTGTTCATTTCAGATTTAAACCTTCAATTATGTCACTCCTCCCATTATTTATTTATTTTTTTTACCTCCACCAGGAATCAGATTGTGGATGCAGAAGACCTGAAATTGTCGAGTTACATGGACATAAATACAGAGGCACAAATTTGTACTGATGTATATGAAGAGCAGGGACTGGTTAAGATGAAGAGCTGGGACTGGTGAAGATGAAGAGCTGGGACTGGTTAAGATGAAGAGCTGGGACTGGTGAAGATGAAGAGCTGTGACTGGTTAAGATGAAGAGCTGGGACTGGTTAAGATGAACAGCTGGGACTAGTGAAGATGAAGAGCTGGGACTGGTTAAGATGAACAGCTGAGACTAGTGAAGATGAACACCTGGGACTGGTGAAGATGAACAGCTGAGACTAGTGAAGATGAAGAGCTGGGACTGGTGAAGATGAAGAACTGGGACTGGTGAAGATGAAGAACTGGGACTGGTGAAGATGAAGAGCTTGGACTGGTGAGGATGAAGATCTTGGACTGGTGAAGATGAAGAGCTGGGACTGGTGAAGATGAAGAGCTGGGACTAGTGAAGATGAAGAGCTGGGACTGGTGAGGATGAAGAGCTTGGACTGGTGAAGATGAAGAGCTGGGACTGGTGAAGATGAAGAGCTGGGACTAGTGAAGATGAAGAGCTGGGACTGGTGAAGATGAAGAGCTGGGACTGGTGAAGATGAAGAGCTTGGACTGGTGAGGATGAAGAGCTTGGACTGGTGAAGATGAAGAGCTGGGACTGGTGAAGATGAAGAGCTTGGACTGGTGAAGATGAAGAGCTGGGACTAGTGAAGATGAAGAGCTGGGACTAGTGAAGATGAAGAGCTGGGACTGGTGAAGATGAAGAGCTTGGACTGGTGAGGATGAAGAGCTTGGACTGGTGAAGATGAAGAGCTGGGACTGGTGAAGATGAAGAGCTGGGACTAGTGAAGATGAAGAGCTGGGACTAGTGAAGATGAAGAGCTGGGACTGGTGAAGATGAAGAGCTGGGACTAGTGAAGATGAAGAGCTGGGACTGGTGAAGATGAAGAGCTGGGACTGGTGAAGATGAAGAGCTTGGACTGGTGAAGATGAAGAGCTTGGACTGGTGAAGATGAAGAGCTGGGACTGGTGAAGATGAAGAGCTGGGACTGGTGAAGATGAAGAGCTGGGACTGTCATGACACCTGGAGACCAACAGATCTGCAGTGTAATTAAAGCATGTTAAGACAGACAATGAATCATGTAACGTTAAATAAACGAAGCAGCCTTTATGGTGGCATATCTACCAAGCTTTGTGCTCCACCGTCACTGGAGCTTGTTGATGCGATGCTCGTTCCAGGATACTTTGTCGTCTCACGTCGGCTCAAGTCTCCACTGGGAGGAACAACCATTTATGCTAAGCTAGAGCAGAAGTACCATAAAAAAGTAAAAGTAAAATGAATATGAGAATTTTTACAAACCTAATAAGAAATACAGTACCATGACCAGCAGTAGAGAGCTGCCTAAAAAAAATAAAATAAAAAAATCCGCCGATGGGATCCCTGTTTTCTGATCTGTTGCATGTGGGTGTGTTTCGAATGGCTAACAGCGTATTTTCCACTTTGTTTAAAGCAGCAGTCTGAAATGAACATGCAGTTTTAATCACACAATACTGATCACGTTGACAATATATCAAAGATGTTTATAGTTCCGTTTGTGGCCAGTGCAGTGTGATGGTGCGCTTTATTGGGACTAGCCCGCTCCTCGTCACCTTAATCATTCACTTTTACAGTGGATGGCTGCTAATGCAAATGTTACTGGAGAGTAAAACAGATAAAAACGGATTCTTGAAGATCAACAATAACCTTCGACGAGCACCGAATTAATGATCTATTACATGGGGTATCTCATAAAGCATTTGAACAAACTTCTTCCATCAATTACTTTTGAAACTCAAAATTTAGAATTTCTTAAAATCATGAAACACGGATGAAAAATGGGTGAAGACAGCATCTAGCGGCAGAACAACCCTGTAATACCAGGAACAATCCGCCATGTTGCCCTCAGTTGTGAAGGTATTGTCAACAAGTCAGCCAGATCACTGCTCAGAGGTCTAGTTTGAACACCACAGGCCAGGTCTCCCCGCGGCCCTGCAGACAGCTGCACCTCCTCCTCCTCTCCTTTCTCCTCTTTGCCATGAAGCCAGGGGACGCGCGGGGCCTTTTGTGTGTTCAGTGTGGGAGGCCGCAGTTGTCGTTCCCCAGAGACACAGCGGAGGTTAATGATCTCACAGCCTCTGTTAAAATAAATAAATCATTTCCAGCCAGGAGTCTGCATAAATCTTCACTCAAATAGCGATTTGCTGGAGCAAGCACCACCAGTTGCTAATGACTGTTTTTTTTTCCCCTCCTTGATTGCCTAAGGGATAGGCTGGTGACACAGATGAGTTCTTTCCCTGACTCTCTCCCCCCTTTCCTCACCCCGACTCTCTCTCTCGCTCTCTCTCTCTCTCGTCCTCATCTCTCTCTCTCTCTCTCTCTCTCCTCTCTCTCTCTCTCCTCTCTCATCTCATCTCTCCTCTCTCTCTCTCTCTCTCTCTCTCTCACACATACACACACACACACAAACTATTCTAATTCCAGCGTGTTTTGTCAGGGGGACATTAGGTGGCTGACGGCGTCTGGTTTGATGGGGGGAAGCATTTGTAGTGACAGTGGTAGTTGTTTCATGTTTCGCTGAGCTGATAGTAGTAGACATGTGTGGGGTGCTGGCTGTCACGCACAGCAGCGCTACATAACACAACACCCTACTCAATCGCTTTCATCAGATATGCTCTCTCAAGTTCACTTATACAAAATCAGTCTGCGCAAACAGTTTATTTAATTTCACATTTAAATTAACATATATTATCATCATTTAAAAATAATATAAAATTATCTGTCATTGTATCAACTTTATAATGACGAACTGTGCTGGGAGTTGAGCATCACAATATTATACAGATTTGGATTTTTAATGATCCTGCGTGGCAGAATATTCATCTGCAATACTTTATTATTTGTAAAAATGTAAGCAGTTTCTGTCAATGACATTTTACAGTGTGTCAGTTGGGGATTTGCTGCTTTGCTCTAAGACTGTATTGTAGAAAATCTGAGCTTCTAATGAAAGAAAACTATGTAAAAAAAGTTTAATTATGTTTTTGTCAATTTTCATTTTGTTCTCCCAATTGCAAATTCTTTCCCCCCCAAACTGATCTACATCATTATGTGACTTTAAATTGGAAATGTAGATTATATATAAGATCACTTAATTGTATGTGCTGCCATATGTTCATTTATACAAACCGCTATGCTCAAGCTACATTTGTGATGACATAATGAGACAACATCATTTACATTACAAGACACAGCAGTAAGTTGAGCTATTCTTTTCTTGTGTGTCAGCTCTTAGCCGCTTAAGTGGAGTCATCAATAGACATGGTTCTGTAATCAATGACCTCATTGAGGGCTAATGTAGAGAGCTACGCTCAATTTCTCAAGATAAATGATTTTTCTCAATACAAGCAATTACTGCAAACAGTAACATGGATGAAACAAGCATATAGTGTATCATTTACAGCAGCATATAAGTAAAGTCTATCGTTTGGTTTCATTTTTATGTTTTTGTCTTTCATATATCACAACAAACTTGAAAGAGAAATATTGTTTTTGACAAAGGAAATGAATGCATGGATCCTTATTTCAAGGTAAAGGGAAGTCATACACTCTGAAGATTTACAGATCAAATCACGACAATTTTGACTGGAGCAAGGGCTTTTTATATATGTGTAAAAAAAGCAACAACAAAGTAAATAAATAAAGTCATTAACAGAGCTTAGAACAGAGGCACCCGATTTGCCTTTTTATCCTGCAACAACAAAAAGAAAAAGAAGACAGAGGAGGAAGAAATAACAAAAAAGACAGAGAGAAAGAATTGCACAGAGGCTTTTCTTTCTTTAAAATGCTGCATTAGGTCTTTTCCTGCAGTCAGTTTTCATAGTTCAAAGCTGGCAGTTCAATAAATAGCTGGAACTGGCACATCTCTGTTCTTGCAAAAAGAAATCAATGTTAATCCTATTACCGGCAGTTATCACCTAGCCCAGAAACGGTGGCAAGTAAGGAAAAAAAAACTGAGATGTCAAAGCGGGAAGGGGAGAGAGAGCGAGAGAAAGGGAGAGAGAGAGTGCGAGTCACCCTTCATTCACTTTCAAACACAGTTTTGATAATTTACTTCTGTAGAAGAAGAAGAAGAAGAAGAAGGCAGGCAGGCACGAGGATGGGAGGAGGGCACCGAGCTTCACTTACGAAGAAACGCGTGTGTGTTTATGTGCATGCATGCTTGCGTGTGTGCTCGTGTGCCTGTGGAGAGGGGGGTCCAAGGCTACTGATGTATTCGCACATAATGCTTGGATCAGACCCTGCTGGTGTAAGCAAGATGTTTGAGGCACAAAACATCATTTTTGAAAAATGTTCACACTGCTTCACAATCCTCCTCCTGGAGCGCCCTGACATCTGGCCTTTCTCCTTCTCCCCTTCTCCCACTTCCACTCCATCCTCTTTGCCGCTCCCTCAGTTTACGGGGGAATTGAGGGCTGCTACTGAGACACAGTGAAAGAGAACTGTCACCGGGCTAAATGTTTAGGAGGTTTACTTCTTTGTACCGATAAAAAAAAAAAAAAAAAAGTCCAGCTCTTTGTTAAGACTGGTTTTGTAGTTACTAGTTAATTTGTGGTTTCTATTATTTTCCCGTCTTTCCTGGCTCCCATCACCATTAAAAATTGATCCGTGAATAATAACTGAGCAGTAATTTTATATCAAGTCAAGCATTGATTAGTTGCTCAGTTAAAAGTCATACTCAAATTTGATTAAATGTATTAAATTAACAAGTTTAAACTGAGCAGATTAACTTATCAGTCACTGGTTTTCTCCTTTGACTTTTGCAAACACAAAAACGCATGAAGCTGTAGACCCAATTAGAACTGCATCAATGAGTCAAATTAATTGATTTGTTAGTTGTCAGACAGTAAATATGAAGAAGTAAGGTTTAAGCATAGGTGTTGTTGAAGTAGGATAAATTGTTGTAAGTCTTATGGTCACAATGTTGAAGGATTTCTGAGAACTTCTCAACTTTGGTGGTGAAATATTTCATATTTAATAGGCTGACTTAGATAGGAGCGTATTAATTGTTGATGAAAATAATGTTAAACTGAAATCAAGACAATAAGTAATGTTAAACCAATCACACACTTTTACTTGCTCGGCATGCTGTAGTAAAAATGATTTGGTGATTAATCCATGAGATGAAATGAGAATTAGCCGGTTAAGATCTTTTTGTCACAAAAAAAAACATGTTTTCATAACTCGCCGTGTCATTTCAGATCAGATTTAATGAGAAAATTTTAAGTATGAAGTAACCCATAATAAAAAGTAATTCTGGCTTTAGTGTCAATGATGTTTAGTGTCAGCCTGTCAGCTGAAACTCAGATTTACAGCTAAAAAAAACATTTCAATTGGTTTCATTTCAACATTTCATATCAAAATGTTTGGATGAAATACGGAGCTTTTCATGTGTGACAAAAAAGGTGGTTTCTGCACTGCTACTCAGACAAAACAAGAAGTTAGTTGAATAGTTACAACAAGCCTTTTCAACTGCTGTTTTGTGATAAATGTATAGTCTAAACTATTAATCAATGAAAGAGAAAATTATCACGCTGCATTATAATGAATATAATTGTTTTCTGCAGCCTTACTGCCCTTTTGCTCAATGTCAATGCCTCAAAAGATGGATTGCACTCTCAGCGCACTTCTCTATATCTGTATATAGTCAGTGCAAATAAAACTCACACAAAACAAAACACACAGCCATTTAAAATCGCATTTCTCCAAAGAACACACCAAAAGCCCTAGATTAGGCCTAATCACTGTCACCAGGAAGCAGAATCAAGCCCTCTCACTGGCGGATTAAGTCTTCTGTTGTTGTTGTCCTTATTGTTATTGCTGAGAAATAATTACAGCAGAATCTCATCAAAGCCAATTCAACTCTTGGCAGGACTCTGTTCTGTTTTTCCTCATTCTTCTTCTCTTTCTTTCAGGAAGCAACCTGAGTTTCCTCTGAATTAAAGTAAAGATTAAAGTAGTTAAATACTGAGGGCAGAGCGAGGCGACAGTGACGAGCTGGAGGGGAAAGGCTCTCAAATGCTGAAGTCTTGTTCCAAAGAATGACAAAAAGGCATCTCACTGACATAGGTTTTCACCTTGACTTGATTGACTTTGTATGAATTTATTTCCTGCGCCGCATGAAAGAAAATGTGACCCCATTCCAGGTTAGCCTGTTCTATATTCTTATAATAAATGAGCTGGCGGTGCGGGAGCTTTAACATGTAAAATAGCGGTGACATGCTAAGTAATGAGGCAGGGTGGAATTATGCGGTGCTGGCGTGCGGGCTCTGGGGTATTCTCGGGACTCGTAGTAGCCCGGGCCTCCCATTCCACCCCGGCTGCTCTGATGGAGCAGAAGGCTGAGGAGGAGGGGGTGGAGCCAGCTTGGGGGGTGGGGTGGTGGTGTTAAGGCAGTGAATATGAAAATGGAATTAATGTACCTATGCCCAAAGGTAGTACACTGTGGCAACCGCTCTGACCATGCTCCCCTCTGTTTGGAGCTAACAACAAAAGGAGAAAGGTTTTCCTCACCATGCTTTTCTTTTTTTGTTTTTTTTCAAAAAATCCCTTGCGCAGTTTTGGAAGTAATACACTGTATTATAATGTTTTTCATTATTGATGCAGTCGGTCATTTCATTGTAGCACATCTGAGTGTAATGTGTTGAACATCTCGATGTTGTTTGGGTGGTTTTTGAAGTGTTGCTCATCCCGGACTGAGGGCTGACTGAGTAAAGGTGCAGAGTGCTGGGAATTCCAGGCAGAATGTAATAATCTCACAATGGGTCTGCAACTTTGGGAACTGCAGCTGCCTGTCTGTTATTGTTGTTACTTTTGAATACTGGGTATATTTTGTATCACCATGCAGTGCAACCTTGAGGCTATATGGCAAATCCTACAGTTTTATTACTATTGTTGCAGCAGGCGACAGATTTACCAGGCCTAATGCAGGCCATTTTAGTTTGCTTGTATACCTGCTTTACAACCCCCTTGGCTTTTTGTCTGGGTAGGTGGGTGGGGGGTTAACTGATGAGCATTGCCTGTCCTTCAGGTGACACACACACTGCAATCCCAACTCATCTCACACTTTACTGCTTTGTGTCAGTAAATACAAGCGTGACTGATGATATTTCTATTTATTTATTTATTTATTTATTTATTTATTTATTTATTTATTTATTTATTTATTTATTTATTTATTTATTTATTTATTTATTTATTTATTTATTTATTTATTTTCCGCTCATTATAACATTAAAAAAAAAAAGCAATTTCAATCTGAAACGCAAACACTGGCTTTCTCGCAAAAGTATCTGGACGATAAAAGTGGTGATGCTTTGGGAGTTGTTACAGGGCGAAGAGTGACTACATCCTACCTGTTTTGCTTTCATTTTTACCAGCTCTTCTGTTGGGTGCAGACCCTGGCTTTTTCAATAGGTGATATTTTATATGTTTGCACGTTGGCTGGATGAAATTCTTAACTGCTCCATCCTGGCTGTAAAAAAAACCCGAATGGCTGCAACAATGAGAAAGAGGCCTGCTGCGAATACATTTCAGTTTTTCTCTCAAAAGACTTTTAAACACTGTCCACAGCAGCAGTCCTCACTTTCTGCCACTGCTGCAAACTGGGGAGCTGTCTGTCTGAGGTCGGGGAGGCAGATGTCGCATCAGATAAATGGCACGATAAATTGGCAATCAGTATTCAAGGTGTGTTGACATGAAGTGGGAGCTCACTTAAAACCCAGCTTGAATTATATGCTCTGATTGTCACCCAACATTATGCACACTGTTTGAGGTTAAATAACACTGTGTGTGGATCATAAACTGTTCCTCTCGCATGCCACCTTGAAGCAAGGAACCCCCCTGCCCCCGATCCTCCATAAACAACTCTGTCGTTTTAAGTAAGTATCACCCTGCTTACCAGGCATCTTTCGTGTGTGAGCTGCACCTAATTTAGAAGCTTTTAAATCTTTTGCAAGTGTTGTAGTGAGAAATGCCTGCTTGCAAATGTCTTTTATTGAATGCTGACTCTGTAGTATTACAGGCTTGCAGATATGCCCGGTCTAATATGTCCCTATAGCTTTATCTTGTAATAGTAAAGTGTATTAATTTTCCTGGACTGGAAGAGTGTGTGTGTGAAGGGTTAGAATTGACTCTGTTTGGGATTGGAGCGACTTGCTACAGAGTCCAAACATGGTTTTTCACGCAAAAGATGAAGAAGGCGGGGAGAAAAGGGAAGAACATGCTTTCACTTGGTAGATTTCTAAGTAAGCCCACTGGTTTATCACAATCCATCACTGGGAGTGGGGATGCAGTAATTAAAGACTTTCCCAAGAGTGGCATTCCTGAAATTGGAATTGAAAGTCCACTAAGAATGGTCACCTTTGAAGTGGTGCTTCATACTCATTTACTGTACAGTAAAACCACGCTTTGAGTCTTTCAGGTCAGTGTGTTTATTATATATAAAGCGCCATTACTACACTGGAGACCATTACCATATGAGTTACATGGAGAAGTGTGAGTTTATGTGAACTGTCTGAGAAAGTCTTTCATAGCTTCACATATTTTAATTTGCGCATAGAGAATTTGTGTCTCACCTCTGTGCCACTGGGTTTTTAATAGATACACTGAACCAATAAAAAGGCTGTTACACAAATGTGGCGGCAAAGCTCACTCACAGCAGACTTTCTGTTTCGCCCATGAAAGGAAAAAAAATGTAAATAATCTCTTGTCCTAACATAAAATTAGCATGCCCAGACAATTAATCAATCATCTGGTTACAAGCATATGCTGCATAAATTCAATTTCTACCCAGAAAATCACTCTGATGTTAAACTGACCAAAGAGTATCCTATTTGCTGAGATGATTTAAAAAACAAACAAACAAACAAAACAACCCCTGTGCACCTCAGTCTGAGCTGTGAAGAAATGGCAAAATGGAGGAAACAACTGGTAGTCTCCCAAGTTTGTATGGCGGCGCTTTTCCTGATAAATGCCACACATTCAGGTTTGTGCTCTGAGTAGCCTTCGCACGAGTGCTCCAGTCTCACACGGCACTTAAGTGTGATTAATAAGGTGCAGCGTTTTGTGTGTGTGTGTGCATTGAAGGGTTTGTGTTGAGGTGGCGGTGGTGGGGGAGTTTATGTCAAGATAAACGCGGAATGACCTAGCAGTCACCAGCTTTTTCCTTTCGGCAACTCCACAGTGCCGAGCTCGAGAGCAGGAGAGGCTGGGGTTTTTATCAAGCCGAGGGCTCAGACCACCAGAGGCTCTTGTGAAGGAAGGAAATTACCGGGTGCAAACATTCACAATACCCCAACTCAATTCCCCCTCCCTCATCCCTCTCTTTTCCTTCTCTCTCTGACTTCCACTCTCCTGTCCCTATGTTTATCAGGTTTTGGGGCACTGTATTTTGATGTCAATAAGCAATTTTTCTTGCCTGGTCTCCTGCCTGACCCCTTTAATCCATCAATATATTATTAGAGATAAAGTTTTGTGGACGCCTGCTGCAGTCACAAGATAAATGACATCTCTGAAGTCACGCATTAAAGACTAGATTAAGGCCTTGTGACTGTGTCTTCAGTGCTCATCTGTGCGCCTCTGTCCAACCTATCACACTAAGTGACAAGAAAGAAAAATAATGAACTGAGGCAGAAAAAGCAAAGAGATATTTCTTACACACACAAGCCGCGTCTGTCTTCAGCCAGGATTAGGACGCATTAGAGGCATGCTGGAGAAGAGGAGAGAGGCAGCCAGGGAGCGTCACTGTTTGTGTATGCCCAGGCTGAAAGAAAGGCAATTTCAGCCCTCTATCCATTTTAACCCAAAGGGAAACCGGCGTTTTGTGTGCAACAATGTCAGCCCAATTTGTTTAGCAAGCAGATGGCTTGATTTTGACATTCAACTTATGTTATTAAGTACTGAGAGAAAAAAATATTGATTAAAAAAATATCTTCATAAAGGCTCTTATTAAGGTAAAATGCCTTTATTTAAACTGACATCCACCTTAAGCATTTTGAAATCTTTCCTTTTAATCACCGCATACCAGCAGCTCCTTGGTTTGATATTGTAAAGTGTATTTGAGCCTCGTACTTAGATGATGTGCATAAAAGATGCTATTTAGATTCACAGCTGAATAAACTTAGGGACTCTCATTCAGGTGGGAGGAAGATGGCTTGATATTTTAATCAGTTTAATCATCAGTAAAACTGTGTGGACTCTTGAAATTACTCATAAAAAAGGTGAAACATCCTTTAAAATGTTTTTATGTACATTGTCTTGAAAATAAGTAAAAAAAAAAGGAGATTTTGGATAATACTTTGGAATTTAAGACTTAATATATGAAAATGTAATTAAAATGAAAATGAAAGTAAAATACACAGCTTCAGAAAACAAAACATTGTAAAAGTTACAGCTGCACCACACCGGGTATTTTTACCACAAATGAATGAGGTAAATAAGTAGAAAAGCCACCAACAAGGCAGGACCTGCGACCCTGTGAAGAATAAAATAAAATAAAGGACAAACTGTTTTTTACTCTATATTGCATATTTAATACTCTGTGCACCTTCACGTCGGTTTTTTGAGAATATATTTACTTTCTTAGCTTCATTCTACTGGTTCGAGCTTTTCCTTAATTTAGTGTCCTACTTCCCCAATAGTCCAGAAATGGTCTGCGTGCCCGTTCGTCTGCTCATTTTGTTGCATGCTGCATGTTTCTCAAATGCCATGTATATGTGACAAACTTGGCAAAATAAAGCAAATGAGCCCTCAGATCAGATATCTGACTGTATAACGTCAGAACGGTGAACCGATCATACAACACTTTAACATATTTATTGTGTCTAAAAACATGAATTACGGTGAACACTGGTTGAGTTACAATAGTCTGACTCCAGTCGCTTCTCTTCAAGTATTATGCTTTAAAATTTGAACGCACTCTAATACAAAATACTGCATAATACCCAACTCTGCTGCTCGGATAAGTCTATGGTTGATTAGTTCCAGCTTTGACATTGGGGTTCAATGCACAAACTCCTCCACTTTTAGCGCATCAATTTCAAACTCAATTTCAAATGCAAAATAAAATGAACATCTGTACAGAAGGGCTCTTCACTGCTCACTTAATGTGACAGTGTTCTAAAAAAAAAAAAAAAAACCCAGACCCCTAAAACCTCTGAGTAATAGACAGGATTACAGACATAAAATGACATTTTTATAGCTTAAACTCCCGACTACCTGGACTAGCAGATATTAAACACATATCTGCTAGCACTTAGTGTTAAGTGGGACCAAACGCTTATTAAGTTTCTGCTACTCTGAGTAGGTTTCTGTTCCAGCCTGGACTGATGCGACTGTCTAGACCACAGTAACTGGATGTGGGTGGATTTGCCCTGGACTTACACCTGGTTATCAGTGGCTGTCAGCTAATGCAGCACCATGCTGACTTTGTTACAACTGTGCAGAGATTGACTGCGTTTGAATTCATCATGAAGGGCTGTTTGCTGCTTGTGTTGTTTCGCGTAGAACAATCTCAGCTGACAGGCCAATTTGCCTGTGAAAAACACAGCCACAGTGTCCGTCCAGCCTTGCAACACAAAAAGAGAAGGCAGTTCTATGAGCACTGACCATGGTCTGTTGTTCACCTCACACCCACTTTACTATTTATCGTATGAATTCGTCAACATGCTCTCCTTCTAGCCAGCATCCTTCAAGGGACAACTATAAATAAAGCAAGGGCACATGATTATTATATATTTATTCTGCACAGAAATTCATCAGAACCTTTTGCTTCTGAAATCAATTCAATCACACAAATGTTTGCTTAGAAGGTTTAAATAGAAGTTAGGGAGGTGAGGCCAGATTTGAAGCAAAGATGATCCCCTCAATTCAAGGTTCTGCATTTATTTGGGTAGCTTTTTGAATTTAAAATACCCAAGGTCTCCTTTTTGTAGTACATTATATTAAATCGTCTGGATTTGTGATATTTATCTTGACTGTAAAGGCAAAATTTGTGGTAAATTTGAGCCATTTTGTGCTTTCACATTAGTCCCATAATTCTTCCCTTCTTAGGAAAGCAGTATAAAAAGTTATTTTATGCATTTAGTGAATATCATAATACAATAAACTTCTCCTTCGTACAATTGTTTCTTTTCCAAGGTTCATCTTTTATCATTTGCACCGATTTGAAACTTCTTCCATTACACAGGCACAAAGTCACGAAGTACAAACTGAATACGACTATTATTATCTAATAACAGCAAATTTGAACTACACCGAGAAGTTCAAGCCTTTCATATAAGATGCTACCCTTTTTGTGCTCATGTTTCAAGTTTTACATTTAATAGTTCAAGTTTTTTTTTTAATGTTTAGTTGTGTAATGCAAATTGTATTGAAAACTATTGTAAAGGCTTCATCAATGTTTCTTCTACAGTGAGCTGCTTTTCTAACTGTGAGTGAGTTACGACTTCTGCATATATTGAATGATTCATTTATACTTTGTATTCTTAAGGAGTTGTAGAGAATATATTTTAATTAAATAGTGTTTAAGCTGGAACACAGTCTTGTCTATAGACCTTATAAGTGATGTTTTATGTTTTGTGAACCAAGGGAAAGGTAACTGCTTCATTATGGTTTAGAATCAACAATCACAGCACAAGATGTTTAAACTATCTATTCCCGTCCAAGTGTGGGTTTCACTTCCACGAGTTTTCCCATGATTAGAGTGGAAGAAATAGCTGCAAAAATCAGGAGTTTTGGCTTTGCCAGCAATGCAGGACTGCAGGGTACATGGCACATCATCAGCAGCATGCCCCTGGATCATGAGATGTTTCAACCTTTCAGGATTACTGCATACACCCTCCACAAGGACCACAATCCTCAACGTGGAAGGTTTCAAATGCGTTCTTGTAGCGTGAGTCCAGCATGGGTCACTTCGCTTGAGCCAGATTCACCTGCTACATCATTTAGCTGTCTCTGAAATTATTTCAACTTGCTGACACAAAGCTTGATGTGTCTGAAGTCTTTCGGCATTCTGATGGTGAAAGAGGCCGCAAACCCTCTGCATCCTAGTTTAATGAGATACTCTTTGGCGTTCCAGACGTCTTGCTTTGCTTCTGTAAATAACTTCTGCATAGCACAGCGTCTCATGCTTGTAAGGCTCTACGACCAAAGCGATTGGATGTAGAACGTCTTCAGCGTGACGGACCAAAGAATAAAGTCTGGCCTGATGTTGGAGGAAACAAATTTTGCTTGGAAGATAAGCTGCTGGCAAAAGTCTGTCCTCCAGTCCCTTGTTAAGTCAAGGTGCCCCACATGTGACTTGGTGGAAGGAAGCCCATGTGTCTTTCTCTGGCAAGCATGTGTTCATGTAAAACGAGTGTTTTCCTTTGGGTCTTGATAGCCACTACCAGACACCTCAAGTTATGCCCCCCCCCCCCCCAACTAAGGATGTTATGAAGATATTCAATTAGCTGATTTATTTATAGTCAACCTCAGTGAACTTACTGTTCTTATATCCAAAGAACTACTGAGTCATACAATAATTACCTGACAGACCTGCAGTTTTTTTGTAGTCTTGTCTACATATAATAATGCTGTAAAGCTAATTTGCACCAGTTCAGACATCATATTCTAAAACTGTGTAGAACAATGGAGTCTATACCCTCATTAAAGTATGCATTGTTCTCAGTTTTATGAAACCATCTGTGATTTAATTTATCTTAAGGTGTGCCAAACACGGTAAGTTTCCTACATGTATGGATGCACTGGAACGTCTGGACTCTCTTTGAGCCCAATGGAGTCTCTCTTGTTGTTCAGGCCTCAAACAGTATATGTCGATAAGAGTGAATGTGCACGTCTGGGTTGTGCTGGCTACGTTTCACTGATTCAGCTGCTTACTTTTAGTCAAAGACCACAAGTACCACAAGTCCGCCCGTGTTCTTAATTTTATACAGAGTATGTTAAAACGTTCACGACTTTCAGTGATAGCGTATAATATGTTTTAACCTTTAGTTTTTTTTTCCAGGGTTTCTTACTTCTTTCTTCTTATTTCTTCATTTTCTTATTTTGTTGTTTAACTCAGAAAAAAACGGACATTATTTTCCTCTATTTTAGGAATAAATGTATGACTTTACATTTTAACATCTTTATCCATATGGCTAGAAAATATATGAGGTTATATCCACACACATTAATAAAATTTCACTCCACTTGCCACTGCTTTCTGCCATGCAGAACCCGACTGTGTGCAGCTGCTCTCACAGTAGTTGGATACTAAATAATTTAGCTAAGTACCTGTTGCATGAGCGTTTTTCCTTTTGCTGGGACACAGTCTAGTGGAACCCTCTAAAACCCATGTTTGCTGTGTGCTTCTCGTTTTTAGTTCCCACTCTGGTGCTGGTCATTATTTTGGCTGTTGAATTGCTGGGACTCCTGTGTTTTCAAGACTTTACCTTTTGACCGTTGTCTTCCTCATCTTTTTGTGCACTACTTTTCTTTTACCCTTTTTTAATTTTATACTCTTGTTTTATCTTTTATACATTTTGACACTGACAAGCATTCTCGTCAGCTATTTTGGCATTATTTTCCAATAATCTTTTACAAATATTAACATACTGCTTTTATTGCGGTGGGGGTGAAGGGTCTTGTTGGTTGTTATCTTTGGACCTGAAAAATGTGTGCTTTAAATCACACATAAAACAGGTTTCTGCTTTCTCTCAGCATCATAACATTGTAAAATGTGAAAAATCCTTTACCACAATGATGGAGAAAAACTAGACCATGCATTTGTTACATTTGTTACATCCAGACTGGACTACTGTAACCCACCAAGACTGGACTACTGTGGCCAATCAAGACTGGACTACTGTAACCAATCAAGACTGGACTGCTGTAACCCACCAAGACTGGACTACTGTAACCCACCAAGACTGGACTACTGTGGCCAATCAAGACTGGACTACTGTAACCAATCAAGACTGGACTGCTGTAACCCACCAAGACTGGACTACTGTAACCCACCAAGACTGGACTGCTGCAGCCCATCAAGACTGGACTACTGTAACCCACCAAGACTGGACTACTGTGGCCAATCAAGACTGGACTACTGTAACCCATCAAGACTGGACTACTGTAACCCATCAAGACTGGACTACTGTAACCCATCAAGACTGGACTACTGCAGCCCATCAAGACTGAACTACTGCAACCCATCAAGACTGGACTACTGCAGCCCATCAAGACTGAACTACTGCAACCCATCAAGACTGGACTACTGTAACCCATCAAGACTGGACTACTGCAACCCATCAAGACTGGACTACTGTAACCCATCAAGACTGGACTACTGTAACCCATCAAGACTGGACTACTGCAACCCATCAAGACTGGACTACTGCAGCCCATCAAGACTGGACTGCTGCAACCTATCAAGACTGGACTACTGCAGCCCATCAAGACTGGACTACTGGAGCCCATCAAGACTGGACTACTGTAACCCATCAAGACTGGACTACTGTAACCCATCAAGATTGGACTACTGTAACCCATCAAGACTGGACTACTGTAACCCATCAAGACTGGACTACTGCAGCCCATCAAGACTGAACTACTGCAACCCATCAAGACTGGACTACTGCAGCCCATCAAGACTGAACTACTGCAACCCATCAAGACTGGACTACTGTAACCCATCAAGACTGGACTACTGTAACCCATCAAGACTGGACTACTGCAACCCATCAAGACTGGACTACTGTAACCCATCAAGACTGGACTACTGTAACCCATCAAGACTGGACTACTGCAGCCCATCAAGACTGAACTACTGCAACCCATCAAGACTGGACTACTGTAACCCATCAAGACTGGACTACTGCAGCCCATCAAGACTGAACTACTGCAACCCATCAAGACTGGACTACTGTAACCCATCAAGACTGGACTACTGTAACCCATCAAGACTGGACTACTGTAACCCATCAAGACTGGACTACTGCAACCCATCAAGCTCCTCTCTTGTGAAACCTGCTCAGAACAAAGACGTGGTCTCTACCTTACAAAATTAGGCTGACATTTTTCATTTTTATTTCCTTTTTCTTCCCACTTTTTCTTCTCATATGCACATTTCCATACAATAATACCTCTATGTTTGTTGGAAGTCAAAATTCCTTTCGATTTCCTGTTTTTCCTTTGCCAGGTTGTTTTTATGAATTGACATTATAGCTATTTTGGATTTTGGACACAGTCTTAATTATAAAGATTATACGTCTATTACAGTGAACTGAATTGAACAAGAATATTATCAGGATTGGATCAATTTTATTGGACTGTATGTAAATTTGCAAACCTCTTGCCCTGGCTGCATGGGAAATATGACCATAGCAAATAGACTTTCAAGGACTTCCAATATCTGGACTGCTAACCATAAGAGTTTTCTCAGGATGACGGTTCATTGGATTGACAAGTTTGTGCCACGACAAAACTGTTGTGTGTTGCAAATGTGTGATGAGGAGCATTTCTGGTGATATTGTCACTGGAGAGATTGAACCGATTTTTACGGATTTTCTAACCAAGTGATGACCACTGTTACTGCTAATGGATGAAGCTGAAAATATTTGTAACTAATAATGTTACTCTTCATGGATAAAATGGATGTTTGAAATGTACCAGATTCTGATTCTGACCATGACCAGTTTAAAAGGCCTGTTAAACAAACTACCTCTGGTGTAAAAAAAGATATTATCTAATTCAATTCAGTTTAATTCAACTTAATTTATATAGCGCCAAATCATGAATAATGTCATCTCAATGCACTTCAACACTACAGTTCAAATGTTGGTCCAAATGAGTCCCACTAATACAAAGTCTATAAAAGAAATAACAACTATTGCTTTGCTGAAGAAACCAACAGACTGCGCTGAAACCTCTCTTTGATACAATCCCCGTCCGCAGCAAGCACCAGGCGACTGTGGAAAGGAAAAGCTCCCCTTTCTAGTATAAAAATATATAAGATAACAACTTTAACTTTCACAAAATCTTTTAGTTCCTAAAAAAGGGAAATTTGTCTATGATTTCAGCTTTACCACTGGCAAGTTAGCTACTTTGTTTGTACAAAATCAAAGCGTAACTTAACCAACAACCTCGTTATTAACTTGAGAAATCAAGTTGAGTAAATACATCACATAATATTCACATTGTAATTCTCAGATTTTTAATATTTTCCTGACCAGATGAATGATTTTTTTCCCCCATTTCGAATGAAAGTGATGGTGCCTTAATAGCCGGCTGTTCAGATAAACACAATAGCTGCTCATTCAGTGTGGTGGGTTGGGACTCAAAGCATTGTGAGTTATGGGCCTCTGCCCTCCCATAAGAGCCAGCCACAACAGATCAGCAGATAACCCCGTGAGCGTGCTGAGTGTGTATCTACTCTGCAGGGCCCTGTGAGCGCATGATGGATATGTTGTGATCAGTTAAAACCACATTGATGATGAACTAATGAATCAATGCCTGCATTAATCATTTCACATCTTGCACTAAAAAGACAAATGGAAATGCAAAACTTCCATGTTAATGATGAACTACTAACATTTCAGTGGTGGACAAGGGGAGAGGGAAAATTACACTGGAGTTTCATGCATAATCTTGGAAGATATTAATATTTCACCCCTCCACCCCGGCCTCCGCCTGTCGTAACTGCCTTTAGAGGCATAATCAAATTTCATTACCAGCCAAGCCAACATGATTAAACAGAACAGAGTCTGAGCTCAGTGCTCATACTGCGGCACACGTTGGCTGCCACTCAGAGACGTCTCCACCCCCTTCATCATTCACAAACCATCCCCAGCCCCTGCGTCCCAGCACGGTCCCATTGGCCCACATTGATTCAAATCAGTAGTTCATGACCGGCCTCACATCTCTGACCACATGGTTGCTCCGCTTGTGCCTTTATCTGTCAGTCATGGAGTCTCCGGGGAGCAGCTCATCTCTGAAAACCCTCAGTGGATTCCTGGTTTCTCAAAGATAGGATAAAAAAAACAACAGTTATAGATACCTGCCCAGTGTCATGTCTCATATATTGTGACAAAACCTAGTGCTGTAAAACTGTTTGTGAAATAAAAGCTTTAAAAAAAAAAACAAAAAAACAAAAAACTAGTGAGTATCAGGAGTATAAAGGTAAACTGAAGCATTGAAACTGACAGTTTTTGCCTCATGTAAGATCATGATGCCATGTGGAATTAGGTGAGATAAGCCTGTGAGGTTCTTACAATAAATTCTGTTTATGATGCTAAAGTCGGCTTTAGTGTTTCCTGTTTTTTACGGTAGTCATCATGTATTCGTCCACTCCAACTTGCTCACGCTTAATTTCTGTGTGAGTTATCTGTACTTCACCTGGGATGAGTAGAGAGTAAAATGGAGATGGTTCCATCTTTGCCCGAGCTGAAGTCGATCCACTTCGTTCTTCTGCTTTTTTGACCCTTCTAGTTTCTGTAATCTCTCCCCATCACATTTATGGGATAACTGCTTGTCATCTCTTTCCCTTTTCTTCCTTGCTTCTGTGTTTTTATTTATTCATTTACTTAAGGAAAGATTGAGTACCTTCCGCTGGATGTGTGTGATGCAGAATGAAAGGGATATTATATACTTTTTTGTATCTGTCATTTTCTTTCTATCTCCCTTATGACTTCTTAATCCATCTGAATGCATAGAAGATAATGTTTTGGGCGAAATAACATAAGAGGAAAGATAGACTCCCAAGGACCAATATCTTTATTGCTTGGAGGATAAACGGATTATGTCAGCCATTTTCTGCTGCTGACAGCTTTTCTTATTAACCGATTTTATTTTTAATCTGCCAAGGAAGAAATGCGGTTTTATGTCACAATAAAACGCTGGTCACATCTAATGCTGCCCTCAAACAAACAGATTTCTCAAAGCCATGCTGGGATATTTGAAATAACTTTAAAGAGGGGTTTTTGGAGGGGGGTGAAGGGTGGTGGTGGTGTATTGAAAGGGAAGGGAGGCATGCTTGTTCGACTTGGGAGTAAAAGATTTTTAAAGTCCTTCACACTTGTATTCTTTTTTTCCTTAAATATTTATTTCTTTATTTTGCTGATCTCCGTAAAAAACAGCCTCCATCATGACAAACCAGCTTGTGTGTGGGCTGCCTGCTGTGTCCATTCTCACATCTTGCATCAGGCTACACAAAGAACAGCGCAGATGTTTGACTTACAGCAAAATGTCTGTAAGACAGCAAACAAAAACGCGTTGAAAAACAAAACTGGACAGCGTGAGCGCTCGCCTTTCCTAAACCATTTCTTAAATCAGGCCTTCTATCTCCAGTGTTTCCAGCTTCTTCCCCTCTGCTAAGAGATTCTGGGGATCATCTGAAAGGAAACCATTTTTGCAGATTTAATGTGAAGGGGGTGTTGGGTGGTTAGTGCCATGGAGCTGTCATTAACCCCAGGGCTTTAGCGCTCCCTGCTCTCTCATTTCATGCTCGTGATCTGAGGGTGTGAATTAGCCATTGCCCCCAGCAACCCAACTTAGTTACCGGGTGGACAACATGAAAGCAATACACAGAGCTGCATAAAGAATCCCCTCAAAGCCGTCCCCCCTCCACACCCGACATCCCTACCTTCTTCTGAGGGACTGAGGGAGGGTGGTGATTGGTGGTGGTGGTGGGGGTGGTGGGGGTACCTGTGTCATGTCTATAATGGACAAGTGGCAGATGTACTTTAGCCTGAGCTGGAGAGCTTTGAGTAAAATATTCTGATGTTCTTGGTGCTGTCCACATACTTTGAAGCTTATAGTAAGTTAGTGAGTTGCTAGTTATAAGTAATGTAAAGACTGACAATGATAGAAAAAAACAAAAAAACAATTGTGATATATATATATATATATATATATATATATATATATATATATATATATATATATATATATATGTGTGTGTGTGTGTGTGTGTGTGTGTGTGTGTTTGCTGCGCGCATGTGTGTGTGTGTGTAATTCCTTTGCTGAAAACTAGGACTCTACCCTCTTTATGCTTCATAAATGTGCACAAAAAAATTCCCCAATCATTCAAAAATGTTTTTATTAAGAGTTAATGCATTTTCCAGCCACATATACCCACATTTACTTAAACTGTGTGACCATAAAGCAGATGCAATACTGTACTATAAGTCACTATTTTGGTGAAAAGTATTGCTGGATTTTAAATGGATTTGGTTTGTGTGCAGACTGTACAAGCTGATGGAATATAACTTTTTTTTTATTTAGGGAGGAATGATTGAGCATGATACTGTGTGTTTTGTACATGTGTGTATGTGTACTGCTGCTGCTCGAGTAATACTGACATCAGTGTAGATATGGAGGCAGACACCTGAATCAAGTCGCATGTCATTACGGGATCCAAATTCTTCACGAATACCCATGACTCCTTGCTGACACGCTGTCACAGGCAACAGTTTTCCTTAAGAAGCAGCAATATCGACTCCAGTTTACATTTTTATTGGAATCTTGCGGAGGTACACTGGCAAAAATAGGTAAATAAATATAGTGCATTAACAGGAGGGTACATAAATGTGCCATTCAAACCTCATGCAGGAATTATTTTCTCCTTTCAAAATTGAATAAAAACATCATAATTCAGATGACTGATTTTCCTCATTTGATGTCATTAACATCCCGGCTCTGTGATGGAGACAGCATCTCCTGTGTTTCCTCCAGCCACACCGTGGCGCTTGCCTTTTGAAGCTGATCAGTGTACAAGGACATGTATTTGCCTAATGTGGCCTCCTACGTACGCTTTCCATTCAGCTCCTCCAAAAAGAAGATGCAAGAGAATAAATGTGAGGATGGAGGAACTGCATTTACAAAACGGGACACCCTCACCGCTTCTGGTGTCATTTTGAAGAGTTCATGAACATGAACAGTTCATTACAAACAATTCAACCGAATGTGTTTGTCTAAAAACACAGTATATCTTCGGATTGCTGCTCTAGCACTGACAACAAATTTAAAGCCCAAATATTTTGTGATAACTCAAAATCACAATCGTTGCGGTGTCTTTTTCAGGCAGTGTGTTAATAATTATTATAAGCCACAATATGTACTCATTACATGAATAAATATGAATCACTTTAGACCTCTGATCATACTGGCATGATGCAGTTTCATCCCAGAGGACCGTTTCGACTGTACATCTTGACCACATCTTTGTCTGTTCCATGTGATTAATTGATTTGTCAATCAAGAAAGACTGAAAGATAAAAAAAAAAAAAAATACTTTCATACAGAATACATCAAGATCACTGAAGGATCAGAGAGAAGAATATTTCATATTTCTGGATTGAGCTGTTTAACAGTAGCAGGACAACAACATCAGGTCATCAGTAAGCTGACTTAGTTTATGGTTTATTTTTTTCTTCATTAATGCAAATTTTCTGATAAACACAATTAATCAAAGTTAAAACCAATCCTAAAAGGCAGCTTTTAAACAGTGCATCTTCCAAAATCAAGGTTATCTTTTGTGTATTGCAAATGAAATACATGCTGTCGTAAATTCCTTCCTTATCAGTAATAACAATCCTAATTTTCTCTTCAGACTTTTCAGATGTCTGCATATAATTTGTATTTTTAATTGGTGAAGTTTGATTAAACCCAGCCCCTAGTGTTACATGGCATTAAACGCTGCCATATGTTGTGATCAAATTCCCATTTCCATAATCATTTTGCCTGTTTGAGACATTTGTCTATTTGCTGCACAGCTCTGATTGCATCTGCCTCAACTTAAATGATGCTTTGTGAATTTTTCAGTTCATCGCTGTAACCTTTAATCTTCAACTTACAGAATGCTCCTATCTATCACGGTTGTCACTTTGAAATTCATAATCTCGTCTGAAAAGTCTTTACAAGTGCAGCTGGATTACTCTGAGATAATTAATCATATTCAAACGCATGAAAACAAAATTTGTTTACATATTTGCTGCCACCTAAAATGAGAGGAACGAGAGAGGAGTGTGTGGCGCTGTGAGCTAGGTGAGATGTGCATTTGCATAACATTTAGTTCAAACAACTGAGCAGGAAATTACCGGGATTTGTTTGCAGCAGTATTGAAGTGTATAGAAGGCATGTCTTTCTAATTCAAATGACAGTCAGACACATTGCATTTTATTGTACTTATATCACTTTCAGAGTCTAAATAATAATGAAAGTCTCTACTCAGATGTTGCCGACAATCCAAAATATACCATATAGTGTGTTCAAATGATATTAAATGAAGGTATTGTGTGGTTGCTTTGAATGGCGTGCTGCTCACCTGATGCTTTTATTGTATTTTAAGTTCAGATTTGTCAGTACATCTTTGTACAGATGTCTTTTCAGAGGTTGCATTATAAAATAAAGACTACAAACCTAAAACTCTGGTACAACATCTTCCTGTCACTTTGTTTCGGGCCATCTGAGTGTGAAAAGATGTCTTTTAGGATACTGTGACATCTCAAATCCAAATTAGAGTAGAAATAACCAGCTTTATATATCTCTGGCCACCTTCACATCATGCTGCATTTGATGGACCTGGTAAGTGTGGGGTGTAAGGTTGCAACACCTTTTTCAAAAAAGACACTCTGCAAAAGAGAGGGGTGAAGTTGAGTGGTTTTACACCACCTCCTCAAATCAGCTGCTTTGAAAGGAGCTGTGTGGTTGATGAGGGAACCTTTGTATTGTATCTGTATGGTATTTTGAACAAAACTCTTCACAGACATTTCATAAAGACTTAAGCAAATTGGCAGCTTGTGAAAATGGATTGCGTAAAGATGGGCTCCCATTACATGCTGTATAATAAGCACAAGTCTGAAATGAAAATGGAAACAAACAGAGATGAATGAAATGGGCTCAATGTGAGACAAGTGTAGATTTCCTGAGGACAGTCAGGTGCGTAACTTTACTACTAAACCCATGTCGACTCGTATTATGAACTGGTCAACACTACTTTTATTATTATTTTTTTTTAAATACTATGAGAGATATTTTTCATTGTTGTTGTTCATGTTGAATATTTACAAAAGACAAGGGGAAACATAAATATATTGTATTTCTATTTAATAAATGAGTCTGTTTTGAAACACAAGAAAATAAAAGGCTGCTGTCTTTATATTTTGGATTTTACAAGCGTGAACTCTGCTTTTATTTGGTTCAAACCCTTGTAAATGATGACATGTGACAGACTGTGTCTGCCGCAGACCCCATGAGCATTAAGCTGTGTTGGCTCCCGAATGATTCTGTTCCAGGGGCATGTAAATGAGCACTGGCGCAAGATCTGACGTTTCAGATAAAGATATAAAGTCAGGCAGGAAGAAAGCCTTGTTACATTTACCTGTTGTCACAGATTGTGCCATAAGGCCTCTGTCATTTCGCTGAAGGTGAAACAAAAAGGGTGAACTGTCTATGTTGTGGTTCAGGAGGTAGAGCAGTTGTCTGTCAGTTTGAGGATTGGATCTTTGACGCTGGCCTCAGCAGTCCACATCACAGCATTTAGGCTGTTATCAGTGAACAAGTTCAAAGGGCCTTTGATGGTATAGGGGTGCAGCAACAACGATGGGTGGCATGCACATATATGTGTAAAATTACCAGTCAAGACCTTGCCATCAAAGCAATGTCTTTTGCCGGGACAATGCCAGACAACGCAAGACCTCCTTTCCAAATCTACACCTGTGTGGCGTCATAAAATCATAGTGGTGATCCCGACTGGTCTGCTGACTTTCCGGATCTGTTACTTACAAAAAAAAAAGGCAAATCATGACAAAGAGAACAAGAATATCATGACGATTAAGTTAAGAGCAGTTGAAATCTTGTCTTCAGCAAAACTAGATAAAGAGTCCTCTGGCAAACCTTACAAATCAGAAACTCATTCATTATGTGACGACACCACAGCCACACGTTGCCCTTCTATGATATGTGATAAACGTCTTTAAATCATTGAACTATAATAATAGATATAATATTGGTTACTTAATGTAGTATTCAAGCGATCTAAATATCAGCAACCACTTATAGAAACACTACATATTAGCATACATTTAAGTAAACCGTATAATTGTATATGGCTGGTGTTTTATGAGGTTAATTGTGAATGAACTTATAGTTTGGTTGTCGTTTTCTGTCTTTCCTCGTCCCAATGCAATGAAAGACAGCTGTGAAGACATCACTCCTGCACGGGCTGATTCCCTTGTGGACAGTATGGTCTTAATGCCCACAGCATTTGGCAATGTTGCCCCTCTGAAAAAGAGGTAACCAGACAGAGGAGGCTGGCTCCATGGTTTAATTCAGAGCTGTGTACTTTAAAGCAGACTTCAAGAAAGATGGAAAGGTTATGATGTTCCACTGAGTGGGAAGAATGTCACACTGTCTGGAAAGATAGCCTTTTAACGTATAAGAGAGATCTTCACAAAGCTAGAACTGCTTATTATTCACCATTAATCGAGGAAAATAAGAACAACCCCAGGTTTCTTGTCAGCACTGTTGCCAAGCTGACTAAGAGTCACAGCTCTGTTGAGCTTGTTAAGACTGTTTTTATTTGAGAGGAAATTCATAGCAGCCGTCTCACTTCTGCGTCTCAGATGTGGTTAAATGTTGTAGTTTCAGAGGGGACAGTTGAACCCGATTTGTGTCTGGAAAGTGTCTGTCCTGACATGAACTATAGCTTAATCTAAATCATCAACATGTCACTTAGAGCCCACCCCAACCAGGCTGTTCGAGGAGGTTTTTCCCTCAATAATACTCCTGTGCTGGATGCAATCGATATATCTTCGTCAATGTGCCTGATGCTTTAAAGGTTGAGGTAATTAAACCTCTGGTTAACAAAAGTTGGTTTTGATCCACAAGTGCTAGTTAACTATAGACCTGTATAGAAGCTTCCTTTTAGTTGTAGTTAGTTCTTGAAAATGTTGCCGAGCAACCAACTAAACATTTGCACAGAAACTATTTGTTCAAGGAGTTTCAGTCAGGACTTAGTTCACGTCATAGTACTGAAACTGCACTGTGAAAGTTACTAACAATCTTCTCATGACCTCAGACAGCGTTGATGTCCTGTGAGATCTCATACGGTTATCTCAGTACTCCGCTTGATAGCAACTTGAATCATGACTACTTAACTTCCCTTTGGGGATTAATAAAGTATTTTTGAATTTGAAATTAAATTGATTACAGCTCATCACAACATCCTATTACAGAGGTTTGAATATATTATTGGGATTATAGGAACTGCACTAGCTTGCTTTAAATATATTAATCTGATAGATTCCAGTTTGTTCATGGTGAAGAGGAGTCGTCCTCATGGCCAGAGTTAGTCGAGGTCTTCCACAGGGCTCAGTACTTGGGCCATGACTTTTCACTCTTCATTTGCTTTTAAATAGGTGCCCACTTCAAATGTAGCTTGATGACTGGATTGCATTAGGTAATATCTTGTAATGAAAAACATAAACATTTTTTAAAATAAAGATAAAATGTTAATCAGGCTTTGTGAGTGTAATAAAACCAGATGTTTCCCTTATGATATGCTTTGAAAAAAAAAAGATGTTTACATTTATAAAAAAATCTAATAAGATTTCCCATACAAATGTAGAAAAAATATTTGTGCATGTAAATTGGTAATAAGAAAAGTGACTGATCTACACTTAAAAAGTACTGATGCGCTGTGGACACGGCTAAAGGAGACTTTTTTTATAACAAAAGCAAGTCCTTATTATGTTTTCTCCTTTAAAAAGCTACATTCATTCTAAAGAGGCAGGGGAAAACATTTCACCCCTCAATTACCCCCAGTGCATTCACCTTTCCCATCCTCCCCAAGTCCAGTTTCCAAAGAGAGACAAAATAAAAAGAAGAAAGGATGCTTTCCACTTGCATGGCAGCACCCCTCCCTCTTATTCTTCTCCTATCATTCTGGCTTCCACTTTTATGCATGAAACAGAGAGGTAGATTGAAAGCATTCACTGGCCATTCAGACAATGAAGAAAGGAGATCCTCAGAGCTTTATTAGATATGAAGATCTACAATAAAAATCAATTTCTGGCCTCTTTATGCAGTTTAAATGACAAAGCTTCTACCCATTCAGCCATTGTGTGCAGGAAAGTAATTCTGCTGCACTGGCCCAGACAAGAGCGTCGTATACTTTCTGACCTGCGATTGCAGATTCTAATATGATACAGACCTGCTGAGATAATAGGAGGCATAATATCATCTGTTGAGGAGGAAAAAAAAAAGTTATCTCATATCTTTTGGTCGATAGATGGATGCAAGATGAGGTTTAAATTATTTCATGAGCAGAATACTAAAGAGGTTGAGACAGACATCTGAGTATTTTACTATAACCACATTTCTCATAATTTGGAACGCAAAGGTTAACGCTTACTTAATGACTGTTAACTGTGGTAAAATGGTATACAAACGATATGATCAGTTTAAGAACAAGAAATCCCAGTATCACATAAAATTGTACTTTTTAGTGATTCATACTTGACAACCAGCCTTGGAACTCGTCTGTCAGTTTCGTCTCTCCTGTTTTGTTTCCAGTTTGTGTCTTTCTTGTTATGTTGCGGAGGCCTTTTTAAATTATTTTGGATTTTTTTCTTCCGTTCGTGTTGTGGAGGCTGTTTGAGTTTTTTTTTGTTCCTGCTTGTAAAGCTTTTTGTTGTTGTTTAATTAAAAGACTTATGTTAGTACTCCTGCTGCCTCATTCTCCTGGGTTTGGGTCCACACCTTGGGTTTGTGAAGCATGCACAAATAGGATGTGTATTTGAAGGTAAATCTCCCCACTGCTTTCTAGGTTTCTCTTCCTAATCGAGACCTCACGTCAAAGCTTGGTTTGGTTTTAAAATGGGCTGGCGAGCCTCATAAATGTGTTTTTGAGAAGATCACATATAACAATCTCGTTCTTTTTTTTCTTGGGTCAAACCCCCTTCCTCCAGCGCTCCCTCTGAAAACACCCCATCGTGAACTCTCTTAAGTTTTCTTTAACATCCTTCTGTCAGTCCTGAACATGCACAGCCAAAGAAAGCCGATGAAGGACCAATATGTCAACAACAGTGTTTCTCAGTTCCAGTCCTCAACTACCACTGCCCCGTATGTTTTAGTTTTTCCCTGATCCAGCACAACTGGTACAAATTAAGGGGCCATATAGAGCGGTTTTTTCTCAATTGGACCAGGTTCTGAACCCTCCATCACCCCTTAATGACAATGACAATTGATTGAGAAAAAAAAAATCACGTTCTTAAAGTTAGTAAATGAGGAGCTGGTGTAGTTTAAACTTCAGAATGTACAGAATTAACTACATAAATAAAAGTGCAACAACTGAGAAATAGTTCTAAAAAGGCTGAGGCAAAGGCCCGTGACCATATGAAAAAGGGTCTACGACCCACTTTTGGGTCCCAACACCCCACTTGAGAATCACTGATGCAGACCTTGATGCCAAGCAAAAGAGGTGATCCACTCATTTGAATCAGGTGTGTTGACACAGGAAAACCTCTCAAACAGGTAGGTCAGTGGTACTTCAGGACTGGAACTGAGAACCACCAATCTAGAACATAAACAAATAGTTTACGTGGAAAAATGCTGCATGATGACAAAAAAACTTGACAAATCTTGATAAAAAACTTTCTTCAGGAGTAAGCAAGACTCTTGCAACAATGGTTCAGCCTCGACTTATAGCCTCTCCTTGTAGCTCAGACTGTAAACTGAAATTGTTGACTGACTTAACTCTTGACTCTGCAACTTTTAACTTGACTGGAGAGTGATGAAAACCTTTACACTGGGCTGCACTCTTTGTCTATCCTATTGTTCATGTGTTTTCTATATCGTAAATATTTTATTGTTTTTTTTTTTATACCATTCATCTTAAAGTAATGTATGTTAGTCAAG
Source organism: Xenentodon cancila (assembly GCA_014839995.1). Classification (NCBI taxonomy): domain Eukaryota; kingdom Metazoa; phylum Chordata; class Actinopteri; order Beloniformes; family Belonidae; genus Xenentodon; species Xenentodon cancila. The sequence continues at coordinate 25,053,307 of CM026206.1, forward strand.
ATTTTCTTTTAAAAAATATGCTACGTAAATAAATTCCACCCTGGCCTTGATAGAGAGCTGGACTCAGCATCATAGGAATAAACCCCATCCAATAAATAAATAGATAAATAAAAACAAAATGTATGTACCAAATATCAGTTTTATTTTGGGGTTTAACTGACTGGTTGTACAAGATTGTATAAAAGTAATGAGTGCATCGCTAAGAGTTACAGAAGAGTCCACTAAACGGTTTCTGCAGGAAGACTTTCTGAATGGAGAATAATAAATGAAGACATGACATTTTTCAGTTTATTTTCTTTTAAATGTAAACAGTTTTAAGGTTCATATATTCAACATAAACTCAACCAACTTTTCTTCTTTCTATATATGTCTTTCTCCGATATTTGTGAGACGGGCGGGAACTAATCCCAGCCGCTCTGGCCATTATTTCAGTGATGAGTTGTTGTGTTAGACCACTCTGCTCATGACCTGAACCCGAGTGTGCCACTGTTTCAAGAAAATTCTGGTAATCGATGACGTGACGGAGCAAAGTCAGCAAGATAAACGATCCATGTCGCTGTAATGAAAAGTACTTTTTTATTTTTTGTGACCATGCTTTCATTCTTCTCTGATGGAGACATGGATGAATTGGAAGTGTGCACTGCAAGGGCAGGGAGATAAATATTATGGCGCAGTTCACCTCCACCGTGTCACCTCAAGTCTGGTTAGCAGCTGAAAAGCAATTGTTTCACTTCGGTGTCTCTACTGGAAGACATGTGCTATTTCAAATTAAACCTTCAAGGTCCCAAAGTCATTTATTTCTGTCATAACAGAGGCAGAATAGAATTCTGAGAAACAACAATAAATTCACTGTGGATGTAAGAAATTACAATGAACTGTCAGCCTCTTAACAGTGAGGGCTGTTTGCTTGTGGAGCAACATAGTATCCAGGATACAGCGCTCCATTCTCGGCATTAACAAGTGGAACTAATCTCCCAAAAAAGACTCCCATTTGGCTCCTTTGTTTTTAGTCCAGCCTTCCCCAAGTGTCAGATACAGCAACATGCATCCATGGGGAAAGTTATTGATTATGAGTAGCCTCATCCACCTCCTGTACCACGAGAGAGTCAATGGATCCTGATTCACTGATAGCAGCGAAGCCTCTTTGACTGTTTTCAAAGTGTGGACCTTGAGAAGAAGAGCTTTGCCAAAAATCCTCTTGTGGCCTCGGAGAGCACAGCACAGCGCTCAGTGTAAACAAAGATGTTATAAGCTAGCTTAGCTATTATCGCGCTCTTGCACTACATCTCCCCCGACACTGCATTCAAATCAATCCCTATTTATTTGCCTTTTTTTTTTATTTATTGCCACATTTTTTTCTTCTCTTTTCTGAAGGGAAAAATCAGAACACTAAAAGGATTATTTGTGGAATAATTGCAACAATTAGCGATGCTCTTGCCTCTGTAATTCAGGCAAACTTCGTTCCATTTTCCTTGACTCCGAGCAATGCCGACGCCGTATACGGGTGTAGGTGAGAGGGACAAAGGCTTTGAGTCTGTACAACTGACAAAACGGAAGAAAATAACACTGCAGCGGGACTGAATAGATTGTTCAATATTAAGCATGAAAGATAAAGTCATTTCAGATTTAGAGGATTTTCACACATTTTAACAGTAGCTGAACAGAGTCTGAATCAACTCTGCAGCTTTTGTCTTTTTGGTTTTGTGAAAATACTTTGAAAATACTTTGTAATCTTTTCAGCAGTATAAACCAATCCATCAATATATATATCTCTTCACACAAATTAAACGGTATCTTTTGATTTGAGTGCAGTTTTCTGTTTTACTGTTAGATTAAAATTTCAAATCTGAGGAATTTTTAACTTGATTATGATGTTCATTGACTTAACATTACCAAGCTGGTTATATGCCATCTAATATTATTAATAATAACTGAATAGGAAATAATGTTCTCAGCTGAATATGTTTTTAAAACAGTGATCCTGTGCAAATTTTTTTTCAATCTAAATGTATTTGTGTTATAATTTTATTGGTATTTTAATTCACAGTTTAAAAAAATGAAATAAGTAAAAATAAAAAATAAAAACTAAAGTTATTCTGCAAGGATATGACATTAAACTAAATATCTGTCTGTTTCCAATACATTAATATTATTGTGATCAAATAATTGTAAAAACATATATGCAAAATTGTTACACACAAAATTGAAAAAAAATTGCCCTAAACATAAAATCTGGCCTGGTCTATCATACAAGTTGAAACATGGCAACTCAAAGCCAAAGTATACGTATGCACAACGATTACTCTCCACCTGATTATTCTGTTCGACATAGCAGAAGCTCTCAGAGAAAATGCACAATAGCATTTTCAGTTGGAGAAATGTGCACAAATCAAAAAATGGCTAGGGTGATCAGTGGTCTCAAAATTACTTAAAACTAAGAAGTTTCATTATGTTTACCTTTAAGTAAAATCCCTACAGACACCGCTGAACCAGAACTTAATGACCACTCTCTAATACTGAGCAGGTCCGGCTCCTGCTCCCAAAAGAGCACTCAGAAGTCAGGGTCTGGACGTCCGAGGGTGTCCTGAAGTGTCCTGAAGGGTCTGGTATCAGAATGCCAGCGATAGATCATTAGGGCCATGCGGGCTGTGGGGTAGGCTCTCCGTGGATAAACTTTTTTTTTTCTAAAGATGCCATCGGGTCTCATCAAATTCGTATCTGAGGAGTTTGAAGAGCAAATGACCCTCTCACACGTTGTTTTTTAAGCACTTTCTTGAGAATGTTATTATCATGTTGGATAATATCATTAGACTAATAACATTTTAGATGTGTGGCAACTGCCAACATAACATTCATATGAACGATGCCCCAGGATGCAGGGTTTGGGTGTTAAAATCATTTTATTAAAGGGCCGTATACATGATAAAGTAGCTGGTACCTTTTCATGGCTGGGGCATAGCTCCGTTTCCCAACCAAAATGCTGGAGCTGCTCTCTGAAATGCTTTCTGAAAAACAACATTAAGTATTTGTGGGACTAAGAAATATTCTAATCACCCACTCTGCTTTACAAGAGCTTGTGTCTTGGCCTTTTTGGTTTAGCAAATGTACCCAGTGTTTTCTTCCACAGACAAGAATCAGAAACCGGATGAAGCCCATTTTCAAAACTGCACACTGCTATACGATGGGGCGGTTGGGCATCAGTGGGTTGGTTGTCCTCAACTGTACAGCCACTCTGTAGACCTATTATGTCAAAGTGTCCTTAGGCAGGTCACTGATCCCCTCATTGCCACCTCTGTGCTCATTGGGGTATGAGTGTAATAATCATAGTGCCGCTGTTTATAAAGTGACAATGTAATGGAAGCACTGCAGTGTGTTTGTGTGAATGGGTAAACAACAAACCAGCTTGCATGCTATAACCCATAATGCAATGCGTCATACAGTGGAAGCCAGTTGGAGGAGTCACATGAGTGGTTCTGCTTGTACATTACAGATGAGAGTGCAGGAGGAAGGAAACATGTAAACGCTGCCCTCAGTTTTATAGGTCCTGCACCTTACCTAAACGCAGTACAAACTATATCTCTGACATGTGTGACAATTAAAACACTGGATCAAGATTGGAAATGAGCGATGGTGCTGAGCTACCAAGTTAGATGCAAATTGTGAGAGACAAAAACATCTTCTGAGACACTCACCTGAAAACTCAGACAATATAAAGAGTCCCAGACAGTGGCCTCTTTCTCTCCCCATTTCTCCTATCCCCCTTAACAAGAAAGAGAAAAAAATCAATAGCGCCCAATAAACTTGGGAAAAAAAATAAAAAAAATGAAGACAGCTGCCAATGCTCACAGGTATGTATGGGAAGGAATGGACCACAGGTCAGGACTCAAACATGTGGTGCGGCGGTGCAAGGACTGTAGACGCCACCCACTCCAACACTGATGGCACCCAGACGGGAATGTTTATACGAACCACACTTTGTGTGATGTAGGCAGGCATACAAACCGAAAAAGATCATTTATTCAGTAAAATCAACACAACGGTAAATGGCAGTCACTAGGAAAATGTGCGCACATGTGCAGAACAATGGTGAAATGTTAACGCTATAGAAAGTAGGACAGTGGTTCCGACTTACAAAACACTTCTGAAGCATTCTGCTCGAACTGGGATGTGAGGATAAATCACATTGTTCCAGTCATACTGATTGAAATTCAGTTTAATTTGATTTCCTTAAGATCAAGCAACATTGCTTATTAAAGAAAATTAATCATGCTGTATTGCACTGATTTTTAGACAGTTGTTTAAATAAGCCAATGAATCCTCGCGTTATCCTGAACAAAGACCGTGATCCTGCTATCAGACACTTCATTCATATCTTCTCAATGCCTGAAAGACAAAGTAGGAAGCACAACAAATTCATTTTGAGCAGTACTAAAACATGATCGGCATCTGTATATGCGTGGGGTCTTATTGCCAAGTTTAATTATATTCATTACACAGTGCACTGCATACAAATGCCCTTGTTTCCTTTTCAGTGCATGTGCTGCTTTAAAAAAATGCAAACTGATTTGTCAAGACATAACCAGATATTTTGCAGTGAGTGTATTTATTGCTGCTTTGATTAAAATATTTTTAAGGGCAGCTAAGGGTTTTTTCGTACTCGGTTTGACAGGTTAAGGATGAGCATGTCATCATTACTTCGTCTACAGGAGCTTCTTGGTCAGTGTCACCATGCTGGTCACGTAACAACACAACACAAATGCAAACACATCCATCACCTGTTTCCACATATGCAATTACAGATTTGTTAGAATTAGCAAAGGTCATTTGATCAAAGCTAGTGAGCTGTCTGCTAATTTGGTATTTCCACGGCACGAGCTTAACTTTAAACAAGGTCACCATCAGTGCCGTTCCTCCTTTGTGTGTAGGATTTTCAAATAACTGACATCTACACAGACCAATATCTACCTACCTAGAAAAGGCGAGAATAAGCAAAAAGAGCTAAAACACACCGGTAGTGTAAAAGTTTGAAACACTGCCTTAGCAACGTATGTGCACGCCAGTGCAGAGCGGAGCCTTCACATGCACCACAAACGTATGACAGAAAGTCAAGTCCACACATCAAGATTCAACAGCTCACCCACTTCTAAAGAATTAGGGACGCTCCTCTGGGTACGGGTCCTACTCTGGATAAAAGAGAAGTCAATTTCAGACACGAACAAGGAAAGATGGAGAAGGAGAAAAAAGGAAAAGAAGATCCATGTTCACTAAGTTGAAGTAGGAAGGCATGAACATTTTGTCACCATGAATATTGATATATTTGAATGGCTTCATGAATTAGATATGTAGCTACATGTGTGGAGTGTGCACAGACAACCCAACAACCAGAAGTATCTTTGGCAGCATCAAGGACCTGATCCCCACACTGGCTTCCCACTCCCCCACTCATTAGCTCTGAATACTCCACCTTTAAAGGAGAAAAAACTGTCTGAGATGACTATGTTTCTTTGGTTTTAGTCACCTTTGCTCCCCTTTGCTCGTCCTGTGTGCATAATAGCCCCTGGTTTGTGTTGATATAGATTACAAAACCTTCACCACACTGTTGTGGTCATTTCATACTAAATATACCACTCTACATTTTACAGCGCACATTATGGTTGCCTTGTTAACGTGTTTGTAGGTTTTTGTTGTATTCACTTTGTCAATTTTTTGCCCTTAATGTATATTCCAACCTGATTTTTGTAAGTGATTTTAAAACTTGATCGTGCATGACAAACATGCACATACCTGTTACACTTACTTCTGCACTGTACACATGACACAACACTAAAAACAAAAAGGATGTTGAATCAAGTTCAACATATTCAGCTTCTTTGTGTTTGCTGGCGTTGCACAGGCTGCAATAAAATGAAAGCACACTTTCCTCTTGACATGCTCCTAAAACATTCGGACTTTCTGTCTTTAATTATAGTTTTTTTGCTTAATTTGACTCATCCACACAAAATGCACAGATTGCACACCACATGCATCAGTCAGTACAAACATTTTGTTAAAATAACATAATATTTACTGGGAGAGAACTGGAACTGCCAGACAGTTTGTAACGGTCAACGTTGACCCCTTCTCAGAAAAAGGTGCATCGGATGTAAGTCACAACTGAATTCAATCCGATCAAATGAACCAAACAGGAAGAGCCAGAAAGTGGAGTAAGTGAATACGCTTTAATTAACGTATATTGGAGCCATTTGACGATATTTTAAGCATAAAGCTCAGAGAAGCTCAAGTCGACACATAAAGAACAAAACAGCTAGTGTGGTTTCTGCAAAGTCCTCCTCACTGAACTCTTCATCCATTCATCCAAGCAGCAGGACCATTTCAGGATTCCATAGGACGGCTGACGTGCCAGTCATCAGTAAGAGTTTCCTGCAGGTGGCTCAGTCTACTGAAGAAGAGGAGCACTTAATTTAATTAACACAGGCTGTCACTGGAAACTAATGTTGGCCCAACAGAGGTGTCAATCAAAAGCTAAGGACATTTTGAAGGGGTGGTATCTGAAATGTTGACATGAAAACTGGAGTTATGATGGCTAATGTGGGGTTATTGGGCCTAACTACCACACGTTAATTGTCGTGTAATGAATTATTCCAGGCATTAAAAACTGTGGCCACTTACATAAATTATTGAGTGGATTCCCCCGGACCCTTGCAGGGCACGGTAACAATCAATGCAGTTTCTTCAAATAAAAGAAAACATAATGTTAACATACTATGAGAGCCTCTTTCTCTTCAAGGCTGCAAAAAGAAAAAAAAAGCACAGGGTTTTATAGTTTTTATAGTTATGAGCTCTTGCAGACTACGGTAACTGTTGGTCTTTTCCTGTGAGGAGCCGTAATATCACACACCTACAGCAAATTATTATGCATAAGTTATGACAGCAAAATGCTGACTTCATGTTTAGAAGCACATGCATGCCAGTTGAAGCGGTTTTTGTATTTATGTGATTTAGCTGATGTCTGTGTCTTTCAGCAGCAGGAGAAAAACAGTCCTTACATGGAGTTTCAAAAACACTACCTACATTACCTAAATGAACCACCCTGTACAGGACTAAACGGGAATAGAAACTGGATGGATTGGATGGAACTTAGTTAAACGAAAGGCTAGCGAGGGTCAGAAGATGTGTCGATATCTCTGAAGTGCACTCATCTACATGTCATCAGTGGCTGCACAACAAGGAGGATGTGTGTTGTTATTGAATTTCACAAGAGAAGTCAAAGACTGTCTCTGGTCCACAGTGGACTGTTCAGTTTCACCTGTGCTTTCTCATATTCTGCCTGCGACTTGAACTCCATTTATAGAGTAAGAGCGGTTTGATTGGACCTCAACTTTAAGCATTTTTATCCATACAGAACTATTACCACACCACCAGTCCTCTGCTTCGTCTCTCCGCACTGCAGAAAAAAAAAATCAAAGAGGGTATTAGGCGGCAGGGTTATTCCTGACACTTTGCTGGAGGCTGGCGTTAATCTGTGCGTTTTGGAAAAACGAGGTTAGTTAAGCATTTTAATGGCCCTAGCCCTGTGATAATTAGGCCTGCCCTAGAGGGAGCTCCAGTTGAGCCACTTGGGCCTTGAAATGGAGCCAGAGAACTAAAGCCCTGCACACACACAATGATCCTGAACTAATTCCCCGAGTAAATATTTTCTCCATTCATTCTGCAGCCTCTTTCTCTTCAAAGTTGTAAAAGGCCTGTTTCCTTTTTCTCTTAGTCTTACTTTTTTATCCTCCCTCCCTCTCTAGATATTTTTAGCAGGGAAGCACTCGGAGCAGTTTTACTAAGACTCGTTTACTAAGACTCTTTCTTTCTTTCTTTCTTTCTTTCTTTCTTTCTTTCTTTCTTTCTTTCTTTCTTTCTTTCTTTCTTTCTTTCTTTCTTTCTTTCTTTCTTTCTTTCTTTCTTTCTTTCTTTCTTTCTTTCTTTCTTTCTTTCTTTCTTTCTGTACTAAAGCTGGTTGGGTACTCATTTTTCGGTGCATTTTACACAAGCATCCAGCTTGGAGACAGAAAGACAGAGAGAGTCTGTTGTGTCTCATCTGACTGGCGTGGCCCTTGACCCTGTGGCCCGTGGAGAGGTCCTTTGATTGACTGATCTGATCGTCCTAAAGGGGATAAGAAGTCTCTGAACATTGTCTTGAGCCTTCCCTTCCTGTCTGTGTCGGGGGCTCCCACAACACCAAGAAGCCCCTGAGCTACAGCTGCTATTGTTTCTCAGCACAAAAGACAGACATCACATTAGAAGTCCTCTGTATCATCGTGAACTCATATTAGTCTTTGTCAACAGAAGAATCAAAAGCAAGCATTGGCCCTGGCAATTAGAAATGAACAAAATATTCATGAGTATGGAGTAATAAGTCTATTAGTGAAAAATAAATGAGCTGTTCCTGATTTGTTTTTGAATGATAGAAGGTTCTTTTTTCCACTGAACAGGAACTGAACATGTCCTGGCATTAAGTTGTCAATCTACAAGTTTGTGTGTAGGTGATAAAGTTTGTCAGCTTTCAGAGTGGTTGTTCGAAGGATGTTTTGACTGACACGGGGCCCTCGAGCAAGAGAAGTCCACATCCAGGTTTCCCGGGGACACTACTTGTTTGGCTGAGGCAGCTTTGTGAGAAGTATCTTCATCTCACTGCTGCTCAGTCAGGCCATTTCTCCAGGCCATGGTGTCAGGCGTCATTTATCTGTGACAGTGAGGCTGGCTAGAGTGTCGATGTGTGTGCCTGTGTGAGTGTGCGTGTGTTTGGATGTGGGTCCACCTGTGTCTCTGCGCTGGCTGGGTGCAGGTTATCGCATGTCATACGGGTGTCCCAAGGACAAGCAGAGCAGAATGAGCAGGGAAGACGAATGTTTTCGGAACATAGAAAAATATCATTAAAGCTACCTGTGCTGCGACTGATTGATTTCCTGCATCACAATGGCCGGATGTTAACATAAAACCTGCAAATGGCTTCAATTTGAATATGTTACTTATCAACACTCCACAGTGCATCAATGCGAAAATCATCTGGAAGTGTAATTTAATGGGGAGTGTGTCATTTTTCATGATAGAGTAATTAGGTGGCATTAATTACAAAACATTTGTTAGCTTAGCTGATGTGTGACGGCTGCCAGGCTGACTAATGTACATGCTCGTACACCTCCACATCACTACAGAGGGTTCCAACCTTTAATGCAGAGCTTTTCAGGCTGTGAGGGAAAGATGAAGTGGCGGGCGAGGGACACAATACGTAAAAGAATGCAACAGAAAGTTAGTCACTGTAGTTCACCAAGTTGATCCGGACAGACTTTTCCGGTGATAAATTGAGACTGTAGCGCCCATAAAGCACCACTTACAAGGGAAATGAAGGCGTCGTACTTTAAGCAAGTCCTGCAGTTTGCATCAAGACCACCTTATTGGAGTCCTATGTCAAGCTGATCTCCACGCATTGACATGATGCTCATATCTACGGATTCAGTGAGTAATTTACACAGGAATGTCCCCATTTGGAATGAATGAAAACTGGAAATGTGCTCAGAAACTAATTTATTAATATCCCTTCTGCGGTTAATAAAGTATTTTTGAATTTGAATTCAAAAAGACAAAAACAAAAATCAATCCAAACCTTGCCTGAGAATCTTTTTTTTTTTTTTTAATATATATTTTTCTTCAGCGTCAACGTTATCCAGTCATAATTATCCGACTTTGTTCTTTTGTATTGCAAACAAGACTTCCCAATAGAAAATTAAGCATGTTTGTGTTTCAGTAAAGAGGCTTTAAAGACTTTAAAAACCACTCATGGGAATAACAAGTTGCAGAGCTTTAGTGAACAACTTCGGAGAGTGAAAGCAGCTTTTCATGACCACACAGTGCATCCCAGTGCATTGGCCCAACCTTTGCTGTGCACATTCGCTCTTTGTTCTGCACTTCGTCTTCAATCCCTCCATCACCCAGTGAGTCCTCTGCACCCAACCTCTTTGTCTTGTCTCAAGGCCATGGCCAGTCATGGGCTCTGATCCATGCTCCTGGCAGCCACTGACCCTTTGTGCCACCTTTATCACAGACCTCTTCACCGTGGGCTACTTAACCACAGTGCTAACTGCAGGTCTTGCGGGTCCCTGTGATTGTGCTCTGCATTGAGAACAGAGATGAGGATTAACACCGACACTCGATAAAGGGGTCAGAGGTGTGCAGTGATTATTTTTGTGTGTGTATTATGGGAAAAAAAGAGAGAAAAAGAGAGACATAGGGATACAGTGTGTGCAAGGTAAGCCTGTACGTGTGTGTGTGTTTGTGTGTGGCGTTCAGGATAGAGGATTGAAGCAGGTGGAAGGGGGGGTTGGGGACATGGCTGCAAGGTTGAGGTGAAAAAGATGGATAAGGTTAGCTGAGTTATCAGACAGGAGCATCACAATCAAGCTGTCAGCTCAATGCCTCCCTCTCTCTGCTCTCTCCCTCTTTTTGATAAACAGAGGAATAGGATTACAATTTGGACTGGTCCCGGGGCAGCGAAGAAGCCGGCCCTGCCTTTCAGCTGCATTCTCTGCTCTTTGAAAGGAGCACAAGAAAGGCACAAATCTGCCAGACAGGGCTTTCAGGGCGGGGCACCCTAGTGGAAGAGAGGGGAATGGCAAATTGCCAAACAGCAAAGTGTGGCGGATGGCTCATCGTTTCAAGTCCGAACCAGTGGGTTCAAGTCTTTGCACTCGTGTAGAAATGTAACCATCCAGCACGTTCCGCCACATACCAGCATCACACGACAATGTAAAAGGCACAGTTTGTAGATTAATATAGAAAATAGGTACCATACTTTGGACTCAACTTAGAGACAAACAAGCAAATTATAAAAAAATAAAAAGACAGCTTGTTAAAAAGCTAATGTGGTGTTTACATTGTACTGACAATTTGTCACAACTGACAACGCTTTGAGTGAAATCGTATTTAAATGAGGGACTTGTATTAAGAGTTGTTTTTCTCTTTCTTCTGTTCCTTCTAAATGGTAACTTATGATGCATAATAGAATTAAATATGTGTGTGATTAACAGCAACTTTAAAACATCGCTGCAGTCTCGCACATTTCCAAGAAGCATCACAGTCACAGTGGCAGAGACTGTTTAACTTACTGAATGTTATATTTAATTAATATTAAATGGGCGATGCCCTTCTTTCTTCTCTAAACGTAATAAACATTATTCCTCTGATGACAACACAAAAGCTTACGCTCTGGTTGTTTTGTCTACTTTGTTCCAGAAACAAAAGACTTCCTGTTCTTCTGGTCCCCCTGTTGACTAATCCACAAGATATTTTTTTATTGTTTTTTAAACATTAACTCTGCAGAGAGTGAAAAAAAAATGTTGGGACAGTGACCAGAGCAGCAGGGCAATTAAAGTAAATTAATTACAGCTGGGGTGTTCAGGCCCAGCTAAAGGGCTGAACTCGCAGAGGTGTCGCCGCAGCGAATCAGAGCGCTTCTTACGAAAGGGCTGCGGCATTTGCTATCGCATTATCTGTACGAGAAGGAAATCTTCACTCTGTGACCCTCTGTAAAGCGACCCCCGTTTGTGGCTGTGGTCACAGCGACCGCAGCTGTCTGCTGTTCTGCTGCTGAATGCATGGCTGAGCAAAAATTAAAAGCATGCTCCCACTCCCTCAGCCCCGAGAAGGACAGTCCTTCGCTGTTACTGACCCATTTTCCTTGGCCTCATCTGCATGTACATAAATTCACTTTTTGTGCAGAAATATCTATTATTCTTCCCTAGATCCCTTGCCATTAACTCTCTACGTGTCCAGAGAGATGGATGACCTCTCTTTCTTTCTGTCTTTCAGTCTCGTCTGCAGTGCAGGAGAAAATCACAGCTGGTAAAATCAAACTACTATCTGCATTTTTGTCACATGCAGGTATTTCTCTAACAGCGTACATTTCCTGTACAGGGTATGCTCGTGACGTGAGAGAAATGCATACACATGTTGTTACACATGTTGTCCTTTTTTCACCTTTTCTCTCAAACAGTGAATCAAACAAATGATTTAACATTGTGGTAGTAGATTTAGATTACATGCACATACATTCCTTTTGTTACTGGCAAGTGAAAACTTGTCTGACAGCAAAAGCCCAGAGCGGTGACAATTGCTTCATTCAAATAGGATCAGGAACAGGAGCATCGCATCATGAGCTCAGGCAACAAGTGAAGACATTCCCAAAACCCGAATGAGCAGACACATCGAGGCATATTCATGTTCTATTCTGAAAAAAAAAAACAACAAAAAAACCCCTCTTTTCCTCCTTTCTCAGCCATAATATGGCTTCCAAGCGAGGTCCAGCCAGAAATCTTGCACCATGGCTGTGAAATAAAGGAAGTGCTGCCATGCCTGACTACGCCAGTGAATAAAGCCAAAGCAAATTACTTATGGAGACTTTGGTCCAATTGGATGCCATCCCTTGGTATGTAATTCCCATGGCACGTCGCTGGCAGTGGTGTTGCACGCCTCAATCAGGTGTTGGGGCCTGGAGGAGGCCCTGCTCATTTGCATGTCCAAGTATGAGAGAAATTCCTCTTAGGAAGGAGCCAGGCTTTGATATGGGCATTCCCTTTTGAATTACTAGAATAAAATAGACAGTTATGGATAAGTGAAGTCGTTCAGCACTTTTGTGTGGTTTGTCCAGTCCTTCCTCACCTCCTAAATCATGCTTGGCTTCTATGAAAGTCATATAGTGAGCTCTTTTTTCCAGGATATCTGCTGTAAATTAAATTGTAAATGTCCTTACCTCAATTAGTGGCTGTTTCAATGTGCTAATGGAGAATGTTTAGGTGATTTAATTTTGATCTCTGATTTTTGAGCCCTATTCTCACAGCCTGACATTTAAACAAACCTGGAACAGGAGAGTTTGAACAGGTTGTCATGTCAAAGGAATGCAGACATATCGGAAGGTAAAGCAGTGAAACTTATTTCTCTTTGCTTAAAAAACAAACAACCCAAAACAGGAAATCCTTTAATAAAATCATCATCAAGCATCATTTTCACAAAGGATCTCTTTCTAAGTTGTGAGTGGCTCGCCTACGCTGGGTTTATCGGCGTGTTTTTGCTGAAGAAGCTGTGGTGGGTCAGAAGTACGTTGATACTAAACTGTTGCAGTAAAGAGGCATTTGTTCGCTATCAAAGAAACCGACACAGCTAACGGAAAAGCATCAACAAGGGAAGCTGTAGAAGTGTGTGTGCACATCATGTGAATATGACCTAGTGTTGACCCTCTTTAAACAAAATGTTCATGAAAATTGAGACGTTCCATAATCTACTATGACGCCTATAAGATTTTCCCATGACAAGCTCTCCTGATGAGAACTCTTTTTCTTTTTTTTTTTTTTCATGTTTTTGCAGTGAGCTGAGAGCCAGAATATGTACGCAGGGTCATGAGTGCTGAAAGGCGTTTGTTGAACGACGCTCACTCATCCATGGCAGTGTGAACGCTCTCAGTGGAGCAGCTCTCCATGTGATGCGCAGGACACTGGGGAAATGCACTTGAGGATGCAATATTTCTCTGGATGTTGTTTAAATAAATCAGGTGACTAATGCTTGAGGACCCGCTTCCCGCTTGTGTTTTTGATAAACGCAGCAAACCCTTAAACTTGTTAAACCAATTTAATTTGCTTGAAACAAACGGTTAGTTTCTTTCTTTCTTATTTAATAAGTATCAACTACAGTCCTTTTTTTTTTTTTTTTTTAAATATTCACAACCATAACTTATTCTGAGAGTGAAAGAAAACTAATTATTTTTTCACCTTGACTGCACCATAATGGAGTAACCCTGTTGATTTGATCTTTGACTGAGTTTCTGTGGACACAAATTGGTGCTTTCCATACAGAAACATCTCGCAGAGTTGTACTACTGCAGTTGTGTCTCTGACCACAACAGGTAAACTGAGAGTTGCTGAAGAATGAAGGAGAGGGAAGAGACATGGTAATAAAAAGATAAACAGTTTGACCTTCTGTTTCTGCCAATTTCCAGTGGTTCCCCCCTCCTTAGCCTTCTCTTTCCCTCTTTTGCCCTCAGCCCTGTGTCGGACGAATCCTTTTTGGAGGGATAAATAGCACTGCTGCGCTTTGATAGCCTCAGTCCCAAACAGCAGCTACCGATAAATAAAAGGAACTTTCTCCATTTATCTCTCTGAGAAAGAAGTTCCTATTAGGGTCCCCATAGCCACAGGGCCTTTCCCTCCTTCACTGCACAGCTTTGTAGATTGCCTGCTTGGTTTAAGGTGCTATTGAGTGCTCACCAGGACAATTACATGCCAGGACCCCCCTCTGGAAATGTCCCTCCCCTCCACTTCCTTCAGCCGTCCTGTACCTCTGCGCCAGTGTTGCATGAGATGCTATCTGTGATAGCGCTGGATGGGAAATGTGTGAGCGGCGCGTCGTGTAATTGCGTGTGCATGAGTGTGTGTGTGTGTGTGTGTGTGTGTGTGTGTGTGTGTGTGTGTGTGTGTGTGCTCCCCGCTGGAAGAGGGGACAGAGGGGGTAGAGTGATAATGGCCCTCTGAATTGTATGGAATAAAGTATCATTGCTTAGTGCCTGGAGTCAGACAGTGATGCTAATGCAAATGGTTTTTACCCCCACCTCTCTGTCTGGTATAATGATAGCCCCACAAACAGTTTGTATGAAGAAACAGAGTGAAGGAGATATATAAATAAAAATAGCCCACACCACAGTGAAAATGACTTTTTGCTGCCCTCAGGGAACTTAAGACATACCTTTACGATTATCTTATATATATATATATATATATGTGTGTGTTTGTGTAAAAAAATCTCTTCTTTTTCCTGCCTCACAAAATCAAAGTGCTCCTATCACACATATTTAGATGTGTGTAGGTTATATGGTACAGAAGTGTAAGGCTTCACCTTGAGTAATATCATTATTTTCCACCGTGCTGTATAATCGCAAACACTTGACTGAATGAGACAGGATTTCTTTTCAATGTGCCTTGGTGGATGATTGAATGCAGAAGAAAAAGCAAAGAGTCTGAAGCTATTGTTTGTCTTTTTGTTGGAGTCTCGGTGGAAAGTATCACCAGAATTGCAAGTGTGGACAGTTTGAGCCAGAGTGTATGAAGAAGATGGAAAGCAATGCTGCAAATCTCTGACCGCAGAGGAGCGAGCGGGAAGGCTCATCCAGGATCGAGCCGAGGATCTTAGATTCCAGCGTGCCACAAAAGGCATCTATCAGAGCGAAGGCAGGCTTGACGCTCATCTCAACAGATGCATCATTGGGATGCAGAGAGCGCCGGCATGTCGACTGTATCAGCTTCATTGCCCGGAGTGCAGCCAGAGGAGGAGTTTGCAGACTCGGGGACCCACTGGCGAGGGGCTTCTGAGAGCAGGCGGCCTATGAACTGATAGTTAAGACAGTGCTAATCAAGAAGCTGTCAGGCCACTGGTACTCACGCTTGGGCCTGTTTTTATATCCCACTTCTCTGTCTACAGAGTTTATTTTTGCGCACAGAGCCTAAGCTCCTTTTATTTCATGGTGTCAGTTTCAAAGGCTTGTCTTTTGTCTTGTGAAAAGCTGCGCGACTTAGCCATCCATTTGTGGAGCCGTCTTATTGTTGAAATTGTCTCTTGCACAGAAACACAGACTAAATTTTCACTTAAAGAATATAATGATATAATTAAGTACAAAAATGCACTCTTTTAAAACTGGCTCTATAAATGTTCTGTGTGTTACTGAAGCTAGAGAATAAACTGTCCACCTCTCAGTTTCTGTTAAAAGCCAAGGTAGTAACTGCTTCTTCTGCCAGCCGAGGCAGCCTGATGGAAATACTATAAATGGTCACCCTATTACACAATGCCTTTGTAATATATCATTTGGCTTCACAGTGCCCTAATATCTGGGTAAAGTTTCATAAGGGTGCCTTTTGGCGGCCTGAGCTAAGTGGTCTTAGCTGCCTGTGATAGGCCTGTGTGCTTAGCAGGTTCTGGAGATAGCAGCTCTCTGGTGGCAACGCTTCTCTCACAGGTCCCTCCTTGGCAGAAAGCAAAAGAAAGGGAATAAAGAGGGGCTGGGAGAGAAAAGAAGGAGGCAGGAGGGAATTGACACAGAGCTTGGCGAGGAGCCAGAGCCGGCCTCCTTGCGTCTAATGTACGAATGGGGATTTATTTAAACAGTGAGAAGAGAGGACAGCTTCACAGTGCCAGATTAATTCCGCTTTTTATTCAGAAAATAAAAGAGACTTTGAATTATTAAGAGATAGCGGGATTAGAGGCCTCTCTTTCCAACCCCAATCTACGCTCCTTTTAATTTCCACTTTATTAGAATTCTTTTTGAAGTATTTTAATATGGACAAAAGGAGAAGAAGAGAGAGAAAGAAGAAAATATTAAATATCAGTTAAACTGCATTAAACATAAGCCCAAGTCTCAATTTTTTTCCACAATCATATTGATCCTGCTCCTTCACTTCTCAATTATCAACTTTTATTGTAGGTTCAGCCAAGTGCAGAGGCCGATTTTGAAATGAAACGGCTTCTATCTTCTATTCATCCTCAGGGCTGTGGGGCTGTGGTGGGGTTTCTCGCTCCCTCACACTCTCTCCTCACTTCACTTCCTTAAACCCCACTCAAAAATGTGTCGGTGAGGGCAATTCTGTCGCGCTCCAAGGAGGAGGGTTGCAGCGGAGGAGGTTGCCAGTTGTCATGTTTTTTGGGTCAACGCGCTATCAACAGGAGAGGACGGGCATGGGTCAGATTGTCCTGGAGATGCGCATTCCTCTGATCGTTCTTAAAAGAAGCCAAACCCTGTTCTCCTGCTGCTATTCACAGCAATAATACCATATTCCTAGTCAGTCCATGTTTACCTAATATGCGCTTCATGCTATATTTCCTCTTAGCTCCCCATCTGGGAACGGCTTGCCCTCACTTTACCGGCGAGCCGAGCAGTACAGTATTGTGCCCTCTACAAATCTCAGCAGCCATAGGAATTTGATTGTGCTGGAGGATTCTCTCTGTCAGACAACCGGTCCATAATCTCTGGCAATTCTTTGTGCTTGAGGATTACCACTGAAAGTGTTACCACATATTTACAACTACTCCACTAACTCTCAACAGGCTCTCCTGCATCCAGTCCAGCCGCAGCTAAGCCACAGTTAACATAGAAAATCAAGCTGAGATTTAGGACATCTCCTTCTGAATCTAAGTGCGCGCACTTTCTGTACACATACTAACACACATCCTGCTTTTCACCGTCGATTTTAGCTCAGATTTAACCCAGAGGATTACTTGTGTTAAAAATAAATAAATAAAATGAATTAATAATAATAAAAGATTTTGGGTGTGGAGGGAGGCGGGGTTCACATCTGTTTATGTGTAAAGCACTTGACATCGTCCTCCCCAGGGATAGATCAGTTACCCCGCAGTAAACATGCAGCCATTCATGTGAAAATGATCACGCTGTAATTAACAATACAGGTTTACACAAGAGTAAATTGATGGAGGTTGTAGACTTCTTTGCTCGTGATAGCGATGCTTATATTTTTAATTAATCAATGCAAATTTTAAAAAATTGATGCACAAATCTAAAAGTAACCGTATATGATTTTTACAGCAGTCGACCGCATTGGCTCTTCCAAATAATAAAGCAAAGTGAGGGTCAAGGGGCCGCTTCAGCAGTCTTCCCTTTTAGCATCTGTGTCTTATCGCTCCATCAAAGTCCAAGTGTTTTATTCAAAGTCTCAGTAGATAGGCCGTGTGTCTGGCTGTTGTTATTGAAATAAACTGGGCCAGTGTTGCCACCCCGGCCTGCTCCCACTCCCCCCGTTGCCCCTGTCTGTTCTGAACAAGTGTATCTTCAGAAACACGCCAGCTTGTTATGGTAATGACCTGCATGCACCCACCCACCCCTCACCATCACCCCCTTCTTTCTATGTCTGCCGCAGGGTGAGGCTTTGCTTTTTTGGAGGGGTTTAGAGGGGACAACCCAGTACAATGAACTGGGGCAAGGCTTTTAGTGAAAGAACAAGGTCTGAAATATCAAAAATGACATATCCCATCAAAGACACGCACACTACATATATTCATCAAATACTTGTAGACAGGATGTAAAACAATGTGAACTCATAGGGAGTTTTTACCTGTTCACTTACACGCACACACACACACACACACACACACACACACACACACACACACACACGCACACACACACACACACACACACACACACACACACACGCACACACACACACACACACACACACACACACACACACACACATATATATATATATATATATATATATATATATGTGTGTGTGTGTGTGTGTGTCAGTGTGTATATATGAGGGATGAGAAAAAAGAAAATAATGCCACAAAACTGAAACTATCACTATGATACTGCTGCTCAGGCACACGCAGACACACACCTGTGCGAACCAAACTATTATGTCAACCAGACTCATCATGGCATATGTGAGATCTTATTTCCATCTTTACAAAAATGCTGGGCACAAACTGACAGCATAACCTATGTACTAAATGGAAATCATACAGTATCTGATGCCAACAACAACCAGGTGTGTGTGTGTGTGTGCGCGTGCCTTTTTGACAGGAGAAAACCCTATAAAAATAATCCGCTGAAATGCTCATTCGATGGGTTTAGCAGGAAGAACCCCAACCGCAGCCGGGCAGGAAATATTCCTCAGAAAGTCTGTCCTGCTTGGACTGAGTGGCTGCAATTAAAATAGCAGTGAATTCAGCCCCTGGACAGGAGCTACTTGAAAAGGCAATTGTGGGGCCAGATAGCATGAAATGCATTGTAGGCAATGAAAAATAAACAGAGAACAATGTCACAACACTGTGTTGAAAGAATAGTGATAAGGATCTTCTATTTAAACAAACCTAATGCTTTACTGCTTGTTGTGAGCTACATTTCATACATAAAATATGTTCTGTCACTGATATTAGTCCTTATCTTACGGGAAAGAGGCAGACAAAATTTGCAGCCTGTGTGCAAGCAATGGGCTGTTTGTGGAGAGTGATAGAAGCCCAGAGCTGGAGATGCACAGCAGATAGCAATCTGTCTGTCTGTCAAGCATGCAGGCGGGCTGGAGCAGTGAAGAAACACGGGGAGGCAGAGACAGAGGAGGAGGGTAGGGAGGCTTAGTGGATGCGGCGCACACTGCGTGGACCAACAGACCAAAAGCCACTACCTCCTGAGGAAAAAGGTGACTCCCAACACACGCCGCCACTACGTTGTCCTCCTCCCACATCATACAAACCCTGTCAAATGGCAGTTCACTTGTAGGATGTTCCCCAGTGGACCATGACAACAAAGAGAGGAGAGTAAACAATACGCAAGCTGTCAGCTCTGCGGTGGGCGGTGTAGTGGACATGAAACAGCAACAGGGACTCTGGGTCATGTAAAGTTAAGTCACAGAGGTTGCAGAATAAACATGAGGATGTACGGTGGCTGTCTGCGCCCCTTTTTCTTTGATCCAATCGCAGCTTTGCCTTTTATCACATTAACCTCCTCATTATGTGAGTGACCTTGGTGTTGGTGGAGCGCCCGTGATGAATTAGTCTGGTGAAGTGAGAATAGGCCAGCACAGCAAAGTCAAGGCTGTAGAAGCCCAGCGGCAGATACTGTTAGTTAGTAGGACATTTCATATTACAGGAAATATAAAGGTTGGGTGATTGCTGACCCCTGAATGGAATAAAAAAATAAAAAATAAAAAAATAAAAAAGTAAGAAACCTTTCTATTTATATCCTTTTGGAGGATTAACCAATCCACACACGTGAGTTGTTTATATTGCATGTAGTTTATGAAAGTATGTGAGAGCGAGCACTGATGCGTAAGTCCACATGTCTGAGCATTTACATGTAGTTACTGATATTTCCCTACCTGCTATGTAAACCAGGCTGGGATATTTAAACAGGATTATCTGTCAGAATAAGGTCTGAGATGCAAGATGCTGCCGTGCTGAAAAATTCCATTTGTCAGATCACTGGCTTTCATGAATACTTAAGAATGGCAGGGAGGGAAAAAAAAGTCAACTGCTAAGCATCGGAGAAAAATCACACTTGTCGAATGCAGACGTTCAGAACGAATATTTGCTGCTTTATTTTAAAAGACAAGAAGACCTTAATGGCCAGAAATGATTATAGATTTGGAGGACAGTAGCAGCTGGTACGTGTAGAGGTGAATGACGGATGGGGGACATGACCTGAAGAACGCTGTTCCACTTCCTTCACATAACATACTTCTTTGTTTTTTTTATTCAATATATTAAAACACTATTCCATTTAAAGTTATCTAATGAACATCATTTGTTAGTTTTCATTACTGTTAATGATGCACAACCATCGCTGCACATGAAAGGCACTAACTCGTGCTCACATCAGTAAGCATTGATTAGACCTTGCAATGACATTCGTATATTTATACAATCTGACTGAGGACCTTAAACTTCAATGAAAAAAGTGCTTTAAGATTATTAGGATCAGATATGACAGTAATGCAAACAACTGCCCTAAAAATCAATTGCATACCTAAGCTCTGGAGAGTAATTATTTCAGTGATTAGTATTGATCAGCGGTATGGCGATGTCAGGTTTCCAGTTTATTGGTAGAACACCTGACAAGGCCTGTGTGCTCGTGTGTGCATGTTGACAAGAAGACCTCTGTCATATAGCTTTTCACGTATGCAAGCAAGTAACAAGCAAGCATTTAAGTTGCTGCACAAGGTCATTTTTTTCTCCGTAAAAAACATGAGACAATGTCTTTTCAGCCGCTGTTTTACCAAAACTGCGTGGTTAGGTTTACGAATTGCTTCATACAGAGACATTCACCACAAGAACTATTGGCTATTTTATTTTCCTGTTTTTGAGCTAAATATCAGGCTAAAAAATACACCTGCAAGATAACACACAACTTGGTGAAAAAGAAAAAAAAAAACAAGCTTTATTAATTTAATCTTTGAGTTCAGATTAATAGAACATTTAATCATCATCTGTCTTTGACTGTAACATTCCTGACACCTCAGTCCTTCTAGTGTGTGAAGGTGCCTTCACACCTTAGTTTGATTTACTGATGTACTGCTTGTTTAATGATATGGTGTATCTCATTTGATTAATTGTTTTTTTGTCATTTTGGTAAAATTGGTCCAAGAGTCAAGTGGAGTGGTGAGACTACAGTCCCTTGTGGCGCTCCTGTGCCGTTGACCACCTGGTCAGACACAATCATTCAGTCTGACAAACTGGTCTGTTTGTCAGGTAATCAGTAATCCAGGTGATTATGGAGGCATCCACCTGTGTCCTCTGGAGTTTCTTACATACTAAAGCAGGCTAAATTGTGTTCAGTGAACAGGAGAACTTGAAGAACATGGTTCTCACAGCCCTGCCTGCTTTGTCCAGATGAGGTGGGTTTGTTGAAGCAGGTGTATGATGGCATGCTCAACTCCAATCCATGATAATAAGCAAACTGCAGCAGATCCCGAAAGGTGCTTGTTTGTTTACTGAGCTGGACCAATAAGAGTCTCCCCAAGACGCTCATGATGTGTTACATTAACTGATCTACAAAGACCTTCAAGACTCTGGTGCTGACACCATCTGGACCTGCAGCCTTGTTCCAGTTCAGTCCTTCCAGCTGCCTCTTCAACTGACTGCTGGAGAAAGACAGTTGTAAGAGGGGGGTGGAGGGGGCCTTAGTATCTCCTGATGGGGCTGGAGAAAAGGATGAAGCAGAACTAAAATCCACCACCAAGGTGGAAGACAGACAGCTGAGGTGTGACTGGAGCTGTGGGTCAAGCGAGGATGGGAGGACTGTTTGGGTGGGGACAGGAGAGGAGGATGCTGAGCTTGTTTCTAAACTGAACCTACTGAAGAACATGCCCAGGGTTCCATCTCTCTGACCCTCCTTCTGCTTGAAGCTTGTGATCTTTTCATCCCTGATATTCGAAAGATGAGGAAATAAGTCACTACCACAGATTATTTGCCAAGTCATTTCATATGAATGTTTACACATTTGCAGCGTTAGTTATTTACAATGCTCTAATCATTTTGTTAAATGTTATCAAACATTCCAAATTTCGGGCTCTGCGATGTCGGTGTGATAATATTTCTTTGTACCAATCTTTGCTTACAAGCTTGAGGCGCACAAATGCATTTTCCCCACAACTTCTACAGTTGCTGCACAGAAGCGAGAAGAGTCTGAGATCAGTAAGACAAGTGAGTGATCTATAGCTTCGCCGAGACAGATTGTCTGGAAGGTTGCAGAGATTAGTCACATCTGGGGCTTTTAAGAATGCTGCAAATTGTGGCCTTTCTTTAACGCAGCCGATAAGGTGTTAAATGAAGGGAGCTGCCTTATCAGCCTGCTGCTACCCATAAATCACAATTGTCTGCTCCCCTTCTCTACCCCTGGTGGTTTCTATCTGCATCCTGGCGCTGGCAAGATCCCACCATCACTGCCATTACCAGCACCACTAGCTCCACCAGCATCACACAATAATCACACTATTTGCCTTCTAGTTCATCCTCTGCAGACAGTGACCTGGATGCCTTCTTCCATTATGTTTCATACTCATCTGTTCTTACTCGCTCTTGCTTTCTGCCTTCTCTTCTCAGCTTCTTGTTGTCTTTCTTTCCTTGTGTGCATTTGCAAGTCTTCAAACGGGGGAATCATTATTCCTGTAAGTGCTATCAGACTTTAATCCGCAGAAAAACACTCACACTTCACCACTAATTCAAATGACGAGGATGAGGGAACAGCCTTTAATAGAATATTGTTCCTCTTTTGTCTCATTCAAACCAAAAGGAAATAGAGTGGATAGCAAAAGCTTTAATGAGCTTGTGTAACTGAGTCACATTTAATTACTTCTTTCTTTCTTCCTCAATAATTTTATGGTATGAGAGTGATTTTGTTGTCCTTTCCTGACAATTAAAATTGCATGAGCAGAAGAACAAGTGAGACGACCCATACTCGGTAAAAACTCGAAACTTGGATTCTTTGGCAGTTTTTCTGAATATGAGATGGAGAATTTTCCTAAAAGTACATTATGTGCTAAAGCACCAAACATTAACTTTTCATGCAAACATTTTGTTTAACCCTCTTAGAACTATGACAATAAAACCAATACTCTGTTTACATGCATATTTTCTTCAGCTACACTTTTTTTTCATTTTAGACATTTATTATGAAACTTTTGCAGTTTCATCAGACAGTGTTCTTATAATACGTGTCAATGCCATATTATGAATAATTTTAAATAATTTTTAAAACTCTGTGATGGCAATCTACACACACTACCAGTCAAATGTTTGAACACACTTTCCCATTCAATTGTATGGGAAAGTGTGTCCAAACATTTGACTGGTAGTGTGTTTTGTGTGGACAAACCAAAGCCAGAGGCAATTTAACTGAAAAAGACATTTTACAAACCAATGCTTCAAATACTTATAACTGAGATCAGGTATTTGAAAACTATCTGCAAAGAGCACAGAGGTAGATACAATGACAGAGGTACAGAAAGATAGGTCTTGGTGCTGGTAAAATACACCTGAACAAAAGCTGTTAAATATGCCTTTGAATTCATCCTAATTACCGAGAGAGCTTTTCTATTGCTGTGTGTGTGTGTGTGTGTGTGTGTGTGTGTGTGTGTGTGTGTGTGTGTGTGTGTGTGTATGTGCTTATCAGCCAGTACCTGTGTGGCAGGTGATAGAGGTGAGAGAGGAGGCCGCCTTACGTGGCAGCAGCAGGACTGATGGAGCAGCTAAGCCTGAGGAGTTAAAAGCGTGGGCCTGGCCTGTGTTGTGTTGCTGGAGCTCTAACTGGAGACAGATTAAGGACTGTGCATTTATCTTTGCTTGTAAATGAGTGACTGGCCAGTGTTGTTACTGCCAGGCCAGGGTATTGGAACAAGAGGCTTAAGATGATATCAGAGAATGCTGTGCCTGCAGGCACTCTGAAGATTATAAGGCATGGAAAAAGACAGTGGGGAAAGTGTTGACAAACAACCAGGGGTTATTAAACAGTAATTATATGCTAAGCTAACTCTTGCTCTGACCCATCAACACAAAGCTTATGAGACCATCGGGGTCCAGAGTCCCTTTATCAAGGTCAGAAGTCATCTGTTTAGTTTGACTGGCTGTGAGCTGCTCTGTTGAAACAGCCAGTGAGTCGTAAGGACCTCTGCTTCACTTCCAACATTTGCAGCTGAGGAAAAGTCAGCAAACCATTCTGAGATTTTGTTGATATGATGACTAAATCTTATATAACCACATTAACAATAGGACAGAATTGTAAGGAATTGTGTCGTCTTTCTCACTGACTCAGACAAAGCAGTTAAAAAACAATCTAAAGTCTTTAAATGCAACAACTGTTACAGCTTTCATACAATGTAAAAGAAATACTAATATTACCTCATGGGTTTATCGCTTCAAAAAGCTGACATGTATGAATATGTATGTGTGAATAATTATTTATGACATTGCTGTGCATAATTACAAACGAGCAACAAACCAATTTGTTTGCTCAAGAGTGCTCTGCGGCTGCGCTTTAATAACTGTCCTAAGAATAGCCGTCCTCTTTTTTTTTTTATTGTGCTGGGCTCGTGCATTACAATGACAACAAAGGTCAATGAAGAGTATTTATCATCAAGTAATACACAAAGAGTTCAGCGAGGAAGTGTATGCACATTTTCCAGTGTTTACTGTGATCATTTACTCAGCGGCTGCAGCAACATGTCCGAGCATCTAGCCGCTCATTTATAACATCGCAACTACTTACTAAGTAAATGAAATTACTGAACTGGTGAGCTGGAAGTAGCCGCTACATCATCTAGGGCGTGTTTCAGGTAAACTGAAACATTATTTAGGGTCAAGTTCACTGCCGCCAGTGGGAGCGCTGTTTGTTTGTGGCCAGGCAGCGAATGTATTTCATTACAATACACTTGAAAGGGAATATTGATCTGGTCAGTGTGGAAACAAAGCTGAAACTTCCCGCTGCACTCCAGGGACCCACATGGCAAGGATTAGCTTAGCTTTCTGGGCATAAAAACGTGTTGGAAGGCTTTAAAGAAAGCAATCAAGGCTGCTTCCTTGGGCTACAGCTTTTCAGAACCCTAGGCTTTATTTAGTCTTTTTCAGTACTCCTAAGTTTTATGCAAAACAACAAAACAACAACATTTTTTTTGTTAGTGAACTTAGCAACTTAACATGCTCATGCACTGTACGGCAGCCTGAATGTTTTAGTGACTTATTAGATCAATATGTGGCACATCGTACAGACTCAGACATTTTTAGAGCTTCTTACTTTGTATGTCAAATTTATTCAGAGTTCCCATCATTTTTCAATGTCAGTGCAGTGACTTGTGAGTAAGTGTGGGCTCAACAGCAGCTCTACCACCTTGACACCTGTTTTCTGTGCCTGGCAGATAGATAAAATAGTGTTGTTGTTTTTTTTTTCTTTTTTCTGTCAGTATCAGATTCACTCTGAACCAAAGCCACCAGGAGCCATTGAGAGTACAGCTAGAATGGAGATTACCTCCTGAAATCTCCTGTATCCCTTCCATACACCACACAGCTGCAGAGACAGTTACAAATTGGTATTTGGAAGACATGCTTCAGAGGATAATTAGCTTTACTTTCAAGGATTACACTGTTGGCAACAAAAGAAAAGCTGCATTTTTGCAAGACCTGAGGGTTGAAGATTGTAGAAAGCAATACTACGACTTCAAACTTTGTACAATTTAAGAGAGGTTTGACTGAAGAGGTAGTTAAACATTTTGATGTACAGTTGCAACTAAAGCTATACTTCCATGAGGATTAGATTGCATGCTTCCTGATTTAAAATTGTGCATGTGCACCATTCTGATGCAAACACACACTAGAATTATGGCAAGAACAAATGCTAAAAGTCTATGGGCTATGGTATGTCCTCTTGGAAACAGTACATTTGTATGCACTCTAAAAACTGCTGGGTTAAAAGTAACTTAATTTTAGTTATTTTCTTTCCCCAGCGCTGTGTCAGATGTGTGTCAGTTTTGGCCTGACAGGCATCCAGACGATCCTGAATATGAAGCAATGTGTGGCAGTCTCGCACTGTTTTTTTTTTTCCGTTCAGGAGCCCACAATCTGTACTCACTCTGAGGTTACCACGTCTTTTCCTGACACAGACTACAGGTGCTGCAAAGGGTGACTTTGATTTGACAATCTAGCTTTTGCCAAGCAGGTCTTGGATGTACTCTTCCCCTATTTGTAAAGGGGCTGAGGAATAGAGGGATATGTACACTGGACTGGAATGTCATCTTTTAGGGTGATAGTCTTTTGGATGCCTGGGATATTGCCAATGTATGCCTCGATATAAGCAATACCGATCCCCCTCGTGCAGCAGTTGGTTCACCAAAGGTGTGCACACCTGTGAATGAGATGATTAGACAAAGTGACTGAGACTGCAAGGTTTGAAATCTTTATTGCAGGTCTAATCGTAATGGCATGTGGCAAAAAATTCCTCCCTTGTTTTTGGTTAAGACAAAGAAAGGTCTGAAGGGAGAATCTTCACTCTCAGGCCATCCTGTTACTTAGGAAAAAGGAAAAGAGCAAATGGAGATGGTTACATTTACATTTCACATTACATTACATTTAGCAGATTCTTTTATCTAAACTGGCTAACAACAGAGGAATACAATAACGCCACAGTAACATAGCAGACCACAAAGACGGTGGCCATAAGTCAGCATCCAAAAACTGCAGCTAAGTGCCACAAACACGACATTTAAGTGCAGTTTGGGATGTTAAAGGAAGAGTGCAGTTCACACCAGACAGTGTTCGTGAAAGACGAACGTTCACAACACCTTCTTGAAGATAGAGAGGGATGACTCTTGTGACCACTGACAACTTGTTCCACCACTGAGGAATGGCATGTGAGGACAGTCCTGACTGAGAACACCTTGTGTGGAGAGAGGACAAGGCCAGTTGATGTTCCCGTGATGAACACAATGCTCACAAAGGGGTCCAAGGCTTTACGACTCAGTTCACATATTCAGGTGCGGACCCCAAGATCTCCTTGTAAGCAAGTGTCAGAGACTGCAGCCTCAGGTAGCCAGTGAAGCTCAATGAATGGAGTGTGCCCATCTGGGTTGATTTAAGACCAGACGTATCGCATTCTGGACCTTTTGTTGTGGCTTGATCACACAAGCTACAACTCCAGCTTGTGCGATCAAAGCTAGGGTGTTGCAGTAATTGAGACGGGATAAGACCGTGGCCTGAACTAGAAACCGAGTTGCATATTGAGTCAGATAAGGTCTTATTTGTTATATGCTGAAGAGACCGAAGCAGCGTAGTCAGAGAGGGAAAACCGGCCATCAAACATGTAACACAAGTTCTTTGTGACCTTTGTGGGAGCGACAGTAGAAGATGTGATATTTATGTTGAAGAAAAAAGTTACCGACATACTGTATGTTGTGTCAGTTCAGCCTTTTTCAATGACATCAGGAAAACATAATTTCTGCTGTAACTACTTCACCTGTGCAGTTGTGTAAGTTTATGGACGACTGCTGTAATGCCATTAAATATGAGCTCATAATGGGGCAGCAAGGTGGCTTGGTGGTTAGCAGTGTTCCCCAACACTAGATAGTTCCCAGTTTCAACCTTGACTTGGGTCTTTGTGTGTGACGTAATTAAGAGGGTTAATTCCAGAACTCTGGTTTCCTCAGACAGTCCAGAAACATGTACGTCAGGTAAATGTACGCTTCTAAATTGTCTATTTAAGTGTGTGTGTGTAGTTGTTTGTCTGTATGTGACCCTCCGACGGACTGCCGGCCTGTCCAGTGCGTATCCCTGCCTTTTCCCCAACCTGAACTGGGATTGGCGCCACCAGACATCCATGTCACTAAATAGGAAGAAAGACAGATGGAGATGATGAATGGATGAACTCATCATAAATAACAGACCAAAAATTGTTGTTGTAAATAACAATCAAACACAAATAGAAAAGCCATTGGACAGGAACACAGTGGTGATTTAAAAGTGGTTACGTTTAGGACTAATAGATCCCAGTGAATCTGTAAAGTTCCCTGAACAATACTGATCGTTTATCACATGGTCACTGAAGCCTGACAGGTGGCTTTAAACTCTGCATGTAGTAAAAACTCAAATGAGGAGAACAGCATGTGGATGGGCACTTTGTTGTCTGTATAGATCTTCTTTGATGCATTTCCACACTGTTCTTAAATCATACTTTTAATTTCATAACATTACTAAAATGAGAAAGTTGGACCTCATCTCATAAACATGAAGAGCTGTTTGACAGTATTTGATGAATAAGCTGTAATTTTCCAGCTTTGGGTTAATTGCTGTCATTTGTAAGAAGTAGAGCGAGCAGGAATTTAACCACCTCCCCTACATAAACCGCATCCAATAAGGTCTTGAATAAATATGTGCAATCTGTCACTTCCTAAGATTACAAATCGTTAATTTGAAACAGATTCATGTTCAGAGCTGTAGCTTTAAAAAAACAAGAAAAAAAAACATCACAGCCATCGTAATCACATTGGATCTGATCAAATGGAGATAAAAGGGGATGGACAATTAAATAATTGTACATCCTAAATTCATGTTCTTTTTTCCCCTTCTTCATTTTATCTTCATTTATTTTATACAACTGTTACAGGGAGTCAAGAAAATACTTATCAACTGGACCAGGACATAAAATCCAGAAAGTTCTTTTTTTCTTAAAACCCCAAAAAAGGACTGTAGACTCTCACTCTTAAATCTTAATTTGTTATTATTATTATTATTTTTTTTAATTAAATACGTTTAATATTCATGGCAAGGCAGGGCCTCTTTGTCCTGAATTTTCCTTATCAAAAAAATTCTGAAAAAATATGTATGTCAAGGTCATGAAAGAAGACATAACATTTTCTCCTTTGGTGTTTTGACAATGCTTGTAAAGTTGCAAAGGTTGAACAATGTTAGCACATCTGTACTGTCCTCAGACATCATCTTAATTCATTCCAACCTTTTGCAACCCTCAGCGAAACCCAGCTTCTCACCCGCTTTTTTGTCAAGGCAACATGAAACAAACCAGAGAGCAAGCAATTTTATTGTTCAGTGATATCTTTAATTGTGATGAAAACGGATTATGTAGATTTCTATAAGCCTCCCTGACAAGACACATTTCAAAGTGAATAGACCATAGAACAGGAATATGTGTCAATGATAGAGGCTTAGTGGAATGCATTCTTAATAATAGGGTAATCCTGGAGTCTAGGGATCCCTCATTTACCCTCTCAGCCACAAGATGATGTGCACTGGTCTTCAATTTTAGTGTATTAAAAGACAAAGGAAAGAACTCATACTGTGTGTCTAAATGTCATGGCTTTTATCTTAATTAGTCATTCCAGTAGTATGCAGCAGTATAACCAAATGAGACAAATTATTCCACATAAACAAACAGAAAGGCTATTTATTTTCCATATACTAAAGTTCAAAGGGTGTTCAATTCACTCAAATAATTTACTTTCTATACCTGCTTAATCTTGCACAGGACCATGGGGGTCTGGAGCCTATCCCAGCTGAATACAGGCTGCTTGTGGCAGCAGTAGACCCTGTACAGGTCGCCGGTCCGTTGCAGGGTCACATATAGGTACAAACAACCGTACACACTCCCCTGCAGACACTTAAGAATCGACAATCAACCTAACATATATGTTTCTGGACTGTCAGAGGAAACCGGAGTACCTGGAAAAACCCCACACAAGGACAAGGAGAACAAACAAGCTCCACAAAGAAAGACTCCTGTCAGGTTTGGGAGTCAAACCGCGAGCCTTATTGGTCTGAGTTAACCTCGAAACCACTGTGCTATTCAATTCACTTTGATTCGATGCGAACTGATTTGACTCGATTCAGTTCAGTTTGTTTCAATTCAATTCAATTCAATTCAATTCAATTCAATTCAATTCAATTCAATTCAATTCAATTCAATTCAATTCAATTCAATTCAATTCAATTCAATTCAATTCAGTTCAATTCAATTCAATTCAATTCAATTCAATTCAATTCAATTCAACTCAATTCAATGCAGTTCAAATCAGTTTTACTTGTAATGTTTCTCTGCTCAGACATAACTGATTGGATCACCATCATCTTGTCCTCAAGGTCTACATATATCTGTCAGTAATCCACTAAATTGAAGCCCTGGATTGAGCAACCCTACAAACAAATACAATCCAGGTCAGTCTAATTTTGGTTCAATTGAGTCCTTTTTTTTGTATTTCAATATCAATATTAATTCAATATTATTTCAATATCAATACCTCAATTTAGATAAATAAAAACAAAATTCCCGCACCATGACACTCAGATCTATTCAGTAGATCAGTGATATGTGAGTAGCATTAGGTTAAAACCATCTGATCATGCTGTGACAGCATGGGCTTAACTGTATGACCAAGTACCAAAATATTTATAATACTACTTTTCATGTTGACCAAGGTGTCCCAGGTCAGCCAAGACATATAATCTCTCTAGTATGTCCTATATTAGCCTTGAGGCCTTATTCCAGTTTAACATCCCCAAAACATCTGCTCAAGAACACAACCAGGAGGCATCCACCTAGATGATTGAACTACATTACTACTACTACATTTGGCACATCTAGATGTTGGGGAGCAGTGGCTCTATTCATCTGATACCTCTTAGATGATTGAACGTCTCGCCTTATCGGTAAGGGAGAATCCAGAACCCTGCGGGGGAAACTCATTTCAGCCGTTTGTTTTCACACTCTTGTTGTTTAAGTCAATTCCCACTATGTATGCTATGTACCATATGTGACGGCAGGAACGAAGCTTAACCTGTAGATCTTGCCTTTTGGCTCAACTTTCCACCACAACAGACCAGTGCAGTCCTGCTCCATTCTTCTCTAAGATAATTAAACATATTCACATGAAATAGCACCTCAATTCTGACCCAAGGAGGGGAATTTCACCCTGTTACACCCTGTTGGGAACCGTGGTTCTCAGTTAGAAAGTACTATTCTAATAGGTAATAGATTCTAATAGGTCATTTCCACTAGTGCCTACTTGGCTCGGCTCCACTCCACTCTAGTCTGTTTTAAGGGTTTTCCACTAGGTGTTAGTATTGATTAGTACATCCTTTTTTTGGACCTCCTTTGTTGGGGTTCAGACTGAGCTGAGTTTGGCTGAAAAAGCAACATCACCCGGCTGCAGGCCACTGATTGGCCAGAGAGTAACATCCCTGATGAGTCTTGAGAACAATGCCCTTCACAACCGCTTCACAACCGCATTTAAAACCTGGCAACAGCGACTTTACATCTAAACTTTGGTACTGCGAAAAATGGCAGTACAGTGTATATATATATATATATATATATATATATATATATATATATATATATATATATATATATATATATATATATATATATATATATGCAAAAATATTAATGATGATCTAGAGTTCTTTGTTTCATAAAACATTTTGATTTTTTGATTATTTTTAGTTTAGATGTTTACTTCTGTTTGTGACACATTCATTTAGTTAATGTTTTTATATTTAGAATTATGTTAGATTAATTTACTATTTCTAAGATAGTTTTTTCGTTTATTTCACTTGATCTGAAAAGGTCCAACCTGTTGCCCGTGATTATAATATGAAGTGGTGTATAAGCAAGCTTGGCTTAAGGGTTTTAAATGTGTATTGGTATGTTTGTTGAAAGATTTATCTCTTGAATAGTTAAACCAATTCAAAACCAAACATTTGTCCAAAGAATGTGCCACCTTGTCACAAACTTACAATGAGAGGTATTTTTACTATACTGAAAAAAAGACATGTTCAGAGAGAAACATCTTTTTTGAAATTAACCTTTAAAAATCAGGTTACATTAAATTAAACTATATGTGCACTCATTGGTAAAAGGCAGGTCTTCCTTCTTAGATGATGAAAAACCTTTAGCCATTGCTTGCTTTCATTTTTCTTTTCCACGAGAGCCCTGCTTAAAAAGACATCACACTAAAATGTACCTATGAAGGCCGAAAGGCAGAATCGGACAGATTCTGCTGCAGATCCAACTGACTGTGTTGATTGTCTGAAGATATATTTCATGTTTTCCCTACATTCATGATTTCTATTGATTAGTGATGACACTGATGACTCTGCTCAAAAACAACATGAGAACCCAGACTATTAGTCTCCGTTGCTCATAACTGTGTTTGTATTCTTTTGCATGTCACTGGAACACGCAGTTAAAAAACTTGTGTTTGCATGTGTGTGTGTGTGGGTGTTGGGTGTGTGTGTGTGTGTGTGTGTGTGTGTGTGTGTGTGTGTGTGTATGACTTGCTCGTGTAGCCTCAACAAAGAGTGTAAAAGAAAGAATAAAAAAGGCTTTGTGAGTTGTGGATAAACAAAGACTAAGACTAATTACTGCTGGGGGTCAGCAATCCAGAATCAGATTGAAAGTGTCGGGTGTTGCCATAAATTTATAGCAGTCACAGTGATTTTAATAACATGAATGAACAATTTCGCAGTGAATCTTCAGAGAAAGGGGGCATGAAAAGTTGTGAAGAATTGATGATGGATTCTTTGAGAGGCAGTGAGATAAAATTGACCATGAAATCTGGAGCTTGGAATTCAATTGACTGGAAGAAGGGAGGAGGAAAAGGTGTGGGGCATGATCACAAAGATTTCTTTGTCTTTCTGAAAATGCTAGGGTTAATTTGCACAGCCGTCGAAGGGATAATTTAAATGATGGGAGAGTTTGTTGGACAAAAGACGGCTTAAAAAGATTAAATGTAGTAAACATCTGGAATAGTTGCAGAGATCTGTGCTCAGTTTCTCTTTCAAAGCTCTTCTTCAAGTAGTTTCCTATTGTTTTGCATGTTTTGTATAGTAAAATAATTGGTGTTTTTAGTTTATAAATATTTACAATATGCTGTATTTTCTTTTTCAATTTACGACAATTGTGTTTCATTTTTTTGTATGACAGAATATAAGAATTTCATGTTGTCTTGGGAGTGTCATAATTAACAAATTAAAATATTCAACAGCAGTAAATGTCTTAGATTCCATCTAATAACAGAGTCTATAAAACATTTCATATAATGTGACTTGCTATAGTTTTAAACAGGCACATTTGAGTGTATATTTAATTCCCATGAGGATGCCTCTCATCTGAACGATTGTTTTCAAAGTTCACCTTCATCCATTTGCTTTGTTTATGTATAAACAACTTTTGGAAATGCTTAGAGCATATTATTTATTTTTGTTGGATTTAATCTTTGTACTGAATAATAAGGAGGAAACCACACATGCACATCCTAACCATGGCGATGACGGAA
Organism: Xenentodon cancila; assembly: GCA_014839995.1. Taxonomy (NCBI): domain Eukaryota; kingdom Metazoa; phylum Chordata; class Actinopteri; order Beloniformes; family Belonidae; genus Xenentodon; species Xenentodon cancila. The sequence continues at coordinate 25,086,672 of CM026206.1, forward strand.
ACGTGTCTTTCTGCCTTTTCCATCATCCTTCAGTGTCACCTACAGCGGATGGGTAACATTGCTGGTTGTCCTTCAGGGTTACAGATGTATAACCTGTGACTGTGAAATTGTGTTACCTTGTCTTTGTAATATTGAGCGCAATGTAAATTTCCCATTTGTAACCATCATACTGGTTTCCACCATTCAAAAGCTCTTGAAGAAACTTGCTCATAATATTGGATCAATCGTAGTTAAAAGCATAGTTTTTATTGTGGTCAAGGTTACATGAAGTTTTTGAAACTGTCTTATCTTCTGGTGCTTTTGGAAACATAACAAAAAGCAGTCATTGATTAAAAAAGCATTTTGAACGTTTTGAAAATTCAAAATTTTGTCTCAGAGCTCTTTGTAATGTTTGTTAAATGAGTTTGTTGCAGATGACAGTTAAGATTCAGCTCTTGTTGTTGTACACTTAAGCACCACACGCAGCTTCACACAGAGTTGTAATGCCGTATACCTGCACGCCTTTACCATTGTTCACCTCATATAACCTTTTCATCTCCAAGGGTTTTTGTTATTTGAATGTATGCTTTTTAGAACATTTTAAAAATGGAATTCATTGCTTGGCTCCAGATAAAGTAGATTCATTCTTCGGGGTGTGCTGGCACCAGCACGACCTTACCAGTTATCCTCAGCAGTCTGTTAACTTTGCGTCAGAATTGGTGGAGCCACTGCCGGCACACAGTAGAAGACTGCTTTGTCCATTTCTCTCTTCACACTGAACACCTCAGAGTTCAGTATACAGGATAAAGTTACCACGGCACCCCACCTGCTAAATTTGTTTGTAGCAGGTGCTGAATGCCGCAGTTGTGACACAACCTTCTTCCGTTCAGGATCGGTTGAATTAGGGAGCTGGTACTCAATCTGATATGAGAAGACATTTTGATGACAGTAAAGGGGTGTGCACATTTGAGTTGTTTTGGACAGGTAAACGAAGACCAACAACCTTGCAGCTTTCCACTTAAAGGCCCAGTCGCCCTCTTCCTTTGGAGGCTCCAGTTTTATAAAGTCTGTTGCACTATGGTGTCCCTTTTTCATCAAAGCAGCCTCTTTGGTGGTTCAAAGCTAGTGCCTAACTCCTTTGTTTGTTCTACAGCCAACCATGAAGAAAGCACCGTTTCAGAGCCATGAAAACTGGTGCTACTCTTCTGGGCTGCTCTAACTGGGTATGTTGGGATGTTAAGGTGCACATCTCCTGGCCTGTGGCGATGCCTGGAACCTATAATTCTACATCGCTCTTCAGTAGCTGTGATAGTAACGTTGTTTTAGATAATTGACTTATTTAACATTAACAGACAATTAGGGTAAATAAGGCCTTTACTTGTGTCCTGCTGTACTAATGACTGAACTGGACTATTTTGCACAATTAGAATCTATTTCTATAAAGTTTAAACTTGAAGTAGTTCTAGTTTCGTTGCTGATTCAGTAATATTGCAGGGAACCCTGAACCATAGTATGTTGCCAGACTAATTAGTTAGTAACTGTATAAGGCAAGGTCCTATGCAAATTAATTAAATCAAAATAAGAAATTAAGAAATGACATATTATTGTTAATAACAGAATTTAAATGAAGAAATTCAACCCCATAATACATTTGGAGAAATTGCAGAAAAAGACGTTGAATCAGTAAGTATACAAGTGTCTGTTTCTGAGTCAAATCTGTCCCCCTCAGAGGCTCGAGGTGGTCGAGGTGGTCGAGGTGGTCGAGGTGGTCGAGGTGGTCGAGGTGGTACTCAGCCCACATTTCAGAGTTCGGCCAGGAATGAAAAAGTAAACAAAGGAGTAAATCAAATGGCACAGATATTTTCAATGAATTACAGTCGCCTAAATGCCACTTCCAGTTTACTTAGTCTTCGCACTTAGTTGTACTTTAGTACTGACTGGCCCCTAACTGATAAGTCTTTAAATCAGTCTTATGTCTGAAGTCATAAATTATTTCACTCATTGATGCATTTTATGTTGACGCTTTTACTGAAGTTTTACTTCAGTAAAAGTCGCCGTCTGTAGATGTGGTAGTAATGGAAATGGGTCACACCAACCAACTTTCCTAAGATTGTATGATTTAAATATTTGATAAAAACAAAAATAACAGCAACATTCCCAATAATATGACACATCATCTACATCAAAATCCCAAAGTCACTTCCTTGACTCACTTGAAAGAGATTGGTAAGGACCAGGGTGCAATCCATTGTCCAGGAAGGCCCTTCATCATGGTAATAGAGAACAAAGAAAGCCAAAACCTTATGCTATTAAAATAGATTCACCAAAACCAATTGTTGTATATTAGCTTGGAAATGACACAGAGGAACTGATGAGAGCCTTTAGCTGCAGATGGAGTTTCCCCACACCATGAAATTTGTATACTTGGCTACTAAGAAAACAATTCTTGCTGGTAGGTTGAGCAGTCTTCCTGTTTTCACAGGGAAAGTGACACTGGGAGAGTGAGGGAGTGTGAAGCCTCTTTAATTGGCTTCGGTCACCCACAACGTTGAACCAGAGTGCCACGCAGCTTAGCAAAGGAACTGGGCACAGGGCCTGATAGATATTTTATCGCCCAAGTTAACGGTTAATGAATTCCCAAAGTGAAATCTGTCACTTCAAAAATAAAGAGGAAGGCAAATTAAGGGGAGATAGAGAGAGACGGGGGAAGAAAGGAACTGAAGAGGGTGACACAGTTTTAGAATGCCCTATCTTTTGGCCATCCGTTTTTCAATGGAATAAAGAAAACTCAGCCTCTTTCTTCTCCTCTTTTCTTATTCCACCTCTTTTTTCTCCCTCCCATCCTCCTATCTCTCGCACCGCTTTTCTCTGCAAAAATTCTCATGAATGATTTATATGTGTCTTGTTATCAGCAATGATTTCTATAGACCCCGACACATTCACCAAGACATTTGTGGCGTAATTGTTAATTTTAATGCCATAATGGCTTCAGATGGGAGCTCTGATTAGACATTTATTACACAATTAAATGAAACATACTCAAGAATCACAAAAGGCTTCCGTAATTATTTCAGGCCATTAATAAAATGGGCATTAAATTATATTGGACACAAAAGAGAAGTGAAATAGATTTCCATTAGAGCAATAGCGGCAGAGAGGGGTAATAGATCCTGCCTGAATTCACTCTGAAATTAATTGTTGCCCAGCCTATTTCCACACACAGAGGAATAAATGAATGAGAAAAGAGAGGAAGAGGAGAACGAGTTGGTGGCCAAGAGAGTGAGGGGAGGGTGTTACATTAAGAGCCTCTGATAAAAACCTTTTGTTTGACGTACCACAATGGACCCTCAATTCAAGAGTCAGACCAATTTCAGTTTTCGTCCACCTCTGCAGAGTTCTGACTCGAGCTTCTATCTTCTTCTCAAGTTTTTATTGCTTCTGAATAAACATCTTTCGCAGATCAACCTGCAAATGCATATATCTAAATGTATGACCTAGTAGAAAGTAATATGAAGGGCAAGATGCCATCCAAAGACTGACTGCTGGTTGAAGAACCGGGCAGTGAATTACAAGATATCTATCCGTTCTTTGATTAATAAATGACCTGCTGGATCACTTTCCAGCTGCAAATGATATCGGTCAAACTTAGTAGATAAGAAGAACATGTATAGAAGCTGTGACTCAATCAGAAATTTCAAGAAAGAAATGCCAGGAAGGATAATCAAAAGCTGGGCGTAGCTTCAATGAAATGTGAACAAGAAGAAGGAAAAAAGAGAAAACACAATGGAGCAAATTTATTTTCCATCATTTCTGAACAGTGAGATTATGACAGTTAAAACACATCAAAGCCCAATGTATGGCAAAGACTTTCTGAAGCTACTTCCAGTGGGAGCTCTAAATTGAACGGCCCTTTGAAATACCAGTCTCTTGAGATCTTCAGTAAAAGTGTAAAAGAAATAGAAAGTGATATCTCACAAGGCTAGAAAAGATCATTCAGCCAAAATTAATTAATCATTCACTGATACAGATTTTCCCCCTCCCCAACAGTCTGCCTTGCTTCAAGCGCTCTTACTTTCTTTAACTGTATTCTCTTCATTATTGCACATTTGAGTTGGCCCAGTCTTTACCCACATTGCAACTCACTGGTATATTTAATTTCATGTACAGGTTTCGCCACTTCATAACTCACGATGTAAAAGTCTGCAAATAAAACAAAGAGAAAAAGGACAAGAGGAACCTCATTGACTTGTGAAAATCTGAGACATTCAAAAGCTGCAAACTGGAATATTGATGTTCAGGTTTGATTTTTTCCTTTTTTTTCACCTGATCTGCGGCAGTTTTTTCAGCACGTCTTCAGTTCCCAGATCAGCAGTGGTACAGGTGATCCTAAAGGGAAAGTGTTAAACAAAAAGAGTTATATGGAATATTTACAAGAACCTGAATATAGGATGTACTGTATTGGAATTTACGTGATTTGCAAGTTGACAATTTCATATGAAAGTGAGCCACAATAATGTGCACTCCAATATAAGGTAGCTCTGGGTTTCTATACTCTATACTCTCACATAACCACCAAATCCAATTAACAAAACAATTATATTCCACAAAGAGCTTTACAAGGAGCTTTATTGAAAAGGACACTCGCCATGGTTTCTAACAAGAGATAAAATATGTGCTATGTTGAGATATGGTTCCTACGAGAGAGGTAATAAGTTCATAAAATGTTGTCATGACTGTTATCACAAATATCTTATTTCAATGGTTGCAAAGCTGCTGCTATTTAATTTAAAAGTATCCAAAAATGAAATATTTTCATGACTGTGAAAACAGACGTTCTCATGTTGAGGCTCCTATCAGAGATGACTCTTGTATCATCATTTCGTTTGAGCTTAATCTTTCTTCAAGGTTTTGTTGCATGAAGAAACTGGAGGTTTTTTTTAAAGAATATAAAAATGTTTTCAACAACAACAACAAAAAAAAAAAGAAAGCGTGAGAGTAAGAAAGCACTTTTTCTTTATCAAGAACCCTATCATCCATTCAGGTTGAAGTCTTTTATCAGTGTTTTGTACCCAAATGTTTCATGACGGTCATTTATGCTGTGCATGGTTCTGCACTACAGCCCCTTCTTCTGTGGTAAAAAGAAAGGTTCTGGATGTTGGCATGGTCACGACAGGGTGACAGTCATGAATGTCTGTTTCTCAAGTAGCTTAATTGCCATAGGTTCATCCTGATTTTAGATACTAGATACCTAAAGGAATGCACTCCGAGAAGGTGGTTAGTTTGCTGACAGGCGCTCAGATGAGTTGAGCTGGCAGAACCTCGTGGGGCCAGGCAGGTTCCAACAAAAACCGAAACTTGGAAAGACAAACTGAGCAGAGACTTCATAGCTCTTTGGTCCAGAGCAATGTTCTTTTCTTTGAACTTCAACTTATCACAAGTTTGATCTTTGTCAAATTCTGGAAAAAAAAAAAGAAATACAAAAGCAGACATGATACAAAATCAACCATTTTCTGCAGCTATGTACAGAGAAATGATTGATAGCCCAGGAAATACAAAATAGATCATTATTTTTGCTATTAGCATCATCAGACTTAAAGTGAGACAAAGGAACTTTTGAAAGTTGCTTTGAGCTGGTTTCATCTTTGTTGATGTGAGACAAAGCAATATATAACTGTCACATGAGACAACTGGGATGGGAATCCATGTTAATTTATGAGATTTTTGCCAATAGCAGGGATTGGAGACCACAAGAGCCAGATGACTTTCTAAAAATAATTTACTGTTCCCTCAAATAAAACTGACACTGATCATTTCGCATGAGATATACTTATTGTTGCTTTAAGTTGTAGAAAGGGTGGATTTCCTGACATCGTCTGAAGAACAGATTGATGGTGAGTCAAGCCACTTCATTGGTAAGTTTTAGTCAAGCATACAAACGACAATGAGAAACATGTGGTGCTAATGTTGTCTGACAGTTGCAGTGGTGTATTTACATGCTCACCTGGCAAAAGGCTGAAAATCAGTCCTTTAATGTCTGACTTATGAAATAACACACACAAAAAAAAAAAAATCCAAAAGAGAAAATCACTACCAATTTTGTATCTAGCGATTTCTGAATAATTATTTGTCTTATCATAGTGAATACTTTAGGTAAGTTCATGTATTTTTAATTCATTGGATTTTTTTTTTTTTGTTTTTGTTTTTTTTGTTTGTACAAAACATTATCTCCCCTTTTTTTGATTATTGTGGTACAAATGTATCAGAAATTCATGTATTAAATGTGATACACTTGGCATTATGGAGTTAGGTGCGCTGTAAGATACAATAGGTGCCTGAATGAGTGGACACTCTGGAGGAGCTGGGTTCTGGATCAGAACTGCCAGGAAACCATATCAGTGCTCGGACTTTTCCTGCACAATTAATGATGAAAACAGGTGGGGTGAATCTTCATTGCTTTGCTAGTCCTGGATTCATGCTGAATGGGTGAGGGGCCAGATCATCAAAGGGAGCTATCGGACCTTTTCCAAAATCAGCACTGTCATATTTCAGATTTTTTTGTTTTGATAAAACAAGGAAAGAAAGAAGGGCTGGGAGTTTTCAACATTGAGAGAAACCTTCATTCTGTGCAAGAGGCTTCCATTTCTGGTGTTCTAATAAACTAGCATGGAAACACAGATGCAGCGTCTTCAGGAAATGCCACATACTACATGTACTCCCTGCCCAAAATATTCTTGGAAACTGCTGAAGTGAGTTTGAAAATATATCAATGTTAAGCTGTATCACAGCACACCAAACTCACTTTCAGGAAGTAGTTGTATAGTGCTTATCTGGAGTAGTTGTAGAGACTAAATATCAGTTGTTGTTTCGACGTCAGAAATCATGTGATATAACCATAACAAAAAGAGTTGCTTTTATCAAAATGCTACAGGGCATGGCATACATGTGCATTGTGGGACCTCTGGTCAATTGGTCAATTGATTTATCGATGTACTTTTGCATTGCACTGTATTCTATGGTTACCACAATATATATATATATATATATATATATATATATATATATATATATATATATATATATATATATATGTGTGTGTGTGTGTGTGTGTGTGTGTGTGTGTGTGTGTGTGCGTGCGCGCGTGTACCTTATGTTACTGTTTAGTAGCAGTTCAGATTTTACTGGGTAAATCTTATCTAGAGAGTCAGAGTCTCAAGTGAAAGGCTGCAATCCCCCTGCAAGGAAGGCTAGCTATAAATTAGTTTTGTTTTTTTTTTTCTTTCTAAATGAAGGTCAGAAGAGGCACATCCTTCCTTTTGTGATAATTTATCCCTATCTTCTGTTATCTTAGTTTTGCCCCCTTAATCCTAATTGTATTGTATAATTGTGTGATGCGGACCTCGTGGTCTTTGAAGTATTGGCCTATCCTTTCATTATTACCTGATGCCTTGAACCTCTGCTGATTTTTTCTGCTCTGTTCTGTGTGTTATCCACTACTGCAGAAGAAAAGGAAGCAGCAGCTCAAGTCAATTGGAATTTTATACAAGTCTGATTTAACTATCTATCTATATATATCTACACATATATATATATATATATATATATATATATATATATATATATATATATATATATATATATATATATATATATATATATATATATACAAGTATGTATGAATTTGAATAGACAGCCATCGCTAAATAGGATGAAAATAGAGTAAAAGGTATTGAAGTGTCAGCCTCAGATATTAAGAGTTTTTAAGGGGAAGACGCACGAGTGCAGTAAAGAAAACCTCTTAGCGCTTCAGCACCATGGACAGTTACGCTGGGGAGCTTACCTCGCTGCTCTCCGCGGGAGCCCAAGTTGGCTAATGGGCTCTCCGCGTGTCGGGTCGCTCCCCATTCACTCTTTCAAGATAGATGGATGGACACGTGTCCTAAAATAATCCTAGTTTTATGTCGGAGCGCGTTCACGTGCTGCTCGCCCTCGTGTTTGACACTGTTTTTTTTTTTTTATTTCACAGAGTCCAAGTAAGTTTAATATTATCTCGCAATAAATAGTGTTAACCTCATAATGATGTACACTGTAAAAAATATCCGTAGACTTTACAGAAAAAAACGGTAAAATAGTGACAGTAATTAACTGTAAACTGCAAAAAGGATAAAAACTGTGTTTTTAACAGTTTATTACTATAAAAATAAATACACATCAAAACTATGTTTTTTTTACTTGTATTTTGTGTAAAAAACACATTAAAACCTTGTTAAAAAAAAAAAACCATATTTTTAACAGTCATATACCGTAAACAATATTACAATAGTAACTGTAAAATGAACATTGATTTACTGTAAAATTCAAAATGTGTCACTGTTTAAATTACTAAATAATATCTGTTAATAACATGTAAATACCGTAATAGTTATAACTGTCACAATTGCAGATTTTACGTCAATATCATGTTAAATACACAAGTTATCTTTGTTAAATTTACTATCAATTACTGTTAATAACAGACAAATACTGTAATACACATAACTGCCACAATTGTAAATTTTACAGTGCTGCCTTGTGAAATGGATGATTAATACTTGTTAATTTTACTATCAACTACTGTTAATACCAGACAAGTAGCCGTCATATAGAAAACTCCCAAAACTGTAAATTTTACAGTGCTGGCTTGTGAAATGGATGATTAATACTTGTTAATTTTACTATCAATTACTGTTAATACCAGACAAATACCATAATATACATAACTGCCACAATTTTAAAGTTTTCAGTGATACCTTTTGCAAAAGACAGTTTATAATTGTTAATTTTACTATCAGTTACTGTGGAAACAAGACAAATAACCATCATATTGAAAACTGCTACAACTGGTAAATTTACACTGGTGCCTTGAAAATAAAAGGATTAATACTTAATTTTACTATCTACTACTGTTAATAATAGAAAAAATATCATAATATACTTAAATTTCACAACTGTGAATTTTACATCAATATGGTATTAAATACACATGCTATCAATATTAAATTTACTATCAAAATCTTTTTATAACAAACAAAAAACATAATATACATAACTGACACAAATGTAAATTTCTAATTAAAATCTTATTTAAAAGATTTTCACTCTAATTTCTACAATTTTTTATTTTCATTTTACCAACCTATTATTATAAGTGGAAACTAATAAGTGTAAAGGGCAGAGAGGTGTGACTTATCTGAGACTGGGTGCCAAGCCCCAATGTTAATTCAGTTCTTGTCAGCTCAATGTGAGAACAGATGAACTTAGAATAAAGATCTGGACTAAACTGGAAACCATTGGATGTCATTTAGTTGGGATATGTGTGATTGTATGTTAAATGTGAACCATCAGGAGGCCAATGGGCCAATGGCCAATGGGCAATGACAGTGTTACCTGGACAGACATGACTGGGAGGAACGATGCTCTGTTATTGGACTTCTGTCACAGTCTGTCCATAACAAACACCATGTTTGAGCATAGGGGTGTCCTTCAGGGGCCGGAGAGGGTCTAGTTCGGGAACCACAAAATATCATCTCTGCTTTTTGCAGATGATGTTGTGTTTTTGGCTTCATCGAGCCAGGACTTCAGCATGTGCTTGGACAGTTTGCAACCGAGTGGAAAGCGGCTGGGGTGAAAATCAGCACCTCCAAATTCGAGGCCATGGTTTTCAACTGGAAAAGGGTGGCTTGCCCTATCTGAGTAGGTGGAGATGTCCTGCTTGAAGTGGAGGAGTTTAAGTATTTCGGGGTCTTGATCAGGAGTGAGGGAAAGCTGGAGCGTGAGATTGACAGATGGACTGGTGCAGAGTCTGCAGTTATACGGTCAATGTACCGGACCATCGTTGTGAAGAAATAGCTGAGTCGCAAGGCGAAGCTCTCGATTTACCGGTCAATCTACGCTCCCACCCTTACCTATGGCCATGAACTTTGGGTAATGATCAAAAGGACAAGGGACAGGGTGGCTGGACGATCCCTTAGAGATAGGGTGAAAGGGAGTGGTGGCCTAGTGGTTAGAGTGGTGGGCTTGGGCGTGGAGGACCCAGGTTCAAGCCCAGGGCTGCCCACAATGGTAATGGGGGCCCCTGAGCAAGGCCCTTAACTCCCAATTGCTCCCCGGGGCGCTGCCCTGCTAGCAGCCCCACTGCTCACTAGTGAAACTAGTTGATGGGTTAAAAGCAGAGACTAATTTCGGTGTGCATCGTACATCGTTACAGCGTGTGCACGATGTCCACAATGACAAGAAAGGGAAAAAAAAAAAAAAAAAAAAAAAAAAGCACAATAATACAGGAGGAGCTCAGGGCAGAGCCACTACTCCTTCATATCGAGAGGAGTCAGAGTCCAGAGTCCCCTGTGACCTGGTCCCGGATGGATGGATGGATGGATGGAACCTTCAGCATGTGCTGGGGTGGTTTGCAACTGAGTGTAAACTGACTGGAATAAGAATCAGCACCTCCAAATTTGAGGCCATAGTTCTCAACCGGAAAAGGGTGGAGTCCATTATCTGCTCTGTTCACATGCTTTTATTGCATTTTTATTGCATTAAACCACTTTGTAAACCACTTTGAATGCCAGCTGCTTGTAGTAAGGTATTTTATAAATAAAGGTGTATTGGTTGATGAAGGGAAAACACACAACAATTATAATAAAATAAGTACACATTGTTTAAATAAAATACGTTATTAAATTATCGTCTAAAGGTAAAGTCTACTCTTGGTAAATAACGGTATTCAGAAATAAGCGGGAGTTATAAACCATCACGGCGCCTTAATTTGAATTCAACCAATCAGCGCGCTCGATCTTCTTCCAGCCGTTAGGAAGGGAGGAGGCGGCGGCAGTTCTCTGGACGCTGCAGCTCGTCGGTGTGACAACTTCCGTGCAAGCATCTTCAAATTTCAGCGGTAAGTTGATATTTTTCTTCTCTGTCTCTTTATAACGTGAGCATTCGTAACTCTTGTTTTTGGAAAACTCGCCGCCCGACTCGGGAACCGGGAATCCAAACATAGACCGTTCATGTTTTCACAGATATTTGTTTTTGTCATATTTGTGAATAAACTGTTCGTCTTTAAACGCGTTCATTGTTCAACTGCACTACAGAAGCTCCGCGTGTTGAAACGCTGAATGCAGCTCCACAAGTCTCATTTCTATCGTCTTTATTATAACAGGCCGTCGGTTTTGACAGCTGCTTCTGCAGTAATAACGTGTAACTTTTCACTCCGTGAGCGCCAGTGAGATCATGTTAGAAGTTAGTTTAAATGTCCTCGTCCTTACAGCAAAAACTACAATAAACTCCTACTCTTTTTTTTATGGTAGTGCAGTATAATGGGATAAAATACAAGAATGAGTAATCCGTTCATGAACTCATGGACACCTAATGGACAACAGATTTTTATGTCAGTAGTCAGATTCTTCTTTTTTTGTCTCTCAAATCTGATAGATATGGCTGAATCACAGATGAACATAAGCAAAGTCATCACTACAGTGCTTCCAGATGTTTCTGCAGAAGTTGTCTGTAGAAGATGCCATGAAGACACTTGGTACAGAGACTGCAGATTATCTAGAGGACATTACAGAAGGGGATGTGGACACTGTTGGAGGCTGTTGAGACATGAAGACTTGTTGCTGCCTGGTCTCAGAACAGTGAGTTTACACACAAAGTCATTTCCATACGCCACAACACACAAAAAATTCGCCATACAGCACACACCATATCCACCACACCACACCCAAACACGCCACACCCACAACCCTCAACACCATCATCACACGTGGGATTTTAGTCTTCTCTGACAGAGTCAAAACTTCATCTATTAATGAAGTGTTAGCTCAGAAACTTTTCCAGGTTCAGATGTTCAAGTTGTTAGCAACCTCTTATATTATTGTGTTGAGAAAGTAACCACGAAGATGAGCATCAGTGAACCCTTTGTGAATCACAATCTCTTAAAGATGCTCTAAAAATAAAAAGTTTTGTGCTTTGAAGTTTAATGCTTGTAGTGATTTTTTTCCATTGTTAATATTTCCAGGGCCCTGCTTAGATGCTTGGACACTCATGTTAAGCATCAACCAAATGATCAACCATCACGTCACTTCATTCACGTCCACACCTTTGTCTGACATGGAAATGACTACACTACACACTACCCAGGGAAACTCCTCAACACTACAGTTCCTGCAAAGGTACAAAGTCTTAATTTATTTATTTTTTAATGTGACTTTTCTGTGTGTATTCTTGTTCGTTATAGTATATTTAACAATACAGGTTCCTTGTTTTTAACCCTTCATTAAACTTTTGACAAAGGTGTTTCTTCTTAATAAATCCTAAGAAAAGTAACAAAGTCAATTGGAAGAAATCAAAAAAAGCTTCTTTCAGAGATCTGCTCCTGACTGATAAAAGCTGCATAAAACCTGGATTTTACTTTATAACGTGTGTGAGTGTTAGTGAAAATTTTGGACTAATTTATGTGATAACAGCTGGTAAACTAAAAACATAGGATTAGAAAATATTCCTATTAAGATTATATTAGGATATTTTTATTAGGATATATTTAAAACTTTAATAATTGTTTTTAAATTAATAATCTGACTAAAACTTCTGTGATAATTTTGTTGAATGAATGTTCCTTTCTAATGTGTTGCCATTCAAAAGGAAAATAAACATGCTTTCCAACAGTATATTTGTTGCCAAGAAGCATTGTTGCAACAAAGAAATAATCCAAACACAGTTTTCCTTACTTTTTGTGCTAAGTTTCTATTTATAATCAGCAAAACCAGACTGTCCAGTGGCTGCAGATTGACTGCTGATGAACTCCATATTCTTGACATAACATTCAAACTAAGCCATGTAAGCCTATCAAAAGTATTAATAAAAAAGAAAATAAAAGTAATAATGTTTTTTTTTTAAATATTTTAGGGCATTGCACTGGAACCAGTCCAAAACCGATCCAGTCTACTTAGTGTTGTTCGCCAGACCAGTGCCAGAAGTCCTACACCTGGAGAAACCTAGAGATCTGTCTGCACCATCAGAAAGGTGAGTTATCCTGTAAGATGCTTAGAGTAATATTTTTTGTGAAGTATACTACAGTACATAAAGTTATGTGTAAAAGATATGTCTCTATTTTCATTTTGTGTTGTTTTCTTTATTGTGTAGAGACAATAAAAATATTCTGATTGTAACTGCTCAAAGTATTAGGTAAAACCTTTAGTATTAGGTAAAAGAAAACAACATAAATCTTTAAAAGAACAGAGGCACAAAGGTGGGAAATACTAAATTCCCTCTTATTAAATAGATCGTCGATTTAGGAGGAATAATTAAACATCATGAAATATATTTTTAAAAAAAAGCAGTATAATGTTGCCAAACTACTTTTACATTTTACTTTTTTTTTTTTTTTGGTTTGATTCTGCATGCAGTGAAACATATTGACAACAAATTTTAGCTAGTCACTTTATAAATGGCCTCTGTTGGCTTCTATATGCTATGTGTCCAAACTGGATTGTAGAAGTGTCTGTTGAAATCATATACAGTGCTGAGAAAAAGTGTTTGCCCCCTTATCGATTTTCTTTGATTTCTGCTGTTTTGTAAAACATGTTTTGGATCATCAAACAACTTTTCATATCAGACAAGGATTACCTGACTTCAAATACAAAAACAGTTTTTAAAAGGTGATTTCCATGTAAATAAAATAAGCTTTATTATTTCATGAAGAACATTAATTGATGCAGTAATTCCAAAGAGAGAGAGGAAACTAGTTATAGCAGCGTATATGTCTTTCTATGTCCATACGTGTTGGCTTGTCTCCCTCTCTGCACTTCTGTCAGCATGTCTTCCTTCATGCCTTTCTGTCTGCCATCCCTTCCTTTTTCTTCTTCCACTTAGCTCCAGTCTAATTCCTCTTCTTCTCTTCCTTTCCCCTTTCTTCCTCATCTTCTTGCTCTAAATCTTTATTTTGATTAATTTAAAGTTCTTTAGCAATTCAAAAGGTTTTTCACCTTCTTCAACTATTTTATTTAAGATCAATGTTACTAAAGCCATCAGTTCTTTCTTTTATGGCTTTTAGCCACTTGCTAAATTCTGCTAAATTGTATTATTCTGCTAGAGTTTTGACTAAATGCTTCAAACTTATCTTCCTCTATTCAACACAGAGTTCCTTTTTTCAGCCATCTTCTTTTCAAGTGATCTTCCTGCCTTAAGGTTATTCTTCTAGTTTTCAGCTCATCTCAGCCGATCTTCTCTTTAGCTGATCTTCCTTTCTTGACGTCATCTGCTTCTCATAAGTTATCTATTGGAATTTAAAAATACTGCTTGGGCCTGGCCTTGCCAATGTGTTGGCCGATGGTGTTTAAAGAAAAAAAAGTTATTCTAATGAGATGAAGGTCTATATGTAACCCAGGCACATGAAGTACAGTAGCTGAAAGAGATCAGATCTTGTCATATTCTAACCTTTTTTCTTTAAGTATGTAAAATGTTATTATAACTAACATTTTTAGGATTTGGTAATAATGATAATATTATCAACAATAATAATAATAATTATTATTATTAATATGTCAAGCAAGACATCAGCAGTAGATCTACCCATGATGTGTGAGAATCTGAAAAACTGAAAACCTCAGCAAAAATGCTCATTCCAGCAGACAGTGCTGGATTTTAAATTCATATACTGCCATAATCCAATTTATTTTGCACAATTTCTCCTAAATAACTTTTATAAATCAAAAATAATAGATTGATATTTTCTTGGATTAACTGTTTTTTGTTGCATCTACTTTTCCTGATGTTGTTAGGTCTTGGGATCCCGCTGTTGTAACACAGTTTAGCCAGGATATGGAGACCCTTGACATTCACAAGCTGCTGACATGGCTTATAAGCTACAGGAAATCAAGATTTTGGACCCATCATGGACAACTTATTGACATTTTTGTCAGGTCCCTTTTATGCCCATGGACTCCTGGATAAAGGGATGGCATGCACCTTTGGATTGTTAAATCCAAAGCGCAACTTTCACGTATTGCTGAGCTCATCACCATTGACCACAACTGTAAGTATAATATGACATACTTAAGATAGTTTTAGTGCTGTCAGAGAAACATATTTCATGTTGAGTTTCTTTTTATTGCTTGAATCAAGAGTGGGCAGATCTCTGCTTTATGCAAACTTTTCATTGCTTTTCAGACTTTTTATCCTAAAAATGTAAGTATTCTTTATTTGGGAATCATTTTAAATACTTTAATCTAAAATGATTCTTGTATCTTTGTTTTCCTTTTATAATAAATTCTAGTAAGTGCTTGTGTCCCAACAACAGTTTTGTTTTAACATAAATCTTTTGGGGGGTATAGTAACTTGAAAAATGTAATATTCTGCAATGTATGAGTAAAATATGGGATTTTGTCTATTAAATAATGTAATTATTCTGGTAAAATAATGATTTAGACTTAAACATTACAAAGGTTATTAACCTGTAATTAAAAAAAAGTTTTTGAATTCTGGCAACCACAGCTTCCAGTAATTAAAAAACAAAACAGTATTTCTGTGTTCAATAGCTGGTCTAAGGATGTACTGACAAATATATTTACTTTTAAAGTATAATACTCATCTAAACCCCAGTTATAACCTTAAAATGTACCTGCATAACTGTAACTGCATAAATGTACCTGCATAACTGCGAAAAAGATTTTCTGGCAACCACAGCTGCCAGTATTTATGTGTGCAATAAATTACAATGTATTTCTAGATTAAACATATGGTCGAACGGTGTAAAAACTGTTAAACAGTTTCATTATGTAAAATGGGGTTTTTTTTGTGATAAATGTATGTTTAAACATGTATTTTTCAATGGCAAATATTAGCACTTTCAAAGTTTAATACTGTTGTAAGCCCCATTTGTTACTGTAACGGTAAACTGTACTTTACTGAGATGTGAAGAACAGTTTTACCGTGTTCTTTACGGAAAAATTCTGGCTACCAAAGTTGCCAATATTTTTCTGTAAAACAGAAGGTATTTCCATGTAAAAACAAAGGTTTTCCTGGTTAAGAATACAGTGTAAATATGTAAAAAGAAGTGCATTTTACTGCTAAATAAACATTAAATACATACATTTTTCAATGGCAAATATGGTATTTTTTTCATTTTAATACTGTTATAAACCCCAGTTATTACTGTAAATTAACAGTACTTTGCTGTAATGTGAAAAAAGTTTTAACCGTATTTTTTACGGTAAAATTCTGGCTACCAAAATTTCCATTATTCTTCTGTAAAATTGAAGGTATTTCTGTGGTAAATATACGGTCCAAATACATAAAAAATACGGTGTTTCTGTGTAAGCATACAGTTTAAACATGTAGAAAAAAGTGTATTTTACTGCTAAATATGCAGTCTATACATGTATTTCTCAATGGCAAATACTTTAATTTTTACATCTTAGTACCATTATAAACCCCAGTTATTGCTGTAAAGTAACAGTTCTCTACCCTAATGTGAAAAACGGTATTACCGTATTTTTTACAGAACATTACTGGCTACCAAAATTGCCAGTATTTTTCTGTAAAATTGAAGGTATTTCTGTGTTAAATATACGGTTCAAATAGATAAAAAATACGGTGTTTCTGTGTAAGTATACAGTTTAAACGTGTAGAAAAAAGTGTATTTTACAGCTAAATATGCAGTCTATACATGTATTTTTCAATGACAAATACTCACATTTTTACATTGTATTACTGCTATAAACCCCAGGTATTACTGTAAATTTACAGTACTCTACCCTAATGTGAAAAACTGTATTACCGTATTTTTTACAGATCATTACTGGCTACCAAAATTGCCAGTATTTTTCTGTAGTTTTTACGGAATTTTTTTTACAGTGTACTATAATTATGCATGTGCTTTTACTTGTAATAGTAATTTTTAGATCGTAAAACTGACTATCCTATGTATACAGAGGAACAATCGTGCTATAACTTTGTTAAATAATGCATGTTGTGATTTAAAAAAAAAAAGTTCCCATTTTCTATTACCGGCCAGTTCAGATTTGAAGTTTACGTTTCACACCGTGACGCGTTTCCAGGAGCAAAACTCAAACCATCCTAGCATTATTATTTCATTTCCACAATTTAATCTCAGACAATAACCGGACATAATTGAGTAATATTGGGATATAATAAAGAAAACTAAAGAGAAAATGCTGATGGAAATATTCTCAATCCTTGACAAAATCAAAACCCACTGCAGTTCTCATTATCCCGCTAAATTGTTGCGGGAACTTTCAGGCATGCATTTACTAGACAATCAGAATTTGAATAAGAAACATAGCTGGCTTTTCCCCTGTGAGTGGGACGCTCAGCCCCTAAAATAATTTCCTGTTATCTAATTCATTGATCTCAAATGAAGTCTAAGCTGGTGTGGGTATGCTGTCCCCTAAACGCCACATTGCAGACGCTGTTCTGTGAAAGATAGCATAACGCAATTTAAAACTTCAATGCAAGCTGAAACATACAGTTCAAAACATGCAGTATACTACCTTGTGGTCGCAGATGAACATTTAGCCTTCCGATTCAGGAGGTTTGGAGGAGATATTTCGTTCTTTCGTTCCTTCTATTTTTTTTATCTACATGACTATATTAAAAATACTGTCGCGCGGATAAATAATAATATACAGGATTAAAATTCTGCAATTCGGCGTAAGGAGGTTCTTTTTCAAAAAACGCCGGTTTTCTTAAGGATTGGGACCATTTCAAGGTTTATAGCGAAAGATATGATGAAAATCTCCTTGTTACATGCTGCAGGCTGACGCATGCGTGTGGAGAGGGGGCGCAGAGAGAGCGTGAGAAAGAGACACAGATGGGGTTGAAATATGGGAATATCAGAGGCAGAACGATTAACATTTTTTCTTTTTTCATTTCGCCCTTTATGGCACAAAAGTAAAATAATTTAGTTCTTCTTACTACAGAATTATGTTTTAGCATATATGTGTGTATATATATATATATATATATATATATATATATATATATATATATATATATATATATATATATATATATATATATATATATATATATATATATATATATATATATATATATATATATATATATATATATATATATATATATGTGTGTGTGTGTGTGTGTGTGTGTGTGTGTGTGCGTGTGTGTGTTTGTGTGTATTGTGCGTGTGTGTGTTTGTGTGTATTATTGGTATTTTCTAGTATTTAATAGTTTACAAATATTGGTAATGTTTGCATCAAGTAAATCAAGTGACACGTTAATGAGCCTTTAATCAGCTTTTAAGTAGCTTATATGTGCAGAACAGCCTACAGAGGAGAGACAAAGATGAAGTGATGATATTTGGCCTAAAACATCTGCGTTTCCTGCTAAGTGCTCGTGAGAACACGCAAACTGTTAGACCACAAATAACCAGAAATTTAGGCCAAAGTCTACCTAAAATAAATCTATATTGTAGTGTAACTAACCAAAAACTACTATCTCCAGTCACAGCATTTTAACGTGTGTGGGGGGTTGGAGGCTGGGGGCAAAGAGGGAAAAAAAATCTGTCTGCCTTTCGTTTAATAATCACAGCTGAAGGAATCATATATCAACCACATTAGCCCGAGGCCAATTAGGCAATGGTCCTCACTGAAATTAGCATTTTAAAACGATCACTCAGTGCCTCCTTAAGACCACATGCACTGTCACAATTACAGGCTCACAATGACGACTTTTCTAAACGCTTTTACTTGATGAAATATTTTCTCATTTTTTGTAATTCCGTCACGATGCAGTTTGAAGTTTCAATAGGTTCTGCGGCCGGTGTCGGCCTGAACTGAGCTGTGCGTGAGCTGGCGTTTGGAAGTCAGACGGGCCTATATGAAATGTTCCCTCTGTTGATGTATCTTTTTTTTTTTTTTTTTTTTTTTAATAACTCCCTCATGGTATGGGTTTTTTGTGACGCCTCCTATGTGCTGCCGAAGTGTCCTTGAGCCAGGTACAAATGAGCTGGATATGTTTGTTCATTTTACCTAAGTAGCTGGTTCGATTCCCATGGGTCATTTTTATTGTTTTTACTGTTGTTGTTGTCATCAACTCCACACTACCCGGTATTCAGTTATGTACGTTCACGTGCAAATCCGCTTAAAAAAGACTCCTCTCTTGCATGCGCGTTCCCATGTAGAGCAGCACGGTGCTGTTTACCCTCTGGATTGAAGAAAGATTTAAATGGAAGAGGTTGAAGGTCCACGTTTGTTGCGACTCATTAGGTTTCATTAGATGGAATCGGAGAGGGATCACAAGTATTACCCCCTCTAGTCACAAGCCCACGCACGCCCATACACATCGAAATACGCACTCTTTATTTGCTTCTTTTTGTCTTCTACTACCATCTTGTCTTTGTTTTTGTTGTAATGTACATGCCTATGTTTTCGTGAAGGTATTCTAATAGCCGGTCTCCGTGCTGATTGGGCGCTCAGGTTAGTGAGTGAACGCCCTGCAGATTATGTCAGATTGCGTGCAGAAACCAAACCAGCCCAGCCTTTGAACTTCACCGCTTTTGGCTCGTATTCACGCTCTTCCGCTCATTTCCAAACCAGGTGCTTGACGACAAACCTCAGAGAGAGAGAGAGTCTGTGACAGAAAAAAATCACAGTGGACACTTTTATGAATCCTGCAAACTGAATGCGGAACGTTGCTTTCACCTTTGTGGATTTTTTTTTACGTGTGTGCAACTTTCATGTGTTTTTTTTTTTTGTGCCGCAGGTCTGACACAGAGTTGTGAGCGGACTTCAACGAACGCGCGTCAGTGTTTTAACTCGGGAAGAACCGAACCGGGCGTTGGATTTTTCTTTTCTTTTCCTTTTCGCTTTTTTTGCCCACCAGAAGCTGAACATCCTCGACGTGGCATGACCGGTATCTGGCATTTCGACAGGTGAATAGTTTCCCTTCCTACCGATAAGAACTTTTCCTTGTCATTACTTTGGGGGATAAAAGTATAGTTTTAAGATGTCGAAGCCTGCAGATCATATCAAGAGACCCATGAACGCGTTCATGGTTTGGTCCCGGGGCCAGCGGAGAAAAATGGCACAGGAAAATCCCAAAATGCACAATTCGGAGATCAGCAAAAGACTGGGTGCCGAGTGGAAGCTCCTTTCAGAGTCTGAGAAGAGACCTTACATCGACGAGGCCAAGAGGCTGCGGGCGCAACACATGAAGGAGCACCCCGACTACAAGTACAGACCCAGGCGTAAACCCAAGAACCTGCTCAAGAAGGATCGCTACGTTTTCCCTCTGCCTTACCTCGGGGACACCGACCACCTGAAGGGACTTCCAGTTTCGGCCGCGGACTCTCTGTTGGGCTCTTCGGACAAAGCCAGAGCGTTTCTGCCGCCGACGTCTGCCCCGTACTCCTTCCTAGACCCGAGCCAGTTCAGTTCCAGCGCCATTCAGAAGATGACGGAGATGCCCCACACGTTGGGCACCAGCACTTTGCCGTACGCGTCCTCGTTGGGATATCAGAATGGCGCATTCGGCACCCTCGGGTGCCCCAGTCAACACACCCACACCCACCCGTCGCCAACAAACCCGGGCTACGTGGTCCCGTGTAACTGCACAGCCTGGTCAGCATCAAGTTTACAGCCCCCGGTGGCTTACATACTTTTTCCAGGTATGACCAAGACTGGGATAGACCCATATTCATCCGCACATGCCACTGCCATGTAACCTTCAAAACTGCTTTATTTTATTTTTTTCCTTTTATTCACTTGAATACAGAAATGCATGTAAATAAGTTCCGGACAGCGCGCCCCGTTACAAAGGCATAAACTCTGTTGACTGCCGCGGACTTGTGGCCAAAAAAGAAAAGAAAAAAAAAAAAAGAAACTTTTGCAGAAATCCAACAAGTTCCTTCCTGAGCAAAGGAGCTGGGGTTTGGCGTAAAGGATGAAGCCCTGTGAACTGTAAGAAATGTAAATGTTATAACGTTTATGGCAACCAGAAAAGGAGGCCTTTAATTTTATTTATTATATGTACATTTCAGTCCTAATATGCTGAGTTGTGTTGATTATCGCTAGGCTACTCATTTATTTTGAAACATTGGCTTGCACAGTTAGGGTTCTCATTTCCTGTATAGGCCTCAATAGTCCACATTTGGTAATTTTATGATGATGTTCTGGATATAGGGCCGAAATCCGAACATATGGGCTGCTTTATATACGGGTTATTTTGTTTATATTAAAATAACTGGAGCATAAAAATAGACGGACTGTTTAAGATGACGGGGGTGGGGGGGTGGGGGGTATTCAAAAGTTTCATTTTGCATTTTTCCTGTGGATCAGTGCTCCCTATTTAAGTTTTTCTTTTAATTTTATTTTTTTAAAATCACAATTATCATAATCATTATTATTATTTTGAGGACCACTTCTATTTGAATTCAAGGAGTTCTATGTGTATTTTCTATTTAAGATGGTAATTTAAAACATGTCATGTTATGGAAAGGATATTGTATCTAGAAGGTTGATACCTCCTGCTCTTTGTTCAAGTGCTGAGCAAAGACATTTTGAATAAAGACAATCTGTCTTCAACCAGCTCAATTTCCTGTATTTGTAGGTTATTGACAAAGATGTCATCACGTATAGATGCAGATGGGGCGGCCAAAATACCACGACGACAGCTTCATTACATAAATACTACGTTATTAAATAAATAGACAGTAATGTAAATAATACTAATATGGATGTCAATAGAGAATATGTAAAAGTTGTGATAATTCCCCCCAGGAGTTTTTAGATAAACAGACTCCACGGGACCAGAAGTAACATTCAAATCAATGCTCCTGTTCCAAATCGATGTTCCTCCTTGTATGTGGCAGTAGATGCTGTTGAGTTTAATTATTTTCTCAACAACATATAATTTCCTCCATACATACAGCTGCTGCCTCTTTTTTTAGTTCCATCGTTGTTGTGACAATTATCAATATTATCACAGATACAGGCTCCAGGTCTGTGAGCTCTGCGGCGTGGTGACACCGGGATGAACCGGTTTTTGATGTTTGACAGTTCAACAGAGGCCTCCCTGGAGGGATTCCGCCCGTCCGACTTGTCTGACTGCTTAATCACTTAAAGGAGCTGCTTAATTATAGGTTTAAGTAGTGGAACAAAGTCAATGCCATTTTTTTTTCTTTCCCCTTCTTTTTGTGCAACTTTCTGACGACTTGTGCAGCAGCCCACCACTCGGCTGCGACGGTGTGTAAACATCACCGCCTGTGTTTGTTTACTGCTGAAGCCAAAACTCCGCTGCACTTCTCTGCGTTAAAACATCCCCGCGAGCTGAAACCTGTACCGACTTGTGAACGAAACACGGGGATGAAAAACAAAGCAAGATCGAACCAGAATTTCAATGTGAATATAGCACATTTTCCTTTCAGTCTCCATTCTTATTCTCATTTTAATATAGGATAATAGATTTGCGGGCAGTGCGCGCGCCAGTGTGTAGCTTGGCCATATTAGTAGGGAAGCATTAATTAAAAAAATCATGTCACATCCAAATTGTTTACTTATCTGCCAGGAACATATGTGGAGAGATGTTACCATTCTGCACTATTGCCCAAGGTGCAATCTAGTCCTGGGGAGGAAGGGAGAGAGGGAAGGGGAGGGAGGAGGGGTGAGGGAGTGGGGGCAGATTTTTATGACAGACTTAGTCCTTATCTGCAGCTGTAAATTAGGGTGATACTTCATTGAACCGAATGGGAAGTTTTAGGCTACATCAAACCCCTAAAGCATCCTAATTCAACTTTGAAATGAGACAATTATAATTACTTTCAGAACTGTAGCTGCAGATTTGGTTACACATATTTCAACCTTAATATATAAGACAGTGAAGTTGTTTGAAATCCCCTTTACAGCCACTTTTACCGGCTAGAATTCACTCACTACCTGTAATTATCCAACTTAGTCACGGAAATTGACGGCGGTTTCAACGCACTGAAATAAATAACGATAAACGGCATCTGAGAGGTATAATGGGAGGGAAATTATGATTTTAAATTATAGTGGAAAGGGTGTGGTGTGTGTGTGTGTCTGTGTGTGTGTGTGTGTGTGTTTAAATCTCTCTTCCCCCCTTGACGTTTTTATTGGCGCACAACAGAGAGAATTCAATCTGCCTTATCTCGCCAGGACTCCTTTTCAGCACAAGATCAGAGAAAAAAGGAGAGGATAATTGTTCTTTATTTTATTTAATTTAACGCGACAGCCAGAGCTTTCAGGTCATTTATATGCTTCATTTAGTGATAACAGTCAACGAGGAGGGGAAACACAGTAAAGCTGGCGCTTTGACTTCTTCTTTTCATCATTTTATTCCCCTCACAACACTTTAGTCTAAAAAGAAAACATAAAATACATTAAACAAATTTAAGATGAGGTGAGATTCTAATTAAAAAACTAGAGGTCATTTAGATGATTGTGTTTTAAGTCACCCTGGAACTGTCAGCAGCAGCTGGAGTTGGATAAGTGACTGCTGAGATTCTTATATGCGAGCTTATTTTTTTTAATCAAAAGAAAAAGTACCAAGAAGATGCTGTTGATGATGTTTCTAATGATGATGCTGCTGCTGCTGATGATATGTAATCATTGTTGGGTAAGCTGATGATAATGATGGCAGAGGAAGAAGTAATTGTGTTGAAATGGAAGTTCATAATCAAAAGATGCATTTATTTTATTTATTTTTTTTTTTGCCTTTTCGTGTCAGCGCCAGATTTATGGCAATGTAGGGATGTGAAAGCTAATCCAATTTCAGCATACTAAATATTGACAACGGCGAAATAAATAAATAAAATAAATACTAAAGAAAAATAATCATTGGCTAAATCCTGCTCTATCTGAAATTGAATCTGGGATACCATTTTGACGGGAGAAACAGTAAAACCGTACAGTTGTGTTGTTTGAAGACACGGGGGGTTGAATTTGGGAGTCCCTGAATTCTCATTTGAAAGAAATGAAATGGTGAACGAGCTGATAAAGAAAAAAAGGCTGGGAGGAGATTGAGGGAGTGCATGAACTGAGAGAAAGGGAATCATGGCACGCTTCTTTAATACCCCGCGCCGGTCCGAAAAGTGATTAAGACCCACACTTTATTCTCCCCGACTGATATAAAGACACTGCGTCTTTTACTATTATTATTTATCGGACACACACACACACACACACACACACACACACACACACACACACACACACACACACACACACACACACACACGTACACGCGCGCGCGTCCTCGTGTGATCCCCCGGTGATGATCAGACCAGGAGCGTCGGTGCAGGACACGGAGGCTCTGAGGCTCTGAGGCTCTGAGGCTCTGCTTCATGTTTGAGACGTCCACCAGGGTCTCTGCCTGCACCGGACGGAGATCTGAAACTTCAGGCAGCCTCGACTTTGCCGTTTAATGCTGTTATTGCTTTGCAAGTGAGGACTTTCCTGCAGCGTCTCAGACCTCTGAAAGCCACCTCACATTTACCAGAGGTGCGTTGACACAAGCGTTCAGAGTAAAGCGGTTCTTGGACTGATCACGTCTTATCGCACATTTTTACTGACAATATTAAAGCAACACTTTCAAAGGCACAACTCTATTTGTTAAATAAATATTAACACTCTCATGAACTGACGGGATATTTGAGCAAAATGTTAAATTAGCTTGTAAAACCTTACACGTCCCAAAGTTTTCATGAATTGGAGCAAATCATTTTGAGTCCTTTTTTCTTCTTTTTACTTTTCATGATATTGAAAGGTAAAGTCTACAGTGTGCCACTAAAAACATCACAGTTTTCTCTCTTATCCGTCGCCCGCAGCTAACCAGTGATTCCAGTGTTAAATCTTCCGACATATTTAAATTTCTACCAGACGCTCTCAAAAGCCAGTGAATGATATCAACAAATAAGAAATGATCCCCACAATGGGATAAAAGGGACAAAAATGTTTTAAATTTTGCCTTTCTGAACTACAACTGTTTTTGGCCTTCTTATGATTTTTCTTTTTCTTTACTTTTTTTTCTTGTATTTTTATTTTCATAAACATTTTAGTGGCTGAAGCTGCTGATTCTGTGTTTTTGATCACACAATCTGAGGCCAAGACCCTATACTTAAATAATAATAATAATAATTTTTGTGAAGAATAAAGTTCAGCAAGTTAGTGATCCTTTTGTTGTCTGCTTTTAGTGGATTTTGTGTCAGTAATGAAAAACCAATAAATACATGAGCACACGCAAAATAACTACCGTCAGTTATTCAGGAATTATCAGCTTTTTGTTTTTGTTTACAGCAATTGGTTTAATATTTGACATAAACTGTCATTCTGACTCTCATTCTAATCTTCTAATCCCCAGATATTCAGTAAGACACGATTTCCATGTTTTCATGACACCTTTAGGGATATTTTAATGAAGAATAGCCTGAAAACATGAATACTAAACAATATAAAGAATCATGACCATTGTATTCATGAATAAAATTGCTATCTATCTATCTATCTATCTATCTATCTATCTATCTATCTATCTATCTATCTATCTATCTATCTATCTATCTATCTATCTATCTATCTATCTATCTATCTATCTATCTATCTATCTATCTATCTATCTATCTATCTATCTATCTATCTATCTATCTATCTATCTATCTATCTATCTATCTATCTATCTATCTATCTATCTATCTATCTATCTATCTATCTATCTATCTATCTATCTATCTATCTATCTATCTATCTATCTATCTATCTATCTATCTATCTATCTGTATAGTTTATTGGTGTTTTTTTTAAGTTACTTGACACCTTGATGATTGTGAGATGTTTGATTTATGTGTCCATTTGGCATGTTTGAAGAACTCCTCGGTCATGACGTGAAGAGAGAGGCTCTGCAATCTTTATTGCATAAGCTCGTGTGACTCTCCTCTTTAATCAAGTCTCACTTCTTTATCCAGACAATCTCTTAAAATTTCCTTCACAAAATACCCTTTTGGAAAAGTGCCATAATGATGTGTCATGCTGCACAACAGTTCCTGTAGAAATGACACACGCTGAGCGTTGAACAGAACGATGAATGTAATCACATTTACAAAGATACGGACTGCATATATGGCCAAGTTTGACTGCAGTCCCCACCAAGGCTTTGGAAGTTTATACTGTATTAAATTCAACAGTATTAATAACAGAAACTAAACAAACAAACAAAAAAATGCACACATATATATATATATATATTAAGTTTATTAATTAATTGATTATTAATACTGAAATTCTTACCATTTATTTGGTTGCCATTTCTTTTTTTTTTTTTTTTTTAACTACACTATTTCTAAAACCCGGGTTGTGGTGCCACTGTTGCCATAAAAAAACAAAAGCTCTTATACTACCAGGTGTAGAGAATAAAAAGGAATCTCCGCTTTGGTGTCAAGCTGTGAGAGATGCTTTTGAAGGGGGACTATCCACACACACACACACACACACACACACACACACACACACACACACACACACACACACACACACACACACACAGACGCCACGTGCACAGCTACCTGGCTGATTTCGTGCCTACAGCGGCCCAGGTTGAGGGCAGCACTGGCTGTCCGAGCCAATGGAATCCCTGAGTAAAGAGGATGCTAATCGGAGCTTCGTGTGCCTGAGCATGTCTTTCTGGGCCAAATGAGATTAGAGAGAGTGGGATATGGCAAAACGACGTGCGTGGGGTTCTGGAGGTGAAAGGTAAAGGCACTTATCAGGAGGGTTCCCCTGGGGTCTTCGACGGCTGACTCAATCAAAACCCTGCACGCACTTCTCACTGGATTAAACTAATCAGGAAGGAGCAGGGGATGTATAGACCACTTATCTGAATAAAAAACATTGGGCTCTCTTTCCCTTTGAAAAGACCCTACAGAAATGTTTGTTAATTTCATTTATTACAGGATGCTTGTCGATGTGGCAATCTTCCATGGAATCATTAAAAAGGGCTCTTCTACTTACTGAAGGCACGCACTGTTTACATGTTACAAAGATAGAGGAGCCTTTGATGTCCCCCCCTCACGCACACACACACACACACACTCACACTCACACTCATTGTCTTCATTATTTACATATTTACTCAGATTTTTTTTTCCTAATTTATTTTCACCATTCGCGTTTCTCATGCCACAACATATCAAACTGAAGGTAGTAAAAATAACAAAGGCCCTGAAAGGTATATGAATATTTATTTCAGGAATGACTTCAGAGCCAGACAGGCCATTAGCAGTCAAAGCAATAGTAAAAAGATAACAGCAATTTTCACACTTAAGATTACCTCCAAATTAATCTCTTTTTCTTGGAGGTATATGGGGTAGCTGACTTTTCTATCTTTCATGTCTCCATTTAAAAAGGCTATTTAATCCGAGTTTTAGCTACTTGTTTGAGGAAAAATTCCCGAAACAACAGAAAACATTTAAGTGAAAGCACATCAAGGAAGAATTAAAATAACACAGACAAATCAGCAGAGTAACAAAAATTGACAACAGCTTCACTTTTTAATGATGCAAAACCTTTTAATGGGATGAACGTATATTTTGTAGATTTGCAATCAATAAAATTGCGAATATGGAAAAGCTGGCTTTCACTCACAAGAACATCCATCTTGACACTCTCCGGGCTACCCATATGTGGACACAGAAGAAAACTTCAGACCACACAGCTTCTTGTATTTACAGCCACATTGTGACAACAGTAAACAATGATCGGTGCTTTTCACTGACAGCATGTATATTTCTTTAATCTGAGGAGTAAAAGTTTACTTGTGAGGCCGGTGCGTCATCCAGTCACATGCTCAGTCCTGCGTAAAAACTGGCTCCTTTTTTTGGAATCATTTCTGTCAGGACTTCTAAGACATTTCCTGTAACAAACTATATTTTGTTTTGCAGTAAGTGCTGCAGGAAGTGGCAATGCGCCTCTTATGAATGCTCAGAAAACCTTGATGTCATACTCTAATTCATAAGGTGCACATTTTTTCTAATGTCCGCGGTAAATATCATACGTGTATACATGGCCAGTAAAAGCCAAATTTTTCAAAAACCTCAAAACAGATATATACTCAAAGACATTTTAGGTGTATGTGACAATCAATTAAAAAACTCTTATATAACACAAATGTGTCACTTTGTTTGGGACTACCTACATCTAAAGATACGCTTTTTATTTAATTGTTCAGATAAGAAGGATCCCATGACATCATTTCAGGTCAGAGCAGAATGATCCAGTTTTTTAATTTAGAAATATTTTAGACCATTTAAGTAGAGGGTGGGAAGAAGTTAGATGCTAACTCCACCCCCTTACCCAACTGCCATGAACATAGTTGAAAAGACATGACTAAAGTGGATGCTTTTGTACTGAATACCTGTAATATTCTGAGCAAAACATGTCAGAGATTTCATCAAGACTTTGGGAAATTCTGTCAGTAACTGAAAAAGGGTGAGTAGTTAAAGGAGCAATCTGTAAAATTGTAGCATAATATATCCCAAAATAACCTAGTATCAGCAAGAAAATGAGGAGAAATAAGTGCAGTTATGTCATAACAATGATGACTATTTATTTTGCTGGTGAGAGATCGACTGAGTCCGCATGATAAATAACTAGCTTTGGTTCATGCAGACTTGTAATACCAGTGTGTGCCATGTGTGGCGGTAGTGAGCAGCATAGCCTTAGTACAAGATGGTGACTCGAAGAAGCCACATGGTTTGTGGGCATACATAAACCTGTTGTCAGTCATGTAGGTACTACCTATGTCAGCCCCTGTCACAATTTTAGGACAGAAAAACTGAGACAGCAGGGATGCCTGGAGCTCTCGGGAGGAGAACTTTGCCACCAACGTAACCACCCAGCACAAGGAAGAAGCCTCGTTTGGAAGCAACAAAAGAGCAGATAAAAACAACTAAAACCAGAGTAAATGTCGGCAGTGCTTCCCCCCGTTGGAAACAGCTCATGGACACAAAGAATTGAACTTTGATGCTGAATTTGCGAATTTTCTTTTAGATTGGTAAGTAAACAGCTGCTGATTTTTGTTTTGGTAACCTGTAGATTGACGACAAAAATGATACCACTCTCATTTGGAAATGTGAATTTCTTGGTTAAAACTCTAGTTTTTCATTCTCAGATATTGGGTTTTGATTCCCAATACATTAAGCGTTGACTTGGTGAGAAGGGACTGAGCTTTTTGTCGTTTCTTACGCGAGGGTAGACCAACTCACTCTGCGCAGCTATACTGTCCTTATTTAATTAAAGTGTAGAGTATGAATTTGATTAAATTAATTAATTAATTTGGCTTCACATTACACATTGCCCCTTTAAAGTGTCTAAACCAAACAAAAAAGAAAGTAAGAGTGCAACAGAAAAAAAAAAAAAAAAAAATATATATATATATATATATACCACATATATATATATACATATATATATATATATATATATGTATTATATATATATATATATATATATATATATATATATACATATATATATATATATATACATATATATATATATATATATATATATACATATATATATACATGTACGAATATATGTATACATATATATATATGATATACATTATATATATACATAGTATCTATATATGTTATTACATATTGTTATATTATATATATATATGTATATATATATATATATATATATATATATATATTATATATATATATATATATATATATATATATATATATATATATATATATATATATATATATATATATATAAGCAACAAAGAAGCAACAAACTAAATTCATTATATATATATATATATATATATATATGTATACATATGTATATATATATATATATATATATATATATATATATATATATATATATATATATATATATATATATATATATAAGCAACAAAGAAGCAACAAACTAAATTCATTATGTATATATATATATATATATATATGTATATATATGTATGTATGTATGTATATATATATATGTATATATATATATATACATACATACATACATATATATACATATATATATATATATATATATATGTATATATGCATGTATTCAATTCGCATCTTGTATTTTATATTTGTTGCAAAAGAGAGTGCTATTTGGCAAAAAATGTTTGGTTTTTTTCTTTATATTTGGATAATTGCACAGAACAAACCAAGTGAACATATTCACCTGTTTATACCCAATTCAGGCCATATGCATGTGCCATGAGTACTCACCAGGAGTGCATGAGCTCTGACGAAGACTCAGTGAAGCTATTATGCACTTTCTGAGTCTGTACATTAGTCTCCTACCCTCTGAATATGCAATTTCAAGAGGTCTCTGTAATACATATGCGCTTGATTTAACATCAATAGACAAACAAAAACATGTCCTACAATGGTGGGCTCCGTTCATTCTGACGCGGTAACGTGTTTTTCAATAGGCTGACAAGTCTCAGTGACTGTGAGCAGTGAACAGCAGCAATTACATCTTTATAATGATAGTGACTGTAATCACGATGACTGCTTCAAAGTCCTATGGTATTCCAAAATGAACCAACACCCTATTTAAACTGTTTACCATGTATGCAATCAATACAGAAATCTTTTTGCATGCTGTACTGATTGACCTTGGCACAAAACAGAATGAGAAGTTACTCCTTCACTCTCCATTTGCTTGATAGAATAAGGAAATTTTGTTCACTGTACAACACTGTCAACACCACAAAGCCATACAGAAATGATTATGCCAACTAATTAACCCAGCAAATATTTGAGGATGTGTAGAGCAGAAGATGAATTAGATATTAGCCTTGTAGAGAAACTTCATTTACTGTATTGTTGAATAATGTAGATTTCAGGTGCCAGTCGTTTTTATTCAGAATGCTTGTTTATTTTCCCCTTGTTTCAGTTATTATTCAAACAATTATGAGGAAAACAAGGCCAGTCTGTTAAATCACTACATTTTCAACAAACTCACACACACACACACTAACCTACAAACACACACTCTCCACACACACCTATACAAAGAAAAAGATCATGCACTCTGTCCTCTTCAGTATTGTAAGTAAGGCCAATAATCTTATGTCACATGCCAGTGAACACAGTCGCAGTATAGTGCTCCGTGACTTTTAGAATCTGGTCCTTATTCTCCTCGTCATAATGCATCTTTTTCATTCAATTTATTTTAAACTAATCTAAATGTAATACATCACAATCAAAAGTGATGAAGAAGTGAACCTTATAACCACACCACTCAGGTTCTCCTTAAATGGGGTCATTCCCTAGCCCCACCGCTTTAAGTTTCCTTGGCAGCATACGGAACAGCCACATCATCCCGAATGACCTGAATGAGTTGAAAATCAAAGTGTTGCGTCATATTCAGTGAATATATAAGAGTAGCATGTGTTTTTGTGAGAATGGGTAAATGACAAACATTATAAAGTACTTTAAATAACCTGGACAAGGTTAAAAATACTATCCCAGGACCGTGGATGGCTCGGTGGGTTGAGCAGGTGCCATTTACCGAGGCCTTTGCCCTCGTGCATGCAGTGCAGGTTCAAATCCCAGCCTGTTGCTTTTCCTGCATGTCTTCCCCCCACTTATGCCCATTTCCTGTCCACCTACTTTGAGTAAAGGCCACTAGTGTCAAAAAACATTTAAAAATGTAATAATGTTTTGTATTGTGTATTGTAATAAACAATGTATTATCATCATCATCATATAATTAAAATGATAGGTATAAATACAACAATTCAAACATCATTGAACTTTGACATATGAAATACTACACAGAAAAATCATTCTTTTTGATTTAAAGTGTTTATTATATTGCATATTGAAATTAAAAACACCCACAATTTTGTCTTTAAAAGTTGTTTAATTGATCTTTTGATTTATTTATTTTATCTCCATGAATATATTTGGATACATCAGGTTTTAAGGAGTTAGATGAAAGCATAAGTTAAACTGAGCTAAATTGAATTGCAATTATTTGAATTGAATTCAATTAAATCAAACTGAAAAGATTTGAATTGAGCCAAACTGAATTGATTTTGATTAAACTAAAATGAATTTAAATATATTTGAATTGAACTGAACTGAACTAAACTTAATCGAATTAAACTGAATTGAACTGAATTGATTTGAATTTAACAACACTGAATTTAATTATTGGAATTTAATTTAAATATATTATCTGAACTGAACTGAATTGAACTAAACTGAATGTAATTGAATGTAATTAACATGAATATATTGTAATGTAATGTAATTGAAGTGAAGTGAACTAAATTGAATTAAATTTAACTCAATTTAATTGAATTTATTTGAATTGAATTTGAATTTATTATTTGAATTGAACTGAACTGAAATGAATTGAATTGCATTGATCTGAATTGAATTGAATTAATTTGAATTAAACTACACTTAATTAATTTTATTTTAATTTAATTTGAATTTATTTATTATTTAAATTTATCTAAACTGAACTGAATTGAACTAAACTGAATGTAATTGAATGTAATTAACATGAATGTAATGTAATGTAGTTGAAGTGAAGTGAAGTGTGTAATGGTGGACCCTGTCAAGTCTAATTTGTCCTGGTCAGCTGTGAAGGATAATACAATCTTCACAAATCTTTTTCTTTTTGATCTAAAGGAGACACATGGACATCTTCAGAAAATTTGCATGACAGTTTGCATGCAACCAGCCTTGATTAACCAGCTCAGCAAAACAAATTCTCTTATAACACGCCATATGGAGATAACACAACTCCTGTTGAACACTTAGTGGCTCTTTTTTCCTCACTCTTCTATTTTGTATATTACATTAGACTTTGCAGTTTAAAGACGATGCAAAATTTGATATAAGGACCTTGGTCTCTGGCTCATATTGACAAATGTTTTAGCAAAAATGTTTTCTTTTATTTTTCAAAAATAAAGATTAGAGTTGTTAAGTCTGAATTAGTCCATTAATAAAAGAATAAATCAACATGACTGCACAAGTTAATATGGGGCTGCTTGCAATTGCTGTCATGTCATTTCATGTCTTTGAGGTCTCACAATGTGAAACCTCAAAGACATAGTAATAATGTTCATTATCCTGCAAACAAGCTTAGTGGAATATACAAAATGAGAAGTGCATGGTTAGTCAGCGTGTTGGAGGAAGAAGAAATGAGTCGGTGTAAAGACTTGGGGATCTTTCACATGAGACACACTGTTACAGACAACTGGGTTGGAGTGCCTCCAAAAAAGCAGCTGATGTACTGGAACAAGCTGGATCCACAGAGACTAAAACTTACAGAACCTATCTGCTGCTGATGCTTCTCTGTTTGATCACAAGGGGCATCCTCAGAAGTCTTGTGGTTTTGGTCTTGTCGAGTCATGCAGACAGCAAATTAGTTGGAGGTGATAACAGTTTTTTGCCTTTTCTATGTATATTTTCTACATTATTACTATAATTGTTCTTAAGTAAATGCTGTATCTTTCTGTCTGTGCTTATACACAATATCCTCTTATGGGTGCCCAAAGAGATGGCTAATAAATGATCCTTTTTTTTAACATAAATCTTTCTGGATGTTTGATGTAAATGGTAATGTTTCCCCACACAGCTTATCCACCTTGACCAGTGTACAACATTTTGGTGACCTCAAAACCAGAAAGGTCACCACATGCTGTCATTATATTATTGGACAACTGTAAACTCCATTAAGATGTAAAAGTTTAGTAAATGTGTTTTATGGTTATAAGTTTCAAGTTATAGGTTATAGTTGTTTATGCAACTCACAGGCAGAAAGCAGGCAAGGCCCATGTGATGAAATCACATCCCTGAGCAGAGTTGTTAATGAATGAATAGTATGTACTGAATCCTGAGGTGAACACATTTCTATGGTACAGACAAAATATTTTAAATTTAAACCAATAAATCTAGTTATAAAACTACAGTTAAA
Organism: Xenentodon cancila; assembly: GCA_014839995.1. Lineage (NCBI taxonomy): Eukaryota > Metazoa > Chordata > Actinopteri > Beloniformes > Belonidae > Xenentodon > Xenentodon cancila. Next base: position 25,120,652 of record CM026206.1, read on the forward strand.
GTTTATGTAGTTTCTACGTCATCTTAGAATGAACATTAATAGCCTGTCATAAAACTTCATCTCTTCTACGTGGCCATAAAGAACATTTTTAAATGCATCTAAGCATGTATATAATTTGAGAGGAGGCATTTTTTTTCTTTGTTTTTTGATGTAGTATTAAAGCATATGGGACCTTGTAAATGCTGGCCACTTGGACATATGCTATCTAAACAGTAAACGAGTAAGTAGGAGATCAACATTTGTCAAAAATTGTCCATTTCTTTAGTTCTCTGTAAAGATAAATCTGGTTGTAGTGGGTTTGAGTTTGATTGTTCTCCCTGAACTTGTGTTTTCTGTAGGTGCTCGAGCTTCCTCCCACAGTCCAAATGCATGTTTGTAAGGTTAACTGCTGATTCTAAATTGGCCATAGCAGTTAGTGTTTGTCCGTCTACATGTGGCCCTGTGACGTTCAATTAATCGAGTTGATGATTAGCAGCAACTACCTGCAACTTACCCTACTGAATCATCTGTTAGCAGTAGGGGGACATTAGTAACTCATTTGGTTTATATGTTCTGTTTTGCTTCATTTTTGTTAAATAAATGAATGGCACTGTTAAAAAAAATGTTATTTGCCTGAGATTGTATTTAACATCCTAAAGTTTATATTTCAAAATGTCAAAAATAATATTCGGGTAACTTTTTTTTATACACTTAAGTGTATTTAAAAAAAGACTTGTTTTGTGTGCTGAGGCTTCAGACATCCTCCTTGGAGTGAAACTGCACATTTGAACTCATGAATTGAAATCAGGTCAATCAAAGTGTGTAGTTTTAAGCAAAGAAATGAACAAAAATGAATTAATGCTAAGGGGGTGAGGTGTTTTAAAAAGGAGGGGTGTTGTTCCCCCCAAAAAATATTTTTTGTAAGATAATTGATAAAATGATTGTTTAGATGTTATCTGTTTTAATAAAAACTGAGTGAATATAAAGAGCACACAGCCCAGTGCCTTTTTAAAAGTCTTAAGCAACAACTGCAGCAAGCCATCGCTGGGTATAAAACAGACCTCCTTTGTCTCTCTGGAAAATGTCAAGGTGTAACTGATATTTCTCACCAGGCCCTTTATCTTTGTGCAATGTTTCAGCGTCTCTGATCTAGGTTCATACTGACCTTTACCAGTGTGATATTTTCTCCTGTTTTTTTGGGGCCTTACTGAAAATATCTCAGTGGAATTTTAGTGTGGTGTCTTTTATTTGAGACAATCTTCCCTTTTTCCTCCTACCTGCATCCGCTTTGACAACAGCTATTTAAGTTGAGTCTCAGATTGTTCAAATGTTCTTTGATCTGAGATTTACTGTAGATCTTTGTCCACCAGGCTCTAAAAATTCCTCCTTCGGCAAACTTTACTTCTGCCACTGTCCTTGGTAATTGTACTTCACATTGTATTGATACAGACGAAACAAAGATAGTTTATAATAAATGGAAATAATAATAATAAAATATCTAGGAGAGTAATTTTTTAGCTCAATTTGTTCTTGGTCTTAACAAATATTACAGAGTAAAACATTTTGCTTAGCAAATTTCTTTAGTTAATTTTGATATTTAAAGTAGATTTTACAACAGCAATGATATCTTACTAAAATGCACTTTTAGCATCCAATCTATTAGACTGGGCAGAAAAGTAAGCTGAAGTGCATACTGATGCCGATGTTTAGGCAAAAAGCAGGGGTGCACCATGGACACCATGTTTAACGACTTGTAACCAAACTTGCTTTGATATCATCTGTGTCTATTTGTTGTTGTATAGAGCTATATGATGTTGAGACCCATGGTAGGTTAGATGTCTCATATATGGTCATGTATCATTGATTATGTCATGATTTCATAATAAGTTTTGATTTGTTTGCCAAAAAGACCTGAATATAGTCTCACTTGACACAATTGGGATAACTGGTTCGACCATCCAGTGGATTGCTAGCCATCAGAGGTGATTTGTTCATAAAAGCAATCGGGCAACACAGCACCACTAGGAACCACCACGATGTCATATGTAACATTGGACTAACATAGCAGTGATGCCAACATTGACATAAACCACTTTCAGAGTTAATATAGCCACTGTTCACAGTGACTAAAGTACCTTTCAGCAATAATGAAGGAAAAATGGCAGTGAAACAATTGGGCCCCCAAGACCACATTTAAATGTCAAACTACTTTCTGTAAAGGATGAGAAATCATATGACTGTGGATTTTCCAAATTTAAATGAGTTCTTATTAACTGTAATGGTCCTGTAATTCCACAACATGATTGAAATTGTGGGTAAGTATCATTTTCCAGTTGCGAGGAATTTGTGAATGGCATTTTGATAGTTAGATAGGGTAGACGCTGTTGGTAATTTAGTAATATCACATTCACATTTTAACTAATTAATTAAATTAATTAAAAATGTATAACTAATTGATTTTACAATGATTGGGAACGCTATTTTCTACACTATGCAAATACAAACAGTGGGAAAAAAAAATAATATCACCACCATATATTATTTGGTGAGGCAGTATTTAAGGAAAACAGACAGAGCGAAGACATCATATGATATTATGGTAGAGGCAGCGAGACAGGTGACGATCCAGAAGAGAAGAATAAGGAGTACAACACTGGTCTACAATATACCATTCAGTACCTACTGCAAATACAGCAAAAAGATCAGCTAGGATGAGACTGAAAAAAAAAGAAAAGGAAAGACAAAGGTAGATATTTCTGTAGAGGCGGAGAGTTATGGCTGGTATCTGCCTTAGTTGAAACTCTACTCTTTGGTATCATGGTGTTCAGCACTCTGAACTTAAACCAGAGAAAGCCAAGCACGGAGTTGTCTGAGGAGATCAGAGGGAACATTACGAACAACCATGTTAAAAGTAAACAATCAACTCCAATCAGCTTGATGTTTCTGTGACTACGGTTGCACATTTCTATCAGAAGTTTGGGGTCCACAAGACTGTACCACAGCTGGACGTGGTAGCATGACAAAACATTGAGGACAAAGTGAAGTGACGGAACTTATGGATTGTAATCAAAGAGCCGAGAACAACTTCCCAAGAGATTCAAGGTGAACTCCAAGGTCAAGGTACATCAGTGTCAGATTTCACCATCCGTCACTGTTTGAGCCAAAGAGGATGGCAGAGGAGGTCAAAATTGAAATTGTGATGGAAATTTTCAGTCACCCTGTGAGGTCCTTATGAGTACTTTCAGGTCAGACTGGTAAAATGTCTGCCGTTTGGGTTTAGCTGTCTTACACAGCTGCAAAGATGTTGTTTTAAGAAATGCATGTTATCTTGTCTCATCGAGCTCTGTTCTGCAAGGCAAGGCAAGGCAAGGCAAGGCAAGGCAAGGCAAGGCAAGGCAAGGCAAGGCAAGGCAAGGCAAGTTTATTTGTGTAGCACATTTCATGTGCAAGACAATTATAAGGGTTTTACATAAAAATATTTAAAAATGCATTAAAAAGTAAAATGTTTAAAAGCCAGACAGACATAAGTTAAAAGACAGACAGACATAAGTTGAAAAGAATTAAAGCAATGAGATGCAAGAAATAAAGGTTGCTGGAGTTATATGGTCCACTCTCTTGGTCTTAGTGAGCGTTACTTTAGTCCAGTCTACTAAAGATAAAAGCCTGAACAAGTTTTTCAAAGTCCTGCTGAGACATGAGTCATTTAATCCTTGAAATGTTCTTTAGGTGATAATAAGCTGACTTCAGTACTTTCTTAACAGACAAGGACTGTTAAAATTCAGGTCCAGAACCACACCCAGATTTCTGGCTTGGCTATTGGATTTTAGCTTTATTGTTGAAGATGAGTGCCATCATTTAATATTTCTTCCGTGGCTCCAAACACTAGTATTTCTGTTTCATCTCAAATTAACTGAAGAAAATTCTGCCACATCCACCCTTCATTTGATTAATACATTTGATCAGTGTTTGAATTGGATTATAGTCTCCTGGTGAGATAGTTATATAGATTTGTGTCTCATCTACGTAGTTATGGTAAGATTTATTTTTTCATAATTTGAGCAAGTGGGAGCTTATAGATGTTAAACAACAAAAGTCCCAGAATTGAACCTAGAGGAACTCCACATGTTATTTTTGTTTGCTCTGATTTGTAGACACAAAATAGTCCCTGTCTTTTAGATAGGACTCCAACCAGGCAAGTACTCTGCCAGAAAGTCCCACCCAGTTCCTCAACCAGTCTATCAAGATGTTATTGTCGGCTGTGTCGAATGCAGCTAGATCCACTAGACCAAGAATGAAATGTTGGTGCTATCCATATTAGCGTGGATGTCATCAGGACATTTACTAGAGCTGTCTCAGAGCTGTGATGCAGCTGTAAAACTGTTGTATTGTTGATTCTCACCACTCCTGCATTAAAACTTGAGATGCACATTTGACCCTTTTGCATAGAAAAGATAATTAAATAATTCACTAATTCGAGCCATATTGCCAAGTCTTTATTTTAGAATGCTATTCTATTATTTCAGTCTTATTTAGGTATTTCAGTCACTTTGAGTGTTACAAATGTGTTTATACAGACGTATTAAATACTGTTTTCCACAACACAAGCCACAAAGCTCCTGGGAAAATGTCCTTTGGACAGATGATTCAAAACTGGAGCTTTGTGACTTGTCACAAAGCTCTATGTTCAGATACAAAAATGAGGCATGCAAGGAAAAGAACACTAAACCTAATATGAAAGACAACAGAGACTTAGTTATCATCTGGAGATGCTTTGGTGTGTCTGGCATAGGGTGTCTTTAATCTGTGCAGGTTTCAATGAAATGTCAAGACAATTAAGTCATTCTGGGGTGAAATAGGCTGCTGAGTAACAGAAAGCTTGGTCTCAGGACATGAGTCCTCCAACCAGATAGTCAAAATCAATCAAATATATATATATATATATATATATATATATATATATATATATATATATATATATATATATATATATATATATATATATATATATATATATATATATAAAGCTCTTAACATGCCAAAAGGCAAAGAAGTGCTGTACAGGTGAATACAAATACAACAAATAAAACCATAAGATAGAAATAAAAGCAACATCCCTAAAATAATCAAAAGACAATGCAAGGACTGGCCTACTGATTATACTTGTTGGAGTTAAAGCCAGTGTAAAAAAAATGGGTTTTTAAAAGAGATTTAAAATCATTGGAAATTCTGGCCGACCTCACAGGAAGAGGGAGATCGTTCTGAAGTGTCCTTATATGATTCCTGATCTAAACCCTATTTAACATCTGTATAAACAGCTGAAACATGCAGTCTAGAGAAGAAACTCCCCAAGCCTGAGACAGACGGAGCAGTTTGTTCATGAGGAGTGGACTTTAGCACCTGTCTACTGTTGCAGAGATGTCAGTGGGAGTTACAGAAATTGTTTGATTGCAGTGACTGCCTCAAAACGTTGCAACAAATTATTAAGTTGAAGGTACCACCTAATTTGTCAAGGTCGGTTTCATTATCTTTCTTTTTTTTTAATGATTCTGTTGAACTACAATTCCAAAGCAAATCAACTGCATCTTTTTTCTTGTAAGAAAAAACAGAAGTCTCAAGCAATCCCCACAGCCTTCAAAATAATAATAATAATGATAATAACACAACAAACTTAGAGATTTCTTTAAGAATGTGGAGGCAGTGATAACACACAGGTTTCTTCATTTAGAATATGGTACATGGATGAAACAGGTGTCACCAATGAGGAGATACCATATAGGGTGGTTGCCAGGCGAGGATAAAAGCAGGAAGATCCATCCTGGACACAAGGACACAAGACGTGACAACAGAAGACTTCATCAAAAATTGCTCATTAAAAAAACAAAAGAGATCATCACCTCCAATCTGAATCAGATGAAGAAGACTCCTGGTACGTCTGTGAACAGCCGTTTTCAAATAGTAACTCAAAGGAAGTTTAGGTTCTTTGCCTTTACTACAAGAAGTGGCCACACGAATTCGGTACCCTTCCTGTCCATGTGTGCCAGAACTGTGTCACATCCCATTCCTCTTAAAAACAACATACACACTCTACAAACTGTTAGTGCATTTATAATGCTTTAGTTCTTGAGTTATGTTTAAAATTGTGTGATTGTAGTCTGAATAAAATGTACAAGTCATTTGCATTTGCCTGTTTCTTCCATCCTCCCATGAACATGCACAACAGGGCCTTAGTCATATTTTATTTTTAATTCATTAAATTTAAAGACACTTATTTTATAAGGCAAGATATCAATCTTTAAGTTGACAGTGATTAGCCATTTCTAACACATGGTAGAGAAATATGTTTTAAAGTGAAGAGTGAGCCAACCAGCCCCGTCTACATCGAGTTTCTAACCAAGGTGTGCAGCCAGTGGAGGCGTCCTCTGATGCAGTGGGGGTCTTTGACATATGCAGACTAATCTTTTTATTTCCCTTTACCAGAATCAGTTAGTGGTACGAGCTCCTCATTAGCTCATCATTTATATTGATTTCCATTTCAATAAAAAAATTCCAAAAACTACTGTAAATGCTAAAAAAGAACAACTGTGAGCATGTTCATTGTTATCACTCCTATGTAGTCTATTCTGACAGAAGATAACAAAGACTATGCACAATATGCAATGTAATCCAGATCTGCAGCTGAGAATACATTGCATATCTTATGCTTCTTGCTCCTCACTTAACGTTCAGCTCTTCTCTTTGAGCAGCCACAGCTATCTTCAAGCCTCTTAGTAACATGGAGTGTAACTGAAAAACCTTCAAATTCTTTCCTCTGAGCCACTCCTGCCACAAGCACTCTGTGATGCATGCTTATTTTGCTCCTTGTCCTCTCCACTTCCTCTTCCACTTCTTATCTGTGGGTCATCCACACAGACTTCAGCGCTCCCTGGATTTCCAGCACTGCAGCATTTCTCCTGCACTGATGACTTTTAACTCAGGTCTAAAGAAATCCCTTATTCAGGTGGTTTTATGGACAATGCGAGCTCACTATACTGTGTGTTTGTGTGGGGTGGGGGTGGGGGTGGGGGTGGGGGTGGGGGTGGGGGGGGACTACTGTTGTACCTGTACGTTGATAACGTCCCCCAATAAACAGCAGGTCCTGGTGAAGACATGCCACTGTGTATTTAAATCCAGCATGCTGCTTATGTTTATAGACACAATGAATAAAAGAAACTGTATATACATGGAGACATTTTATTTCAAGCTTCTTGGGTGTTAAATATACTTGTTCTATAAATATAAAGGGCATTTTTAACACCCCAAATAATCAGGTATACTAATAGGGACTAATGCTATTTCTAATTCCTTAAGCTGAGTTGCTTGTTAAACTAAAAGGTTTACTACTGTACACCTCAAAACACATCATTTTTATTCTTAGAGATTCCTAAATGTTGCTCTATTAATCATATTATCTGCTTTACTCACACTGAAACTCAACTGTCCAGTTTGGTTGGACATTGGGAGGAGATGTGTTTCTAGTTATTAATAGGTTAAACACATGTAACATGCTAAAACAAGTCTGTAGATTATAGCAGTTTGTAGCAGACGTGTGGCAAAGGGAACTCTCTTTATGGGGGGGGGGGGGGGGCTGACCGATGAACGAGAGTTACAACTCACCTGCATTGTCTTCTATCACAGGCTGCTATCCTGCTGCAGAGCTGCAGCTGCAGCACGAATACAATGATGTTAAAAAGTAGTGCAGACGATCTTTCAGTTTAGCTGCTCATTTGTAAGTTTTATTGATTTCATTGTAAGTTGCTTTGGTCAAATACTAGGCAGGAAAATGTAATCAAAGTGGTGGACAGTTTAGTAGACATTTTGATGAATCGTATGTGTTTGAAAGGCGATATCAACATGCATGATTAGAGATGCTTAATGTGTGTTTGAAATACTGTGCACGAGTTCAAAAAACGGATAGCTGTGACATCTGGATTGGACTCAAGAGGGATCAATATGGACTCGACTTGACTTGAGTCCAAGTCAAGACTATTTTCAGAGTAAATTGTTTTTTGTTCTTTGCAAAATCCAAACTGAAGCCATGTGTAATGCATGAAGGTTATAATCCTAACCCGGAATAAAAAAATCTTATGAAATTAGATACTATGGTAAACTTACCATTTTCAATATACGCCATATTGGCAAGTTCATCAGAACTAGTTACTTGTTCATGATAAAGTGCTGTTTATCATTGTTTTTTGCTCTTTACAAATAATATCATCAGGTTGCTTACCATATGCACTAAGTAGAGAAACCTGGCAAAAGGAAGTGTGATGTCTTACACACCCTATGAAAGAGGTAGTTGTGTGTCAGTCTAATAAAAGGCAATAAAGATGGTATGATTACGTGGATGAAGCCACAGATCTGACCGTATGGCACAAGAGGCGTTAGACCAGTTATTATGCTTTCTTTTTTTTCTTTTAAGTTGCTTTCTATTTACACTTTTACAATGTCGTCTATGAATTTATCCTCAGGTATAGACATGTTGTGCTCTGCTGCATACCAATGGCCACAAGAAATAAGTCATAACCACGTTTCCCACGATGCCGCTTTCTTTAACCATGCATTTCTCTGAAGCGTATTTGCATTTAAAAAGCTATCATGTTGTTAGGAATTTAACACATTAGAGATATAAATATCTCGTATGATTAGCAGTCACTTGGGATAAAATTGAGTGTGATTAATTGATATATAAATTGTTATCCGGTTTTAGTTTGGCAAGTGATTGTTTTTGTACTGTGAACAGTTTAGTTTCTCAATTCTCACCTTGACCACCACTGACAGAATCCTGCACCATCACTGGCCATGGTACCACAGGTAAACCTTCAGCCAGCCATAAACAGTCAGGTGGGACACAATAAGATAGGAAACAACATATATATTTGGTTTTATAATCAATCACGCTGAGGGTGAAAGTAGGTCCTTAGTACTTCATGATATGATAAAAAACGGAGATTTTAGCTGCAAAATGTCAGTGACAAATGGACTGAAGTCTTGCAGCGCTTCTCTAGTCTTGTTCACTACTCACGTTGCTTTACACTACAAACCACATTCACCCATGTGCACTTAAGTTCATAATGCACTTTTTTTTTATCTGAAATAGATCTACACAGATTTCTTTTCTATTTAGTTCAGGCAGTGCTTTTTATATCAGTCATAGTGTACAATTAAACACTAATGAACACACTGGAAGCAGTGCGATGTGCAGCATGTTGTCCAAGGACGTGTCAGCATATGAACTGCAAGCCAGGAATCAAACCACCAACTTCCAGGCTGGTAGACGGCTGTCATATCACCTGAGCCGGAGCTTCCCCAATTTCTCCATTTCAGAGCATTAATAACCCTTAAGCGAATGACTAAATTATGTTTTGTGATATAGTGGTGTACGCTATCATTTATTTCTTATTGCCTTTGAAAATGATTATTCAAATCATCAGACAGTAAAGATGAAGGATGCTTGATTCTAAACTTAAGTTAGGTGACATAATAGACATTGAAGTGAAAAGCATTCTCACAAACGCCTTCTCATCTTTCAAACCGATAAAATAAACACATGATTAAAAGCTCTGGAAGGAAATGTACCTTGAGGTTTGTTGGTTGTTATCAGTAAAGTATACTACTGTGTAATGTTGAAACCACAAAAACACAGAGGATGGGCTTTTCTGGACCTCCATCTACAAAAGCACTTTGTGTGTTTTGTCAAACTCAGCCATTCTGTTTCTTTAAGACAACTACATTTATTATATGTTGCTTAGTTGCTTTTTTGGCAACAATACCAAAAGTCAGTTCACTTAAATGAAATCAAATCCAGTGAAAAACACAGACAGATACTTGTTCTGAGACATGTGCAACTGTTGTCATTTTTGTACACAGTCATTGTGTAACTGAATTTGTAATCCCTTTTGAAATGCAAAAATGTGCTTTATATATGATATGGTTGACTGCATCCAATTATGACCTTTAATTTTTGAATGATTTGCTGCTGAAACCTATTCCAGGCAAGTGTTCCTGACAAAAAAAGATGTCTTGTTCTCTGCAATCGTGCACTGAGCACCGGGCAAATGCGTAGCTACATCGACCAAAATGGTCTTTCATAACTAAAGTGAAAATCACCCAACCTCACACAAGTGTTAGCTGATGGCCTTGCAGTGGTGTGTCATTAACATTCATTATAGTCCTATAAGCTAGAGTAATTACAGGCCCAAGTGCATGAAGTAATAGCAGTTTACACTGCTAGTAATTTGATTTGCATCTACGCTAATAACTTCTTTTGTGTGTGTTTATGTGCCGTGTCAGAACACAAGTGCCATTTGGCTGCAGGCTGTATGAGGCAAAAAAAGAAGCCTTTTAAATTCTAAGATTGAGTTGCCTTAGCTTTGAGCACTCAAAGCTTGCAATCTGCTAAAGCATTCAGATTAGCGTGATCACAGAACAAGTGATGCTGCATTTTCTCAAAGTCATTTTGATGGGCTCTGAAGGAAATGTGGGGCAGTAAAGGAACAGGAAAAAAGATGGGTTCAGCTGAAGTTACATGTGCGGTTCTTTTTTTTTTCTTGCAGTACATTATTAAATGTGTGATAGGGGACACAAAAGTCCTATCATCACATAAAGAAACAAATTATTAACTCTACTTGTACAATTTCTTCAATAGGAGTGAATGTTTCTTTGTGTAATAACAGTTCCTTTATGAAGCCATGTCAGTAACGCTCATGTTGCCACAAGTTGCAGGACTTGTATCCTGCTCTGTAAAAGCAGCAGCAGGCCCGGAGGGAACTAATACCTGTGGTATCTGGGCAGTGTCATGAAAAAAACAAAAAAAAAAACAAGGCTCCTTCTTCTGATGACTGACTGAGAATAGAGAAGCATTCCCCAAAGCTGATGAGGTCACAGGGTTAAGACTATGCTTTTGTTATGGCACAATAACATCCTATTTACCTGGCGGGGTCCAGCTTTCTTCTCCATGCAACTGTGACCTTAGTGTGAAAACCAGGCCTTTGTCTTCTTGACAAATAGAGGCTCAACGTTCTGATTCACTCGGTTGCACCTCAGTGGCCCTTAGTTGTGAGGCCTGCAGGATCCTTGTGTGGTTACAATGTTGACACCCTCCCCTGAAGATATCTGAGCAACAGCTTTGCTGTTAGAGCTGGATTTTTGATCAGGTTTACAGACAAAGCCCAAAAGCCACATATCCATTTATCATCTTGAAAAACATCTAATTTGCACAGTGTACCTACCATAAAGGCACAACCACAAATAAATCATCCCTTGACTGTACATAGCTGTATCAAGCTTTTATTTTTATGTTTTAATCATCTTTAACTCTTGCCATCTTCCATTTGAAGCCAGCAGCTGAAAATGACTCTTCAGGCAACAATTTCCAAGCTTTGAAAACCCACTGTATGTTACTAAAGATGCTAAGCATGCAGAAAAAGAGAGGCGCACTAGGGGTTTTTATTTGAATGCAAGTTAGAAGAGTAAAAAAAAGAATTACAGTGGTAATAACTCGCTGTGTCATTTACAGATGTGTTGCACACATCTTTGATAGACAACTGTAGTATTAGCCATGAGGAAGTGGGTTGATGGGTAGACTGATGACAATAAGTATCATTGGCGGTTTGTAAACAGGACATTTTCACAAATCTTTATTGTGCTTTAGTCATTTTCCTCACCATTTATTTGATTCTTTTTGGGTTTCTTACTGGCTGATAGAGCAATGAGTTTCCTTTTAGATGCTACTGGCTCAGCAAGACATAGCTCTGCACAGTTGTATTTTTTTTTTTAATTGTCTAATTCTGTTATTTGGTATCTGGTACATGGTATGAGTTTTGGTATGGCCTCTGCCCAGGTTCCAAGCAAGCTGTGGCTAAACCCAGGCAGGAGAGGCAGAACCACTGAGGACTCGTCATTAAAAATAAAATAAAATAAAATAAAATAAAATAAAATAAAATAAAATAAAATGAAATGAAATGAAATGAAATGAAATGAAATGAAATGAAATGAAATGAAATGAAATGAAATAAAATAAAATAAAATAAAATAAAATAAAATAAAATAAAATAAAATAAAATAAAATAAAATAAAATGAAATGAAATAATGGCCCTAATCATACTCTGGATTTTGTTCTTGCCTATGGTGTAGAATCCAATAGTCTGCCAGTGTTGCCTGTAAACTCCCTCCTATCCAACCACTATTTAATAACGTTTGAATTTAACACTGTCTACTTTAAAGCGCTAAATAGGAGGTATTATTTTAGCAGATGTTTATCAAATAAAGCTATTGGTAAATTTAGGGAGGTCATTGCTTTTTCATCTTCCTACAGTGGAACATAATGAAGCAGGTGAGGCCTGTGACCTCGACTGACCTAGGCCGCAGATGTTGATTTCCTTGTCAGTAACACTGCAGATTTGCTGCACTCAGCTTTAGATGCAGTTTTTCCTTTGAGAAAGAGGGTCTCTAACCCTAGAAGCTTAACTCCCTGATATAATTTGTATGCTGAGACAAAAAGTGCCTAAAATGGAAATGAAGTGGCACTTTTATAGGTCTGTAGATTCTTATCGTGCATGGAAAGATAGTCTAATTGTATACAAAAAAAAGCTTTTCGCAAAGCTAGAAGAGCTTGCTATTAATTTTTGATAAAGGATAAAAAAAATAACCCACATTTTCTGTTCAGCACTGTAGCCAGGCTGACAAACAGCCACAACTCTGTTGAGCCGTGCATCCCTGCAGCTCTCAGTAGTGAAGACTATGAGCTTCTTTAGCAGTAAAACTGTCAGAGTTGGAGAGGAAATCAACCAGGCCCACCCGGCAGCAGCTGTGGGTATTTCTTCAGCTTCAGCAACTCCCTTAGGCCCTGACCTAGACTGTAGTCTGATTTGTTCCTATAGACCTCCCTGGTTTTTAAAGTTGCAGTAATTTTTTCAGTTAGTTTTTCAGTCAGGGTTCAGAATGCATCATAGCACAGAAACAGCACTGGTTCGAGTCTCAAATGACCTTCTTATGGCCTCAGATAATGGATTAGTGTCCATACTGGTTCTGCTGGACCTCAGCGCTGCTTTTGATACTATAGATCACAGCATTTTACTGCAGAGGCTAGAGTATGTTGTTGGGATTAAAGGGACAGCTCTAGATTGGTTTAAATCATATCTGTCTGATAGATTCCCATTTATTCATGTTCATGAGGTTTCTTCCGTACAGACAAGGGTCTGCTATGGTGTCCCGCAGGGTTCAGCGCTAGGGCCAATCTCGTTTAGTTTATACATGCAGCCCTTGGGAAGTATTAAGTGGAACCAGGGCATTAATTTTCATTGTTATGCTGATGATATGCAGCTGTATCTGTCTATGAGGCCAGATGAAACAGAACCATCAGACAAACTTCAGGTGTGTCTTAAGGACATCAAGGATGTCCACAAAATTTTTGCTCCTAAATTCTGATAAAACAGAGGTTGTTGTTTGTGGTCCAAAACATCTTAGGAAGGGATTAGACGGTGTTGGAATGGCCTCCAGCACAACTGTGCAAAACATTGGTGTTATTTTTGATTTGTCATTTAAACAGCATATTAATCAGGTTTATAAGACTGCATTTTTCCGCCTTCATAATTTTGCAAAGATTAGGAGCATCCTCTCCCAGAGTGATGCTGAAAAACTAATTCATGAGTTCATATCGTCTAGACTAGATTACTGTAACGTGTTGTTGGCTGGATGTCCAAGTAATTCTCTGAATAGCCTCCAGCTGATCCAAAATTCAGCAGTGCTGACAGGAATCAACAAGAGAGAGCGATTTTCTCCAACTCAGAATCCAATTCAAAATTGTATTACTTGCATATAAAGTCCAAAATTACCTAGCCTATTTGCAAGACCTGATAGTACCGTACGTTCCTAATAGAGCTCTTTGTTCTCAGAGTGCAGGTCTACTCGTAGTTCATAGGAGATCCAAATATAGATTCGGAGGAGGGGCTTTCTGTTATCAGGAACCATCACTATGAAACCAACTTCCAGTTTGGGTGAAGGAGGCTGACACCACCTCCACCTTTAAAACCAAACGTTTCTGTTTAATAAAGCATAGTTGGTGTAAACTTTAGTGTGTTAGGACCAGTAGTCACAGCTGCAGCTGCAGGACCAGACTAGAGCAGCTGGTCTTCAACACAGCTTCATCCTGGATCTGCTGCTGTGGACCTGCTGCAGGGGGACACCAACATGATCCACTGACTGGTGCCCTTCACCTCCTCTGTTTCTCTTTCCCTTCTTCAGCTCAATCCTCAGTTATTAATTAGAAGTATCTCATAATGACAATTGTGGTCCATTGTTCTTGTAGTTTGTTGTGCTGGTCTGTCCCCTCTTTTTCTCTTCTGTACATGTTTGCAGACCAGAACCTCAGGAGCTGCATGCAGACCTGCAGTCCCACCTCTGACCATCCCAGTGTTTACCTCCACCTGTCTGTGTAGATGTCTCTGTTGGAGACCTGCTGACATCCTGACCTGCAGTCCCACCTCTGAACACCCCAGTGTCTGCTGTCTACACCTGTTTATATAGTCTCTATGTAGTCCACCAACTAACAATGTATCAGTCATATCTACATGGAAGTCTCAGTTGTGCTGCTGACAGATATTTATACTTGTGTATTTTGTCTTTTGTACATTTGATGGTGTGTCTGTGTCTCTCCTCTCTCTCTACTTCCTGCTCTACCCGGCTGGCCTTCGCCAGGAGGGTCCCCCCTTATGTTCCAGGTCCTGATCCAGGTTTTTCCCTCTTAAAGGGGAGTTTTTCTTGCCGCTGTTTGGCTTAAAGTTTTTCTCCCACTAGGGGAGTTTTTACCTGCTGTTGTTTATGTAATAATTGCTTGGGGGTCGTGTTCTGGGTCTCTGGAAAGCGCCTAGAGACAACTTGTGTTGTAATAGATGCTATATAAATAAAATTGAAATTGAATTATATTAATAATTGGTAGTACATTTATAGACAGAGATGGAACCCTGCAAAAGCATACACTGCTCTGACCAAAAGGTGGTTTCCCTTGATGTCCTCTAGTATTGCTGAGTGCTTCTCTTTTGTTGTAATTTTGTAATTTCTCACCATTTTTGAATTTTTTTGTTGCCCTGAAAATGGTGCTGATGATGATGACATTGTAGTGATGTAAAGGTTAAGGGGGTGGAGATTTTGCAGCTGCATAAGAAGCTGCTAGTACAGAAGGTGTGCAGAGGCATTTTACTTTGGCAAAGCGAGGTAAGAAGAGGTGAAGCATGGCAAGTTAGTCACGGGTAGTGGCAAAGACTCAACATACACCTCTGGCAGTGTCCGAACTTTTTCTTTATCAAGAGGAGGCCAGATGCCAACAATCATAGTCATGAGATTTTACTTATTTTATTAAAAGACATGATGATCATCAGTTGCCACAGATTTTGATGCATAGCTATGTAGTTTGAGTTGAAACCAGTAATTTCTTGTCATGGTTGGTCACGGAGATTAAAGCTTTATAAAGACAACAACTTAATGGACACTTTTTTCTTATCTTTTTTACCTTTTTGTGTTTGTTATAAATTTCTCAAGTGTATGCCACTTTAATATATGAGTTTAACTTGACAAATTATCAAATTTCTCAAGTTTTCTCAATATCTAAACATCAATTATAGAGACACCTGATTGCAAGCTCCCAGAGCCCTTCTGGGCTCATAATCCACCTCTAATGGTTAGCAATGGAGGCCCAGCAGAAGATTTAAGTGTTGAAGTGTGGAAATCCCTGCAGGAGTGGGAGTGTTGCGCTTGAGGAAGTACTCAGCGAAGCGCACCTGAGCCAGAGACAGCGATGGGACCCTCATGCCATGTGCACGCCAATGATCAAGGTGACCCAGCAAGACAAATTTACCAACCACACACTCGTGTGCACACTCACATACAAAAGACCAATCTTTTTTTATTGTGTTCACTGTGGAAAGCTACCCTCTAAAGAACGGATCTTTCCTTCAAAAATTAAAATAGATACAAAGACAACTTACAAAGCTATCGTGTCATCGGATCTAATTTGTTATGGCTGAAACCAGATGCCCAGAGAAACAAAAGACTTGAGAGGAATATTTGACAGCCGCACACTGCTACAAGCATTTAAGCAAATGTGAAGCAGAGATGTGATATAGCACACAAATGCACACAAATGCACACAAATGCACACTGCACATAAACTGCTAATTAAATGTGTTTGAGTTCTGTAATTTCCATTATCAGCTGATAAGGGGCTTAAAGGTTCTTGCCATTTTCTTTTCAGCGCATTAGCATGAGCTTTGTTAGCCTTTGATTGATGACTTAATATCATTATTTCACAGGTCCACATTTTTGTACCAATTTATTGTTGCACTCAAGAACAATTTAGGAAACCATGTTGTTTCACCTTATTGTTTAAGCTTCCGGGCCCACGGGTGTTTTTATATGTGACTTATTAGTACATGTGAGTGTTAGCGGTCCGAACTCAGCTGACTGAGTTCGTAGCTGAGCGGGATGCTGCTGTCCTCACTTACCACCAGCAGGCTGACTGACAGGTGGACTCACGTGCAGTGGTCGGAGCTCTCGCCGTTTGTTTTCACCTTTGGCCAGCAGCGCTGTGATCACAATAAATCACAAATAAGAAGCTGCTCTTTAGGTCAACCAAGTTGCTTCCTGCTTTATTTCATTTCAGCGGTTTAGTTTATTTTCTTAGCTGAAAGATACATAAGGAGGTGTTGGACTTTTGCCTGTGTGCATGTTGAAGCGTTGATTTGCATGGCATATGCTCATGTGATGCTTATGTGAGACTAACTCTGAAGCCTGACAAATGTGCCAATTTAGAATTGTATTCTTCCAGAGCAAAGTATGACAGGTTCACATTGTCACTGTTGAATTCAAATGGATGTAAAGAATCCCTGAGAAAAAAAAATGACAGGTGTTAATCTCAATGAAGAGAAGGGTAAAAAGAAGATTGATATAAATATCAAATCAGGCCATGTGTGGGGAAAGGCAGTGTAGCGCGAAATGCTCAATCTAAACCGTGGGGACATTGGATGGGGAAGCACTTAATGTGGACTGACCTCCTTAACCCGTCCATCATGATTCTTTTTGCTTTAATAAATAATAGAGGATTGGTCGGGTCAAGCAGAACACCACTCCTCCCACTCAAGGTGTCCGTTTGCGGATCACCCCCTTATGACACAGTACGCATGTGTCCCATCGGCCTCAATCAATTATTGATGCTTGAAGAGAGAGAAGCCAAGACAATCTCTTAACTTCTAACTTGTTGGTAATATGAAAGTGAGATTGAATGGTGTTGTTGTAAATGGCCCACCCTCCAGGTTAATTGTGGTTAAGCATCATTTGTGTGCGCGCAGCGTGATTGCTGCCCAGCGCAGCTGAGATGAGGCTGACCCTGAAATGGGCACTTTGAAATTGGTTTTGTGCACAGATTTTGTTCTATTAAACAGTGATTTATTTATTTTTTTTTTTTTAGCTCATTCTAGCAACTGTGCACGTTTGCTCTAAAATCATCTACTTCAGCTTCCTGGCACATCCCGCTTTTTCTTTGCCTTCTTTCCACCTCACTGTCTTTTCTTGCCTCCGTCACAGAAACCAGCCACTGGGTAATATATGTGCCAAACAGACATGTACAGGTCAAGAACAACTCCCATGTCGTCTCACATTTCAGCCTTATATGCATGCGGTGTCCTAAACGGTGATTATCTGGGCGTCTGATCTTGATTGTCTTCCCCATTTTGCGCTCCCAGGTGGCAGAGCGAGGTCCACATGTTTGCACAGGCACGCCGGCGGTCCCTTGGGGGCAGTGCTGCTGGCAGCTAAAACCTGTGATGCTTCTGATCGCACATCCCTCCGTACGTCTGCGTCTGTGTTTATCTATGCATACAACACATGCACACGGCATATTGACACAGTTCAGGTACAGTTGATAGACTACATCATACGCTATTATTCTACAAAGAAAATACAAGAAAGAAGAACAGATTGAAAGACAGATTGAGACACCACCAGGTTTTGAAGATGCTGATCTGCTTCATGGAAAGACAGCTTCACCTGAAACGTGTGAGATAATCAAACTTTCGAATCTGGCAGTTAGATATCATATCAC
Organism: Xenentodon cancila; assembly: GCA_014839995.1. Classification (NCBI taxonomy): domain Eukaryota; kingdom Metazoa; phylum Chordata; class Actinopteri; order Beloniformes; family Belonidae; genus Xenentodon; species Xenentodon cancila. The sequence continues at coordinate 25,138,762 of CM026206.1, forward strand.
AATAAAATAATGAACAATAAAAATGCATTAGTGGCTTTTTGCTGCGAAAGCTGACTGATTTGCCACCACTTGGATCCGTGACAGTTGTTTATTGAGGCCTTGGGGCCACATGACAAAATTATGAACAGCGAGGAAGTAATCAGAAGCAGTCTCGAGATGCGCAGGAAATATTTTCTCACCACAGGGCCCACGTTTAAGAGTTAGACTTTATTAATCATGATATTCTCATTTAAACGTGTCATATGAAGAAAAAATAAAACAAAAATACACGAACTGGAATGCTTCTTTTCAGAAAATCACATTTTCAGACAAGAAATGTTTGCATTGTTTGTCAAACTTTTATGTCAAGTGGTGTTGGCTTGTGTGGTTGAGCTGCCCAAGGTAAAACCCTTTATGCCAGGCAACAGGTTTTTGTTCAAGCTTTGCACAATTAAACAAAAAAAAAAAAAAAAATCAACTCTGTTTTCTCTACGGCAGAATTGTAGTGCATGATGTGAGTCACAGTGGAGTGTTTGAGATTCAACAATTGTGGAGGATAAAAAAAACATATCTGATTTTGACTATCAGAACATTGCTTTGTGGAGACGAGACAAACATGCAAGCAGGAAAAACAAATCCAAGTTTATCTCCTTATTTCCTTCATTCTGTTATTTCAGTTCACGTGTATTGAGTCCTGTTTCAGTCACTCTTTTTTAACAAATGCTTTTTTTTTTTGCACGATAAAGATTTTCTTGATGTTTAAGCAAAATGCCAAAGAGTTCTCTCTTTTTGTGACAACACCAACACCATCCCAAATGATTCCTGTGGGATTCCTTTTCTTTTTGTTTCGAAGCAAGAGCAGCAAGAGGTTGCTCGTCCTCTGAGAGGATTTGAAATATTTTGCAGTGAGGAATGAATCAAACAGACAGCAAATATTCAAGGATCTGTGAACCCTATGGAATGTGTTCCCTTCCTTTTTATCTGATATAACTATTGGTTGTCCTCTCTTTGTCAGCCGTCTATGTGAGATGCCACACAGCAGAGGGACCACAAGTTGCGATGGAAAATGCTTGGATGCAGTGCCCTCTTGTGGTACCTGGTGAGTTATTAAAACTTGGGTTAAGTCCTCCACAAGACTGCCTCCGAGGAGGGCTGTTAAACCTGAAGTTGTTTTAAACCATTTAACAAAGAAAATGTCATCTCAGATGTTGCAATACATTTATAAGGAGTAAAATTTACCGTAATATTTGTCAGTGAAGCGCTGAAATGCTCAAAACCAAAAACAAAGGTTGGCAAAGCAACAGAACCATCAAGAGAGAAGTATTCTGGTCAAGTTTGAGCAGTTGACGTCACCTCCTCTGACTCCAGTCCTTCTGCCTTGATTGGACACTTTTGATTGCCGCTGGCCCAAATGAGCTCCTTTCCCTGCTCAGAAGATGAGAGGACAGGAGATAGGATTATGCGATGACTTGTTTTCATTCAATGATGAACAGGCCCTCGTTAGCGAGCACTTTAATGTGTGGACAGATAGCACACTCATTAGCTCTAGTAATGACCACTTCACAGTGTGCTGCAGCTCTAATTGCATGTTTTGTTCTTTCCGAGACTCTGGTGGCTCAGAATGGAAGACATCTCTCCCTTTTCCCTCCAAGAAGCTCACTCGTCTCCTCTCTTCCTCCTCCATCTATCACAGTTGGAGGAAACAGCATAATTGTGGTCATGGTTCTGTCTGGATGAATCATGACGGGTTGGAGGGTCCAAAAACCATGTTGACTAAATGGCAGACAAATGAGATTGGAGGAGAAACCCTGCTATTGTCCCTGTAGCGGGGGGGTAAGCTGGCGTTCCAACTCAACTGGCCTTCCGTCCGTTAATTCAGTTATGGAGCAGAAATAACTTTTCAAGATATTGAATGATGTGATGGAGGGCTAGAAATATAGAAAACTTAAGATCTCACCTTTTAATGCTGAGAATATATGAGTAGCTTCCAGCGTGAAAAACCTTGATCATATCATATTTCCAGAATTTAAACGGCTCTCTCTTTTCCCTATTTTCCTGCCTCTGCTGTAGTGATATGTCATGGCAGTCGTTATATTATGCACAAGTGCTGTCTTTTTATTGTGAATTCCAAGTCGGGTGGGACATTTGATATGGAAGCTCAGAGGATTCTGATGCCCTTCTATTTTCCTTGATTTTGTTACCAGTGGGACATTTTTGCCTCCGTATTCTTTCATGTCCCTCCCTCCTCTGAAAGTAAGTTGTTTATTCTCCATGATGACTATCTCCAGCTCAAAAAATATCTTCTGAAAAGACTTCTGAGCAAATCTGTCTAGGCTTGGTCCCTTTTTAAATCTAAGGCTTGGGTAGAAGCCTACAATGGCTTAGACTCCTTGGAGGAGGCAGCTTTCTTTTACTCTCTTTCCCCATTTCCAGTCATCTCTGTGATACTTGTGAACACACAGCTTCATGACAAGGAGCTAACTTAAATCAATTTAAAATAGCTTTTGAAATGCCTTTCGATATGCCATTGTGTTTACTTGAAAAAGAATGAAAGAAAAATCTGAATTGTAACATCTGTTATATTGGGTCTTGCCCCCCCCCCCCCCCCCCTCCTGCGCGGCTTTCGTCACACACACAATGAGGTATTGATCGATTCAAGTCAATTTAGGTTTTGAAATAAATTTATATAAATGTTTAAGCTATCTGGGCTGGAAAGCAGAGAAAGCAGGGAGAAAGAATTGGAGGGCCTGCAGGCAAACAAATGCATTAAAGACATCCAGAGCACAGAGCCAGCCAAGCTATGCTAAGCCAGCAGGATGATTCATTTAAGCACATCTCTGTAAGCACCAAAGTCATTGTTGCTCAGCCGTGTACATTGCAGTGAACAGCAGCTTTAAGTAGGAGAGAACTGTGGTGGTCATTCTTTGGAACAACGGAGAAAACTATTAAAGTTTAGTTAATATAGATCTGCCTGCTCAGTTTGTCAGGTTGCTGTATTTCAGACCTGGGCTTGAATGCTTTTTCTCGTAAAAGAGGATCAAGTGCCTCTTCAAATCGCACCAGATAGTGACCATGAAAAAGACCTTAGCCTCATGTTCCACAAAATATCTCATAGACCATCAGCCTGGCACACAATGTGACTCAAGACCCTTCAAGTGACATCTTAGTATGAACAGAGCAGCAGAAAGACGCTGAAATACCTCTTTGCAGAAGCTAACCTGAGCTACAAGCAAATCCTTTTAATCCAGTACAGTATACTTAAGGACTGACCATTGGTAAACCCTAGAGAAGAGAGAAGTATTAATAAGCTGTCACAAGGCTTACTCATTCTATGATTTCCACAGACACTTAACTGCCATGGTGAGAGGCAGGGGAGGGCTCGGGGATGAGTGCTCACCCCTGATCTTTACCCCTCTTAAAGCAGTAGGGAAAATGGAGGCAGGCAGGGGATTATGGAGTGCAGTAATTGTAGAGAGGTGTTGGAGTCAGGATGCAGCGTTCCTGCTGGATTAAGACAAGAAGACAGGCTAATCTTGGATTGGTAGAGGAGACACAAGGGTCGGAGTTGTTCTGGAGCCCTGAGGCCGTTTGGAAAGCTTAAGTGCCAAAAAAAAAAAAAAAAAGACTGCTTATCCATACCTCTCTTGTGCTGTGAGATGGCCCTCTTCAATACTACCATCTTTTAGCATATTAACTGCCTCCTTGTGTTGCCATTCAGCACCACAGAAGCAGAATTGCAACACAGTCTAATTTTCTCTCTTACAATGTTAGGAAAGGATGAGAATTTCAGAGAATGGCCACATTCTTCTGCTAACATTCAGCAGCCCTTGAAGCTCATTAGTAATAATAATCACGATGGAAAGTGCTGGCAAAATGCATTTTTCTTTCTTTCTTCATTTTCCTGTCTTTGCCTTTTCGTCTGGATTCCTTTGTGCCACCGCACTTCTCGGTGCTTCCTCACTCCAGTTTGTTGTTCTGCTTCCATTGTCTCCCTGAGGGGAGGTGACCCCGTGTCGGCTGGTTGTATCAGCAGTCTTGCATTGTACTCAGGGGGGGGATTTAGACTCTCAAAGCATCTTCCCGCTGCAGCTTTCCCTGCAAACACCCAAAGTGGTATCTCGCCTTTTCTCTCAGTCAGACATTAATCTTGCTCTACCCTTCTACCTCAAAAATGCTTGTATTGTCAGGGAACGCTAATGTTTGCCTCCTATTCACTATATATACACATATATGTATTTTTGTGTCTGAGGGAATCAGTCGAATGCATTGTTCCCAAATCATTGTAATATCTATTTAGAGTGGCAACAGCACTGGCTGGCGATGCTCAGTATTCATGGAGCATAAACCAGCCTTAAGACTTAGAAAAGCTGAAAGGGCTTATCCCTATATTCTTAAACTCCCATCTTTTATGTTGGTCTTAGGCATTAAGGATAGAATTGTGAATACCAATTGTTCAACTGCTGCACTGAGAGTGAGTGTGTATATGTGGGTGGGGGTGTTTTATTCCCTGGCAAAATCCTTTCCCTTTCTCCTATTTTTTTCAACTGTAAATATTAACTGTGTTCTTAACTCTTAACGCTGTATGGGACACAGTAATGTGCTTTTAAGGATATATTATGTGAAAGATTTTCCACTGCATACACTGCTGCCTGAAAAAAAAGAAAAGGCTATTTTATGGAGCCTGAAAACAAATTTGCTACGGCAGAAGAAAAAGAAGTGGGAAAAAAAAATAGATAGAACTTTGCAGCATCAAGTCGTCAGCAAACAATGAAAGAGAGATCTCAAAGGGGCCAGGCGAATCTTTAAAAAACGATTGCATTCAGTTTCTTTTTTATTTATTATTTTCTTTCTCTCTTTTGTCGCATAGCTGTGTTTCAAATCCGTGCTCTGGCTTTCTTCAGAAAGTATGTAGTGCTAATGCATTTCAAAAGCCTTTTTTCAAAGCACAATGGAATCTCGCCACAGAAGTTTAGTGGCTCTGCTTAAGAAAGTGGCTCAGTCATTGAAAGCTGTACTGCATTGTGCCGGCACCTAAAACATTCTTGTTTTAAAACTCACCATCATTTCTCACTTTTCAAAGCTGCAGTTAAAACGTTGTTATAAAAGCTTACACACTCCGTATTACCTTGTGGCCTCTTATAATAATTACCGCAGTGAATCTTATCTGTGTCATTACTGTGCACAGGAATAAGATCTATTATTTTAAAATGAAGCAAAGGTCTGAAGGAGGTTCTGCACAAGGTTGAATCAGTGTCCTGGAGGCCAACATGAGACGTAATCCTCGGACACATGACCTGTATAAACATGTTCAAACCCGTTTAATTGAAGTGTTGCAGCAGGATCCTGCAAATCACCACGTGCACTGCAAAGTGCAATCGACTGTGTAAAGTCAAAACAGAATATGGCTCTTAAGGGATCGTGACAGCTGCAGCTGTCCCTGCAGATATCAAGCAGACCTTCGGAAACCTTGAGGATGAGTTAGCATGAAACAAATTGCTCCTAATTGTCAGGAGGATAAATTGTGGCTGTGAGCATTTGTAATTCTGTCTGCTACCAGTCACCCCTCATCTCCAGACGTCTAGGCCCAAGAGCTTAAACTGAAAGGTTCTGGGCTAGCTGAGTGAATTGGTAATAGAAATAACGAGGTGGCGTTGATATTTTAATCATCACCGACTTCTATACCAGGGCAGAGATGAGCCATCGCACCATGGAGCGAAAACCCATCTGCCTCTGGGGCGTCAGATAGAGATGGAGGAGATCTCTGGATGTTGCCTTCACCCCAGGCAGGCACGTGGCTCTGCACGGGGGGGTATTGGAATTCACTGTGTCCAAACAACAAAATATCATTTTATTTAGTTTTAGTTGATAAAGATGTCCAATAAAAATAACCCATAGACTTGTTTAATCAATTTGAATGGAACATTATGGCCAAGAAGTAATATTGAGTATGAAATTATCACTCTTGGAGTATGCTCATTCACACATTAAACAAAAATACTTTCAATCAGTTATGTTTTTCTTTATCATGAGAGAAAAAACATGGAATCAAGCAATCATGATGAAAGAATTGGAACCCTTAACCTAAAACAAAATCTGGTATTTTGCTGCATCTCCTCTGGCTTCCTCATTAGCCTGAACTTTTCCACATGAAGAACATGAACTTGAGTCTTCATCAGCCCACCCAGGCTCCCCCGTTCTCACATAGCAGTTGACACCACTAGTTTTGCATCTGTGCATGCATGAAAAAGCAACTCCAAATCATCAAGGAAATTCCTTTCTTCTTTTTTTTTCAGGCATTCGACTTTCCATTTTCCATTACTGGATATCCGTTTCTTCCAATCATCCACAGGCTGAGTGTTTCTCTTTAGCCCACTGTAACCTGTGAAATATAGATTATGTTCCACTTTTCTCTGTGTAAATCTTTTTTCCTTCAGCTAGTTTTTTTACTGTTTGATCACATTCATTCACACTTGTTTTTACCCCTTTTGTCTTTCATTTCTTTTGTTTTGCTATGTGCACACTTCTTCTTTTTGGTTTTGTAGGCCACTTCCTCCAAACTTCAGGCGACAGCTGACTGCTACAGTGCATGTTGAAGGACCTTCTTGATGGAGTTTGTAATCGTTGCCATTGTTTCAACTGACAGGCCTCCGTGGTGCTCAGGTGCAGCAGCTTGTTGAGGTATGCACGAACTCTTTTGTAGACTAATCAGCACATTAAGACTCGTGCAAGTGCTTGTTACTACAAGGTGTTTCTTTTTTCTTTAACTTTTTTTTACATTTATTTAATCTATTTTTATTTAATTATTAGTGTATTTTGCACAGCTAGAATTTCAAATTATCATTTGTCTAGGAGCTACATAAATTAATAAAAAATGTTTGCCTAATAATAAAATAATACAAGAAAATGGTCAATATAAATAAAATAAAGCAGTTTTTCTACGGAATTAAATGGGAAAAAAAGCCAGAATTTCATATTGCAAATATTTTTCAAGTTAGCAGATATTCTGTTAAATTTATGACATTTTAAAAAGTGTGCCTTAGAAAGACAAATTGTCCTATGTTTTTACTCTGAGGTGGAGCCAGGCAGCTGTTCCCCACACGGCCGTGCCGGACTCTCACCCTGGCTGTGACCAGTCAAACGACAGCCTTCAGTTCCTGTTTCTTTATTCTAACAGTGGCTTGCAAAATCAGTGTTTTTATTTTAAACCACAATGTTGCAGGTTGTAAGGTGGCTCCCGGTGACGCTGATATCAGTCTTTGGGTTTAGCGCGGCTCATGAACGGATGTGGAAGCGTTAATCATCCCGTCATCTGCAACGTTATTACACTTGACAGCTGAAGTTGCGTCCATTAAAAACACTTACTGTAGTAGCTCATGAATACGGAAATAGGAATATTTATAAAACTAGACAATAGGGAACGGATCAGAATGCCAGTCTATTTATTTGGCTCCAGGATATTTGGTGTGGCTGGCACATGCTAACTTCTGCATATTCCAATTTGTCCTCGTCATGTTTATCATTAATCTTTGGCCCCGGTCTGCTTGAGACACAATGAATTTGTTGAGATGTCCGATGGGAGAACTAAAGACATCAGCATATATACATTCACATATATTTGCCTCTCAAAGCGGGCCGTGTGACCTTTGTTTGTATGTTAATTTTTATATTTATAATTTCAGTATGATTCACTATAACCAAATGACGATTAATTAGGAGATTGTTATCTCGCTATTCACTTCTTTTTGTTTGTTTTTTTGAGTCAGAGCACCAGAATACTGCTGTGAGGAGGTTGTGTCGCCACCATGGACGCAGGTCGCTGGTAACATGATCCTGTTTGAGCTAACATACCCCTGTCCTTCATCAATCATTAATTTGACAAATGCAGAAGCTGTTTTGGGCTGTTGCTTGACAAAACTCATCAATCAGATGATACGGCGTGGCACGCTGGATATCAATGCGCTTTTTTACACCACGGCCCATCCACAACCGCAAGGTTTAAACATACAACAGTTACTGATTTGTTTGATTGCATGGCATCGTAAGATAAAGGTTAAACTTTTAATCGTGAGATTTTTTTCCGGCTCTTGTGTCATCATAAAGAAAGATATTTTGCTTGTTTTCTGTAATGTTACTCTCGCATTAGAAAAATGGTGCCTGCTGCTGAATCAGAGGACTCATTTCAGTGAAGTTGGGAAGAAAAGGAGAGCCGAGACGCGTTGCTGGCAGAGATGAATTAGAGCTGTGGAAAAGCACTCAGATAGTAGCAGGTGACTTCTTTGCCCTGCCTTTATGTTCCCACTCTCCCATTTTCCCTCCGCCAAAAAAAGGGAACAGAGGGTAAAAAGGGGTTGTATTGTGCAAAATGGGACAAAGTATAAAACATATTCAGAGAAAGTATGAAACTCCCAACTTCAGAAAGCCATTTAGATCATCTATCTGAGTGACACATGGGAAAATAATATACTTGACCCTTTTGTCTGTACATTTTGAGAAGTTTGTTATAATGGCAAGCCCTGTAATAATTCACTGTACCTCATGTATATTAAGTAGAAATTCACTGGCTTTTATGATAAATTGCTAGGGTAACGCCAGGACACCTCTTTTGCATTTCAATGCGAGAGAGTGTCAGATTCTTATTTCATTACCAGGCGACATATTAGCTGATGGATTTTAATTTTCTTCTTTCGACTCCTGCAAGCAAGAATCCACAGAGACCAGGCCGAAACAGAAAGGGTTTGAACATGAAGGTTGGTGAAAAATGAAATAAATAAATACAAATCAGTGTCAAGAACCATTATTGCAATTTGAGGCCATCACTGGAAAGAAGTACAAGAAAGTCATTTTGTGTTCCTCTGCATATCTTTGCGGATTGCCTGTCCAGGGTGTGAAACGAAGTGGAGCTCTCCTGCTGACTGGACAGAATATAAAGCTTTAATTCACATAATGATAAAAATCTGGATGCGGCTCAATCTAAGACATGCTGAGCAGGGGCAAATGTTTAGCTGATGCGAGAGCGCAGCCGTTTCAGCGCATCACACAGCAGGGTGCTGAGCAGCACCTCAGCCCTCGCCGCCTTCGCGTTAAAGGTAAAAACTCCGCAGAGGGATTCCTTCTGCTGTCACAGGAGAGGAGAGAACGACACAAAGATGCCACACGGCACACATTATCCCAGCTTTTAGCTTTATATTTTTAGGGTTCTTAAATGTACTCTTTTGTACAAGTAATAATTCTTTCATTCTCACGGGAATAAGAACGAAACCTTTGAACACCAACAGACTGAAACCTCTTTTTTTCTGTCTGTGGTGCACATTAACGTAAGGCACAACCTCCACCAAACTGCAATTAGAAGTGTTAGTGTGATAATAAAAGTGTTTAAATTCAAATAAAAGAAAAGAAAATGAAAAGAAAGGGCCTGAGGTAAAACTGATGATCTGCATAGTTCTTATCCATCCATCCATTATCTGTACCCGCTTTATCCGTTTCCGGGTCACGGGGGTCTGTCGGAGCCTATCCCGACGCACATCAGGCGAAAGGCAGGGGTACACCCTGGACAGGTCGCCAGTCTATCCAGGGCCACATACAAACAACCAATCACACTCACATGCACACCTAGGGAGAATTTAGAAAGATCAATCAACCTACCTGCATGTTTTTGGACTGTGGGAGGAAGCCGGAGTACCCGGAGGAAACCCACGCAAGCACGGGGAGAACATGCAAACTCCACACAGAAAGACCCACCGGGCCGGGAATTGAACCGGGAACCTTCTTGCTGTGAGGCAACAGTGCTAACCACTAAGCCACCGTGCTGCCTGCTTAGTTCTTATTTGAAGTTTTATTTCCGGTTAGTGATGTCCAGACTGTTTACCGTCTCGTCTGCTGTGTCCTCTCATAGTCTGATGTGAAGTGCTCTCAGGAACGCAATTACGTGTTACACTGGCACAAAACACATTCTGCTTTGCTTATGTGCAATGTCTCAGTCAAACAAAGATTTGAAATGCGACAGGCTGTAAGCGCATGAGGTTTGCTGATAACCCTATCACGGTAGCCACGACTCTGCCTGTATGTCAATGCCGTTCTCTCATTTTCCAGGCCCTGCCGGTCTGTTGAAGTGGTAGCAGAAGGTACGGGGCCATCGTCAGCTTCAGGTGTATTTAGCTTTTGCTATTTGGCCTAAACCGTCTCTGTATGCTGAATATTCTTATAGCTGTCAGCAACATAACAGCAATGTGGCCCCTCTGCCTCAGACGTCTGACTACATTCACACACAGTGGCAGAGAGGGCCTCTCTTATTTTATACCCAGTTTTCTGTCTGTGAAGCGTCTTCCTACCATCCATTGTCACTGCATTAACCGTAGGCTAGCATAAAAGTAATTGGAAACTGGTGCGTGGCAAAGCTTCAATTAAGGCACCACCAAAGTCCCTGTTCTGTGTAATCGGCAATAATGGTTTCATGTTTGGGAGGGCATTTGGTCACTCGCATTCAGCACTCACCTCGTAACAGAGACTGTTAAACCCTACTCAAAATCCCAACTCCACAGTAATCTTCATTTCAGTCATTTTCCTTCTTTCTCCATCTCTGATGACAGCTCCAGTGTCTTGGTTTTGCTTGCAGTCAGATCGGCGCCTGAGTGAACAGGAGGTGTAATTGACTACTGACAACTCAGCGACAGGATTCTTAATTATTACTCTGGGGTATGGTGGCTGGCTGGCCTGGGTTCAGCTCTCGTACCGAGTGTGTTAACAGAGTCATTTTTCTTCTACTCTGGGAATATTGAAATGCAGTTTTGTTCACAGCATTCCTGCATCCAACCCCGAGATTTTGAATTTAGGTTATGATTGCAAGTGAAATGCATGCGCTGTTACGTTAATGCTGAACACATTTCACACAAGTGTACTGGAGGCTATGGAGCTGCTTTTCCGAGCCAGCATTATTAACAACATTTTATAACTGTACCTTGAGAATTTTCTTCAGCAGATGCATATATTTTATAGCTGACAGTAATTTGAAAGTACGTACTTTTCCAAGTCCAAACTTAAAACTGCATTGTACCTTTTGTTTTGCTCGTCTGTGTGTAAGTCAATACTTCATCTGCCCTTAAAGCGATAGGAATTGAGGCTTCTGCTGTTACCAGTGCTTCACAAGAGCATCCCATGCCTGTTTGTGCCTGCACTGGGCCTGCTCAGTGTGATAGAGAAGAGTAAAGAGGGTAAGCGTTGCTTTGTGCTGCAGTCTGTATCTTTTGTGCGGGTGGATATGGAAGCAGCTGTGAAACAATTGGACAAAATGGTCCTAATGTGCTTAAAGAATCTTCTGTCTTTAATCAAAGCTCACACACATGCACCACAAAGGCAGACAGAGTAAACCCAATTCTCTGCTGCTTCCACTGAGTGACTGTTCTTTCTCTCTTCTGGCTTTGTAGCTAGAAGTCAGGATCAGGTCTGCTTTGTTTGCATGGCTGCGTATTTGTTGTTGTTGTTTTCTTTCATTCATTCTTACTGATTCATTGCCTCATCACTGAAGTAAGAAACAAAGGGATTTGATACAGGACAACAAACTTTGTGCTGTTAGAATTATTGTACTTCACCTCCTCATTGTTTAATTACTTGTCATATTCAGAAGTTGCTATTCCTTTCAAGATGTCTTCAAAAGTAGCTGGAAAAGGGAGGACTAAAGCTGAACTGACCATGAGCTAAATGAGCGTTTCCTCCAGACAGTGACTGTCCAATTTTGGTGTATCTAGTGTGACTCAGCCATACGTATTGTTTCACGTTTGTGTCCACGGTGTTATTAGTTCTGGTTTGGCGTTAGGGCCAAACCTCAAATATTCAATGTTCCTCGTGTTTTGGTAGCCAAAGAACCAGCTCTCAGCCTCGGATGCTTGAATAAAGACAGAACAAACCCAAACGGTCCCGTATGGAGCTGCTGTTTGAGTAAATGTGCACTGCACTGTGACATGATGAAGTTTCTCTGTGCTGGCTCTTTTGTTCAAGGAAACCGGTTCTTACGAGGAGCAGATTGGGACTAAACCAGACTGGTTCGAAAGCTTTGCTTGTCCTGAACTTGTTGGCTCAGAGCAAGCACTCAGTTCAAGGGGAAGTATGCAAAACATAAAACGGCATCTGCCTATATGAGCTGGAGCTCAGAACAGGCCATTTACTGAAAAGGAATAAATTATAATTATTACTCTTAACGTAGAAACCTTTGGAATTTGTCTGCTCTAATATTTATTTGTCTTCTCACTATATATATATTATTTCTTTGAGATGCTTGCCAGTCAAAAATGAATATGGGTGCATGACTAAGACTCACAAAACTGCATTTGAACAAATAAGTCTTTGGAAGTTCCTCCTGTAGACAGACAAGACCAAAGTGCAGTTGACTGACATTAATCCCCCAGTCACACAGCACTTTTGCAGAAGCACCTTGTACCCAAACACAGCGGCAGAGTGGTGATGATCTGGGGCTGTTTTGCAGCAACAGGACCCGTGCTCCTCAGTCACGGAGCTGAACATCAACTCCTCTACATATGAGAGACATTTAAAAACAACGGAGGCCATCTGTCTGACAGCTAAAGCGTGGGCCTGAAACTGGCTTATACAACAAGGCAATGATCTGAAGCACAGCAGCAATATACAACAGAGTGAATTCATAATAACCGAATCGAGGTTTGGAGGGAGCTAGTCCAAGTCCAGACCTCAACCCATTACGGGCAACTCAAGAACTGAGCAGACCGGGGCAGTTCTGTCTCACTTCCTATTGCAGCTGCAGGGCAGAGGTTTGAAGACCTGGAAAACCGCGGTGAAGCCAAGTTTAACCACAAAAGGCGCATGTTTGGCTGATGTTGACTGAACTCCTCTTCTCTCCAGCTTTTGAGGTGAGACCAAAGGCGTCCTAACCCCCTCTGCTGCACCCCTCACGTGATATGTTTCAGTTCTCGGGGTGCCATTATTAAAAATGCTGTGCTGGGATCATAACATGACTGTGCATTAGCAAATGACGAAAAGAAAAAGACTGATAAAGTCACAGTCATAACGATGACTCTCACACTCGTCAACTCAGCTAATCGACGGTGTTCATTATTTTAGGAAAAAAAATGGGGTAAAAATGAGAGTAAAATAGAATAGTCTTTATCGTCATTGAATAATTATTGAGTTACACAGTAACATTCTTTGAGAATTTTTATTGTACATTTAAATGTTGCACATAACAAAACAAGGTTGCACATGAAGAAAAGATGATTTATATAGTGATGAACATATTTGGTCCAAGTTGCTTTGCTTTCTGAGATACTTCAGGTTTGCTGTACCTCAGTACAGTGAAAAATAGTAAAATAACAGTACTTTAGTCGGTTTTTCCCCAAGATGCCCTCTGAAGTTAGAGATAGAGATGGAGAGTATTGATAATACTACTCAAAGCTGGCTGCTTGATGTGACATTTAGCTACAGATCTGAACAGCTCTCTTAAATAACGTACATTCAGACCTGGGCAGTCCCCCAAACAAGCGACATGGTTATGTTACGATTAGTTCATACAAGTTCATACACTCATATATTGAATCAGAATGAAAAATATACATAAAACTGTTCATAAAAGTAAAGAGATTGAAATGCAGATGTTTTGAAGTTGCATATGTGAAAACATAAGTGACACGTGCAGCTACAGTACTTGCAGAACACTGAGTTGAAATCTTTTAAATGTACATAGTCCTAGGTCAGAGTTTTAGTTTTTAATGCATGACTCGTTGACACCAAATTTCCTTATCATCGGTTCTGCTGATCTGTCATGTTTAAGAGATCAAGAGAGTAATCATAAAAGACAGCTCATCTCATCTGTAATTTGATGATGAAATGGGAATGAAAGTGGAGAAAAGGTACCATACCTGGGAGCATAAAAAGCATGATGGTTGCTTTATGACTGCTCCTCTTGCCCTTAGTGTAACATTCAGGGGGAGAATGTCCCTTTGTTATCATCCCCCTTTCCCTGGCAATTATCACAAACTCCACTTCGCCTGCCCTCCGGATCCCAAAGAAGTGAGCGGCCAGAGTGGAAGAATAGCTACATTTATATATTTTTTTCTTCTCTTTCCATAGATTAATTTTCTATGAAACCCTGTCATTGCTGTTCAGGGAAGCAAAGAGAGAGAGAGTGTAAAAAGAGGGAAATGGGTGGTGGGGGGCAGGTGGAAAGATTGGGGCTACAGTGCACAAGCCTCTCGCTTTTCGTTTCTTTCTTTTTTTTTTTTTTTTCCTTGACAGATCATTTTCCATGCCGGGGTATCAGGGGGTCTGGCCGATAATTGGCATGCAGATTGCAGCTGATGGTGTCCTGCTACAGAAGAAAAGAACTGGCTAGTTAGAATAATGAGCCAGCCTGCCTGATGGATGGGCGAGGGAGGAGGTCATACAAAATATTTCAGACACAATTCCAAACCGCCCTCCTCCTCCTCCCCACTACCTGCCCCTCCCTTTTTTATTTTCTATTTTTCACAAAGCCCTGATATTTCATTATTTCCCGTCGAGGAGAATAAAAGCATCCCATCGTCCTGTTTTTTTTCTTTCCTTCTTTCCCAGCCATTGAGTTCTACCTTTTGCGCACGGTGACAGATGTGCAGTTTTGGGTGCACCAAGCTTCTGAAATGCCACAACTCATTAGGAGTCTGACACCCTTTGGAGACTTAAGTGTTTTAATTACTGTAAAGGAGTTAATAACTGGTCTCTCTGTGGATTTCAGTTTCTCGTCCTCAGCGGGAGGAGGAGTTAGGCACATGAAGAGAGGGCTTAAATATCAGGAAAATTCAGCCAGCATGCTCATAAATGTAAGGACTGCATTGTTGTATGTTTGTGTGCACATAATTACTGTTTTCAAAATAAAAGGAAACGCAAGAAAAGCATAGGTCATGAATAGTATAAGTTATAGTTAGTAATTTTTCAGTGAGAACCATTTACCTGCAGCGACTAGATTGTGTACTATAGTTTTCTGTAGTTGTTGTGTCACTGATTTGGAAACTAAATAGACCAGTATTGTACTTTTCTGGAAAAGAAAATATGAAGAAGAGAGGGTAGGAACACAAACGTAGCGTTACTGTAACTATTTCATCAGTTGGTTCATAGTTTTTTAGTAGTGTCTTGTTTTAGAAGTTTCACATCTTGCATGTAAAATTGTCAGAGCACAATTATAGTAATTTTTTTTTTCACACACACACACACACACACACACACACACACACACACACACACACACACACACACACACAGAAAAAGTGGTTTGCTGTACCACAAAAAGCACCACAACTTTGCTATTAACAGGATGAACAGAATTAACAGAAATAGGCTCATATTGCTCTACCTAAGAGGGAGAGATTAATTGAGAGGTAGATTAGGCAGTTCTAATCCTCTGATAAATGGGCTTTTTTTTTTTTTTAAACTGAGCAGGTTGTCAGTGAAATATTTTTTAAACTTTATCTTTATCTTTTAGGAACATGCACCATTGTTTTTGGTATTTGATGTCTTCCAGGAGAATTGAATTGTTTTCTTCTCTATTGTTTATGTTATCAGTAAAGAAATCTTAAAATGGCATGGTGGTGTTAGGAGATCTCTTAGTGGACAGAAAGATGGAGTTAGTGGGAAATTAGAATTGGCAATGCAACAGATCATGTCAGTTATGTTGTAGGTAACCAGGTGGAGGAGAAACCGCTATCTAGACACTGGTGTTTTATTCAGTACTACATTGTAACTCTAACTTAAGTCTAACTTTTCCTAATTCTGCCACTTCACTGTAGCTCTGTAACTGTAACTCATATATATATATATATATATATATATATATATATATATATATATATATATATATATATATATATATATATATATATATATATATATATATATATATATATATATATATATATATATATATATATATATATATATATATATATATATATATATAACGTGAAGCACCTTGAATAGTCTTGCAGCTGAAATGTGCTATACAAATAAACTCGCCTTGCCTCATCTCTCTTTTAGGAGAGAGTAAATCAGTGATTGATATCTCCTTACATACTGCCTACATATTATCTAGAAACAGACCATTCTGTTAATTCCACATAATCCAGTTTGAGGCATGCTGAAGCTGGTTTGCCCAAAAGTAGTTTAAGAAGTTTGGGGCCTCTATTCTTTAGTTTTGTTCTGCGAGCTTGTCAGTTGATTGGTGGTGTTTGATTTTGAGTTGAAGTTGGAGCTGGCCTCCGGCAGGAGGCTCTCCCCTTAGGAGCCAGGTCCTGCTCAAAGTTTCTTCCCTTCCCTTTCTTTTCTTCTTCTTAAAGGAAAGTTTTCTTTGCCACTGTTTGGCTTCAAGAGTTTCTTTTGCTTGCCATCATTTCTCTTTATATTTGCGTAGGAGGTCATGCTCTGGGTCTTCGAAAAGTGCCAAGAAACAACTTGTTTTGTAACAGAATCTATATAAATTGAATTGAATTGAATTGAATTGAATTGAATTGAATTGAATTGAATTGAATTGAATTGAATTGAATTGAATTGAATTGAATTGAATTGAATTGAATTGAATTGAATTGAATTGAATTGAAGTTCAGTGATTTGAACCAGGTAAGTAAAGGTTTATTCAGGTAGTGGTGGGCTGGGATATTGCCTGGTACCCCTACAGAGTGTGATGTTTTGTGATTTAGTGTGTACGTAGGCCATTAGTGAACTGTAAATGAAGTTTAAATGTTTGGAATAGGAAATTCCAGTTAACTCTTTCCAAAGCTTTTTCTGTGTTCAGTGGTTGAACAGTTGTTGTTAGTTGAGTACCTCTCCTTGATAAAGCCAGTTTAATCTGGATAAATCAGTGAAGGGATTGCTTTCCAGACATTTAACCTGAATTGTTGCTGTGCTCAAAGTGATCCTATGTCTTTGTATCAGGAACTTGGTTGTTTTATTTGCATGATTTGTGAGCTGTGTTTGCTCTGTTGGGTTTCCCATATTGGATTCAGATATAGTCCTAATTTTTTCTTCAGTATTTTTTTCAAATTTTGGATTTTCTTGTTCTTTTCGGTGGGGAACAACATAGTTCTTTCCCTGAGTACAGCCTTAACTGTAGTTCCTGGGGAACCATTGCTCTTCCTTTAGGACAGCCATTGAAGGACCGACATTATTTTTGAAGCAAAGAAAGGTTGAATCTCCATCTATTGAATGGTTTTTCCTAATGTTTTGTGTTCAGGTACAATAGAACATCTGCATGGTCACAAATTATGAGCAGATGGATTTTTTTTTGAGTGACACTAACAGGTATGATAGAGTTGCTGATGAGAAAGAAGTCAATATGGGAAAATTATTGATGGTACTGTGAAAAAAAAAGACAATATACATGTATATTGTCCTGTGCAGGGATTTTCTAATAAACAACTGTTGCTAAGGCTAAAAGTAGCTTTTAACTGTGAAGTGGCAAATAATTATTCTGGGAGATTAGGGAGTGATTTGAAAATTGATCTTTTATTTTATTTTATTTTATTTTATTTTATTTTATTTTATTTTATTTTATTTTATTTTATTTTATTTTATTTTATTTTATTTTATTTTATTTTATTTTATTTTATTATTTATTTTATTACTATCAATCAAGAAAAGAACAATTGTCTTTGCATCAGTGTATTTGTGAGTATTGTGTGTATTTTTACTAACTCTAATTCACTTGTCTTGTTTCTTAGACTTATAACATGATTAAGATGCTCAATAAAACTGTAGGATTTATAGTTTCTGATGTTGAGTTTCAGGTATATGAAAGTCTGCGGACTTTTTGTAAAATTCATAATTTTTGTTCTCTTAACCTGTCAGACAGTCAGTCCGTCAGTATGTACCGTTTCATGAGTACGATACAGGCCGCTGATGTGATGAAACGTTTTTAACTGGATTGAACTGGATTTTACCAGTGGCGATCTGTATGACAGGGTTCGTCTGCAGGGTTTGCCCTGAAGCAGTGAACTCAGTTGAAGGTGACAGTTTTAATGACGTGCTTTTGAGACCCATTTGATAATAAAACAATAAAGAAGCTATCATGAACACATGGTTTAATTTTGCACCTATAATATCAAAATGAAAGAACTACACTCTCTTTACTATGTGCAAACATAGCAAACACCTTATTCCAGGACCACTTAGGTCTACATTTTACAGCGTCTATGTGTTTGTTAGTTTTAGATCTTCGTGCTCCAACATGTTTTACCGCTTCACTTCTCCAAGGGTTGTATACTGTGAGTCCTTTAATCCCTGCAACTTTGCAGGTAATTAAACCAGCCTGTCATTTTCCACTGCACATTATGCCGCTTTTTATCTGTCAGGTCAGGTAGCAATAGCTAAGCAGAGGAATTATAATAAGTGCTATTAAGTAGCTGGTTTTGTTTGTGTTATTCGCAGCTGGATCTTTGGGGGGAAACTTCTAAGAGTGCTTTGGTTTAAGTGAAGAATAAGGAAACCACGGCTGATATGTGTACCATCAGGACGTCACATGACGACTAGGACACCTTGAACTTTACTGTCATTGTGACAGGATTAATGTTGCTTAATTATTTAATATTATTAGTTACGCAAAGCAGTTTGTGTTGCGCACGTTGTATAAAAAAAAGCTACACAAGTAAAGTTTGATTGATTGACTGATAATTTAATAAACTTCCAGGTAGGAGGGTAAAAAAGGCTGACTTCAACATCAGAGATCCCATTTTATATTATGTTGGTTTTGTTTGTTTGTTTTGTCCCAAAGGGCTGTCTATGAGTTAACAATGTACTGGCCTGAAATATGTTTGTTTGGTGTGAGACTTCCAATGCGAGATGAAGTGAAGGATGTGATGTGAAAATTGATTTTTTTTTGATTTTGCACTGTTCTTTAGTCATGGTGATAATTCTATTCTGCTAAGTGTCAAATGAGCTCCAAGGAAATCATGTCAAATGTTCTGTTGGCTGCGAGAGGAAACAGAAGTCTCCATGCTCTCCTAGCTCTGAGGGTAGGGGTGGGGGGCAGTTATTGACAAAAACATGTATGTCTACCTAATATGGTAGACTTTTACCATATTAGGCTCCTCAACTCCCCGGGCCTGATTTTCTGTGTGCTGTGGTGAGCACCGTGTTTGGCCTCTCCCTCCATCTGCTTCCTGCTTAATCTGCTTTTATTAGTTGTCTGCCTAAACCAATCAGGTACATTACCACCAGTCACATGACACGGCTAAGACAGTTAGTGGATGCTTCTTTGTGAACCGAATCACGCTGAGGGGGGCAGGGCCGACCCGACAGTGGCGATAAATGCATGAGCTGAGTTGATCTGCGCTTGGAGATTAAAGAACCAATCTGCATATGCAAATTCTGCCTGTGTGAGCAGAAAGTCGTTTTGAAAAAAAAAATATATATATATAAATATATATATATATATATATATATATATATATATATATATATATATATATATATATATATATATATAATTTCTTGATTTTTTTTATAAGTCAAGAAATCAAGACAAAAACATTTCTGCAAGAAACGTCTCTTTGTCCCACCTATTTATCTTAGCTGCTTTTCTTTTTCACTCTGAGTCCTAAAATGCCTAAATGGAAGGGAACTGACTTATTTTCTATATTTCTTAAAGACTGTTTTATAAACTATTATTTTTATAACCATTCTTGTATGTCATTTATATCACATGTAAATTGCCAATCCACCCCTCTTTCCCATGGGTCTTTATGTTTTGGGTTTTTTTTCAACCGAACACTTTGCCTGCTTAGCATGAGGTGTTTTGTTTGCAAGAATCAAACTGTGACTGTGAAATAGTGTGAGGCGGAGAGTCAAGGCTGCTGTCCAAGTTTTGGACAAGTTAAACTTGTGATCCCCTCAGCTGTTGAATGATGTTTTTGTCCAGTTAACATAGATGGATTCATTCACTCCTCTTTCAGGCCATGGCTTTTCTGTCCAGAATATGGACTTTACTGTCCTCAGAAGAGTTTTCCTCGTCGCTTAAATGCAGGTCGATCCCTGAATCTTGACCAAAGGAGGTTTTTGCTGTCGTATCCTGTGTCTTGTGTTTGCGGGGTTGTTGTTTAGTTTTTTCTGCATTTACAATGCTGTTGAGTTTCTGTGTTTTTTCATTAAAGTGAATTTTTCAGTTTTGAATGAGGGTGTTGTTGAGACGCTGTGTTGGGAGAATACCCTTCTTCGTTTCTGAGACACTCCTGCCGTATATGGAATGACAATATTTTTGTAGCTGTTTACCTTTTCCTCGCTGATGCTGTGGCGCACAGTTTGGAAGTCTGCAGGTTTTACTTTCTTCACCTGTTCTCTTTTGTTGTTTTCCTCTGTGTCACTGGGCACGGTATCAGTTCGATGACGCAGACTCCTGATGGTGGATAGTTTGTGTTCAGTGGGTGGTTTGAATCAGAACAGGCATCGGTGTGTGTGTCTAACTGACCGGTACACCTCGGAGTTGAACGTTCCTCCTCCGCGTGCACAGTACAGCACAAGGGAAGCGTGTGCACGATGTCCACACTGACAAGAAAGGGAAGAAAAAAAAAAAAAAAAAAGAACTGTTATGTTACAGTATGTTACATATAACGTATTTGTTTCTCTGACTGACTGAGCGGACCAGAGTTCATTTCATTTGAACAGGTGGTGGAGACTCAGAATCTGAAACTCTTGCTAGTCGGTACATATTTAAAAATGTTGAAGACAAACAAAACAAAATTGTTTTAAGAATATATTGCTTGGCGTTTGATTTTGATAAGTTTTTATTGATTTAGATTTAAGAGCATTTATTTCTCCTGTCAGTTTTGTTTGACGCCTTCTGATCTCCAGAGTTTGAGTTTAACCTTTAGATAAAAACTTACAAATATCTTCTTGTTCATTCAATTGTAATTATAAAACATGAAGTAACAGCTTTTAGATTATCTATCAAACACGACACATTAAAATAACATTTTTTTAAAATCACAGTTGATCTCAAATTAATATAAAATGTTGCTTTATTAAACTGCAGCAGAATAGATCAGTTTAATTTATCTTTATTTATTTATATAGTTGCTGCTTGTTTCCCAGATTAAAGAAAAAAAAAACACATACAAATTTAAATTTAAATTAAAAGCTACAAGCACTGCTATAAAACATCTCAGTGGTAACAAATTCCAAATGATATGCTTAGTAAGAGTTTATTTTCCACTGTGAAACTTATGAAACTTACAACAATAGAAATAATTCACTGGGGAAATAAATACATCCATCTTTTTATTTCCATCACAGTTAAACATTAGAAAGTATTTTGATCAGGTTTTGTGGTGCAGCTGCTCTCCCAGCAGCACAGCGAGCTTAATCTCGCTTGCACTCTCGTCAGCACAACACAGAAGGGAACAAATTTACTAGTTCATCCTCATTCTTTCAGGCACGCTAAAGAGCTGTATACAGTACACAGCAGATCAAAGCCTTAATTGAAAAATAATTACAGGTGCTTAATCATAGAAAGCACTGGGCTAATTGAAGTGAAAACAAGGAGGCAAACGCAGACCCTCAGAATGGTGGCAGAAAGAGGATATTGTAAAAGCTTCCTCTTCAATCCCCATTGTCTTCCAGATTAAATAGGAGAGGGCTATTAGCAGAGTTAATTGGCTCTCTAATTTAGATCTCGCCCCACTGAAAGCATAACGGATGTGAGCCTGTCGACCAATGATGTGTGCACTCTGTCACACCGTCCTGTCGGACTGTGATTGGTTAATTGCCTTGGGATTTTTTGAAGTTTTCTCTCATTCTTCAAACGTAGCAGATTTGTGGGAGCTGTCTCTCTGGCTGTCCAGGTAGTTTCATTGTTCAGGCTTGAATTGGGTAAGAATGTGACTCATTTACCACTGCTAAAACATTCATATTTATTTAAACAACCAAATGGTAAAACGGTGTACCATACTAGTCAAAATGTCTTTTGCCCCCGAGCCATGGTATTCACCACAAGCAAAGATGAACTGAATTCCTGATTGTCCTCGTTCTGACCTGCTTATATACTACAAAAGTTCCTGATGCCCTGGGAGAAGCAGCACATTTACTCCAGGCCCCTCTCATATGAAAGGCCTCCTTATCGCAGTCCTGGCAAGTTTGCTCCCTGCTGTTGTGGCTGCTTGTTTCCGACGCGCTCACTCTGCTCTCTAGTGTGCGTCAGGTGGTAGTGCATTGATTGCAGAATAAAATCCACTTAGACTCCCAAAAAGGTGGACGAAAGTAAATGGGCCATTTTTCTACCATTTCGCGGGACAGCCTTTGATCATTTCAGCACATCTTTTTCTAGTGTTTTCGTATTGTAGCTTGAGCAGTAATGGAGCTCTTGACTGGAGTTCAAAATAGAAGCTGGTGTGGAAATTTTCTTTCAAGGTCTGTCACCCAAACTTCATCTTTTTTTTTCTTTTTTTTTCACAAAAACTCAGAGAAAATGACAGCAGCAGATAATACTAGACATCCTTCAGCATGTGCTGTTTATGAGACTGCACCACAAAGGAATCACCACAGCGTTTCAAAGTTAAGTTTCATTAAGAAACACGCATCATGTCCAAGGATGAACCCTAATAACTTGGATATAGTTTCCACTGGAACATACATTAATCATTTTAAATGAGGGCGCATGATACCTTCTTTTTCTTTATTTGACAAAATTCCCTGACATGTTTTTGTAAAATAGCACAGGGTAATAATATTAATTCCCCTTCTTTAACCATGAATTTGAACGTCTGTTTAATGCAGCCTGTTTCGAGGCAGCGCCTCACCTGCAGATGCAGAGCGATTTGAACTTTAGTAGTAAACATCAACGTTGAATAATTCTACTCTGCTAATCTGGGTCTGGAATTTAAACACATCCTCCTTGGGGAAATTTCTTCACTTTTGACACAAGTTTTCAATGTTTATTGTGAGCTCATCTCAGAGTTTTTCTTACCACTTTCTTGCCAGGTTTGATGTAGTGGTATTTTTATTTATTGTTTTAAATAACAGTATTAATGGTTCCTAATGGATTGGTTAAAAATAATTTTTTCTTCTTTTCTGGTCAGATATGCTTTTATCTGTTGTACAGGTATCGACAAGCAAATTGGATGGCCTTAAATTCCCATCCATCCATTTTCAATACCTGCTTTATCCTTCGCAGGGTCACAAGGGTCTGCCGGAGCCTGTCCCGACTCATTACAGGCGAGAGGTGGGGGTCCACCCTGGACAGGTCACCAGTCCATCACAGGGCCACATGCAAAGACAAACAACCGTGCACGCTCACACCTACGGTCAATTTAGAAGTATCAATCAACCTAGCATTTTGAACTGTGGGGGGAAGCCGAGGTACCTGGAGGGAACCCATGGAAGCACGTGGAAAGACTCCCGCCTGGGAATCGAACTAGGAACCTTCTTGCTGTGAGGCAACAGTGCTAACCTTAAATCCTTAAATCCCATCCTTTGTTATTATTATTATCATTACTTATTTATATTTTTTATTGTTGGCATTATTAAAGAATTATTAGACTAGAGAGCTCAATACACCAGGTCTGAGTTTCCTCACAGCATTAAGGAAATAGTGATAAAAAGTCAGATCGAGCATTCGTTTGTGAAGAAGGGAAAATTGTTTTGTTCTTGAAAATGGTAGGTACATTTTTGAGAATCGTTAATTTTTCAGACATGAAGAAACAGCATTTCATGACTATGACAATGGTTTTAAATTAGAGCAATAATTTAGTTTATAGGATTAATGTTGGGGCATTTCACAATTCTAAACATGAGCTACAACTGCAATAGACTTGTAGAGCGTCCAAGACGATTTTTTACAGTGCTACCAAATATTTACACCTTTTCTGGTTTATAGAGATTGTGTGCAGGGACAGTCTACTGAACCAGAGGCCTCGCTTCTCCACACTGGAACTGCCAGGCAAGAGAATTACACTCAGATAAAAAGGACATTTATCAAGTATTTCTCCACATGTCGGATTAAGGAGAACATTTTCCAAAGTATTTTGGAGGATACTTTGGAATATTTGAAAGGTTTCAGGGCAGATTTTCGTCATTTCTGCCTCCACCCCCCTTCATGTAAAAATGCAGTCAACTGCAAAAAAGATGGTTGCTCTCCACAATCAAATGGAAATTTGATGAGACATCCAAAGCTTAGCTGAGCAAGCACAAGCTTTACTAGTGTCACACAATGTAAAATACATTTCCACACTCAGTGCTTAACAGCTGAATGTAGTGTAGAGCATATTGTATATAAGGTATTACAGGCTTAAATCTAGAATAATGCAGTTACAGTATCTTGCGGGGCTGGAAAATGGTATTTAGTTCAAAATTTATCACCGCATGATGCTTTGATTTATGATATTTTATATCACTGCTGCTGGAAAATAGCACCGGTAGAAAGTTCTTTTTCATGGAATGTTCTTTTTTTAATCTTTTCTTTCTTTACATGGAAGTGATTTGTGTCTGAGTTGAGCTCATCCCCATAAAATGTACAAGCACATGTGCAGAGAAACCTGTCATTGATTTTCACTCAACCGTTTTAGTAATATTTCTAAAGCTTTGCTCTAACACAACTGCTTTCTTTGACACACATATTTACAAACATATGTTTTTGTAACTTCTATCACAACATTAAATGACAACACCTTGTCATAGATTTATTTTCCTGTGATTATGAACTACAGAGGTCTTAATTAAAAATCTGTTGTTTTTTTCCTTTGATGGATATATGTGTGTAAAGAAGTGGGCTTACAAGAATAAAATAGCATTAAAGTATTCTGTTGAGTATATTTAGTTTTGTCCTCTGTCTCTTTACATCTGCTGGTTGCACATTGTTTTGGTAAGCAGAAGATGTGGTGAAAAACTTGCTGGACTGCTCTGACTTTTAGCCCGTTCCCAAGCTCTTAAGACCTTGATGACTGTTGGCATTGTGCTTGGAGCTATTGGCTTTCTGATTACTGCATGTGTACTGAAGTCCTTGAAAATAAAAAACATGGAAGACAACATGAAAGCTGTGTTGATTTGGACAGCTGCTTTTCTGCACAACAAAGTTTTAGGTGGTCTTTGTGAATCTAGTTCTGTAGGTGCTTTAAAACGATTTCTCAAAGCAATCCCTTACCCATACCCATGCTCACGTCAGTGGCTCATCAATGATGGATCTTGATAAAGTGCTATGAGAGGGACCGGAGAACACACGTGTCCACCTTAGATTTATTGTCTTTATGCACTGAAATTCCTGAATCCTTGAATCCTTTAATGATATTATGTATTATAGAAGGAGACATATGCAAATCCTTTCCAATCCCTCCTTGAGGATCCCTAGTTTTAAACATTTCAGTGGGTTTTGGATTGATTTGCTTACCAGACCGAAACAAAAATGGGGAGCGACACAGACAGGCAAAACAGTTTGGGTGTTCATCAGGTGGGCCGACTGGACAGGACTGGAAACTCCAGGGGACGCCTTGGGGGCTGACAGAACAGGAGCAGTCAGTCCAGAGGGAGGTCTGATGGCTGGCAGGATAGGAGAGAATCAGGCAGCCAATGAATTTGTGTCTGAATCTGAGTCTGGGACTAAAGCTAATCAGGGTTGGGTACAAGGATGGAAGCTAAGAGTTGTGCTTTAGACAGATCAAGCACCGGGACTGAAGTGGAGGTCAGGTCTAGATCAGGTACAGGGATCAGAGGCAAAGGCAGAGGCTGTAGCAGAGTCAGAAGCTGAGGCTGTAGACGAGGCAGAGGCAGAAACTGTAGGGGAGGCAAAGCCGTAGGCTGCAGCAGAGGCAGGGAATGAAGCAGGCAAGTCAGACGTGCCCCAAGGCCCCTTGAGATTAGGCAGTGCTGACAACTCATGTGTGAACTGCTGCAGCAATGTGGACCAGGGCCATGCAAACCTGGCTAAGGACATGGGCCACAGCAAAGCCCTAAGCAGAGACTACGCCACCAAAGACTTGGTTCTGAGACATCACAGCAACAAAGACCATGGCGTGGTCAATGATGAGGGCTGTGGTAAACACCTGGGAGGGGTATAAGTAGGTGAGGTGTAGGTGGTGGCAGGTGCAGTGAGGCAGGTGCATCATGAGGAGTGTCGCAAACCACCTCATTGGCAAAGTGAGGAGTGTCATGGACCGTCTTGGAGGCCACAAAGACACTGAAGCATAGATGCTGGAGAGCTTAGGGACACACAAGTGCCATACTTGGAACCTCTTCCTGCAGGGTCTCTGAAGGCTCAAAGGCTGCAACCACTGACAGCAAGGAAATTTGGGGCTGATTGGCTGAGAAGCAGTATGATGTCCAGTGCTTTGCTTACTTTTGGAGCCTCCAAAAGTCAGGGTTGCTGAACTAGGACAAGGATAAATCAGAAGCCAAAAACCAAAGACAAACTGGTAGGCAACACAAGGGGTAACAGACAACAGGCAGAGATGGGCAAATGAATATGTGGAGAGAGAAATGAACAAGAATGAAAGGGAGAACGACAAAGCATACAAACACATACACGAGGACCAATGAAAAACAGATGGGGATGAGAAAGACAGATTAAGAACCACAAAGGAAATCGTATACAAATGAGAAGACTTTCAAAGTAAAACCGGAGACAAGCTGATGAGTAATCATCAGAGACTTCACACGAAAAATACAGAACAAGAAACAAAACATAACCCCAGAAGCAATTGCAGAACAACAATAAAAACTAAAAGAAGAAAAGAAAGAGAACAACTAAGGGGGAAAAAATTAGCACTTTGAACACTTGCTGGTCTTTGTAAAAGACTATATCTATACATGTTAAGTGATTGATTGTAGATGGGCTCAGATTCAATCCCTGATGCAGTCCCACTTCCACCTGAAACCCATCTTTTACTCCGACTGTCCACCTCACCGCTGTCATGCTGCCTCCATACATGTTCAGCATCACTCTAACATGTTTGTCAGGCACTCCCTCATTCAATACTAGTTAAATCTATTCGGAAACAGGGCAACTACTTTTCACCTTCCCAGTACTTTTCCATCAGTATTTTCAAAGCATTTTCAGTTCTGAGAGGAACATTCTGGGATTAAAACAACCTAGGTCTAATTATATGGAAAGCAGTGTAAACTTTCATTAGAGACCGAGACAACGTGACATGCAGTTTTCAGTGAGAAGAGAATATGTATTGGCAGCAAAACAGAAATTAATGTTAGCAAATGGGACAATAAGGATGAATCAAAATAAAAGTGTAGTTGAAATATCTGACAAGATTAAAACATGTAATTCCACTTAAGTGATATCCTGGATAGAATCTCTAAAGACAATCCAAGAAGTGTGTACAAAAGTGTGTAAAAGAGGCATCTCCGGCTTGTCACTGCTGGCTTGTTGTAAGTCCATACAAGTCGACTACTGATGTTGACTACTGTCTGAGTTTATGGCCTAATTTGGCACAAATATCTCAGTCCAGTTCTAGCTCTGTGGAAGCACTTAATCACCCAAACATGTGACGCAGCCTTCCCATCCCAAGCATTGGTACAAATCCTTCTCTCCTTCCTTAGCGTCCGGCCTCCCATAATGAGTCTCCCATTAGACCACTGTTACAATCCCTTTTCTTTTTGTTCAGCAAGATATTCATGAGTGCCGATGTTGATGAGTGGATGGACCAAAGAATAAAGATAAATTTATTCTGAGTCTGTGGAGTCCAGTCTGTGAAGCTCTGGTTGAATCACAAGACAAACTCACCCAACAAATTAAAAACCAGAAGTAAGTGACACTGAATTTATGATGACACAGTCATTTTACATGTGAATGTTAACACCACACCAGCCCATTACTTCATCATCTCCTCTGGAGATTACCAGGAAGGTGTCCTCCAAACAATAATCTTTCACCACTGGTAATAGTCTTCATCACTTCATCTAACTCACTCCAGAAATCATCTTTCTCTTCCAACAAATAAAACAACTTGTGGGGGCATAATTACAGATAATGTTAATAGTCACCTGTTCAGTTTTTGTCTTCACCCTCACAACCAGATACTTCCCCCAGAATCACCCTACAATGTGTCTTTTCCCATCTACTCATTGGTAAGACAGTTTACATCCTCCTCCAAAGCTTTTACCTCCACACTGTCCCACCTCTCTACATCCTACCAGTCAGCTCTCTACCTTTTCTGTCATTCTGCCAACATTTAAAGGTTTAACGTTTACCCCTACATAGCTGCTTTTCCTCATCTCTCACTGTGTTCTGACAGGCCTTCTCGCTCTCTCTTTCTCTCTCTGTCCTCTTTTTCTTCAGTCTATCGTAGCATAGTTTCCAGTAAAACCCTATTGGGGTACAATATTGGTGGTGGTCATTCCCTGACTGGATCATTTTATATTCAACATGCACTAGAAATTAATATTGATGCATTGATGGTACATTTAGATCATTTATTTGACTTTTAGGCTGCAATGGATCATTGCAGCAAAGCATCGATATGATATGAGTCTAGATTCTAGTGGTGGTGGATGAGTAGAGTTAGAGGATGGATGAAACTTCTGATGAAAATCTTCAGGTACCAAATAGGAGGTGGAGAGAGGGAGGAGGATGTGTGCACGTTAGCAGTCCGAGGGACACTGAATGGAGATGAGATTTAAAGAGCAAAGGCTGAGTGTGTTACCACGAGCTAACACGAAGCTCATTAGACCAGAGTAGTGTCAGGAGTAGAATGAGTTGGGTTCGACAGTGTGGGAAAACAGAAGTGATGAAGAAATTAGTGGAGAAAGGTCAATCAGGTCAGTATAATAACAAGATGAGAGCAGATGAGATGTAAAAGATCTTCCTAGTTGTACATCCATAAAAACTTTATTTAAACCATAGAACTGATGAGTTTTAAAATACATGCTGGATATATATTTCAGTAGACATCTAGACACCAACCAGTAAAGTCTGCACACTTGAGCGTACATAAATGGTTGATTACCAGACAAAACCTTTCTCAAGAATATTTGCTACTATCCCTGATTTTGTTCAAATATATTTTTAAATAATGGGTGATATTGATATTTAGACCAAAAAAAAAGCTATCTAGATATGTTTATTTTAGCTCAGTTAATAAAAGTGATCATTTTTCTGTAAGCTCTGGTCTTTTTATACATGTTACATAAAATCACCTGTCAGTTGCAGGAAAGAATAGAAAAACATAAATATATGTGTGGCTCACTTCTGTGTAGATGCTGCTGATGATATCTTAACGTCTGGTACAGCAGCTACACACAAAAACGAAAGTCAAAGGTTGGACCATGGCTGGACAAGCCATGGCTCATTCTTGGACGTTTGCCGCCACCTACTGGTGGAGCTGTGCATCACTCATCCGGTAACGAAGCCTTCTGTCAGAATCGGAGTATACATACCTCTGGTCGTCCCACATCTTTGAACTGTTTAAGTCTCCTCTCTAAACCTTTACTTCTTGACACTGCTACAATCCCTCCTTTATGGTGTTAATTCTGCAAAGACAACTGGAGAGCAGGAACAAAACAATGCCAGGATTAAACGAAAGGCCACAGGACCTTTGGACTGGTCAATGTGGTGTTGATATACTGAAAAAAAAAACCCATCATAAGACATTGCTCATCTAAGGTTGTAATTGCCTAATAATAAAACCTAGAATGAGCAAATTTACTCAGTTTTGCCTGCTCTCGGCTCTAGTTTAGCCGTTCATCGACATTATCACCCCGTGTAGTGAGGGAACGTCCAGAAATTCTCTTTTATGGAAAGAATGTTTTACTGTAAAAAGCCTACTCTATCTCCTCTTAAATGCCCTTTGCTATTAAAGTGTTTATAGTCATATCGGCAAAAGTTGTTAAGACACAGTTCAAATGCATAAAGCAATGAACTGATATGCAAGTTCAGAAGCCTTGTGAAAATGTTCATGGCTTTAGGTGAAGTGGTCGACCCATGGCCAAATCTGTTTCACATTTAAATTTTACTGAATATGTTTGAATGAGGCAGCATGGTGGCTTAGTGGAGGCATTCTTGCCTCACAGTTAGAACAAGGTTCCTGGTTTAATTCCCAGCCTGAGGGTCTTTCTGTGTGGAGTTTGCATGTTCTTCCCGTGCTTGTGTGGGTTCCCTCCGGGTACTCCGGCTTCCTCCCGCAGTCCAAAAACATGCATGTTAGGTCAATCAATGTTTTTAAATTGCCTGTAGGTGTGAGTGTGAACGTACATGGTTGTTTGTCTTTGTATGTGACCCTGTGACAGACTGGCGACCTGTCCAAGTGGACCCCTGCTTCTGGCCTGTAATGAGTGGGGACAGGCTCCGGCAGACCCCCGTGACCCTGCAAAGGATGCAGCGGGTATAGAAGATGGATGGATGTTTGAATGACAGCTTTGTTCTCTCATCCAGCTTCATTATGTTGATACCTAAAGTACTTTTCTTGCTTTGTTTTAAATTTGTTGCCACAAACAATGTATTCTGAAGAACATTCATTTTAAACATTTAATTTGTTTTTCACACAATGTTGATGTTACTTTTTCTCACATATTCCATGTAGTCCTAATTTTTTCAGACTTGGGTTTGTGAAATAAGCTAATGTAGCTGTAATTTTTTAATTTTTTGGATGTGTAGCCTCCTGATTCTCTATCAGTCCATCCATTACACATACCCACTTCTATTTCATTCAGGTCATTGGGAGTCTGCTGGATCCTGTCAGTTATCAGTGGGCAAAATGCAGAACTTGACTCTGGATGGGCTGCCATCACTTGCCCCTAAAATTATATTCATTTTATTTGAATATGCTACTTTTAAATCATATACTTAAAATATGCTTCAAGACAAATTTGTCAAACGTCGGCATGTCAATGTCAGCATTTAAATAACTTCTTAGCTTTTGTTCTGGCAATAGCTATGATAAAAAAATTAAATATAAAAAAAAAACGCTGCCCTCTCTTATTATGCCACTAATAGTTTTACAATTAAGCGGGAATAGATAATGGACGGATGGATAGTTATACAATAACAGCCTACTCTTTCTCTAAAGCAGTGACGTGGGGTCACAGCGATTACACTCGCCCTCCGGCAGGTGGCGACGTGCGCCTTTATGGACTGTGATCACTAAAGAAGACGAAGAAGACGTGCGTCGCGGCTGCAGCCGCTTTAGTTGCTCCAAACTGCACAAACGCCGCTAGTTTCCCTCCGCGTTGGACGCTACCGTCTTATTTGAGTCAAAGTTGACTCGTACGAACCATGTACGTATGGTCGGCACGCATTCCGCGTGCTTTCAACAAAAGTGCGCCCCAGACTAAACGTGTGGGTTGATCACCGTCTATGTTTACAAAGATGACCTGTGCGCGTGGACTCTGCTGTTGTTTCAACGTCTGGAGGGTCTTATAACGCCGCGAGGCTGCATATCAATGAACAACGGCAGTGACTTTTGTTTTCACTTATGCACATTGAAATAATTATAATAATACGAAGAAAGACCGGATCAAGTTTGTTGAGCGAGCAGCAGCAAACTCCGGGATCGGGTCGCAACCGCAGATCCGCGGTGGGATTCATGTGGTGGCTTCATGGGGCTTTTCAGGGTCGCGATGCCGCCCAGGGTCCAGCTCCTGGCTGTCTTGGTGTTTGGGTTGACGGTGCTCCTGATCGAGAACCAGATCCAGAGACTGGATGAATCCAGAGCCAGACTCGGTAAGACCGTAGCGAAGGTGAGTTACGCCGGTCGGACGTGGCTCGGTGTGGCGCATGGAAGCGCGGGGCCAGCATAAAAATACAAAAAACAAAAAAGTTTTCACGGCTAAAGTTGTGGAAACGGACCCAGAGCGCAGCGTTTAGGGGGGGAAGCGTGCAGCTGAACAGCAGTCTGCTCTGACGTGCAGAGGTGTCACTTTAATTAGCTGCACATTTAATGTGTCAGCACAGGACCAACAAGCAAAAACTTTCCACTTTTCCAACATTTCCTCTTCATTTGGAATTGTATAGCCCTTCTAGTTCACGTCCGTAGTAAGCTAGGTGAGGTTGTTTGCAAAAATCCGCTCTGAGTGATCTTGTAAGGATCAGTGCGTTGCTTTTTTTTGTTTTCAGAACCTTTTTGCTTATTTTCTCTGATCTGGCAACCCTGTCTTTGACAACAGAAAATAATTAGTTGACTCCATCTGCCTTCAAATGAGGATAAATGTCCTGCCATTTTAAGCAAACACCAGTTAAGCACGCTTCCTCCTTCCACTGCTCTGTCTGCACACGCCAGGACATAGAGGTATTTTGGTGCACATGCAGGTTCATCTGTAAGAAAAATGTAGCTGTGTCAAAAATTGTGTATAAAAGATGCACTTAGTCATCAAGTGTTCAATAAAAAAACATGCTGTCCCTTTGGGTAAGTTCAGAAATGTGCATCACTAAAGTGTGACGGGCAACATCATGTCGTGTTTGTGTCTCGCTCAGAACGCACCATCGCCAGACACGAGGTGACTGAGGTACAGCTGCGTCACAGCGAGGACGGCGGGGTGAGGGAGCCGCCGCCAGTGCCCGAGAACGACGACATGGTCATCATCTACAACAGAGTGCCCAAGACGGCCAGCACATCCTTCACTAACATTGCCTATGACCTCTGCGGGAAGAATCGGTTCCACGTCCTGCACATCAACACAACCAAAAACAACCCTGTCATGTCCTTACAGGACCAGGTAAGACGTTCCAAATGAACCTTGAAAGGTTTCACACCTTTTCTTTCACTTGTTTATTTGACGAGACGGAGCACTGAGACTTGCACCACGACTCAACACTCGCATCGTTTCAATACTTGGTTAGATAAACAGAAGTTGTATGGAGTGATGCGTCTTCAGTTCCTGGTCGTGTTTTTGTTGAATGAGAAATGAGAAGGAAAAAAAAAGGCAGCAGATGGTGTTTTGTCAAGTTCAGGAGCATTTTGCCTTTGTTCCCTCATGTGCCACTCCTCCTGCGAACGCCTTTGTGCTCGCTGTTGAAGGCTTCACGCTTTAAAGCACCAG
Source organism: Xenentodon cancila (assembly GCA_014839995.1). Lineage (NCBI taxonomy): Eukaryota > Metazoa > Chordata > Actinopteri > Beloniformes > Belonidae > Xenentodon > Xenentodon cancila. Next base: position 25,171,687 of record CM026206.1, read on the forward strand.
CAGATTTGCGGCTCCTGCGATTAATGTGGAGACCACAACTCGCGGAAACATGCAGTCACCGTTGCTGAGGCTCATGGAGGCGACTGTTTAGGGCCATATGCTCTGCTGTCAAACTCGCTCTCGTTAAAACTTGCCTTCAACTTCCTTTTTTCTTTTATTAATTTATTATATTAGGAGTGAACTGCTCACTGTCTTTACTTATTTAGGGCATGTAGTGTCTTAGAGTAAGAATCTTAGGAAATCTCTGAAACTTGTCTCTTTTCTTTAAAAAAAACAACAAAACAGAAATATATTTAGCTTTTGCAGATCTGTTTCTAACCAAAACATGACTTCAAGTCTCTGCACTGATTTGCCACATGGTCACCACATAGTTCTCGGCGATTTGAATCCCTGCCAACTACGGAAACGCGCAGAGGAACTCTGCCACAGACTGCTGTTATGGCTCAGTGCACGGCGTGTACACGCCATCGCCAGCGCCTTGGCAGGCGTCGTCACGCGTGCACACGTACACTCCCACCTTTACGTGACTTCCCCAATGAGACAACAGTGGACGGCACGTGCTGGCGATGTTTTTATGATGAATGTGGTGCCAACATGAATGTTTTTTGGGGTTTTTTGTGATGGTTCTTCATCAAACATCACATTTTATGTGAATTCCTTTGCCTCATTTAAAAATGTTGTTTAGCCAAATAAACCCTGAATAAATCGCTCATCACAGATTGAGAAGAAACAAACAAAACCCTGATCTGTTGCACTGTTAACCCCCTGAGAAAAGGCTGTCTCTAGAAACCTGCAGAATGAGACGAGGAACGCCACGCAGAGGCACAAAGAAAAGGTTGGAACGTGAACTGCAGTGTTGCAGCAGAGACCAGGAATGAGGACTATGGCCACCGTTGTCCAGCACACTTACGAAACAAACAAATGTCAGTTGCTGTAACAGGAGTGGATGACTCTGACTTGCTCGATACTTTTAACATCTTCTTTTCCCACTTTGAAAGGTCTGATTTTTATCGAAACCATTCCTCTGTTAAAAGTCACAAGGAGTCTGCAAATGGCTTTGTGATATTTCAGGAATGTGGCACAGCTTTGTGTACGACTGTTAAATCAGAGCCTCTGGTCCTGATGGCACCCATGAGCGTATTTCACACATTTCTGTAGCGACCAGCTCAGTGAACTCCTCCAGATGTGTGTGGATCTCCACCAGTTACCCACACGACCGTCGTACCCATCTGTCCCCAAATCCAAAAACGTCTAACGAACTGCAGTTCAGTTTGGACCTGAGCGGAATCCTTGGACATCACGGATAACAGCGGGTGTATATTGAAGCGGTGATGAATTAATCAGCAACAGTGAGACACTTCTTAGCTCTGACTGGGACCAGTCTTTCGTCCACCGGGACCTCGGGACCAGGGCCATTGTCCAGGGCCATTCGGCCCACTTGTCCCGCACGTCCCTGATTGCTGCCAGTTTTCACCGACTGTCTCAGAATTCCACGGAGCAGAAGCCGTCTCACCTCAGGAGCTGTACACACGCCAGCCAGTATTAGAAGCACCATTCAGCAGGCGGATATCGCTTATTCCCCTCCATATTTGTTATTTGAATGACAATTTTGTTTGGATGGAGGGAGGAAGAGCGGGAATGTTGACAAAAAATCAGATGCATGAGAAGTAGCCGGTCTTGTGGATCCTGGAGGGATCCGAGCAAAATTTTCCACAGCCATCCCGCCTGCGACTCGATGTGGAAATGAGGACAAACTGATGGCAATTTTCTTTTCCTTGCTACCTGCGGGAGCGTTTTCAATTAAAGTTTTCCTCCATGTTGTTTTCCTGCTCTGACAAATCCTCCTTCAAGCTGCAATCTGCTTCCTAATCTTGAAGGATGGCATCAAGGGCCTCTTGTGTAGTTTTCCTCAGAAGAAGACCTTTTTCCCCTGATTTTGTGGGCATAATGTTGTCTTGTTGTTGACTTGATGATATTTGCTGTCTGCTGCCCCGACCGCACGCCGCTGCCCCGACCGCACGCCGCTGCCCCGACCGCACGCCGCGGCCCCGACCGCACGCCGCTGCCCCGACCGCACGCCGCTGCCCCGACCGCACGCCGCTGCCCCGACCGCACGCCGCTGCCCCGACCGCACGCCGCTGCCCCGACCGCACGCCGCTGCCCCGACCGCACGCCGCTGCCCGGGACCGCACGCCGCTGCCCCGGACCGCAGCCGCTGCCCCGACCGCACGCCGCGGCCCGACCGAACGCCGCGGGCCCGACCGCACGCCGCGGCCCCGGCCGTGCACAGCTCTGGTCTCAGCAATCCCATTATGTCTGGCTGCCAGTGCCAAGGCAATATCCTGTCTGCTATCTCCCCTCAAACGCACCATACGCATGCTCAGAGATGGGGAGACAGATTTGGTACCCAGTCACCTCACAGACACAGTTCACTTTGCCACGTTCACATTTGTATCCAGGAGTCTAACCCAACTAATGCCGTCCCGTGATTAATTCCCATTATCTTAATCTGCAGGTGCGCTTTGTTTGGAATGTCACCACGTGGAGGGAGATGAAACCTGGCTTCTACCACGGCCATGTAGCTTATCTGGACTTCTCAAAGTAAAGCCCTTCATTTCCTGTGATGATATTAATGAGTTACACGCAGTTGGGAAAGCAGATGAAAGGAGGTCATGTATTGATCTCTAGCTTGTGTTTTTGTGTTAAAAGCATTGTCGTCCTTATGTCATGCAATTAATCTAATGGTCTAAATGTTTCTCAGTGAGAGAAATGGTAAAATCACCCCCCGCCCCCCCCCCCCCCCCCCCCCCTCTCAGATATGGTGTGAATAGGAAGCCAATGTACATAAATGTGGTCCGGGATCCTATAGAGCGCCTGGTATCCTACTACTACTTCCTACGCTTTGGAGACGACTACAGACCAGGCCTTCGACGGAGAAAACAGGGGGACAAGAAGGTCTGGTTGTACAGCTCAGCCATTCATTTCAAGGAAATGTCTTGTTTCACTTCTGTTTTCATGTGGATGTCCCAGTTGACTTTACGTGTGTTATGTCTCAGACTTTTGATGAGTGCGTGTCATCAGGGGGGTCGGACTGCGCGCCTGAGAAACTCTGGCTGCAGATCCCCTTCTTCTGTGGCCACCATTCAGAGTGCTGGTGAGCTGCTGCACCTGACACCCTCCAACATTACCTGACACGACTAGTTTGGCTGGTGTGTAAAGTTGGTGAAATTTCCCTTTAAACAGTTAAGATGAAATCTACAGTGGATTGAAACTAAAAGTCTGCCACCCTCATAAAACTGCTGCTTTTTCAGATTTGAAAACAGAAATAACATAAATGCTCAACAAACGCCTAAAAAAAAACAAAGAATCATAGTTTTTTAGAAGATATGAATATTCAAAAACCCATCACAGCCTAATTACATAAATAAGTTACATAAACTCTCCCAACTAACGTTAAGTGGAAGCACGTTTTGCCCTTTTTACAGCATCAATTCTGTTAAACTCACACATCTAGACTTTGTAAGTGTATCCCACTCTTCTTTCCAAGAAAGTTCTAGATCCTTCCAACTGCTAGGAGATCTCCTCTGTACAGCTTATATGGTTTGGCTGGTTTTCATGTGTGCTTTGGGTCATTGTCCAGTTGGAAGTGAAACCTCTCTGTATTTTCAGCTTTTTGACAGGAGACAGAGGGTTTTGTGGCAAATATCTTGGTAGTTGGATCTCATTGTTTCCTCATCTATCTTTACAAGTGCCCCTGGTCCGGCTAAAGAAAAGCAGCCCAAACCATAGTGCTTCCCCACCGTGCTTCACTGTTGGTATGGGGATGATGCTCTGTATTGGCTTTGCACCAAACGTTTCAGATGATCTTGCATATTCTTTTTTTAATAGGAAATACCTTTTGTCTTGCACTTTACCCCAGCCATGTGCAGAGTTACCAGGACCTGCCTGCACTTCCAGCAGTGCTGCTGGTGGCCCCTCGGTGGCCCCTCGGTGCCCTTTCCGACAAGTTTTCTCTTTGTCTTTGACTTTGGAGAGTCGTCCTGATCTTGGCAACGTTGTTTTGACAGTGTTCTGCGGTACATTTAGTCCATTCAAAATTCTTTTATATCCCTCTCCTAATAGGTATTTTTCAGGGATTAAGCACTGCAGCTTATTTCCATCTTTATATTTTAAAAACATGCAGTTTCATTTCTCATCTCATATTTTTGGACTATTGGTGTGCAGGAATGCAGGCAGCAGATGGGCCCTTGAGCAGGCCAAATATAACCTGCTGAATGAGTACCTGCTGGTTGGAGTAACAGAGGAACTGGAGGACTTCATCATGATCCTGGAGGCGGCACTCCCACGCTTCTTCAAGGGAGCCACGGATCTGTACAGAACAGGTAGCAACACAATCGTTTTGCACCGTATGACCTACAGCTCCAACATAAAATACCCGTCAGACTTGCACTTCCATTTCAATTCATATAACAGCAGCCGAGCAGCTTCCTATAAGGGTTATGAACATAAAATAAGTGAATTAAGAAGCATTAAGTTAGGTAGTTCTGCCTGATGAGAAGTCAGTTTTGTGAAAGAATTTGTTGAAAGAAGTTTGAGCTTCCCATTTCAATACTCACCAGCTGAGTAATATGTTATATACAGTTGTACCCGTAGGGGATGGGGAAGAGTTTAAATGCCCTGGACGTTTTGACCTGATCATATACAAGTATACAAGTTAGCCCTCGCAGGTTCGACTAAAGGTCACCACACACCCCCGTGATCTGTTTGCCTGCATGGCTGCAGGGCTGCACTCACGAGCTGCGGAGAAGGTAAAAGAATTATCAAAGGATCTGCAGGAGAAGGTAGCTGAAAGTCATAAAACAGTGAAGGAAATGAAAAGATGTTCAAGGATGAGAATGCCAATCAGCATTCCTGTTCAAACTCAAATTACGAAGTGGAAAAAGAGGGATTGTGTTGAAACCAAGTCATGTAAACTGACAAAACCTTCAGCCGCAGCTGCCAGGAAAATTGTTCAGGATCCAGAGAAAAGCCCACAAATGACTTCCACTGACAGACAAAACTGTCCGGGAAAAACATTAGTGGTGTGGCTGTTTCAAAACGCACAATGAGGCGGCATTCAAAGAAAAATGGGTGGCATGGTTGAACTACTTGGAGTGATGAGACCAAAAGTGAACTTATTGCCACCAGCATAAACACTACATTTGGAAAGACGTCAACAATTCCTTTGAAGAGTACACAATTCCATCTGTGAAACGCGTTGGTGCTGACGGTTTGGGAATGTGTGAGCTACAAAGGCATAATGATTGGACAAACCTGATGGTGAGGTGAATGCAGCAGGTCATCAGAAGGTACCGGGGGAAGGTTTGCACTCATCAGCCCGGATGCCGTGCACGGGACATCCTTGGATGTTCCCACATGACAATGATCCCAAACAAAAGACCAAGTCGACCTGTTACTGGCTACAGCAGAAATGGCAGGTCATGGCAGACGCAAATGTAGAAAAATATGTTGACTTGTACTAATACCAGCGATCATTTGGTAAGAAAGCCCTGGTACCCAAATCAGTTGAAGTTGAGAGGCCTCGGCTTTTATTTCAGGAAGACCGCTGGTATCCATGTGGTTTTTCAGACTGGCCGAGTCATTAAAAACTTTCTCATGTTGCTCCAGGAAAGAAGTCTCATCTGAGGAAGACCACAGAGAAGAAGACCCCCACCAAAGAGACCATAGCCAAGCTGCAGCAGTCCGACGTCTGGAAAATCGAAAACGAGTTTTACGAGTTTGCCCTTGAACATTTCCAGTTTGTGCGTGCTCATGCCCTCAGGGAAAAGGACGGACAGCTTCATGTGTTGGCCCAGAATTTCTTCTATGAAAAAATTTACCCCAAAGCCAGCTGAAGGTTTAGCCAGGAAACGGACGGGTTGCAGAGATGTTACAAGAACTCTGACGAGCCGTAACCACTGGGAGGACAGGAACTGGTGGATGTTTGGGTTTACTGCACACCGTACAGTTGAGTCTCTAAGAGGAATCATTATTATTTTAGAAATTGCTGTTGTGAAAACTATACCGCAAATCTGTACTGTGAAAAAGGAAAAAAAAAAAAAAAAGTTTCTCCTGTTCTTGAAAAGTTTAGATTTGAGCACAGAAAAACAGGGAACATAATGGAAACACAGTTTGACTGTGATCGAACGTATCAGGTTTATGTGTTGTTACGAATCGCACACTTAATTCCACCACTACTTGTTTACAAATTCCTAACTGTCGAGGCTGCATGTCTTTGTTGTGTGTTAACATGCAGTGAATGTGTTTTTGGACCAAATGGTAACAAAAGAAAAAGAGATTGCACCAGTGCATCCTGTAGTGCATGACTTTGAAATTTATTTTTTTTTAAACACACGTTTAATACATTGTACCAGTATTTTATCACAGAGAGATTCGTGTGCATCTTTGATATAAGGGATGGCATAAAGGAAAGGTGAGCTGGAGGGAAATGTTAATCCCAAATGAATAGTGTGTGACTACAGGGTTTGGCAGAGAGACGACAGTGCCTTCAGGACATTTCTAGTACTCACCCGTCATTATTATGTTTGGGTGAAGTCTTTATGTTTACGCTGACAATAGCATCAGTCTGAACTTAAATCATAACTGCAGATTGAGTAGATTTATTACCCATCATTTTCTCAATAAATTAGTTTTTCTGTTTTCTTTAAATCTGTTTTGGACCTCTTGTTGTTTGAAACTAAGAAGTTTTAAAGAACCAAACCCAACCACCTAGTTTTGAAACCTACTCATACAATGACTGAAAATAAAAGGGACATTTCAACATGCAGCTTTTGCATAAGTTCAAAACGGTACATCTGTTCTCTCACAGTTTTCCAGCTGCTATTTTTCCATTGCATATTTTTTTGAATTTGTCAGATTCGCCTCCTTTTAAATAATAATCATTTCTCTGGTCCTCCTGTTCACTGCTTTTCAAGAGAATCAGTCTGATCCTTGTTCTTTAAATTTCCTTCTTTTCAGTTATTCAACTCTATTCATTCATGATTCTGTGCAGCCTGGCTTCTTCTCATCTCCACAGTCTCCTAATATCCTTCGAGTCTAATCAGAAGTCTTTCCTAATTTGTAACATCTTACCACTAATATATAGGTGATCCTGTCTTATTCCTTTCTGTAATGAACGTCGACCTTCATCTCCATATCCAGCAGTTTGTATATGTAGTTTTACTTTGTGAATTTGTGGTTTTTGGCCAAGCATAGTGCTTTGCAGAGACCAGGAATTACCTACACTATATGGCCAAAGGTATTGGTCACAAAGTTGGGAGCTGGAATTGTCCAAGATGTCTTGGTATGCTGAAGCATTCAGAGTTCCTTTCACTGGAACTAAGGGGCCAAGTCCAGCTCCTGAAGAACAACCCCACACCATAATCCCCCCTCCACCAAACTTTACACTTGGAACAATGCAGTCAGACAAGTACCGTTGTCCTGGCAACAACTTGAAAGCCTGAAATGGCTTCTGTCCCTGAATACATCTCAGACCTTTTGACGTTGCATGTGATAACTAATCCCAGATCACAGTTTGGTTAAAATTCTTTATTTATATTATACATATACTTATTTATATTATTTTGTTTCATTAGAGCTCCCACTTTGTGGAGCTTTCTGGTTACTGAACTCAGACAATCTGAAGCTACCTTAATATTCCTCCTTAAAACATTCCTCTTTATCAAAACCTTTGTATTCTTCTGGACATGCATATAACCTAACTTGGCTTTCCAGTTCATATTAGTATTTTGCAACTGTTATGTTTAGTAGTAGTATCATGTTAAAACATCACTAATATGACATAAAACTGCTGTTCATCAACTGAATATTCTGCCTTTGGAAAACATAGATCAAGATTTAACATGCAATAATTATTATAAACATTATGCCATGTTTCCATGCCTTTAGACATTATGAAATCCGTTCACAAGTTAATGACAACAAACTCAAACGAGTTTAAGATTGTTTTACATGGCCTTTAGCATAAACGTTTCAGTTTTTGATTTGTTTTCAATAGCAAAGTAAAATAACTTTAAATGGCAATTATGTTTCATCCAGTTCTTTAAGCAGGTACGGGCCCTCATATGAGGTGATTTTTACATGCACGTGTATTTGTAGGTTTATGCAGAGTCCTCACTCCCACAAAGGTCTCAAGGACCCATCCTCTAAAATGTACATGTGTACATGTTCTTTGGCCTGAGTTTTGTGTCTTGAAGGCTTCGTATCTGAACAAACTCTTTTTAGTGATTTCATCAGATCAGTGTCATAATATTCTTCTGCCTTTTCTGATGTGTAATTCTGAATTTTTTGATCTGAACAGGTCCATAAACTCATATTTACTCACTCCTGGGCCCCCCCCCCCCCAGTGGAGACAAGAAGTGCCTCACTTGGCACTGCGATGTGGTTGTTCTGACACGATGATCACAGAGATGCCATGCTCGATCAAATTCATGCTTAATAAGTTAATGCAGCTAATCAAATGATAAAACTGATTTTTTTGTCATAGGACCAGCTGGTGGTGACGCTCTGTCATTAATCAAAAAGTTATTCTAACCTGCACATGTGCTGGACAAACTTCCCCAAACTGTTGGATGAGGAATCCACTCTGAATCAGTGTGTTTGGCCGTCTTGGATGAACCCCATAGCACCACCTTCTGGTCAAAGGAAGATGATTTTGGTCATATTGTGGTCTGTAGTTTCTGTTTTCATCAAATTAAACTTGCTGTAGCATGCATTGCCCTAGAGGCCTCAGGGTTCCACCCCAAAAAGATCCATCCATTTGTTTGTACCTGTTTAATCCAATGCAGGGTCAGCTGGAACCTATCCCAGCACGCTACAGGAGAAAGGCAGGGGTGCACCTGGACAGGTCGCCAGTCCATTGCAGGGCCACATATAGACAAGCAACCATACCCGCATGCACAAGAGGAACATGCAGAGTCCAAACTGAAAGTACTTGTGTTGTACATTCATGGGCTCTGGTGTCCCCCAGTGGGCACAATTACCATTGCAAAGGAAAATCCACTGCCTTCTCTGACTGCTGCTCTGCTCTTTACTGTCCAATCTTTCTAAATTTTACTCAACAACCCATGCAGCACAAAGACTTATGAAAGTACTGCAGTTGCAAGAAGACATTAGCGATATTGCTGATGTGCATCAAAGGTGGAATTTCTGCATATGCATGTATTAATGTCACAGGTTCATTTGGCCCCTCGTGGTCAGGAGGGTGTGATTTGTTTGCGGTGCAGGGATGCTGATCAAACAGAAGAGCTTAAGTGAAGACAGCGGGCCCCATAAGGCTGCTTACAGCTTTATTTCTTATTATTTCTGCTAAGACAATAGACTTGTATGAGGGTGTATCTTCTTTTTTCACACGACTCTTTATGTACGTAATATATTCTAGTAGTAGTGTATTGTTGGCTTTTGGAATCATCTGGCATCAAGGAAACAAAGTCGTATCATTCTGTCTGCTCCGTCAGTGTTTGATGTTTCTCGTCTTAATGACTATTGCCCTGTGGCACTTTCCTCTGTTCATTGCTTAAAGCAAATATTAAATGGGCCGCATTTACATGGGACTAATCTAGTCATGCTGTTTCTGTCTTTATATGTCCCTATAAAATGGCATGAAAAAAACTATCTCTCAAAGCCCTCAACTGGAGAAAAAAATGTAATTATGCCCCTCTTGAAATGTTTGTTGCAATGCCACACATGCCTGTGTGTATACGTCCTGGTTGTACGCCTTTTCGTGGATGTCCTACAGTGGATTATATGACCTTGGTAACTCTCGACTCCTTTTGGCTTTATAATTACCGACTAATTACCTCACTATTTCTTACTCAACAGTGACTACTTAACCAATGAAACTGTGAAATGACAGGCTGGGATGGAATGATCTGCTGAAGTCAGCTGCATTACCAGCTTTTCGCTCCCATCTAATGGGAGAATAGACAGTGTGTGTGTGTGGGGGGGGGGGGGGGGGTCTGTCTGAGGGGGGAAGAGTACTAACATGCTCCACCAGTCCACAGCCTGTTCTCCTGTCCACACAGAGACGAGCACAAAGGCCCCCAACCCACATTTGACGCTTTGTGACCATAGACACAAGGAGAGGCTTCCTGTCTCAGAAAATAGAACTCAATTAACAGTTTTGCTGTAGGCATATTGGAACATTGTTTCATTAATGAGATGAATACAGTCTGATAATTACTTCATCTCAATTAAAAAAAGCCTACATTCTATATTGACTGTGGCTGATGAGCTTGAAGGTTAATTAGGAACACAATATTTCAAAAGTCTATGCATCTGTTACAGAAGCTGTTTGTTATTGACTTTTTTGTTTTGTTTGTTTTGTTTTGTTTGCTTCACTTCAGGTCCTCCTGACACAGTAAAACAACTTAAACCCTATTTTCTCTGGAAAAGGCAAAAATTGGCTGCACCTTCCCTAACCTTGACTCCAGCCTGCGTTGAGAGCGTTCTGATCCTCTAGAGGGAGCCACGGCCCTGCCGAAAGCCACCGCTGAACAGTGTGGGTGCTCGGAGTGATTGAAATGCCTCACAAGGCTCCCATTAATGCACCTGTGTAAAGCCAAATGGAACAAATTAACAGTGCATTACCATTAACAATACAAATTACACCATTAGGCACACTTGGCTCTCAGGCCCTGTGATAGCTACAAATAGTTTAACTTGGTCTGGACAATTTGTGCTGTACGTGCATAATGACAGCACTTAAATGAATTCAGGGTGAGGGAATGAGTCTACATGTTGTGAAAGGAAATAATTTTGGCTTTTCTATCTCTCTTACGCCGCCACCTTTGCAAGGGGACTTTATCGGCTGCTCTGACACAAGTCAGATATCTGCTTTACATCCGGTTCAGAGCATAATGAATAATGACTTCTTTTCGTCAATGAAAGTTTTTCAGCGGATCGTAGGAGACCCAGCACAGTTTTTTGACCTCTAAGTGGTTTCACTAGTGCTCCATAAAACAAACAGAGCAGAGCAGAGGCAGCTTGACTGCCCCTCACTGGGACGGTGGACAGGACCTTCAAGCACTTGGCCAAAGGGGACCATTATGTGTACTACTTACTTCCATGTTTTATGTAAATGCGCCACAACGAAATGGAAGGTAAAATTAACTCAGCGTGTCAGAGGCACTGAGCCAAGAAAAACTCAAGTGTCCTTGGTGTTCTTATGTTTCTGGTACCTGGTGCAGATGATGGACTGCGTTTGATAGGAGGAGAAATTAGTCATCGCCATCCCAAAGAACCCAAACGAACAAGCGTGTCCGGAGCCTTTGTTTCATGCTGCCTTGCCTTCTGAGTTGTCATAAACTGAGATTTGACAAAAGGATGTATGAAGGAAGCTGACTGCAGCTAATTTTAAACGTGTATGAAAAAGTGTCATGTCCACAACAGTGTGCTGGATTTAAGGCAGGATTACATCATGAATATAAGCACAACATGTTACACCACTGACCACAGATGTTTACCTTAAATTAGACACGTGATGCATTACATTAATGCATCACGCTTTAACGTAAATACTATATCGTCTCTTGCTGTGGGCGTATTGTTGCAAGAGTTCAGTCAAGAAATGAGCCCCAAAAAAAAAGGATAAAAACTTGGTAGTCATCTTTTTAGTGAAGTGGATTTTATACGTTGTGACTCAAATGTGACGATAATAAAAGAAAGTTAAACAGTTTTATCACTGCTTTGAGCTCATTGCTGATTCTGCTAAAATGTCTTCAAATTAAAATTCACCGTGTTGATGTTTAGAAACGTAAATGCTTATGTGATGTTTTTGATGGTGTGTTCGCACTTTGTCAAGCTATAAATGCCACATAGCAGGCAACATTACAGAAGGCTGGAAAATTCAGGATAATCTATCCAGAAATACCATTCCAACACGACTAAGTCCTGCTCAGAGATCTGGGCTTTTCAAGATCATCTGAGATAGACCTGTACCATATCCCATCGTCTCAAATGTAACGATTTCTCTGTATAAATAAAGACATATTCACTGCCACGATGCTCAATATGACAACAAAATACAATTATAGTTATGACGGTGCAGGAGATTTGTTGTCTGAGCTGTTAAAAGGACTGGAAGTCTGTTGACCTCGGTTTCAGCATCGACTGTTCTTTTGTGTGCGGTTGAAAATGAGGATTAAATGCCCTGCATGGAATCTTTTTTTTAAAAGTTATTTTAGTTTTTTTAACATATGTCATTCAGTCCATCTACTCAATGTTAAGGAACTTCACTCAAACACAAATGTGAAGTCCACAACTGAGTCTTGTCCAGGTGCTTTTTCAATCACACAATCACGTAAAATATTAGTCAGTGAGTAGATGTGCACAAAAATCACCACCTTACAAAAAACCCACTCTGGAGTCATGAACGCCACGTAAATGTCAGATTTGAGAACGTGTGTGTCTTTCTAAATGGGAATTGCTCACAGATTGGCAGTACACACCCACTGCCTATTAATGAGCAGGAGTCCCCGCCCAGGGACCACCATATAAGGACGTATGAGGGTACAGCCTGACCCTGCACGTCTACCTGTTGACATGGCACACATTAAAAAAGAGAGCGAGAGAGAAAGAGAAAACATTTCTGAAACTCTAACAGAGGTAATTGTAACTGAAGTGGAGCAAAAAAAAATAAAAATATTTTCCTTTTTTAGTTTGTGTGTGACATCGATCAGCAAAGCATGGGTCATGAAAAGTGATTTATTCAGTTTATACCATGTCTTCTGGCCAATGAAGCTTCCAAGAGGTGAAGTAAAAAAATAGATTGATATAAAGATGGATGCCAAAAAAAAAAAAATAAATCTCTACATCAACAAAAGTGTTTGCCTCTGTAATTAGCGAAAGCTCCGTATTAGGAAAAATGTCAGATCAAATGTCAGTTTCTAATGGAAACATGCCTCCACAGGAATAAACTGTAAGGTCTGAAGTTAAGGTCATGCTGTACTTTTATATTATGTAAAATATTACTATGCAATGTGGCAGCCAGCTGATGTATTGCATTTGTCACACATTAAGAAACGATTGGAAGGAATAAGATTTATAGCAGTCTTTTCTTTAATTGTAGGTTCTTTACAGATTGTTGGCCCACAAACATTGTACTCTTTTTGTGGCGCCAAAAATCGATCTACAGACAAAAGGGACTTAAGACACTTAAATTGTTCGTTTGTTTGATCATTCACTCGTTTTATTTATTTGTAAATTGGAAGTAAGTCCTGTTTCAGCTGACGTGCTCCCCCGCTACTCCTGAACTATGCAAAATTCCCATCTATTACAATAAACGGTATATTTTTTTTAAAATTTATGGTCATGTTTAAAATGTGATATATAAGGGATTGACGCTGTAAAGTCTGATAATGACAAGCATTGATTATGTGCATTTCTTACTTACAGAAGGTACTACTAACATTTTCATAAATCCGAAACACACGTAACAGTTTACGCACAAATTCATTCTGCTCTTGTTTCATGAATGAGGCACCAAAATTATATAGTAATTACTGAAATATTTACTATTAAACCGTGTTTGCAAAATTGAATAAACACAAAGAGGAAAAGGTAGGAAAACCCTAAATTAGTAGGATTAATCTCCCTGAGACCATCAACATCTGTCCAGATGTTTCACAGAATTAAAAACCCATCAAAACTGAATAGTTATCACTACATAACTATTTGCTAAATGCCTACACACAAGCAGTTAGTTAAAGAGTGAAGGAAAAAAATATTGACCCATCTTAGCAATAGAAGAATCAGTAAAGTAGGTTAAAAAGGATTCATCCGGTGGGGATGATGAATATCTGAAAACTAATTCCATGGGGATTTCACACCACACAAACGTTTTGGAACCTGGAGTCTGAGTGGTGTTCTGTGCAGACGTATTGCTCGCTAAACTATGGTATAATTATATTGCTATTTCCTTTTTATAGATAATTTAGAAAAATATTTGCATAAAGATGAAATACAAAGATTTAATTAGCTTCACGCCCATCGTGTACATGAAAAAGTACACAGTGTAATACATAATGGACAATATGTACTTGTGAGCACAACAGGGAGGTTGACCCCATACAGGAAACTCTCTGATACTCTTAATTAGATTGCTGTATTGTAGTTTGACCTTGGTGGAAGACAATCTACACTCCTCTGGCTCTCTCTCCCTCCCATTCGGTCTTTCTCTCGCTCTTGGTTGTGCTGGCAGGCTGAGAGAACATAGTGGAGCATGGGCATTTTCTCCTGGAGGGTAGGAGAGAAATGCAATCAGCAATTCAATCGTGGCCATTGTGTAGCAGTGCTGATGAGCTTTGCAGAGTAGATAATGGATTAAATTATTTATCCCCCCTCCTCCTCCCCTGTGCTCATTGTTGCCTCTTCTTTGTGCAGCTGCAGCAGTACACAGACATAGGTTTGAGGCCTAGATCACTCGCTGCCTTTCATAGATCTAATTTTTCTAATTAGTGCTTGAATGCAGAACGGTCTCTCCTCTCTTTACTGCCTGCCTCCATGCTGCTGTTCATTGTCTAATGCATTCCATGAGATGAGCATGTGAACCTGCGAGCATGACATTCAGTGGCAGAAAATACCACCGTGCCTTCGCACCAACGTCACGCCCACCTTTGCTCCTCTCATTGAAATGCTAAATGATCTTGATAATAATCTAATCAAGGATGAGTTCTTTATAGAAAGAAATTAGACTGCAGCAGCTGTGCAGAGGACTTGCTGAGGTGGGATTAGCGCCACTAACCAATGTGTCACTCCACAAGATGTTTTCAATTATGTGGTGAACGCATGTGGTAATGGACAAATGTATACATATTAGTGATAATGAAGACCATCATCCACATCTATTTTGAAAATGCGAAAATGAGACTTTTGATGCACAACCTTCATCTATATACCACAGCAGTTCAGTTCCCACGAAGGGAGAGAAGAGCGCCACAAACGGAATTGATTTAGAATGAGAAGTTATCAGTATTATAAACATCTTACAAGAAAGCTGAAAGAAAACGAAAATTAAAGCTGTTGGAAAAGTATTTTGTAATGGTGTTGCTAAATGAGGTGATTGTGGAGCTGAAATGAGAAAAAATGAGAAATAACTTTTTTTTCCATTTTAGCCAAAAAGGTGGTAAAAGACTGCAATGCGCTGCATATATATATATATATATATATATATATATATATATATATATATATATCAGATCATAACCTCTCCTGCCGATTTAGTCTTCAGAAATAGTATCACTTAGTGTTCTGTCTGTCCACAAGTGGTACCTGCCCAATCCTCTGCCTGCCTCACTTCCCCTGGATTTGCCCGCCTGGTTGTCTTAGCATATCACTGCATCCCGGTTTTCCCTACCTTCCGCCGGCTTCGCTCCCCTTGGATCTACACACCCGGTCATCTCCGTCACCCAGCTCTGCTCTGCCTGCGTGCCATTAATACTGTTTGGATAATGTCATTTATGACCTTTGTTGACTTGCTCCGGCTCTTTATTGGAGCTGCTTGATGTTTACAGTGCTCCACCTGAACTTTGGTCCTGTAAATAGAATTATGGTGGTTTAATTGAATTCAGGGATATATATATACTGGATATGAAAAAAGTCATGTTCATGTCTCCTAATTGGACACTTTGTCTAAAGGATTAAGGCTGTGAGAGTAGTAAAACTATTTGTTGGATAAACTGAATACAGAGAATGTCTTATGTCACGGTTCATCTGAATCAAATTTAAGTTTCAGTTAACTGTTTGGGAGTCAATTTTATTGGCTGTGGCACACTATCTTAAATACAGTGTTTTATACACATTTAGAGAACAATGGTCATTCTTGTGCAGTGCTGGTGATAATAATAGTATATTTGCATGTGTTTCAGTGAGCAAGCAAACAGGAAAGTCATCTTTCCACTGCTGGCATTAGTTCTGTGTACCAAAGCTAATCTAGGCCTATTTCAGAGTGTTGACAGATGATGCAACTGTTGTGGTCACATCTTCCTGAAAAAGTACCACCAGTGTCTCGGATGCAAACAGGAGTGCTGCAGACTTCATGGCTACAAACACTCCCTGTAGCCCCTGCTGTGGCTGGCAGAGGCTTACATGTACTGTAAGTTCCAGAGCAATGTGGCCTGCTTGTGTTACATACTTTTGTGGGCCGCCTCCCTGACAACTGGCAACAAAGGATCCATTGAGCAGAGGCAGTGAAGAGGGGCTTTGATGGATAATCTGCATGCGATTGTAGGGGGAAACTGGAGCTGGGTTAAAGGAAACAGGTGCAACTAATTACAATATCCCCAGTTCCCTTAACCTCTGGATTTCCTCCTGCTTTCTCTCCTTCTTTCATTTTCTTTATCACCCTTGTTTTTCTTATTGCGAAATCTTGCGCAGGGGTAAAATTCTCTAATGAGATAGATAACTACACACACACGCACACACACACACGCACACATATGCTGCAATAACACAAAGCGTGCAGCTTCATTACCCTCCTTACTCACAGGTCAGACATCAAAGTTTTGAGGTGAAATCTTCGAGGGAAGTAACAGGACATTTTAATTTAGTACTTCATGCTGCACATGTTACAGCTTTGTTCTTTGCACGTCATCAACAGCAAACCTGTGTTAAACTGAAAGCAGCATGACATGTTTCATAGTCTTTCTGTTCCATGCATGTGGTCAGTGTGAATCACTACAGCAGTGTACCGTTCAACATACTAAAAGTTTAAAAGGTTTCTAATTCGCAAAGCTTGGAGTATTAATTTGACGGCAGATATGATTTCCGATATTTCAAGTATTAGGCTTTACCTTCGACTTCTAATGCACGAGAGTTTATTGTATGTAGCCAAAGTGGATATACATCTATAACATTATCCAGGCAAATCCAGACCTTTTTTCCCATTTTCCACAGAGCTTGATTTGGACAGAGGAGATTAGCCAAATCCATACAGATAAATCATAAAAATAAGCTTCCCAGTGCATAAAACATTATGAGGGATGGGCTGGCATTGGCTGGCTTTTTTAATTCATAAGCAGATTTTTTTTTTGTAAGAAGGAATAGATTAATGATAGATTTGATAGCACACACAAAAAGCGGGACTTCCATTTTAATAGATGATCCTGACATTACACAACCTATCATTTGCTAGATGGCTTAGAAATGGTGGTTAGTCCGTTGGGCTTTGGATTTCACTCTTTGCCAATCACATGTGCACGTGTCTTCATTAAGAGCAATACCCAGCATCAGAAGACTTTTTGTTTTAGATTTTTCATGAAAGCGGAAAGTGGAAAATTGCAAGGAACATATTCAATTTTGCTTGATTATAAATCCAAAGTGATAGAAACGTCAGGGTCCTTGCTAGAAATGTTGTCATTTCTAGCAAGGATCCCCCAACCCCCATCCCACCCCCATGTTGTGTTATGCATCTAGTCCTGGGAATATCTCATAGATCCTCTGGCCTCTCTAGGTTTTGGGGTCTTTGTGGATTGGAGCGCTTCTGTACTTGATTGTTGCCATATGTAGAGGTGTGACTGGTGTGCAAAGGTTTTTCAGTGTCTAACTGACATCCATTTGAATGCCAGGATGCAGCTTGTACTAGAAGAACGTTGCTATGTAACATGATAAGCAGGCCACAAAGAAAGCAGCATCGACCAAGTACTTACACAGAGCAAGGCCCTATCAGCTGAACTGGAGGAAGTCTGAGCCAGCAACACATATCTTCTGCCAGCTGTTGAATATCTCATTTCTGCATAAACCTAGCCGCAGGAAGAGATGGAAGTCACTGATGAACCCAAGAAAGTTCTTAACATGAATTTCATTCTCAAGACCGGCACCCAGATGTACAACATGTAGAAGAAGTTAGGCCTAGTGAGTGTCAAAGCCACCATTCATGTGGAAATATCCATGAGTACATGAGAAAGATGGCCCCCACTGATGGTAAGTGTATGTCTCGGGCAGATTGAAGGCTGGTACTGAGTTCTACCAGTGGCTAGAAAAGGCTGGTCTAAAAGCACAGAGGCACTAATGATGGCAGTACAAGATGAGGCACTGAGCAAGAGGAAGGAACACAGGTAGAACGAAAAATATCAAGGCTGAGAGTATTTTACCTGAAGGTGGTGTGTGTAGGTTAGGGCAGCCTGGGCGTGGGCTAAACCCAGGCATACCACACACATGGGGCGAGTATCCCAGCAGGGCAAACCCCTGGGCCGGACTTGCTCATGCTGGATTATTGAGCCATGAGCATGGTTAACTAGTAGTCTTTGCTAGTGGGGCACACTAGAAGGCTCGTCCGGGGAAACATTGCTATTTCCAGAGGTGAAAGTAATCCTACTTAGCACTAGTACTAGCTGTGGAAAAGTGTTGCCTCTATGTCGGCCCTATATGTAGGCGGAGGGGCTGCCCCCTCTGACATAGATGTCAGCGGTGCCAGCAGTTTTTGGTTGGCGTAACGATAGTTGTGCTTCTGATGAGGTCGCACGAGAGGCGTTCCCCAAAATGAGACACGAAGGGAATGCTTTGGAAGAGAACCTCTTTTGTCTTTATCTATGTGGTTAATAGCACATTTTCATAAATGCAGAACACATATTTATTTCTGTTTATTCATTCTTTAAAATTTAGAAGTAATACACTTCCACAGTTTTGGCATATCTATTTTTCTGTAATGTTTAATTAGTGCATTGGCACTGAGGGAGTGTAAAGCTCCTCTGGTAAAGACGCACCATTAAAAAAAGCTGGAGCCATTCGGCACTGGTTACTTACCAAATATAACGCTAAATAGCCTTACAGCTGCAAACCTGTTCCATGTTTCTTTTCACTGCTTCTATTTTCATTCACTGCTTATATTTTGTTGTTGGTTTACCTGATCAATGAGTCATATGTGATGTGGAATTATCAGTAACGCCTTTAACACTGACTGTAGTGTATGTAAATATGTTACTCCTATATTATTGTACAAATTACAGCTTGTTTGTTATGTACATAGTTTAGTTTTCAAATACACTAAACACAATGTCAAAGCAAGACTTAATATGCATAAACACAGTGAATCCATCTCCAAGTCAGCTTCTTTAAAAATGCCACAGAACATGTTATTTTATCAACTGGACTCACTTTGAGAAAAAGAAGCTGGATTGAGCTTTTAATCGATGCCTTTAAAGCACCTTCATTTGTTGTACTTTATGGAGTCCTTGAATGCTCCTTTTTATCAGTGCACCATCAGAAAATGAAATCATTAATTTTCAATTTTGATGCCATATACTTAGGAGCAAGTGCAGTCGAAGATCTGTAATAAAACAAGCTGCTTAACCTATGTGGTTTCTCTTATGTATGGTAGAGAGCTAATAAGTCATTACTATCTCAGCAGATACAGAAAAGTGACTCCCCATGGAAGAAAAATGAGCGGTTATTTAGTGATACAGATCCGTTCATGATGAGTGAGTCACATTAGGATAATTCAAAGCCTCCTAGATTGCAACAGCACATTCCAAAGTCTATGCTTCATCCAGGGTGCAATATCTCCTTCTTCCCTGCCACACCTTCACGACAGATTAGTCTCATCTATCTGTGTGTGAGGGAGGAAAAGAAAACAATCTTGCACTAACAAAACCATTATTGGTTCGTTATGAATTAGAGAGCCACATCTGTAACTAATACATGACCAGGTGGGATGTGTAAAGAGAGTACAGTGTAGAGTTTGTTCCACTAATGCATTATAAACACTGTGAGAACATGTGGCCTTTGAGGCTCTGGTTACGTTGAATATGGGCCTTGATGCTGCTCGGCTATAATGTTTCTCACATGGGTCAACATTTTTGAATTAAACAATCTGGGAAGAAAACCAAGCTGTGGCCTTGTTTTTACCCTCTGATGGCCTTATTCTTTCACCTTTTTTTTCAGTTCCAGTACCTTTTTGTAAATGTTTTTGCTGCAAAAAGACAAAGGCTGAGTGGAGCTGAAAGACTGATTTCACTGGACTCAACATTAATCTAAATTCCATTTAGATTAGTTGTCCTGTCAACTGTGTGACTATGAAGGTGGGTAAAAGGCCATTTTCCCAGGCTGCTCAAGCAGATTTTTGGCTTGAAAGAGAAGCACCGCAATGAGAGAAAGGGGACATCAAAATTGGCCTCTTGTCATCGGGCCTCAGTATGATGCCCATTTGCCTTTCTCCGAGTGATCCATCAGCAAGCCTTGATCAAAAAGGGATACATCTTCCAGCACTCCCCCTCTCCGAGAGATGAGTGTCCCTCACTGTCATGCTGCAATCACTTCCTGTGTGTCAGGAAGCCCAAAACAAAGGCCTGCCTCTTTCTTCCAAGCAGCACGACTGCAGAAAGAGAAATCCAACACATATTTATGAGATTATCTGGCATCTCGTGTTTCATTATAGTGAAAGAAAGAATAGTTTCAGCCTCACAGAGCTGATACACGCGACACCAGGAAAGGGTTTGGGGCTGGTACTCTCTTGTCTGTTTTTATGCAGGTTTTATTTTATTTTTTTGTTTGTTTTTAGGACTAGGTGTTGAAGCTGTATGTAAACATGTCATACCGCACGGATAAAAATCCTGCTTGTGTGATTTACTATAGTAGATAAACCAAAGATACTTTTACCTTACTGTCATTAATAATATTTTAAAACACCCATTGTCCTATGGCAGTCTCAAAGGGAAACCCGTTTTTTGTATCTGCTGTGTCTCCACACCAGATGGGAAGTTGTAGCTGCTGAAAAGCAGTACTGGTTTCGTTTCCAAAATCAACTGTTCTACTCTTATTTATTCTGCTAATGTTGCTCAAAGGCAAACACTAGTATTTCTGGGGTCATAAGAACAAGAAAAAGGAACATGTACATTTAGACAAAATGTTCCCGTGTCAAATAAAGGTAAAAAAATAAACAGCTGCAAGGATGACTGCAATGCTCTGCTGACCCAAGTGACACAGTCAGACTCTGTTTTAGTGAGATCATCTGTGGAAAAGCTCCGAGGTCCAGAGGGAAAACATGATCAATGCTCATAAAGGAAATGCCCTTATTTCAACTTTGCACTCAAATTTACCTTTGTGAAGAACTAATTTAAACTTCCCAGAGGGGATATGTGTGTAAATGCTGCTATAAAAGCCATGAAGACCCAATTAGCATTTAATGTCTCACCTTTATATACCATTAACATTCACATTTTTTTTAAACAAGCTTGTATATACACATACCTTTTTATTGTCATTCTGTAATTTTGAGAAAACTATTCAGAGCCTTAATTAAATACTGTCTACTAGGAACTTGGCAGCAGCTACAACTTTGATTCCTCCTGGTTGGGTCTCAACATGCTTTGCACACCTGGGTTTGAGAGGTTTTTCTTTTTCTTCCTTGCAGAGCTCGTCACATTCCATTAGACTGGCTGTGAAGTGTGCACGTGAACAGGCATCCTTCTGTCAGAGCTTTGTCCTGAAGCTACTTCCACTTGGTATTTCCCAACAAGATCATGTATGTGGTGGCTGTGGCTCAGGAGGAGAACAGTTGGCAGTTCAATCCCTGACCTGCACAGTGCACTTGACACAGTGTCTCTGAGCAACACAGCCGCTGATATGTTCATTGGTGTGTGAGTCCGTTTACCAAAGTCAAAGAAAGACTTCATAGAGCGAGAACGTGCTGTGTGAATGAGTGAAATGTGTTTTGTAAAAGCATGTGGTGAGTCAATTAAAACTGTTTATCATGATTTAAATGTTATTTTAAATTTGTAATTGTTTTGATTTCCATTAAAGATGCTGGATATGGTACACATATAAAATTATAATATTTTAAGAATAATGAGTTACAGTAGTCCAATACAATCCAGTTTTATTTTTTTTGTTCAATTAAAGCTTTATTTAACCAGGTTAGTCCCTCTGAGATTGAAGATCTCTTTTACAGGGGAGACCTGGCCAAGAGAGCAGCAGCATAGGTACATCAGAAAGAAAAAGTCAACAAAAGTCATCTCAAGGCTATCTCTACAGGAAGCAAACAAGTTTAGTGCAGTCCAGTTAAATACAGTCTAATTCAGTTATTTTTTATTCATTTATTTTTTTTTTTTTTGTGGGGGGTCATTTTTCTGTAGTTCATTTATAACCCAGTTCATTCCAGTAGAGTCCAACTTCAAAGTTCAGTAAATGACGATTCATAAAGGTAAATTCATAAAACTGCTAAGTTTTGCAATACATGTAACCAGTTATCAGTAACTTAAATCAAATTAACATGTTGTTAGTATTTACTATCTGCAAAAGTTGGGTTTTGTTAGTTTAGGAGGAACGGGCTCATACTCTGTGACTACATTTACATGGACAGCATTTTTATTATTATTATTGACCTTGTCCTTTAGGGCATTATTAGGATTAATACATTGACTTTTATAAAACTAGTGTCTGGTTTTAGATGTTAAAGAGTAAATTCCAGTAAATTTCAGTTGATACAGAGTTCATCAGGTTTATGAGACCATGTGCCATAAAGAGTTTTTAAATCCCGAATTAGCCTTTCATTTTTAGTGATATACAGTATGTACCAGTAGACTGGTCGTCAACATTTAACAAACGCTGTAGGCGTCACCATTTGGTGTGGCAAATTCCCACAAAAACTCCAACAGGACATTAATTTGAGACTGAAGCTTTTCTTATCTTGAACATGAACAAGACAAAAGAGATGCATGTGGATTTAAAGAGGACCAGGAATATGTCAAACTGTATTTTCTTCATGAGAGAAGAAGTGGAGGTGTTGGAGAAGAATAAATACATCAGTGTTCACCTGGACTGCAGACTGGACTCCAGATGTAACACTGATGCTGTTTACCAGAAGGGGCATTGCAGACTATACTACTCGAGGACGTTTAGATCGTTCACTGTATGTCACCTGATGTTGCATATCTTGCATAAGTCTGTTGTGGAGAGTACAATCTCATCTGCAATCATCTGGTGAGGTAGCAGCAGCAGAACCAGTGACTTAAAAAAGCTGACCAAAGAAGATTGGCTCTCTTCTGGATCCTCTAGAGATAAATGTGCAAAGAACGATACTTCACAAAATCAAAAGCATACTGGACAACATCACCGTGACAACACACTGATTCAACAACAGTGTCTTCAGAGGCTTTCTCAGATCCACTGCAAGACAAACCACTACAGAAGATCCTACCTGCCCACAGCAATAACCTTCTACGATCCCTCCAAATAGATTTCAATACTGACAGTTACTGTAACATATCATTTCCCTTTGAGAATGAATAAGGTCCACAGTGGTACCTTCCAGACTATTAGTTGTGCAAATGACCTTAGGAATAGGATGGGAAGGTCTGCCATTCAGGGACTTACGGTGGTTAGAGTATCTGGTCTGAATGCTCCCTGGACAGAAGGTGTTTCAGGTATACCCAGTGGGAAGAAGGCTCGGGAACTGACCCACGACAGGATGGAGACATTACATGTTTTGGCTGGCTTAGGACTGCCCAGGTACCCCCCCCTCTCCAAAGAGCTGGAGGAGATGGCCCTGGAGAGGGAGGTCTGGGCCTCGTTGCTTGGCTGCTGCCCCTATGACCCAAACTCCGATATGTGGAAGTTTATAGATTGGTGGATGAGAAATAAATTGCTCATCTTCAAACATTAATTAAATATTTATTACAAAAGAATTGCCCTTTTCTGTCACCACAGGAAAATATGGACTATATTTTTCTATGTTTTGCACTTGTTTCAATGGCATTAACTAGTCACTCAGTTTGTCGGTCACAACTTCACACTACAAAGAACATGTTTACTTTCACCACGTCTTTGTATAAGTATTACTGTTGTCCTCATTTAGCCCGACTTATCACCATTACAAATTACACAGAAAATACAGAATTCTATCAGCAACAAATTGAATGTCACGAGGTTGTCTCATTTCCTTACACATCAGATCGAACTTTTCATATTTGATGTGATCCAAACAAACATAAATAGTCTGAGCCATCTGTCCCCGAAGATAGTTTTTCCTCCATCTGAGGAAAAAGGTGGGAGGATAGATGTGCTGCATTGTATGCTTTCATCACAAGCAGCATAGGCATCTATAAATGAGACAGGGCAGTAGAGCTTTGCAATGGTAAATAGGATGTCTGATTGAAAGATTGGCCCACCTGGCCGTGACTGTCGGGATGCCTTGCCCGAACTCTGCAGCCCCTGAGCTCACCCACTTGCCACTCTGTCGCCCAATTGGCCTGAGACAGGATCCCTGTCTGCAGAGGCTGGTTACAAAGTGGGCCTGACCGAGGAACTCTTATCTCTGGGTAATTACTCTCTGTGCACAATGAATAAAATGAGAGACAGTGCAATAATCTATTGCCTGGCAAGCTCAGAGATTGTGCAGTCACTCACATTATTTGCCAAGACTAATATGCAAGGATGATAAACAACTGAGGTTATCATTGGCTGGTACTGATATAGAGTAGAAGCTGTCCAGATTTACTTTATACCAAAATATATTCCAATTCAATTAGTGAAACACACATGTTGTGAAAAGTGCTCGATTACTGGATGTGCAGTGTTCCCTTGGAAACATATAATTACTCTGGCATGTTATCTACATGTAATTGAACCTGTAAATCTCATGTCACCAATTTTTGCCAGACAGATGAATCCATTTGACTTCACTTTTTAGTAAGATGAGGACATTTTAATTATTTAATTATTTTCTTTGCAAAGTCACTCCAAGCTGATGGATATTTGTTGCTCTGTATAGTATCTGGTCTTTGTGGAGGGTATAAGACTTCCCCACTCCATTGTTGAGCTTTGTAATTGGCTGTGTGTTCATGACAAAAGGGGCTCATGGAGGGACTCTGATGAAAAACTGCCTCAACTCAAGCTCCTCTGTTTCTGGATGGGCTTAATTAGAATCGCTGCAAAGACCCTAAGGGCCCACAGAGAGGGCCTATTTCATTTTGCAGTTGTCTTTTGTCGTCCTCACATCGTCTCCCCTAATTATTTCAGAGCCCAGAAAATCTTCTGAAAGGGTTGGGTATGTGTAAGCGAAGAGGTCAGTCTCTTAGATTAACCAGAATTGAGTCAATAGAACTAAGGAATGAGTAAAGTTTTACACAGAGCGATAAATAAAGAAAATAAGAAAACATTTTGCAATATGGACCTCTAAAGGACATATACTGCTTTGGCATAATATGCAGAAATAAAAACAGTCAGAAGCAGAATAGTTCTTTCATATAGATGATTTATGTAGTCAAGGGTATTTTTTTATTTTGCATTTCATTATTGACAACAGCTGATGTTATTAGGAAGAATAATTCCATGAATATTCCCAGTTCACTTTATTGTAAAATGTTTTGGATTAAGCATTAACTGCATAGTCTCTAGATTAAAATGAACATCTACAACAATCAAATCTCTTATAATGATAGATAATTGAACAATAAAAATTGTGGAAATGGAGCTACTAAGGGCACACTATATCCACGATTCTCTTAAACTCCCATCATCCTCTCAAGAATTTGATTCTGAATTACCTGACAAATTTCTGATGCATTTTATCAACAAAGTGCAGAATATCAAAAATCAAATCCTGTCTGCTTCTTACAGAATGTCTATTCCCCATTTTAATCCTGCCACTTTTGCACAATTTCAACAAATCTCCCTTTTAGGAGTTGGAGTCATCACTCCAACTCTATTTATAAAATTGATCGTATCGTGCTTGCGCTCCTTCTTCCCAGCAGGTGTTCTTGTTCTGTTGCTGTTCTCTCGTTTCCTGTCCTCTCAACCCCCATAGTATGGAGTTTCTTTCCATTTGTGGATGCCTTACATCATGCTGTCAACATGAACGGTTTCCCAGAGAAAGTACTTCGAAAAGGTCCTTAAACCAATGTAGCTCCACTTGCTACAAAACCAAGGTTACCAGAAGGGTAAGAAAGGAAAGAAAAAGAGTGGTGTTAGAACCAGACTTAAAAGGTAGATGTGTATGCGATGTGCACTCCCGTCCACCATCCTGGCCAACGTGCATGAATACAGAACTGCTTTTGTTCTTGCACCCACGGAAACTTGGATAAATAAGAAGGACAGAGATAACATGCTGCACATCAATGACTCTGCTTCCCCACCACGTCATGACCGGGACAGTTAAGCTCAACGGGAAACAATATGGTGTGTGCGTCTCACAAGCTTCTGGCTGTTTCCCTTCGCCCTTCCCTTTACGTGCACCACTCACCGCGGAAGCCACTGGACAAATGCTATGGTTCAATCCCAGATGCATACAGAGTTTTCGCCCTCCCCCCTCTTGGCACTGCTGAGCTCACCATCCCACTTGCTCCGGCAAACATACTGGTCATCAAGGCGGCCAAAAAGCATATTAAAAACATCAAACAATGGACAGTGGAAAGTATCCAAAGTTTACAAGGATGCTTTGAATCAACAGACTGGGATAACCTTCTTTCCCCTTCCAACAACAACAGAGGTCAAGAGAGGTCAAGTGGGCTTTTAAACCTGCAAAGCTAAAGTACAAAAAACAAAGTTTAATAAAATTTAGAGGAGAACCTCTGCTCAGCTCGGCAGGGCTTTAAAACCATGGCCTCTGTGAACGCGGATGCCACTAAACCAAGAACCATCCAGGTAGACAGTAGCTGCCCCACAACCCTCTCCGGCTACCTCAACTCCTTTTACACCAGATTCGAATTAGACGACTCGAGGAGACTAGATCTGCACTCAAACCTGACAATTATACCTTCAACATTCAGGAAGTGGCGAGAGTTCTCAGGAGGACCAAAGAAAGCAGCTCACCTAGTCCAGAGAACAGCAGTGGCCACGTCACCAGGCACTCTGTTCAGCAGCTAGGGCACGTGTTCCCGGTCTTATTCCAGAGTTTCTTGGACGGTGACACATTTCCACAGCTGTGGAAACTCCACAGTTATCCCCATCCCCCAAAAAACTAAGATCAAAGCTCTGATGGACCTTTGGCTTGCGGCTCTCTCGTTATGAAAGCCCAAGAAAGGGTCCTAAACACCACTGCATCAGAGCAACAGACTCCCAAATGGATCCACTTAAATGTGTAAATAGCACAGAGGCGTTGTTGATGCACAAACATCCATCATAAACAGCAGCCAGACTCTGTATGCTGACATATGTTCAGCATTCAGTACTTCGCAGCCTCACATTCTGACCACTTTCCACTGGCCTTCACCTGTACAACCAAACTTAATCCTGTGGACGCTAGAGTTTCTGCCACACAGAGAGTCGCAGAGAGTACCGCATAACAACGCCTTCTCTGACCTCCGCAGCACCTCAACTGTCTTCCCCCTGGGTTGTGGGCTCTCAACTCTTCTCTTCACCCTGTACACAAATGACTGCAGATCCACACATCCCAACTGTCACCTGGTCAAATACGCTGATGACACCGTTCTCCTGTCTCTGCTGTCAGGCTCCTCACAACACTATGGACGAGTCCTACAGGAGTTTGTAGAGTGGTGTGACAGCTCATGTCTGGAACCGAACATACACAAAACCAAAGAGACAGTGGTGACCTTCTGTAACGAGCAAAGAGATCAGTCACCGCCATCATCTGAAGGAAGCTAGTGGAGCTAGAGGAGGAGTACAAATAGCTGGATAGAATACCTGAAGTTCTTCAACATCACAGAGAAGATTCTCATTAAATATCAATACCTCAGGCTCAATATTAGTTCATTAATACAATTACTTTGGAGTAAAACAATCTATTGATATTTTCTCCTTTATAGAAAGCACCCTGACCTTCTCCATAACCTGCTGGTTCTACTCCGCCAGCCTCCAGAACAGCAACCGCCTGCAGAGTACTGTCTCAGTGCGCTCTAAGATCAGTGGACTGACTGCCTGTCAGACCCTCATGTATACACATATCACATACATGATAAGCAGTCAGGTTAGCAGGTAGGCTCATCAACATCCCTCACACGCTCTCCATCCACCATGAGTGTGGCTCCTCTCCTGATGGATGCAAATAACTGAGAAACAACAAGTACTTTTACAAAGACTTTTCCGGAGATGGGATTTTTTCCTTTGTTTATGTACCCTCATTTAAAAAAAAATGTTGTGCTGATAACATAAAACAAAACACTTCACCTTAGATGTGATGGGTAAAACAAATGTAATCTATGCTTCACATGTGGGACACATGTCAGTGCGTGTAAACAATTAAAGTTAGCTGGCTGGCATACTTTTTCACATAAGGTTAATGCATTTGTTTTTAATGCATTTATTAATGCAATTGTTAGTTAATTAGACAACTGCTGGGGTTAACTTAAGTTAATAATTCATAGCTGCAACACATCTCGAACTGTAGATTCTGTTGCAGAGATTATTCGGGAGAGCTTGAACCTGAGCTGGACATACGTCTTAAAATACAAATCTTGTGCAAATAGACTATATATAAACTAAATGGGAAATATGATTGCAATTTGGGGTAAAAGCATCCTGCAATGCAATCTGGATAACAGACCTGCACACAAAATGAAAGGTGTTAAAGTGGCAACAGCACCATTACTGTACACAATCAGAGTTTCCTGGAGAAAATTGTCAGTTAGTGCAGTTAGTCGCTTGACATAAATAGGCTTAAGCGTACAAACAGTGACTGTTTTTTTAATGTAAAGTAATCCACAATTGTTCTTGGTGCACATTCTGCCTGTACTATACTAGAAGCTATTTAGCAGGGATGTTGCGCTGTATGAGGGTGATAGCAGTAATCAAGGAGAGGAGGGGGCTTCTCCATAGGAAGTTCCTGCAAACAGAGTGCACCCACTTTTTAAACCCCATTTGTCTTGTTAATGCTCCCCTCTGATTACCTGATTGCACTGGATGACTGTGGAGAAATCTGATTGCGTAAAATTATATAGAGCAAACTTTTGATTGGGGAGGGATCTGGCAAGCTTGCTGCCACCATTGACAGGCTTTGTGAAATTTGGCCTTGCTGATTTGAAATCAGCTAAGTGTCACGTCCCGTAATTGTAATCAGAACTTAATTTATTTTTTTCATTTTTATTTTTTATCCTTGTCCTCTCACAGCACAGCTTTTTTCATGTTAACTTTTATAGCTTGACAATGCTGCAGCCATGTTCAACATACAAAAACAAAAGATGTGCTCATTTGTTTTAGAATGGACTCCTCCATGATATCTACAACCACACTGGGAAAGTAACAGTGAATGTTCATTGTTTGCATTCCTTTGTCTTAAACAGAGTCTACAATCATTTTAGCAGCTTCCTCTGCAGAGTTTGAATATATTTGAAATACACAGTTAATGTTCCAGCCTATTCTTGGAGGTATATCTTTGAGGTAATTCTTAAAGAACTCAATCCATGTTTTGGCCTTCTATTGTCTGGGCCAAAACTATTAAGGAAGAAAGTACATTTTTTCTTCTTAATGTTTTATTAAAAACATATCTTTTATTTAAGTTTGATTAACATATTACCCACACAACTATTAACTTGACAGTAAACGTTAGGCGAAAACAGCAAAATGCTTCCTGCAATTTACAGTGTAATTCTTGGAGATTTTCTATGTTAAAGTTACAGTGCATTTCCATCATATAGATCTGCTCTCATGAGATATTTGAATGTCATTTGTTTTTCATATCATTAGACATAACCTTGCAAGTGCACGCACTGTGACCACAGACGACAACAGCAACAGCTGCTACCCCGCGCATGCCTGTGCTGCTTCACTTCCAGTTCCTACAAGGCGTATTATCAGGCTGCCCACTACGTTTGTGGCTGCAGGTTCAAAGATGCAGAATCAAACTTATCTGGCTTCATCTGACAATGCAAAAGTCATCCAGACAGGTCAGTCACTTCATAGTTGCAAAAGATACCATTAGCACTGCAGACTGTTAGTAATCTAGTAAACTTTAAAATAATCTCTTAGTAGCAGGAGGAGGTTAATGTCATTGCTTTGATGACCCCTGTAAAATGTTGAGAGGGTGAAGGAATATTTATATTATCTATGTTAATATTCTTATTCTTATTATTTATGTATATACTTAACACACTTGTTCACACTTCACCCTGTGCTGTCTTTATAATGTTAATAGAAATAGCTGAATAACTTAACCCCGTTTTGCTGCCATTATCTGGTGCCTGCTGACAATAACTGAGAGAAAGACCAGATATTCTACCTTCATCTACGAGCAGGTCACCGCCTCACTGATGACCACGTAGCATTTTGGGCTCATTGGGTTACAAGAGGGTTATTTATTAGATTATCAAATGGCTTAAATGATGATAACCAGGTACTTGATTTTGATTTCTGGAGATATGGCATTGCAATGTTCTAAATAGTTTTGCTTACATGCAGGAGATCAAACAAAGCTCATTAAAATCATCAGACATTTGACAAGTCACTTGGACTTGTCACAGTGTCTGATTATGTATAGTTATTTTAAAAGAAAAATTAAATAATTTTATAATAATATAATATTGTTTGAGTGTTTTGTATATGACGAGTACCTACTGATCCCAGTTCAGGTTAAAAGGTTATGTTGTCTTTGGGGTCAGATGGAAACAGGTTATGTAGAAAATGTCTCTGCCCTCTTGACTGAAAGTTATAAACATGTAAATATTCAACAATGAGAAATAGAATGGAGCATCAATCCATCATCTGTACCCACTTATTTCTGTTTAGAGTTTTATTGCATCTGCTGAAACAAGAACATGCAAAACCCACACAAAAGGACCTCTGCGAGAACAAGGAACCATCTTCAGAGCAAACCACCAAGCCACCATGTTGCACTGGCATGGACAAATGACTGAAATTAAAAATGACAGTGTGAGTACAAGACCAGAAACATCAGCTTGTTTTGTAAACATTACTTTTCTAAAGGTTTGCATCTAAAAGACTTGTATTTATATACAACTATATATGTGTGTGTGTGTGTGTGTGTGTGTGTGTGTGTGTGTGTGTGTGTGTGTGTGTGTGTGGGTGTGTGTGTGTATGTGTGTGTGTGTGTGTGTGTGTGTGGGTGGGTGTGTGGGTTCAACAAAATAATTAAAAAAAAGAAAGAAAAGGAAAAAAAGACTAATGAAACTGTCCTTGACAAATTAGGATGGTATCCTAAAAAAAATCCTAAAAATAATTTAATCATAGTGATATTTTCATTTAATGCTGGTCCTGTACTTAACATCACAAGCGTCTTATATCTTGGCATCAGTCAGTCGGACTATTTGAAGTGTACAAGTCATCACTCTGCTATTTGGTATGATGGTGTTTACCACACTGAACGTGGACCAGAGAAAGCAAAGAAAAGAGCTGTCTGAGGAGGTCAGAAAGATAGTTAAAGACAAGCGTGTTAAAGGTAAAGGTTAGAGGACCATCTTCAAAAGGTTGATGTTATTTTGACAACAATTGCAAATTTCATTTCATTACGGTCCATGGTACTGTATCTCCCTGGATGTTCCTGAAAAGTGATGACAAATTCAAGAGACAGATGGTACAAATGTAACCAAAGAGCCAAGAACAACTTCTAAAACGAATCAAGGTGAACTCCAAGGTCAAGGTACAGCAGTGTCAGATTACACCATCCATCACTGTTGGAACCAAAGTGGACAAATCATAAAAGCCACAAAATGCACAAAGTTTCTGGAAGAATAGCCTTTGCACAGATGAGACAAAACTGAATTTATTAGAAAGTCACATCAGCTTTATGTTCAGACAGGCAAAAATAAAGTGTTCAAACAAAAAAGAACACTGTTCCTGATGGAGGAATCTTAGTTGGCTTGAAGCTTAGTTATGTTCTGGGGCGACTTGGCAGCATCTGGCACAGGGTGTCTTAAGTCTGACTATCAAGTGTCTCAGTGTTAGAAAGCTTGGACTCATGGGTCTTCCAACAGGATGACGACTCAAAACACACAACTAAAAACATCCAAGAATGGCTAAGAACCAAACGCTGGACTTTTCTGAAGTGACCTTCTGAGTCCTGATCTAAATCCTGTTGTGAAAAGGGCTGAAACATTCAGTCTGTGGAAGCAAATCTGAACCGTAATTTAAATAAAACAGATTAACAGAAGTGATTTGTCATTTTCAGAAAACAGCTGAATTTTTCAACTTATAAATAAAATTAATAATAAATCCTCCAAACTGCTTTTTGATTTTCTTCTTCAACACTGCTCATTCTGTGACTTAATTAAAATGATAAAGAAAAGCAAAATGCGTTTTTTTATTTTCACGGCAGCCCCGTCGCTTCCATAGCAGTCTGGAGAAGAAATCCTTCAAACCTGACACAGACGGAGCAGTTTGCTTCTGAGTAGTGGGCCAAAATCGCTGTCCACAGGTGCAGGGTCTCATCAGTGGCCACAGAACCTGCTTGATTGCAGTAATTGCTCCAAAAAGTTGCGTAATGAAATATTAAGTTGAGAGAACCAACTAATTTGTCCAGGCCAGTTTCATTGTTTGTTTGTTTGTTTGTTTGTTTTTTAATGATTTTATGGAACCACAGTTCAAAACCAATATCTGATCTGATTTCACTAGTCAATGTTTAGTAAATTATTGCTTTTTCAGTTTGAGGATTTTTCAGAGACTATTGTGGGTTGTTCTTTCTTTCTTTCATGGAAGGGTAAGAACACATTTTTACATGTGTGTAAATCTATTAATTACAGCGGTAAAGATAAAAATAAAAACATTTATCGCTCCTTATATATCACCATTATATATTGTAGCTCCCTTGAACATTTAGGCTTCAAGAAATTTTTTGTGAGCACTGATTCACAAGTCAAAATTTCACTATTCAGGGAATTACGTGGCAGATGAAGGTGAAACTTACACTGTAGGTGATAGTATGTGTTATGTAGCGCCACCAGTTTCACTAAAAACATTGCGCAGCTTCATTTATTCATTCATTTACCAAAGTCATCATCAAGTCAGTCCAGCTGTGTGTTGGAGTATCAGAGGCTGCATATGGGCAAATCTTTTCTAGATTAGTATTCCATGGTCTATGTTATACCTTTATACTTATATAGGTAGTAATATTATTTTTGTTTTCTCTTTTCCAACACAGAGGCTGGTGACATTTCAGTGACTGGAACACAGTCATAGCTTTTCAGAAATCTATACTTACACAACACTGCATACTCCTCATTAATTAGCTTCCCATTGATTGCTGGCCTTGCTACTTCCATTTCACACATCTGATTACAATTCACTCAACCTGTGTTTTGGTAGAGAACAGTCGAAGAGAGAAGTGGGGTAAAGGGAGATTGGATTGCATGTCAGAACATCGTGAGTTTAGGCAACAGATTTTTTTTTTTTTCTTCAGAAATGTACAAAGTCCAAGTTTTAGCTCACTGACTTATGCAACAGGAGGCTCAAGGAACTGAGGGATGTTAATCACTGTGTATCATACAAATATAGATACTCATCAGCCACTTTATTAAGTACAACTAGTATGTCTGATAAAGTGGTTGGTGAGTGTTAATTGACAACTGAAGTGTTGAAGTGTAATTTAAAAAAAAAAAGTTAAGGTGAATGGTTTATCACCATTGACTGACAGTAAGAAGATTCCTGATTCAAATCCCAACAATGGCCTTCCTGTTTGATGCTTGTGTGGGTTTCCTTCCACAGCACAGAAACATGTATGTCAATTAAGCTTATGGTTCTCAGTTTCCCAGAGGACTGAGTGTGTGTAGTTGTATGTCCATATGTGACCCTGCGATGGACTGGCGACCTGCACAGGGTATACCCCTCCCTGCCTTAAGCCCGAAAAGAGCTGGGACAGGCCCCAGCAGACCCCTGTGACCCTAAATAAGAATAAGTAGAAATAATGAATGGACTGCTGTGCAGATATTAAAAACGAGCATGAAAAAGTCAAATCAGTTACTAATTCTTTGACATGCAGTTGTGCAGACTACCAAGACACTTTCTAGCAAGCTTCAGAAACTTCATGCCCACAGCAACGTTTTTAACCTAAGTACAATGGAATTTCAGTCAGCCAATATGGAGTTTTCTTGGTAAAATATTCTGGAACATTTCAAATCAGTTAGCACATTTGGAATGGTATCGTATAACATAGTCATTGCTTTCTTTATCTAAAAGAACAAACAAAAAACCAACAGAATAAAAATGGTCATTGTAAATATTAAACTAGAGGTGCCTTAGACTTTTGAGAAAGTACTGCACGTATGGTACACTGATGACAAAAAGTGTTTGCAACCATGGTACGATTCCTGGTCAAAATGTGCTCGGGAATGGTGTTTGCACATGTCTGTGGAAAAGGGCACATATGCATAGTGGGCTCCAAGGCTGCATGCAATTAATCCAAGTTGTGTAGATGCAACAGCTCCTCTTGACAATCATTTAGGAACATATCGGCATAATCCAGGCGGGGAGGTTCATTCATGCCTGGGCACAGTAGAACTGGACTAATCTGAGTGTGTCCTAACCATCCTTTATCAGATCATAGTCTCTGTCATTTAGATCTTTTCTTACCCAAGCAAGTAGTCATAAAAACAATAACTAGAAATAACAATACTAGGTACACGTTCCTCATACCGCTGCACCAACAGCAGCAGCTTGGACTGTTGACACAAGAAGGTTGTGTCATTGGATAAATGGCCTTGATAGCAAATTTTAATCTGCAGCATCAGCAGGAATGGAAATGCATGAAACCCTTGTGCAAAACAATAAATTAATCTTAATATTGCTCATTTTAAAATAAGGAACTTGCAAATGCCAAGCAGAAATTCTTGGGAAGTCAAAGTGGAAAGTACTTTGTGAATGCCATGGAAACATTCATTTTTAGAATGGAGTTGGGTTTATATAATAAGAGCCTCATATCCTTTAATTGGCTTTGCTCTCACCTCAAGGTAAAGAGATCTTTGTTTGATAAACTGCAACAGAGTTGGAGTCAGTGCAAACAGTTTTCTTGTTGTTTTTTTTGGTCCAGTGTACCTTTTCATGTATTGATAATTTGTTTGTTGTGAGAGTCTTTAGAATAGTGCCTCATCAATAGGAAGCATCATCAGAAATTCACCAACTTCTCTGCACTTTGGTCTCCATGAGGCATTCTTGTTTGACTCCCAAGCTTCCAGCCACCTGCACAACTTGTGATAAAACTGTCACAAATGAATGAAAGTCAGGAGGAGGTGGAATAGGAAGAGAGGGAGGGGAGGTGTGGGGGTGAACACAGATGTCCAAATAAAGTGTGAATGATTCATTTTGCCAAGATTAGTGGCATTCTCCAACAGAAACTTTCCCATGGTAGGGACTTCACTGCTTTCATTACTGCCCTGCGGATTGTCATCATGAATTGATTTTCTTTCAAAGACAAATTAAATTGCATGTGAAATACAAGAAAAAGAACAAAAAAGTATCTGTTTCTTCAGTTGTTTCCACAGCTCCTTGTCCCTTCTGTCTCTCCCTCTCTCTCTTTTTTCTTTTTGGCCATTCCCCATGTCTCTTACATCTAAGCAATCCAGAGTGTTCAAACTTAAATTAAGATCTCTGGCAAGATAAACAGTTAAAACCAGTTCCCATAGTTACAGCTCACACAGCGTGATGATTGCATTATAATCCGACAGCAATCAACTCTAAATGAAACAGGGATGATAAGGGTGCTATTTTCCATGAGTGTGTGTATGCATGCTTGAATGTAGCTTATTTCTTTCTTTGTTCGACTTAGATTTTTATTACTTCCCAATCAGGTCAGCTCAACAGTGAAAGCTTTTTGGACAAACACAGCCATGATGTGGGCAGAATAAGATTAAGAGACTGCAATAAGGCCTAAATGAAGGCCTTATGCTTCTGTGGAAAATGTGTGTCTCTTAATAACTCAGGAAATACTTTGGCAAAAAGTGAGTTTATCCATCAGCAATTTAACAAAAGTCCTCTTAGATGACAGATTCATCCAGTTTGGACCTGTTGACATTTCTGGTTCAGCAGACACTTGGATTTCCTGTCCAGATATGCTTGGGCATCTTAGATTTCATTATAAAAACTAGAGAAGATACGCATAAATACTCATAAGACTGTTTTATAATAGTTATGCAGGATTACCTCTTTCCATACCATGTTAAACACTATACCTTGCATGAAACATCCAAATGCATAAGCTTTTAAATCACTGTATCACTAAAAAGATGCTTCTATATGACAATAGTACAACAAAGATATTTCCTTAAATGGGAATGACTTAAGTGACACTAAAAGGTAAAGGTTCTTATTAACAAAAATACACCAGAGAATCTAGTCATTGCTGTCATAGTCGAGGGCACAAAGAAACCAACACGTAAATAAATCCATCCAGCATCTATACCTGCTTACTCCTGTTACTAGTACGAGTACTGGGGATCTGCAAGGCAATGGTACTAACTAGATAGGTCTAAATAAATAAATAAAATCATAAGCTCTAAATAAGCAAATAAAAGTATATTAAATGAATAACAGCTGAATTGGAAGGCTATCTTAAGGAGAGTGGACATAAAAAACAACAACAACAAAACAAAGCACCCACATTTCTTTGAGCATCTTGTAACACACGGAGTTCTAGCACTGAAAACAATCCACAATTCTGGAAAAACGTCAAATCTTATCTGACAAAACGAGGCAACATTTGGCAGGCTGCTGCTTTTCCCAATCAGGTATGAGGCAGATCACGCTTTACATGACTCCTTTGTTTGGCTTTTTTTGCAAAGCTGTTAAATCAAACAGTTGTGAAAAGCTTTGTTCAGACTAGATGTGATATATTCACTACGGTTGTTTCAACAGCACACACACACGCTTATACTGTTTTACTTTTTTGGAGTGGGATTGTTATTGATCTAAGAAAGTAAGTAAATATTTATGCCAAAATGCCTGCGAGAAGCACACTCCACTTGATATGTATGAACCCAATCAAACCTGTGCTGCCTCTTTCAACCCAACATGGTGAAAATAAGTTTGTATGGAGGATTGTAAAAGTGCAAGAGAACTGCCCTCAAAATAAAATAACTGATTAATTTGGACCTAAATTAATATTTAGATTGAGGGTCTCATTAGTGAAGAAAGTAACAGTAAAAAGGGTTCACATAAACTCCCAGTTGTACGGAAACAGCTGTGACCCAAAGCTTACTTCTAACCACTGTCAATTTAACCAAACCTGAACCTTAGCCTCATCTCAAAATTCACTTACAGGACTACTGGTCAGGGGAAGCACGGTGGCTTAGTGGTTGGCAAGAAGGTTCCTGGTTCGATTCCCGGCCCGGTGGGTCTTTCTGTGTGGAGTTTGCATGTTCTCCCCGTGCTTGCGTGGGTTCCCTCTGGGTACTCTGCTTCCGCCTCCCACAGTCCAAAAACATGCAGGGTAGGTTAATTGATCAGTCTAAATTCTTCCTAGGTGTGAGTGTGATTGGTTGTTTGTCTTCTATGTGGCCCTGGATGGACTGTTGACCTGTCCAGTTTGGACCCCTGCCTTTCGCCTACTATGCGTTGGGATAATCTCCGACAGACCCCCGTGACCCGGAAACGGATAAAGCGGGTATAGATAATGGATGGATGGACTACCGGTAATTATACTACTACTACTATTACTACTCAGTAATTATATCAGAAAAGGCCAAAATGAGGCAATAAAAAGTTTGGGTTTTTTTTTTTTGTCAAAGCTATAAAATACTCAAGTGTTCCTAAAAGACCAGGGGTATGTACCTCAAAACCATTATTGCTTACTGACATAGTTGGAACCATGCAGGTATGATGTGTGTTTCCTGAAGTCATGGTTGGAACCATGTAGGTCCTGATGCTGGTAACCGAATACATTGGTTTTTGCAGGTGTTTCACAGAACCATTGTTCGATCGAACATCCACCAACACTGTCATTCAGCTGTGTCATTGGAACAACGGATCTTGTGCTGTGGTTAGACGCTTCCCTTGAGAGTGTCACACGTATATCGACATATATCCTTCTAAATACAGATGAGTTTAAAAAAACAAGAGTAAATTAACAATGTTTGTTGCGCAAACAGGTCTGATTACTGCCATCTTGAAAACAATTCATCAGACAAAAATCGAATTAGAAAAATAATCCAGCGTCTTCGGCGTTGAACATACTACAGATTAACAGGTATAATGCCGTTTGCTGTTACAAACCCGGGAGTGGTGCAGGATGTTGGAAGGGAAACGGAGGTCAGCTTGTGAGAGTGCCGTGTGGTTTGAGTCAATCTACTTGTCATGCATTAATACTGTATCTTTAACTAAAAACAAAAAAAGGAGGAGCAAACTAAATGTTAGAAATAATAAAAATTAAATTAAAAAGTACATTTATAAAAAAAAAAGAGGCAACAAAATGTAATTAGATTACAAAGACGTGTGGCGCTCTGGGCAGCAGGCACTTCCCCTCTAATTTTCCAGCTGTTGGAAGTCATCTGATTTCTTGAATGAGCCACTCGGAGGTAAAAGGAGAAAATATGGGGTGAAAAAGGCCATTAACAAGTAGTCTTGTTGAAAACACATTTAAACCCTCAAGCTAGACAACAGGTAAATGATTTAAGT
The DNA here is from genome assembly GCA_014839995.1 of Xenentodon cancila. Taxonomy (NCBI): domain Eukaryota; kingdom Metazoa; phylum Chordata; class Actinopteri; order Beloniformes; family Belonidae; genus Xenentodon; species Xenentodon cancila. Next base: position 25,210,183 of record CM026206.1, read on the forward strand.
AAGAAAAGAAAAGGTTTAACTGCACAGGTTCAAACATGTGACCATGTCAGCTGGGAATCAGCCGTCTGCCACGTGAGCCGCTTCCATCCCTGGTAGTACGGACAACCGGGCAGGTGATGATAAAGGAACACATTTACAGACAGAGATCATTTTATATCATTACTGTTGCAAATCTCTCTTCTACTTTTTGTTTACTAAAGTATTTTCTGTTTAGACTGCGAGTGGCAGACTGCTGCGTCGCTAAAGCCTTTTATTCTTAGGGCATTTCTGACATTTGGTTTTTAAAGTATTTTAACTGTAAGGCCTTATATTTATTGACAATATCATCGTGGTAGCTGGTATGCGATTGTAAAATGTATAATTTTAAAGGTAACCATCCATCACAACTGTCATATTTACACATCATTACGACACTTTAAAGCTTCAGCAAAGTTCCTGCTGGCAAAATTAAATCAAACACAAAGAGACATAATTGCTTTACAAGCAAAGGTTTTGTTTTTTTATTTGTTTGTTTTTGAGAAAATCATAACTCAGCTGAAATCGGTTGCTGCCTCCAGTGAAAGAAGACATGTATTTTAATTTAATGCAAGTTAATATCTTTCAAATCTTTAAAAATGTTTCTTCTTAGCGGTGATACGTTCGTGTGTCGTTCCTGAACATGTTGCTCTCTTAGATTTCCATGGCCTCAACACTTCTTCAAAGAGAGGCGTTCCGGCTCATTCTGTCATGTCGGAGACTCAGTGTCTCCGTGGGAAAAATGCCACTCATCTAAGATGTCTGCAGGTTGTCAGAGCAAAAGGCAGAAGAGTGAGGAAAAGGCAAATCCCAAAGGCAGCCCCGAAACAAACAAGAGAGGCATCTGTGAATGGAAGCCATCGTCAGTCATCCTAAAGAAATTATCCCCTCTGCTGTGCGCCACTGATGAACAAGGACCTGCGTGCTCTGACCCCGGATTCCTGGTGATAAGACAAAGCCCTCTTTCATCATTGGCTTGTTTTAATCTAAGTCAAATTGGGCAGATATCACCGCATCTTTCACCTACTTTGATTTGATATTTCTGTTGAATCAGTGAAGATGGAGCCTGCGGACCTGATTCAGTTTTAGACTAAAAGAGAAATGCGCACATTCTGAGGCGATGAACCCGAGGTTAAATGTAACTCCTAAACAGTTCAGTTTAAACAAACACTGTCATCTCCCACACTGCTTTGTATTGAATAACGGGCTGAATGCACAGCATAGAGCATGTAGCTGTTAATAAAAAACGGTGGGGGGGCATAAGCGCTCGGTAAAGTTGAATTAGAGCCAAATGAAATATGCTCCCAATTATGGCAATGGCTGTAAGGAGCTCGCACAGTGAATGTCCCTACAAGACACTGAACCCTAATGGATCCCACCTAATTTGCTTTGACTGATGAATTTCCTGCTCAAGTTGTGTGGGACTGAATAATTATAAAATTCATCCCGAGACATTTAGAGCCATTAAGCATTTGTGACATTTCATTACAGCAAAGTTGTTAGAAGCAGCACATGGTGCTGTGTTTGTGTTTGCACATGTGCACATGCAGAGTCTGGAGTAGTTTCTCAAGGCAATTATGCAACGATTAAAACACTTAAAGGAAAAGCTGTTTTGTTGTTGTTTTTTTTTTTCAAACGTATCTACCTTTCAGTTTCTGACAGCGTTTTACTTCTCTTTCCATCTCCGTTAAAATGGTTTCTGGATCTGTTGTGCACATTGATTACTGTCAAGGTCTCTGGTGAGCTTGGATCCATCAAAACCGTACAACGTGAATATCAAAATTTAAAGCACAATGACAATTAATACTCATTAGTGTGGCCTTTGTGACTTACTGCCGACAACAATCTCTTATGGCAGTTCCTATCTATGTAGGCACATTTCTCCTGAGGGTTCTTGTGACATTCTTCCATGGCATATTATTCCAGCTCATTCAAATTGTGTGGTTTCCGAGCACAGACATTAACCTTGAGCTTCCCGTACTGATTCTCAGTATGAGTGCGATTTGGGCTCCAACAGGGCTGTTGAGAGGACCTTGATTTTGTTTGGACATTGTTGGATTTAGATGCATGGTTTGGGTCTTTGTCTTTTTGGAAGACCTGGTGGTGACCTAAAGGTAGAGTGGCAGCAATTTTTTTGCATTATTTCTCAGAATATCGACATCATCTTCTTTTTTCATGATCCCATGCACACAAACGAGATTCCTTGTGCCTGAAGCAGAAAAACACCCACAACATTAGATTCTTACCACCATGGTTCATTGGGGATATGTGCTTCCTTGAGTTAAAGGCCTCTCCTTTGCTTCGCAGACAAACGCAGTAGCCGTATCCACAACTCATCCCCACATGTTAGATGTTCAGGGGCAAACCTCAGTCTGTCTTTGATTTGCCGCCGTGGGAGCGGTGAAGTTATTCTTGGACAGAGACCTCCAAACAAAAGGTCCTAACAAAAGTCTTCCATGAAACATCAAGTCCAGAAAAACAACAACAATCCCACTTGCAGACATTCAGAGATTCTTGTAAACATCCTTCACCGTTTTATATTTTGGAAATCTTGCACATTGAACTAGATGGCATATAATTCTCACTAGACTAAGGAAGTGGACCACATCAGTTTAGTTCTGAGGTCCTTACACTGGCGCTCTGGACCTCAAAGAATAGACGTTAAAATACTTATGTTTGAGACCTGTTGTTGCCATACCAACCTTCCAGACCTCTCAGGTCTTCTGGTTCAGGTCTTCTGGTTCAGGTCTGCTCTGTGTCCCCAGAATCAGAACCAAACATGGAGAAGCAGCATTCAGTGTTTTATGCTCCACACAGCAGACTTCCAGAAAACTGCAGGAATGCTGAAACCCTCAGTTCCTTTAAATCACAGTTAAGCTGCTTTTGACTAAATTATTATTGTAATCATTCTGAATTTAGATTCAAACAATGTTCATTTCAGTACAAACTCCAGCTTAAGTCTATTTTTTCTATTCTGCCACTGCACTGTAACTCATTTTTTTTCCGTCTTCACTTTTCATGTTTTTATTATGTAAAGCATCTTGAATCGTTGTGTTGCTGAAATGTGCTGTACAAATAAACTTGCCTTGAACCCCGTTCACATTGTTTGTAAAAGACTTTTCCCATATTATACTTTGCAGTGATGAATCATACAGCTGTCCTGGGCACAGGGAGATGCTTGGAAGTGGCAGCATAGTCTTTTACCCTTCAGATAGGCATTCACTAATCTTCCGGCTAATTTCATTGCTGTTTGCCATGATGAAATCAAGAGTTTAAGAGAAGTCTCTTTTCATCTAGTGTTGATTGGGAACGACTTTGAGAAAGTGTTGAGAGACTCAAGAAACCTTAAGCATTTATTTTATTCAAAAATAAACCAAATAGTATTCATGCAGTTAGGTCAGTTTAATTATATATAGTTTTGTATATAATGTTAATAATTGGTCTGTATTTTGGGGAAATGTTTGCTATTTAATTGAATGTATGTTTATAAAGTCTTCAGTCTGTTAACTTCGCAAAAGATGGAAAATATGGGAAAACAAAGCTTAACTCTGTCCAAATAAAGCAAAATTAGATTTACATCCTCTTTAAAGTGATAAAAGTGTGTAAAAGAAATGTTGATGAAAACAATGTCTCCTTTATCAAACAATGGCAACAAAGACTCTTGGGAGGTGGTAAAGAATCAGTGCAGCAACAATATACAGCATGTCTTATGGCTAAACAAACAGAATATGTTATGTTTAATTAACTTAGAAGGAAATGGTTTATTTTCAACATTAGACGGTCGTGCATGATTTTTACTTCACTAACTGTTTATAAAAAACAAAAGCTTCATCCAAACAATCAACGTGTCACTCAGGCCCATTACAACCAGACTGTTAAAGGAGATTAACCCTCAATTAATGTGTCCATGTTGGATGTAATCAATCCATCTATATACACAGACTATTTGCCTCTGGCTTGAAGGTCACCAAAATTATACTTCTACTTAAAAAGCATAGTTTTTATTCAGGAGTGCTAACTAATTGTAGACCCAAATTCCAATTTCCCTCTCATTTCTGATGTTTAAAAAAAGAAAAAAAACATTTGCAGAGAAATGATGTGTTCAGTCAGGATTCAGATGACATCATACTGTGGAAGCAGCACTGGTGAAGGTTTAATGGCCTCAGACTGTGGATTTGTGCCTACGCTCGTCTAGATCTCAGTGTTGCATTTGATACAACTGATCACAACGTTGTGTTAAAGAGGCTTAAACATATTGGTATTGAAGTACCACATTAACTTGGTTTAGGTCATAAAGCTCTAAAACACACATAAAAAGTGTTTCTTGAACTGCCTTCTTCCACCTTTGTATCACTGTGAAAATAGGGAAAGTCTGTCAAACTACTCAATGCATTTTTTACTTAACTATTGGACTACTGCAATTCTTTATTGATATGGTGTCCAAAAAGTACTCTGAACAGCCTTCAGCTGACCCAAAATGCTGCAGAGAGATTTGTGATGAGGATTAGCAGGAGAAATCACAGCCTCCCTTTGTTGGCTTCCCGTTAAATCTGAGATAAGAGTTTGAAATTTGTCTTCCTAAATATAAAGCCCTTAAAGGCAAAGCTCATCACCTTAAAGAACTCACAGTTCCATTTTATCCCAAATAAGCGCTTTGCACCCAGACTGCAGGCTAACTTGTGGTTTATATAGTTTATTTAAAAGTACAATGGGCGGCAGATCCTTCAGTTTTTAGGCCGCGCTCTTCTAGAACCAGCTCCCAGATAGTGTTGGGGAGGCAGATACCATCTCTACCCTTTAAAGGCCAAAACTTTACTTTTCATAAAGCTTATGGTTAAGACCTGCTCAGGGCTCTTTAGCGATCCTTTTAGTTATTCTGCTTTGACAACCGGGACACCTTCCATGACACACTGGGCTCTTTCCTCAGTTTGTTCGCTTTGCTCTTGTTGGATGTACATATCATAACAATGGCAGTCAGCGTTGTTCTTTTTTGTGTCGCTAGTCTTTCTGTGTTCGTTGGTTTCTCTTTTCTGTCGTCTCTGACCCCCAAACCAGCGGAGGCAGATGGCCGCCCTTTGTGAGTCTGCTTCTGCTGGAGGTATTTTAACCCTGTTAATTAGGTATTTTCCTCTCCGCTGTAGCCTCGTGCTTGCTCACCGCAGCAAAGATTCAATGCAATCTGTTGGCTTCCTTGTCTTGGCTGTTTCTCTTTCCTTTCTTGCTTTTTTCTAAATAAATCAGCATTGTATAAACTTTGAATCTGGACTCTATTGTAATAAATTCAATTAAATGAATTACAATGAAATCTATTGTATTGTAATATAATGGAAGTAAATTAGATTGTCTTTGATTGGACTGTATTGGATTTGGCCGCAGTGTAAAGTGCCTTGAAATAACTTTTGTTGTGAATTGAAAGCAAAGGTGAATTGAACTGAATTGAAAAGAATTGAACTGAATTGAACTGAATTGAAAAGAATTGAACTGAATTGAACTGAATTGAATTACTGCCGCCATCTATCAAAACGTAACTCAAAATTACCAAACAATTTGACCGTGTCTCTTCTTGTCACTTCTTGCCACTTTAAACATAACCATGGATATTCCTTCAGCTGACAGGGAAAAGCACGGCATCTTTCAAGAAAAAGCGCTTCCCAACTGGACAGTGTTTTTTTTAGCCATTAGGGTGGAAGAGGTTATGTAAGCCGTTGCTTGTTTCAGATAATCTACTTTGCCATAACTTCCTTGATATCTCATAAACATGTCTTATCAAGTAAATCTTTACCAAACAAAAGTAACTAATTGAAAAACGAACAAATATCTCCAGATCCCACCAAATGTGAAAATGGCAGATGAACGATTTATTTACACCAGCTGTCAGTCATGATGTAAAACATATTTGAGAATATATAATGACTAATCAAAGACAGAAGACTGAACACTTGGACAACTTCAATGTCAACACAAGCAACATTTGGGGGAAAAGAAAGGTGAACTTTGATTGGTTTTGTCCGCTAAGACAGAAGCTGCACAGTTTAAAACAATCATCTACATGGGGTGCTTCAGATATTTTGATATTTGGTCATACCTTTTACACAGAAGTTCAGTCCCTTGTTCTTGAAGACTTCCCTCCTGCTTACCAACCCTCTGAAAGAAATAAAAATAATGGCATTTTGTGAAAGGAAACAGAACTATATGTTATAATGTCTGTCAGTCAGATTTGATTCCCTGGTTTGGTTTTACAAAGATATCTACATCATCTTGTGGATCTTGGAAAAATTCACCCAATGAACACATTTCATGACCACACATGTACACAGATCTGTCTAATAACAGCTAATGATATGGGGGCACGTGCGGCCAGTGCTCTCCTCCAAACACAAACAAGGCTGTATATCGCTGTGGTAAACATGCCAGTGCTATCTGAGAATATGAATGTGAGGGCTGGTTATATTGACCTGTATGTTGTTTTATTCTGGGATGGCCTGTGGTGTGTGAACGTACAGGCTGAAACCAGCCTCTCCGCGGCTCGCTGCCCTGCTAGTTGAGACTGAATACCAATGTAAAGTTAACCACCATGCTGAATATGGCTCTCTTTCTTGTTCCCACAGGACAAGCGGCTTCATTATGAAAGACTGTTGTCTCCTTTTCATCTTAGTGAGATCACCCCTGTGGGGAGTTTCAACACTGAATTCCACATCTGAAGCTCTCTTGTCCCTGTTTAAACATTGAAATAGTATTCCACCATATTGTTGTCTGCCCTTTTTTCTACAATGCAGCTGCTTGGAAACTGCCAGATTACTTAGACATCTCACTGGTGAAAGGAGATGATCAATTTCTGAGGGAACCCCCACTTCACTCCCACCCACCATCTCACTGACCCCTCCGGCTCCTCCTCACTTCAACCCGCCATAATTATTTTGCAAAAGAACACACAGAGTAATTTCTTTTGCCCAGTTATGAAAAGCTCATTAAAAAGGACTGGAACAAACAAAGCTTTTCCTGTGAGGCCTCTTTTCAAATTCATTTCATAATTTCACTCTGTTTTAATAATTTATATCAATTAATCATTCCTTGGTGGGAAAGATATTCTTTGCAATCTTCTGTAGTTTTTTTGTTCAAGTGGGGGGAAGCCTTGATGATGGTGTCAAGAGAATGGGACTCAAACCAAGGTGGAGTAGCTCAGGCTTTGCCAATGGGAAATCAGCTTGATGCAGCTCAATCTCCACAGCGCTGCAAGAATAATTAAACAATTAAAGTGAAGAAAAAGACCATCTTCATACATCTGAAGCCAAGGGTATCTTATGAAGAATGCTTTTTTGTCATGTAAAACAACTAAACCTGGTGAATCTTAAGCAACTTTTCTCTAAAACAACTTTTCACCAATAACAGCAGTCTTTGCTCAACTAAAGACTTCATTTAAAAAATTTTTTTTTTTACAATTGTGCTTTTCTTTTTTGTAAAAGCTAAAATGCAAAAGAGAAGGTCATCCCGTTTACGTGATGTTAAAAAAAACATACAGGTTATTATTACTATTATTTTTCCAGGAGTTCTTCTTCATTTGTCTCATCCGTCATGCTTCACATGACAGTAAAAGTAATGTAATACAATACTGAGAGAATGAAAGGACCTCAGCCAAATCGAGGTCTTGCAGATTAGCTTTAATAGGTGCTGAAACCAATGACCTGAGGCTTAATGAGGTTGTAAACGACAGCCGGCCTGGCTGCGATTATTTCCAGTGACAGACGATGGCGCCACTACGCAGATGGAAAGCCTTGATATTTCCCAGCGGTTGCAGTTACACTCGGTAAAACTAAGGAGTTATTGAATGTCAACTAATTAAACCCTGACACGAGGTGAATGCGGTTTGCAGGATGTTGCCATGCAGCTTTACCCTCATCAAAGACGCCGTGTTTAATCCTACAGGTAGCTGTTAGGAATGGGGAGGGAGAATATCAATTTATTATACCCACTACCTATATATATAGAGATATATATGTATATGTGTATGTATGTATATGTATGGCCTTTCATTTACTAAAAAAGGAAGTGACATATTAATTTTAATTGGAACTGCATTAATCATATTGAGCGTGACGCTCGCGGTGAATGTCTCCCCTGTCCCCGACTCCCTCTGTAAGCTGCTGTTTTCCGTGTTTTCCTACATCGGACTACGCTTTCCTGCTCCATCTCGCCAGTTTCCATCTCCGTCTGCGTGTCCGACTGAGTCTCGCTCCCCTCTGATTGGCTGGGACTGTTATTCCTCCGACATGAAGCGAGAGCCGATTGGCTACCGTGTCACTTTCGTCACGCGGCTAAAGAAGGTTTTTACTGGAGATTTCTTCCTGTCAGCGACACATGTAGAGCAAGCTGCTAACGGGATCCCGGGAGCAGACCAAAGAGCGGATAGTCATTTATATCCTCTCTGTTTTTCTTTTTTTTTTCTTCCGTTCTCCCCTCTCTTGCCTGCTCCTTTGCTTTACTAAAACCCGTACTTTTACGGCTTTGGGGGACACTACGAAATGCGGAGACCTGTAATTTCGTCTTGCAATGGACTCCAGTCGCCTCAGCGAAAAAAATACGAGCCCTGAAGCGGTGTCGGTAGTGCAGGACCCATCCAGTGGAAATACTATCTGATAACTCCATTTGGTCGACGGCCGCTTGTTGCCTGTGAGCCGCCGAGTCCGAGTCCTCGCGCTGGGGAACTAGAGGCCCTCGCGCGCGATAGTGCGTCCGCTTTTTACCTGCACTTTTGGGGACTGTTTTGTAGCCTGCCTGTTCAGCCGTCGAGCCATCAACTTTTCATAACACTTAAAAACACACGCCAGGTGAGTATCTGCTGCTATTACAGCATGCCTCGATGCCTTGAGTCATTTTGATCGTTTTAGAGCAGAAACTATCGTCGGCTCTTCGGTCTGTTTCGGTCGCATCTTTGTACAGTCTTTCTTTAACGGCTGCTTGTTTTGATGCCTGCTAGCTGGGATTAAACTTCTCCCCGTTCAAGTTTGACGGGCTTGCTGCGCAGTAGAAACAAGGTGAAGACGCGTTTTTTTTTTTATTTTCGTGTTGACTGCCGGTCGTGGACGGGACCGTTTAGCACACGGCTGCTTTCTGTGGTTTCCTCTGTCTCATTATTCCACTTCCACGACTCGCTCTCTGTGCCCAAATTGCCTGGCCGTGTAATTACTTCAGTTAGTCCATTTAATTTAAAAGTCCTCCACCGCCCCCCCGTCCACGGCCCCTTCCTCTCCAGCCACCCACCCCGTACCCAGCCCCAAAAGAAACTTGACGAGAGCCCGTCCTGTTCGTGCAGGGAGTCACTTTCAGGTCGGCTTTTTGATTCATCTCCTCTAAGATTTAATCAGCACTAAGGTACGCTGTGGTTTGTCCCTGAGAGCCATCGCTAATGGGCTTACTGAATGCTTTTCTCTGTGCACCCCCCCACACACCCCCTCTCTCCCAACTCTAATTGGCCTACCTGCCTTTCAACAAAGATTTGGCATTGCTGCCGGACCAATTTGGTGGGGGATATATTTGAAACAGCCCACATCAATTCAGTGGCCAAAACAAATGGCTCAGTTCATTAGAGGATGATCATTACAGGAGGTTGTGTGGTATTTTATAGCTGTGTTAAATATTACTTGATAGTTGGACACATCACGCCAAGCTCAGCAAGCATCAGGTGTTGGGGAAACGCAGACCCAACTTGCCAGACTGTCCCCCATATCAGCTTGATGCCACTTACGTTTAAACATGTACGTTTCATTGTGTTTGGCGACAGCCACCACTTTCATACCCCATTCAGACTGCAAAGACCTGTGTGATGGAAACCTGTGCTATTTAAAAAGCCTCTGGACAGCTCAACAAAGCCCCGTGCTGCATAATTGTTTCTTCAGCCCCATAGTGTTATCAGTTACCAGACGTTCATCACGACGGAGATCAAGGGCAGATTAATTCCCTAAATGACTTGGAGCTGCCTTGTAACAGAACAAGCCTTGTTTCTGTAATGAGATGAGCTCATTCAGTTTGGTGTGACGTGAAGTCTGCAAGCGCAAACGCAAAAATTCGATCAAAGAAGTTGGGGCTCCGAATTTGGTAATTGATCAGTTATGACACATGTGGCTTTCGTGATAACGTTGAATCAATGTGGTTGGGCGATGTCGCATGTTTTGACCTGTATTTCTACAGAACAACATGTGCCTGGTTACAATATGGAGCACGACCTTCTAGGTGAGACAAGCTGACATCATCTCTGTTTTTGTTTTTAGAGACGATGGTGAATCCCGGAGGCAGCAGCCAACCACCAGCAGTGGGGACAGGTTCCCTGTCCTGGAAGCGGTGTGCAGGTTGTGGGGGCAAAATCGCAGACCGTTTCCTCCTTTACACCATGGACAGCTACTGGCACAGCCGATGCCTCAAGTGTTCCTGCTGCCAGGCCCAGCTGGGCGAAATAGGCACGTCGTGCTACACGAAAAGCGGCATGATCCTTTGCAGAAATGACTACATCAGGTGAGAAGAGGAGCTTGAAATGATAAATTCATGAGTCACACTGATTAAAGCCGTTGTGGTTGAAGTGTCCGTTGCTCAAGCTGCCAAACGCAGCAACATGTTGAGCAAACGAGAGATTAAAGTAAAAAGTTGTGCAGAGCGGAGTCAAATGTAAAGGCAGAAAAACGTTCTGATGGAGCTTCTCTTCACGCCGCTTCACGCTATGGGCAGTCTTTGGTTTCTATGTTTATTATTTTTATTTATTTTTTTACAAAATCAGTTTTAATTAGCAAAGCAAGCATTTCAAAGAGGTTGTAATAAATCACAGAGCCATAGTTTGTTCATAACACTCATTCTGATAATGTGCAGCTTAATGTTACAAGTTAAGTTAAGAGTATGCAGAAACCCCCCCTGGAGTGCATGACCATATTGGTTTTAATGCAATTATTTAAGAAATTTGACTTAATCTTTATGAATGATTAGGTTCGTAGTTATGGATGACATAGTTTCAATTAAAATGTTTCTCTATATAAGTAAAAATACAAATGAGTGAGTGTTGTTTTGCATGGATGGTTTGAAAGCTGGAGCCATGCTCCAATCAAAATGCAATCCTGCCATCAAATCCACACAGATAATTCAAAATCTAAAGTGCGTCTGTGCACTCTTACTCCCACCTCATAAAAAGCAGGGAGAAGTCAGTGGGGCACTTCATTCATAATGGCGCTATAACATAATTAAAATTGGAAAGGGATGAAATGTGCATACACCTTTCCACTTGTAATGAGAGCATGCTTGCTGGAAGAGCTAAAACGCATATTACGGAACCATGAGATCTCTATAGAGATTAAAACAGAAGTAGGGGGAAAAACATCTGACACTGAGTCTACACAATTAAATGCTTTAATTATAGTCCCCCTCCATTTCCTTTAGTCCTGATGGGTTTTATCTAATGAGATCTGGTCCCTGGCTTGTATCCGCTACCAATGATGTGTCCGAAATGAATGAGAGCCACACTGCAAACAAAACATTTAATTAACCAAATTGGCTTTTGAGAGAGCAAGAGAGAAAGACAGATAGAGAAGAGGGATTATTGTGAAGGCCATTTGCTGCTGCCCCCCCTCATCTTAAAGGGACAGGCTCATTTTCATAATATACATTTTAAACTCAGATTTTCTGTTAATCCATCTGATGTTAAAAATGCATGTCGGCTTGATCAAGGATTGGATGTTGAATGGGATGTCTGCCTGGCCTGGGATGCCACAGATCTCCCAGTGCAGTGCTGGTACGAGGAGCTTTAACTTTCAAGCCAAAGTTGCGTTTGCTGTGAGGCTTATGTTGTTTTAAGCCAGAGGTGATATTATTTCTGGGGGCTGCTGGTAGAGGGAGAATTAATTTACTAGTGGCTGCTGGATTCAGAGAGAATGCTGCCTTCTTAATTGAATAAGCCTAGGTAATTAAATGGCATTTTTCCAATAGAATGTGTGAGGTAAATTTAATAGTTGGTTATTTAATATCACTTTGAAGTCTGTCCACTCAAGCAGAATGACGGCACAAGAAAATGTGAACTATTAGGCCAGGGAAGAAAAAAAAATCTCTATCTCAGAAATTTATTAAATTGCATGCAATTTAGAGGAAACGTTTATCTTGATTTGTCATAACAGAATTAATTCAAGGCCTTTAATTCACTTGGGGCCAGATCTGTTACTCTGAATTAACCAAGTGTAATTTGGCTGATTCCCCCCCCATCCCCATCCCCACCTTCCACTCCTACTCATACTCACACACCTCCCCATCCCCCTTTGCCCAAAACACATGCACATACACGGTGCAGATCCAAGCCAACCCTCCCTCATCCTTGCAATCTCCCCACCCCGCCCCGTCCCCGTCCCCAGCCCCTCCACCCTTTTCTCTAATGCAGCTCTTGCCATTATGCAAAGCCCCGCTTCAGTATCAATATGGCCTAGTGCTTTTAAGATGCTTTGGCTGCTGATGTAGAGAGGCATTTTTAATGGACTGTGTTGCAGAAATCATTGTTGTGGGGGTAATTTTACCCTACTCAAAGGTCTCGGTGAATGAGGTCTGCATTTATCAGACAGCCCAGCAGCAAGCCGTGCTATATTTCACCCAGCAGTCAGTGCTGAAATGAATTTCAGTAGTCATTGCCTATATAGACAACAGACAGGTCTGAATGTGTTCCTGTTTTTTTTTATTTCTTGTTATTTAATTTAATCAAACGGTGATCCACTTGGGGAAGACAACAGATACATCAAGGTAAAACCATCACCCAGAAATGTTGTCAATAGCTTTTTTTTTTTTCCCATAAGTTAGAAGGGGAAACCAGATGTGTCACTGCAATTAAAAGGGTCCCTTGGCCTTAATTATACTGACCTGGGTTGTCGACTTCACCTCTGCGCTGTAGTTCACTGGCAGAAGAGGCCATTAGCGCCCAAGTTCAAACCGTTACAGCAACTTAATTGAGCACCTACAGGGATTGGCTTCTTAAATCAAAAGACTATCAAGAACCATTCCTGGGAAATATAATTAACCTGCCACGTGTTCCACACTGCGCAACAATATAAAACACGGCTATGGTGAAAATGTGTAGTTGCCTTTTTTGTTCAGCAACTATCAAAAGCTTCTGCACAGAGGAAACTCTTTCAGGAACAAATTGAACATGAGGAGTCTGTTTCCAGTTTGAGCAGAGTTGTACTTTTCCCACGAGTTTACTGAGATATACACGAATGTCTGAGAGGAGAGGAGTAGGCTTGCACCTCCACACACATCACATGAATCTTAAAGTAAGGTATATATGTTAATTTCTACTATCATGTTTGTCCCAGTGAGAGCAGAGAATTGGCAGCGTAGTGACGGCAGTCTCCAGTTAATTAGTTTCTGAAATTGAGTTTTGATGGAGCTTTTCCAAACGATGCCAAGACAAAATTTGCTTCTGCCTAGGTTGTCTTTCTGAAAGCCGTTTCGGAGAGCTCTTGCTTGTTTGTCTGTGTATCTCACAATTGCTTGGGGTATGGTACGAATTGTAGAGGCGTTTGCTCTCATGCCTGGTCTTGCTGTGAATTTGTTAAATACTGTCAGGAAATTGTTCTCAAGAATGTCTGAGCTGAAATAGATGTTCTTTTGTTTTTTAATATTGTTTAAGCTGAGCAACTTTATCTTTTAGCCTGTACGGTTGAGCATGTTTCACACAAACACGCTCATGCATACACACACCAATGTCAACCACTCCCCCCTATCCTTTTCTCTTTCCATCCCTCTCCCTCCGCTTCTCTCCGGAGCATGTCAGATGCCGTGGTCTTATTTGATTGCTTAGGAAAAGTGCAGTGATAGAGCAAACACCCAGTGAGATATGATGACAAATGGGTCCAGATCCCAGTAAATTACTTTCTGCTCAAATCGAAATTTCATTCAGTTTGCTGCTCACCGAGATGAAGTAATCTTAAATTGTGGACTCAGAAGAAAGATAGAAGGGAAGCTGGAGCAAGCATTTCATTATCAAGAGGCAGAGGGGGGAGAGAGAGAAGGTTGGGGACGAAAGAGATGAGCAGAAGCAAATCTAAAGTGTTGACACCATGATTGAAAAGGTTAACCCATGCACATTATATATCAACCAGAGTAGCTACAGGGTTTCTAATGGAAACACGGCACTGACAGAGCATTCACAGGAGTCCTAATGGCAAAAGCACTATGTCTCTGCCTGGATGTACAATCAAATCCTCTTAGGTCCTGATTGCTTATGTTCCAGGTTATTATTAGGTTGCAAAAAAAGTGCAGCAAAAGTAATATCCAGTCTCAGTGCGAAATGCTTTCAGAGAGCAGTGCAGTAAAGGGTTCATTTTTCCTCTTGATACTGTGATGATTTTCTGTTTTTCCTCCTGCATGTTTTCACTTCAAGAGAAATAGAAAATGGAGAAGTTGGCACACCGTAGCGCTCTCGTTCAGTCGGCTACTCGGCAGACAAAAGTGTGGATGTCACAGTTTGTTACACATAGCTAAGTCTATGCAGATGAACGCCGCGGCTCCATCGTAACGTGCTCTCCTCTGTCTTCCACCCTTCGTTTTCTCAGACTATTCGGAAACAGTGGAGCCTGCAGCGCCTGTGGTCAGTCTATTCCAGCCAGTGAACTCGTGATGAGGGCACAGGGCAACGTGTATCATCTCAAGGTAAAACTCAAAAGATCCCAAAATTGTCTTTAAACATGCATTTATTCATTTTGAAGATGCAAGTGTTCAGTTTTGTTTAGCAATGGGCCTTAAGGGGAGAAAAAAGACAACTTATTTATCAAATTACAGCTTCAGCTCTTTAGCTCCTTATCTTAACTTTATAGATATTTATGTTTGGATGAAGGACGTTTGCTGACGTCACAGAAGTAACTGCTCATGTCATCCGACACAAAGTTGTGATTTGTTTAAATTGAACCGGTATTGGCCCACGTTGATCCAAAGTGGTTTCATTTGAATGTTTGCTTCTGCGTGCTTGATCCTAATCAGTTCTCCTTTCTTTTTTTTTTTCTTCCCCAAAAGTGTTTTACATGTTCCACCTGCCGGAACCGGCTCGTCCCCGGGGACCGGTTCCACTACATCAACGGCAGCCTCTTTTGTGAGCATGACAGACCCACAGCACTCATCAATGGCCATTTAAGTTCTCTGCAGACGAACCCACTACTGCCTGACCAGAAGGTAAGAGCCCCGCGGTGGCAGCAAGCGCGCCACCCTTTCTTGGCAGGCGCATGCCATCATTCAGTCGAAGATGTTCGCGAGAACAGAAACGCAGCTTTAATTTTTGCAGCAACTTTTCTCACTCTGCTGTCTGTTCAGCTTCGCTGGAAAGCTTCTCACAGAGCAGAGATTTATTTTATTTTGAGACAGCCAATGGATTTTTCCATCATTCTTATTGGAGGACGTTAAGAATCCGTATTAACCATCCACATTACAGATGTGAGAATGATGGTTTCTGTACGGCTGTGCGCACACACGCGCACACACAGATATTTAACTCATTGTGAATTTATTTTGCCGTGCTGTAGCAGACTTCCCTTTTGTGCAGAAAAACGACACGTGTTGCCATCAATCCAGAATGATTAAAGCAGAATTTGACTACTCTTTCAACGGAGCTGGAGTCGTGTTGACTAAGTTATTACTCCAAGGCCAAAAATCTGTATCCAGGGGGCCTCCAGGATTGAACGCAGGCAGAGAGCTGCAGCAGCTAGGATGTCATAAGACCTGTCATGATGGCTTTCCCTGATTTGATCTTGATGCCTCTCGTGAAAGCAAAACAAAGGGCCTAATCATATACAAAGGATAACTTCATTCTCCAGGATAGCTTCATTCTGCCTGCCCGAGATCAAATCATTTCTGCCTCGCAACAAGCCGCTTTATTGATGATTATTGATATTGTCTGCACACACAGTATGCTGAAAGATATGGGAGGTGTTTGGAGTGTGTCATAGAGAGGCAGAAAGAGAAATTATATTGTTGTGAGCATGTATTTCACCTTGAGTGGTCTCTTTGAGTGGGGGAGAGGTAGAACTCCATTAAGCCCCCACCCTTTGCATCACGGGCCTTTTAAGGGCTTGTCACTTTTACAGATCTGCTCCCCAAGCTCTTAGAGCTCCTCATATTTAAATTGAAAGCTGTTGTATTATCTAGTTTAATTTTAAATGTCTGTTTAAGACCTTACTTGTACACCAAGTGTCTTTTGTAGCGTGCTGGCATAGTAAATATGAAGCCTCATTGTTTATTTATGTACCAACATCAATTGTAGTGAAAATCGCTGAATTATTGATGCTAAAATGCAATCTGAATATTGGCCCTGGTGCTTTAATTATAGCAGAGACAGAATTGTTAAATAAACACAGGCAAGTTGCGAAGTGGAAACTGTGTCCGGATGCTTTTCGTTAACTCTGTGTGTGAACCGAGGAGGATCTTTCTGCCGCTCGCACGTCCTCTCTTTTTAGTTTTTTTTTTTTGTTTTGTTTTTTTTCTTGCTCAAACAGAATTTGGATGGCTTTGGCCAACACCGACTTGCAGCAGGATACCAGCCCCTCCAAATCAATATACCCCTAATGATTCTAGAAATGCGGGCTGGTTTAGCAGAGGAGAAAATGAAGCAGTCAGAATTATCTACAGACTGTTGTTTTGATCATCTGTGATTTTGCTGCGACATAATTGGTGTTGTTCACGATCATGGCATAGGACATTTGGTGCTCATTTATTAAGCTTTCTTCCCAGCTTCTGCCTAATCTCTTTGTTCAGAACAGACAAATTACCTCTCTCATACAGAGCTGCTTTGACCCAGGGGAGGAAGACCCTCCCAGCGTCAGTCACTTTAATTAGCCCCCAAGTAGGAGTTTGCAATTACTAATAGACTGAAGCCCTCCTAGTGATTTGAGGGATGAAGGGAAAAGTAAATCACCCTTCGAATTGTACAGAAAAAAACAAGAAAGATGAAGAAGTTTAATGCTGGTGGAACCCATACAGATAATTGTATTGCCTCCCCTGCATTTATGTTTCACGGGCCTCAGCCCCTCCTGCAGTGATGCTGGAGCGTGCTTCTAATTATACCAAAGAGGATCGTCTCATGAAGGCACTTTTAAGTTAATGCAAAGTAAATGGGACACCAGATGGCTTTGAACGCCTAGCTGATCAATAAATTAAGCGCTGAAGCTGGTGGAAAATGTATTAATCAGGTGGAGAAACATTTGGCACATTATGACGTGATGCTTTTAATGATGGCCTAGTACCTGCTCTTACTTTCTTTTTCTTTTTCCATTCACTGTGCAGGTGTGTTAGGTGGGAGCCATGCGGGAAGCAGGATGTGTGCCTTCATTTTAGCCCTCATTGTCACCTGAGACAGCGTGGATCATCAGCACTCCAGCCTTTTTTAGCTGTGCTCCCAGCCCATTTCTCCCTAAAGGAATCCTCTGCCCTTCTTCCCAGTAAACCTGACATTTTATTTCTGCAACGCATACCTGACACTCAGCCTTCAGACCTTGGCTTTTCCCTAAATATGGGTGGATATTTGCACTTACCACACCTGAGACAGGACACTTGGGACTCAGTTATATTTGGAGCAAAACAAAATAAAAGAAGACTTACAAGATTCTGAAGGGACTTTTCAGCAAGATAAAATTAATCAACTGGCTGAGAGGATATTGTGACCGAAGCAAGGAAAAAAAAGACTTAAAGTTTAAGATTTGCAGACTTTTCAACTCTGCATATTTGTCTAAAGACATTTTTGGGGAAAAGCAGGACCTTTTAATTTTTCCTATCTTCCTTTCTATCCTCATTTCCCAGGAACATGGTGTTTCCACTTTCTATATTTTAAGTGTTGTTAAAGGGGAATGTGTTTTTTTTCCCCTTCCTTTAGGTGATGGGGTTTTAAAATATCTGTGACATTTAGTGGAAAACAAATCATGAACACCGTTGCTGTATTTGTAAAACTACCATGTATGTACAGTATGCATGTAAATGTTGTTGTTCAGGCGTGGTTACAGTACATGTGACCCCTCTGCACCCAGCTCCTCCCTTTGAACCATGGCAACTTAAAGACATTTGCTCATAGTCAGTAAATTAGAGATCATTCCCAACATATAAATGCTGAATGAAAGAGAACTTTATTTGTGATATTTTCCGAGACATTTGCTCCAGTATGGTGTATTTAAGTAATAAAAATATTGAAGATTTAAAAGACTCATTAATGTATTGTAAGTGTGAAATCTGTTCTCCAAGCCGTGATTAGCTGACTTGTTTACCTAGTGCCCAGGAGGCTGATATCAGTCCGTGACTTCTCTGTCCCATTGAAAATCCTCCTCATTCAGGACCCTGCGACGCTCCCGTTCTGCTTCTAGCCCCGCAGTCGTCAAGGCGGATGATCAGCATCTAACCGAAAATTGATAAACATGCATCCTCTCCTTCTATTCAGATGACCGTTTGCTATTCACTCTAATACCAAACAGAAATAGAGGAAAATGTCCCTTTGAAGATTCAATTACCGCAGAGAGGGAGAGAGGTGTCTCTTTGGCGGGCACAAATTGAATGGGCTATTTGCAGAACAAATTGGTGTTTGAAGTCCTTGCAAGACCTAATAGGTCTGAAGGAGGGACCCGGTAATAGCTGATGCACTTATCTGCGCTGTGTGTAGCCCCCGGTGAGCTCGCCGCTGCCACTCAAACAATGCTGCTGCTGTAAAGGAGCAGACTTCGATGCAGAAATCAGCTCAAGTAGGAGAGGAAATGGGCCTAAAGAGTAAACAGTAGCTTTTGTTTTGGATTGGAATTCCATGCAGAGTGGATCTGTTCTTGTCCTCCTAAATACAGCACTAAGCAAGGTGATTCATAAACGCTAGAGCATGAAGGCATCACTTTCAATGTTTGAGGTGGCTCAACCACGTGAGTTTTAATGGAAAAGTGCGTTTGTGTTTACGCTTGACGTTCCGGTAAACCAGACACACTAAGGAAAACGTTGAGGACCGAAGTGCAAGCATGGACGAGGTTAGATAGATGGTGGGGATCGTGCTAATGAACCCATTTTTGTTTGAAAAGTAAAAAGGGACCAAAGTACATTTCAGGTTAAAGAAAAAGAAAAATCCTCTATGTTTGATAGAGTGGGGTTGGAAAAATGAGATGAAACATCACATTTTAATGATTAAATCATTAACTGGTCGTCTCAGTATATGTAATTGATGCTGGAAAAATGATGGCTTAGTAGATTCTACGACGCTTACTTTTCCAAAATATAAACAAGTTGAGCAAAAAGACAAGACTCGGCATGTGTCTCTGAATATATCTACCAAGCAGGAATTAGGCTGTTTTATATGAATAAATCCATCTTCTTTACATGAAATCGGGTAGCAGCACTGATCTGGTCCTATCAGGTATAGCACGGAGTGAGTAACACATCTTACACTTGCTGACCTGCTGTGGCTTCACTTTGTTGTTTAACTTTGCGCTCAGTGCGTGCACTCAAGACTGGGCGTTATGTACTTTGCTTTCTTTACTTTGGTTTTGAACACTGGCAGCTGAAAGAAGGCATCCAACATTTTGACCAGCTCCAAATAAACATCAGTGTAAAGACACGCACTCCGATTATGCTTTTAGATGGTAAAAGACTCATGTTTTAACTGATGTTAAAGATCCATTTGGCAGGAGGTTCCATGAACCACTTAAAACTGGAATTTTGAGGGGAAGGTCTATGTAAACATCATTAAAACATGGCCAGCATTAATACTTGGATGACTGCAAAAATGGTTCTAAACCATCATCCTCATTCAGCTTAATGTCTGCATTTAATTTAAGCAACACTGGTGAAGCACGGTGTTTCAGGTATGGCAACTAGAGAACCGGAGCTTACACTCTGCAGTCACCTGCGCATAAAATGACCAAGGCCCCGTGGTATAAGGTTTATAGAGACCTTTATGATGTTTGGTTTAATTTTGCTTCAAAGTTGACCTCAGTAATCCATATCTGAACAAGACTATTTTGTACACCACTAACAGCCTTTTCCATTATGAAATCCGCTTGGTTGTATTAAGCTGTTTACTCTCTCACGCTCACACACACACACACGCACGCACACACACACACACGCACGCACACACACACACACACACACGCACACACACACACACACACACACACACACACGCACACACACACACACACACACACGCACACACATGCACACATCTTCCCATGCATAAGCACATAAATATACACATTTTGTGTACATGTGAACACGTCATGTCATTTTTGGAAATGAACTTGCACTGAATGAAATAAAGTTGTTCAGGTATAGAATAGAGTAAAATAAATAAATAAATACATAAAAATGAAAAGATTTACAAATAATCCATATGTGAGAATTTGCTTTGATGGGGCACAGCAGAGTGGGCTAATGGACCTCACTCATAACTATGTAGCACACGTAAATGGCACATCTGCCTGAGGGAAATCACTGCAACTCCAACTTCTTTGTGTCCTCGCTGGGAACTGTGCTGGTGCTGCACAACTGGATTACCTTCATTCCACTGCAGCTTTTTGATGATCATTTATCTCATTATGAGTGGGAGGCTTTTATGACACAAGATGTTCTTTTTTATGCATATTTGCTCTAAACATTACACTTAAAACCACCTGTTTGTTTTAGGTTATTTTAATGCATTTAACTGATTTATGTATGGGACAGTGTAAAGATGTGTGATCTTCACCTGTGTCTGCACATGTTTAAAATGAGCCAAAAGTTACTGAAAATCAAGTACCTTATGTATTTGGATCATTATTGTCATCAACCTAAAAAATGATGAACCTAAAGTGGAACGGCAGTCTGGTTCTGCAGATGGTGCTGTTGTGTTAGGTCCCTACCTTTAGCACTGAACATACAAGAGACCTGTCATCCTGGATGACTAAAAAAAAAAAAAAAAAGAAATACTGAAAGAGAATTGGTGCACTTTTATTAATACGTGCATGAAAAAAGATGAAAAAAAAAGTGCTTGGGAATTTACAAAATCTTTGATTAAACTGTAAGACATTTAGTTGAGGTGGAAAAGTCTTGTCATTCAACTGTGAAGTTTGTGAGTCCAGGTTCCATTAACTTCCTCAACATTCGTACGTAAAACACCAATTCCACCATGCTTTCTATATTTCCTTAAGTTGATCTAGTGATCTGTCTGTTATGCACTCTTCTTGTGTGATGATTTAATTGCACCCAGTGAGAGCTGGTTTAGATAAACAGTTGGCAGAACCAGTTGTTTATATAAATCCAAACATTTGCACATGGTAATTAGTGAAGAAAAAGAATATCCATCCATTCATTCGAAAGTGAGTAACAATATCTAAACGTCGGAATAGTAGAGAAAGAAACACTGGCTTAGTCATTAGGTGCTATCTGTCTGTTTAAAGGAAAGCATATAGGTGGGTGAGGTGAAAAAGTGCAGACTAAGTTTTAAGCATATTCATGTTCTCAGAGGAGTCTTTACCAGATGTAGAGGACATCCCTGCTCTGTGGCAGTTTGTTCCATCACGATGGAACCAAAATGAAAACAGGGACTAATGACTGACAGATACCCACTGATAAAATAGTTTATTTTCTGACGTTCAGGTTGGTAGTTGGTACTTTCAAGACTTAACTAAACTTGTGTCTCTTATGGTGGGGACTCGACTGCAACCTAATCAAGAAATATATTCTGGAGTGAGTTGATTCAAAGTCAGTCACTCTACTAGTAATATTTGTGACTTCAACCTATACCGTCAAAAGGATTTCATTGGTCACAGAGAACTGTACAGAGAACCCATGCAAAGCATTTGTCATACATATGAAGAGAAACTGTTGTTCAACACAGAACTACATTAAGGCTATTTTAAAATGATCTATGTATATACATCAGTGATCAAGGGAAGTATATTATTTACATACACTAAACTATTTGTGTTCTGGTTACCGCTCCGGCTACTGTGGTTGGAGCAGCTGCTTCTCAGACAGACAGGTTCCCAGTTCCGTTCCCAGCTGGGTGAGGTTCTCCCTGTGCTTATGGGGTTGTGTCAGCAAGGACATGCAGCATAAAACATATGACTATACTTGCATGTGGGCTATGAAGTGCCGCTGTTGGTTAAACCCTCTCGTAAGGGGTATAGCTGAAAGGGGATTGGGCTTCTTACTATATCTGCTCTGGTTGTCTTTACAAAAATGATTTATTGCCAGTGAAGTGTTTGAAAATATTATGTGTACACATAATGTTTGTGTATACGTTATGTGTAAGCTTAGTACCCACAACGCGTGGAACTGCTGTAGTCCAGTTTTGCGGTGGTTTTTCAACGAGGAGCCAGGAGCATTTCAAATGGACTGGCACCTTGACTGGATTCAAAAGATTACAAGTTTATCTGAAGGCTTTGAGATCATGAAAATTACACAGTAGTGTACTTCTTTAAAGATCTATATCTCCCCATGTAATTCTCATGTAATTCTCAATTTTATTTATGAAAAAATGAGTGGTATCATTTAAATTGTATTTTTTTTTGCTTCTAAACTAAAACTCACATTGAAGGTAGTTTAGTTTTCTTCTAAAAAGCCTCTAAGATGTTTACCCACAGCGTCCGCAGTTGTAATGTGTTGTTGTAATGTGGGAGAAGAAGAATGCTTCTGGAAAATGTCTAAACCACTCCTCAGAATGTGCTCTGAGACCACTTTCATTTACTAGAATGGTCAATTCACGGTGGCTGGCATGGTTCTCTGGTTTATGGCAGTTCCACACCTTGTGGCACTTGAACTTAGTAGCCTGGCAAGCCGTTGTAAAACTTAAGTCCCTCAGGGTCCAGAAATATTGTAAAACAGCAGTTAGTGAGTGGTCTCACCAGTCATGGTGGAGCAGTTAAGAAGAGTGTAAAATTATATGTAAAATTAAAGGACAGATGATCTGTTAAAGGTTATAGGTTGGCCTCCAAGGCTTCGAGGACAAAGTGTAGCTAAGAGCAGGCAGCTTGTACTAACTTTGCATTTGAGGTTCATTCTAAGGGGAAATCTGCTGGTACCCGTAGACCATAGACCTACTGCTACAAGGTTTGCGGGAGCAACATCGGGGGTCCCAGTGGCGCTCTACTAGTCTTTGTGCCAGCTCTGGCAATGCTTGTTTTGGTTATCATTTCAGAAGTGACACTTAAAATTAAGATATTTGGACATATTTGATATGGATGAATGTAAAGTATTATTATAGTTTAACCTCCTTAAATATCCACTTTGTCATGGTGGAGGGGGTTATGTGCCTGAATGATCCTTGGAGCTATGTTCGGCTATTACCTTTAGGGTCTTGTAAGGCAAATTGGTACTGGGGGAAAGGCCAGACTAAGAGCAATTCCAGATGAAAGCAAGAAGCTGCATGTCCCTTTTCTGGACATGAGTTACTAGGACCCCACCCTGGAAGCAGGCCTTGGAGAGTGGCTTATCGTTTCGAGTACCATGGTCAGCCTGAATGAGCAACATGGATCTCCTTCCTCTGAGCTCACCACATGCAGGAGGAGCTGTGTAGATTTGGTACAATGTGCTGTGTGCAGCAGTTGAAAGTCTTGCCCTTGCTGATCCTCGGCTTTTAAAACTGGCCGTTGGGACAAGGAATGTCACCTTTCTAGTGGAAAAGGAACCTGAACTTGTGCGTAAGGTTGAGAGGTACTGGCTAGATATAGTCTGTCTTACTATAATAAACAGTACAGATTCTGGAACCAATCTGCTAGAGAGGGACTGGACCTGGTTCCATTTTTGCAGTTGCCCACAGTGGGCACAAAGGTATTGGACTGGAGTGGGCTTACTTATAGCTCCCTGGCTCGGAGCCTGTATGTTGGGGTTTTCCCCTGTGGATATGAGGGTAGCTTCTATGCACCTTCAGGTCAGGGCAAGTTCTAGTTGTTTGTGTTTATGCATCGTCAGTTTGGAATACCCAGCCTTCTTTGAGTCCCTGGCTGATGTACTGGGGTTTCCACATAAAAGGGGCTTTATTGTTCTACTGGGAAACTTTAGTTCTACCTGAGTACCAACAATGTTATCTGGAAGGGTATTGGGGAATTGGGAACAGGTTCTGTGAACTGAACCCCATTTTCTTTACCCGCTTTGTCCTTTGCAGGGTCACGGGGCTCTGCTGGAGCCGATCCAGGTTCATTACAGGCGAGAGGCAGGGGTCCACCTGGACAGGTCGTCAGTCTATCACAGGGCCACATATAGAGACAAACAACCATGCACGCTCACACTCACACCTACGGGCAATTTGGAACCATCAATCAACCTAGCATGCATGTTTTGTGACTGTTGGAGGAAGCCGGAGTACACGGAGGAAATCCACGCAAGCACGGGGAGAACATGCAAACTCCACACAGAAAGACTCCTGCTGGGCCGGAGAATTGAACCAGGAATCTTCTTGCTGTGAGGCAACAGTGCTAACCACCAAGCCCCCGTGCTGCCTTGGGTCATAGTTCAATTCCATAATTGGATCATTGGAATTACAACCATATATTCTAGACACTTGGGTGGAGAGAAGAGCTGTTCACTGAGCTGTTAACTGGTCACCATCAGGTGGTGAGTTAGATCAGATGGCGGGAGAAAATGCCAGAAAGACCTGGTAGGGCCAAGTGTATAGTAAGGTTTTGCTAGGAACATCTAGCAGAAGAACCTGTCAGAAACATCTATACTCCCATCTCTGGCTGAGCTTAAACTGCATTTTGAGGGAGGTGGAAGACA
This sequence comes from Xenentodon cancila, assembly GCA_014839995.1. Classification (NCBI taxonomy): domain Eukaryota; kingdom Metazoa; phylum Chordata; class Actinopteri; order Beloniformes; family Belonidae; genus Xenentodon; species Xenentodon cancila. Next base: position 25,234,915 of record CM026206.1, read on the forward strand.
TTGAGTATGAACCGGCCATGTTCTGTGCCTCCAATGTTGAGGCCACTGACTCGAACTGTGGCAGCAAGGTTGTCTCGACAGTAATCACATAGTCTAGTGGTGGACACCCCAGTTGAGGGAGGCCGTGAAGCAGAAGAAGGAATCCTACAGGGCTTGGTTATCCTGTCAGACCCCGGAGGCAGCTGATGGGTAATGGCAGAGCAGGCGAATAATAGCCTTAGGGGTTGCTGAGGCAAAAGATTTGGGTGTGGGAGGAGTTCAAAGAAGACATGGAGAGTGACTTGCGATTGGCACCAAGACGATTTTTGAAAACTGTAAGGCAGCTCAGGCTGTGTATAGCAGTGTATAGCAGGGTTAGGTGCTGCTGACATCGACAATGGATGTCATTAGATGGTAGAAGGAATACTTCTTCTCAGTCCCACCAACCTGTCTTCCCATGACAAGGTTGAGTCTGTGGACCCTGGCATAGGCTTGCCCATTACCTGAGCTGAGGTCTAGCGGAGGTCTGTGAGGAAGTTGAAAAACTCCACAGCAGCAGGGCTCGAGGGGTGGATGAGATCTGTCCTGAGTTCGTCAAGCCTTTGGATGTTGTAGGGCTATGTTGGTTGAGACATCTTTGCTACATTGTGTACGGGGGCAGTCCCTCTGGATTGGAAAAGTGGGGTGGTCGTTCCTCTTGTTAAGAAGGGGAAAGGGAGGGTGTGTTGCAATTACAGGGGAATCACATTCCTCAGCCCCCCTGGTAAGGTCTAGGTAGAGAGGAGAGTCCGATTGGCTGTCAAACCTCAGATTCAAAGGGGTAATCTCTCAGGTTCCATCCTGGTTGTGAAACACTGTACCCTACTCTATAACCTTTCTAGGATCCTGGAGAGATCTTTGGAGTCTGCCCAACCAGTTTACATGGGGTTTGTGGAATTGGCGAGAACATTTGATCGCGTCCCTCAGGGTACTTTTAGGGGGCGTGCTGATAAAATGGGGTACTGGGTCTGGTTCACAGAGTCAAAGGCATACTACACTATTGTGCGCTGAGCAGAGCAGCTGTCTTGAGTTACCAACGTATCAGTAAATCAGAACAGAATTTCTCAGACAATCAGAAGAAAAAAAAAATTGTTGCTGTGGTAAGGTTTGAGGGACCACATCCCCTGTACACCCCCACCCCACCCCCGCCCCTCATGACACATTCCTCCACACCTACGCACTAGGCCTCCTCCCAAAAAAAAATCTCCTTTCAAGCAAACTTCAAATTTTGAGAGCCCTGAAACTGTGCAGTTGTTGGTACGTACTGTATAGTTTGCAAATTAAACTCAACCTTTGAATTTAGTTTGCCAAGAGTGGTATGGAAAAAAAAAACAATATAGAAAAATTTTATTTTTTTGTTGCTGCGCTTTTCATCTCTTTGCTTCAGGCTGCTCTTCAGAGAAGAATGATGGTCTTCTACCACTGGCATTGACCAATGACAGCACTGACAATTGTCATGTGGTTTGTGGTGCAGCGTTTGGGCTGGAGTGAAATCAGCACTTGTGAACATAAACCAAATTAGCAGAACAATTATACAATGTAATCTGTTGTGGCCAAGCTCACCCATGGGTGTGCACCAACATATGTGAAACAGCAATATCTCCGTGTCTTGTTTACAGATGACGGAAGAATGGAACAGGAGATAGTTAGGTGAATTGATGTGGCATCTGCTGTAATGTAGACTATTATTCCGGTGTGTTGTGGTGAAGAGAGCGTTAACATAAAAGCCAGGGCTCTCTCTTTACTGGCCAAGCTATGTTCCTGCCCTCTCCAATAGTCAGGAACTGTGGCCAGTGACTGAAAGAACAAGGTTACTTCAAAAGTCTGTGTCCTTGTGTTTAGTTACAGTTTGACTTCCCTTGTTCCCATCTGAACTGATTGTTTGCACCTGTGTCTAGTCAGTCTTGTGAGTATATCTTGTCTTGTCTTTCCCTTTCTCCCTGCTACTCTGTACTGTTTGTTTCCCTGGTTGGTTTTGTTCCCCTGGCTGTCGTTATTTCTGGTTTCTGGTTCCTCCTAGTCTGTGTTTTTTTGGATTCCTGTTTGTTGGACTTCTTGTTTTGCTCGCATCTCCTGCATTTTGGGTCCTCCTTACTCAAAACCCTGACAATAAAACTGACATTGCAAATATCCGGGTGAGGTGGTTCAGTGAGTCAGTGACTCATGAGTCGTGGTATACATGTGGGACATTCATGTAGCAGAGATGGCAGATGATTATCTATAGCCACTCTTTACAATGAATGGGCTGAGGGGGTTCAGGCCAATGTAATAAAGCAGCAGGGACAGTGGATCTCCTTGTTAAAACACGCTTAATAACAATTGGTTTTGATCTGGTCTCTAAAGTGGTCTTCCACAGTCTCAGTGAGTTTTTCGTGAAGGCTTTTAATCCTCATGTCTTGTTATTACTATAGAGTCCCAAGCATTCCAGTGTCCATTTATGCAAGCTGCTGTTTGGCTCTTCTGGTGTTACTTTCAATTATCTTCTGGAAACTGCACATGTATTGAATAATTTTTTTTTTTCATTTTTGTTTTAATGATAATTGACAGGAACTTCCATGTTAAGTTATTTACTGGTAGATGAATATAACTCTTGCCCATGTTGCCTTGAGTTATAGTTTTCAGCCTTTTTAAACCATGGGAGTCTTTATGACATTTGATTTACATTTTGTTGCTTATAATCTCTAATATCATGGAAGCTGTGGTGTATATAAGTTTACTGGTCTCTGTAATGGGCCCAGTAGGTGTAGTATGGATTATTGGATTCATATCTTCCAGCAGACCTTCAGAGGATATTTTGTCACTTAGCCTTGGTGAGGATGGAAGTTTTCAAATGAGTGCTACTTTGACATTTGACACCTAGCTTTTCCACACCATTTATACCCCCCCAACATCACTGTAACTAGAAGTCAACAAGGATTGGACCTTGTTCCAAAACAACATGTAAATGTTGAAATTAATCAATACTCTATTTGGCTTTTGGCTTTTACTTTGAAAAGACCTCAATAGGAATTATACAAAGTAACGACCTACCCTGCAGTGTTTTTAATTCAGTTTATTTTTGGGGGGGTCTAGTTGACACAAGGAATGATGGTAATGTTCAGATATAAGGAGTGAATCTGAGGCAGAGTGTGTTGTTGTGATGTTTCCCACTGCTGATGAGGAAGCATTTCAAGAATTATTTAACTTTCAGAAAATATGTATGTGTATATATATAATGTATGTGTGTGTGTATATGTGTATATCTATATGTGTACGTGTGTATACTGTGGATGTGCATGCATGTATGTATGTGTGTATCTGTATATAGATATATATATATATATATGGATATATGTGTATGTGCATGTGAGTATATATGTACGGATATATATATATATATATATATATATATATATATATATATATATATATATATATATATATATATATATATATATATATATATATATATATATATATGCAGTGATCCAAAGATATGTGTAGGTATATTATTTGAATAATTTATTATTTGAATAGTTTTTTTTTATACATATATGCTTGTATCTAAAAAGCACATGATTGTATCAGTGTATACTTATATATATGAATAACTACCTACTTGTGCATATGTATCTTACATACATGCACAGCAAGATGCTTAGATGTTTATACACTGATCTTTGTTATGTGTGTGTGTGACTGTGTGTGTGTGTGACTGTGTGTGTGTGTGTGTGCATTGATGTACAAATTACTTATTGTGTTTCTCTGCTTACAATGTATATGAATATGTATTAACTGCATATATGTCTCCTTATCCCAATATATGTGGACATGCGTGAATACTTAAATACTTTGACGCATATTATTATATAGATAACTTTTTAAATACTGCCCCCACACCCCCAAACACTCAGGTATGCTCCTCCCCCTTTTCTCTGTCTTCTTTTTGCTTATTAACACCCTATTGTCCTGTGTCCACCTCTATTCTTTAACCAACACATTATTACTCTTTTTCTCTTTCTTCTTTTTTGTTTCCTTTTTAACACACATTACAACACAGACACCACACTACACCACCACTGTCTAGTCTCTCTCTTTCTTTCTCTTTCTATTTCTAGTCTGTTCACATACCACACCCGGTGATTTTAGCCCTCTTTGGCAGAATTTAGTTATTTATTTACTTATTTATTTATTTTTTCTTTTTCTTTTTCTTTTTCTTTGTCCTACCTAGGGATCAATAAAAAATAGTTAGACTGTCATTAGGGCCAGTGAAGGGTACACATACGCACAAACAAAAAAAACCCCAAAAAACCCTTGATTACAGATTAAAATGCATATATATATATCTTCTGGGTCCTACCAATTTGGTACTAACCATTAATATATGTGCAAACAAGGGTAAAAAAAAAAAACTTTCAGAAAATATTAAACTCTGGTAGGCTGCTCAGATTATTTGGGCTATCATATCATCATATATATCATATCATATCATCATATATATATATATATATATATATATATATATATATATATATATATATATATATATATATATATATATATATATATATATATATATATATATATATATATATATATATTTATATATATATATAAAATTCCAACATCACAGCGCCTTCAGTCTTGCAGGCAAAACTTAAGACAGCTCTGTGTTCACAAATGAAGAAATGAAGCATTCCAACAAATGATGCCATATACCTAATGTACCTAAGTTTGGTTATGTTCAGCATATTTTGAATCTGTGCAGGGTTCAATGGAATATCAAGACTATCGAGCCATTCTGGGTTGAAGTGGGTTGCCCAGTGTCAGAATTCTTGGTCATAGTCACAGATCATTAGTCCTCCAACAGGATAATGACCCAAAACACCCAGCTAAAGACACCCAAAAATGGCTAAGAACAAAACATTAGACTGTTCTGAAATGTCCCTCTATAAGCTACGATCGAAATCCTGACATCTCTAGAAAGCAATCTGGCCAAGGTATCCTCAAACCTGAGACAGTTGGAGCAGTTTGCACATGAGGAGTGGGCCAAAACACTTGTGTACATGTGTAGGAGTCCCATTTAGTTTTTGGTTAATGGCAGTGATTCCTTAAAAAGGTTGTACAATAAAATATCAAGTTAAGGGACCCAGGATTTTTGTCCAGACTCTTTTTATTAGTTTGTTTTTCTTAATTATTTGTTATAATAATAGTTATTTCAGTGACCATTGTGGGCCTCTCTTACTTAAATACACGTGTATTTCCTACACGTGTGTGAAGAACAAGGGGAAGGAAGAAATGAGGGAAGAACACAAAAATGTGGAACACAATGAGAAGAAAACACAAGGGAAGAAGAGCAGAAAAGAGGAAACACTAGGAGATAACAAAGAGAAAATGGGAAACAAAACAGAAGGTGAAGAGCAAGAGACCATAGAAGAATGGATCAGAGAAACAGGAGTCACTTTACATCCATTTCATCTTGTTATGCTTAAGGATAAAATCATCCAGAGCGAGCATTACATTACATCCAGGCTGGGACTCGAACCTGAACTGGCTACATTACATTACATTACGGTAATGTAATGTACATTACGTATAACGTGTGGGGCGCCCACGCATCTTTTGTGTGTGTCTGTCCATCCATCTGTTTATCATCCATACCCACTTATTCTATTTAGTTGAGTAACAAGGGTGTGAAATCTCATACCACGGGACAAATCTAGGGACTTTCTTCAAGTCTTAAAGACTTTTGGAGACTTCATTCACTCTTCCCAGTGAGCAGCGGGTGCTGCCGTGGGCCCCTCCCCTGTACCAAAGCGCTCTGTTAGCCCGGTGCTCCAGCAGCAGTGGCTTCCAGCTCACGTCAGAGCAGATTTTCACCACCTCTCTGAGTCCAGACTGCAAATAAATCGTAACCACTCATCCACCACCGGCTGATCCTGATCCTCAAAATGTTTTAATAGTTCATTTTCATGTTGTGGTAAAGAGGTACATTGTCAAAAGCCCATATTTCATGCATAGTTACTAATATGTTTGTTTTGACAGCCTGACAAATAAAAAACTATTTTCCCACACATTTCTTTCAACTCTGATGTTTACCTTAACATCTCCTTCTCATAAACCTGTCATCACACCCCTACTATTTAGGGTCACGGGATCTGCTGGAGCCTATCCCAGTTCTCTTTGAGAAAAAAAGCAGGGGTACATCCGGGTTACCATCACAAAGGCCACATATAGACGAACATGGGTGTCTATAGTACAGTAGTCTACAGTAGCCGCCTCTCTCAGCAGGTCAGCACTGGGCCCCTCAGTGGCCTCTGTGGGAAACAATCCTTTCCACAACCCACAACCCAAAGGGCCCAAAGGATCTGTAGGTAAACGCATTTTGACCCTGTTTGGTTCTTACTAAATGTTCTGCCAGCTGACTTCTCCCCAAGGTTTATGTTAATTGTCTTGTAAACTAGCAGCAGCGTGTTAAAGACTATTCTGCAGGTAACTGGCTGCCAGTGTAAACATTTGAGAACTGGAGCAGTTTCCGGGTTCACTAAAGCTGCCTAACAGTCATTTAGGGAAGACCAATCTTGAACAGATTTTCTCACATTGCTGTCACAGTTTATTTATTTTTCAAATGTATTAGGTGATAACAGCTCAAAACAGTAAACACTGCTGGTGTTTCTTTAAATTTTTTGTACTGTCTTCTTTTAAAACACATATTAGTTCAGGCCAACCATTAGACTGTAGCTTCTTTTTCTTTCAATTCCTATGCTATTACATCTAGAGATGTACGTACAATATCAACACCATTTTCTTAAAAAAAATTCTTAAAATTCTTATCTTCCATAGCATCATTCACATTGCATTTCTTTAGTTCTCCCTTCATTAGTTCTCCCATCTGTTCTTGGCCACATTTAATCAGATTTCACCAAAATGTGTGAAAAGTATGCATCTCACTTTCACATTGCAGCATTTGTGTAATTACCGTACACTGATGAGGTCCAAGGGGTTTTTGACAGCCCCACTGTTCACTTCTATCTCATTAAACATTTGTGAGGGCTTGACAATGCCTAACACGTTCTTTTTCACCTTTCTTTTTCAGAATTGATTGAAAACAGTTCATAATAAAGATTCAAATCTGTTTACTTTTACCTACAGTGGATATGAGCAACACCTGGCAAACTGTCACTTATAAATGTATTTTAGAAAATGTTATTTTCATGAAAGTTAACATCCATCCTGTGTAGACTGGAGATCTGTATAAAGCATGGCAGAATCTAGGCTTTCAATGAAAGCTCAGGTCCTTTAAAACTCCATGATGGAGGGAAATGGACTCATAATTGTCTTGTTTCAGCCCACCATGGAATCAGCAAATAACTTAAAATAGTGGCTTGCCAATGGTGCTCAGTTACTTAGCAGGGTGTTCAATAACATTGGGAGGACATGCAAATATTGGTAAGGCAATTATCAGCAGTCATGTTTGCGCTTTAGTACCACGTAACACTATCCTCTCCATTATGTATGCTGTGAACTCTGGTGCAAAGCTCACAGTAAAGTGTTGCTCTTTACTAACCAAGAGAAGCTCACCTTACATTCAGATGTCCTTCATAATTGGAAAAGTACCTCATGCCCACATAACTCCTGCCTTCTTAAAGCCACATTTCAACGAAGTGGAAATGGTTAAAATACTTTTGAGATGTCTCTGCATTCTCACTTGGGAAACCTTTTTCTTAGAAGTATTGAAACACATGTCCAAAAACACCACTTATCTTATATCACAATGATTAGCTGATTATAAACTGATTCTGGTAATCCAATAATGGAAATGGTTTCACTGATGAAGATTCCAAGCATTTAACATTCGTGTTATGTTTACTTCCTTGCACTCACACATACACACCCACACCCACACCCACACCCCCACCGCACACACACTCCTTTTACTAGTTTGAGTCTTAAAAAGCTGTCTTTGTTCCATTTATCCCTCATTTTCCTTGAGAATGTACTAACAATAATAATGCATTAAGTGGGCTGAGTGCTCTAAACACTCAGCTGCTTCTCCGTGAGTGCAGAGTCAGTTTGCTTGCTGTTGAAAGCATCTTACACACCCAGACCTTCAGAGAGTAAAGAGAACGACACCACCCAGCCCCCTTTCTCATTCTTCCTCACACACACACACACACACACACACACACACACACACACACACACACACACACACACACACACACACACACACACACACACACACACACACACACACACACACACACACACAATGGATGCCTGCACGCTATGTGTGAAATCTGGAGGATGAAACTAAAACACTGTGAGACTTTAGCACAGGCATCCTGAAGAAAAGATCCATCTGAGTTCCAGTACTCATCCTGCTCCTGTCTGCTGGAGTCAGCAGCATGGTGCAGCTCTGAGCAGGGGGTTAAATCCCCCATAAGAACAGCAAAAGGTCACCAAATGCTGTTGTTTATCAGCCATCCAAAACTGAAGCGCTAAGAGGGTATCCTGTGGATTGATTTGAGCCCCTCTGCGCCTGCAGCATCACAAACACACCATAATGATTATCCCAATACTAATTTCAGCACAAACACTGGACAAATACAGCAAATTTCAAGCAATTTCTGTAATTGATTATTGGGCACGGTAACACTGAGTAGTGGTTCAATCAATAAAAGCTGATGTCAAAGAAAATGCATGTTTTTCCATGACAACATGGTCAAACACTACTTTTGCCCTTTACGCCTTTGCACACCACTTTCCATTTACAACACGTTGAATACTGCCATTTTGTCAAAGTCCTCTGATGTCTCTTAAATACATGAAAGATGCATTCTGACATAAATGTGTTGATGCACCAGCCCCAGCAACGTAAGACCCTAACAGCAAACAGCGGAATCATCATTCTGGAAAGTCACAGGAATTACAAACGATATATGAGTTTGAGACCACTTTGGGAAAGCTTATTTTCCACTTGTTTACTTTCACTTTCAGATATAGGCAACGCAATTTCCTTGTTAGGGTTCTGCATTGAAAATACTCAGGTGTAGGTGCAGCAATTACACAGATTTGAGGAAATCTCATTGACAGGTTTAAAAGATAAACAATCTAAAATGCTGCTTTTTTGATTCATGACAGAGTATCTCTGATAGTTTTCAGTTGTTCTGCTCTGTTATCATATTATAATATGAAGTTTCTGAACATGAAAATACAAGCTTACCTGTATATATTTTATCTTCTGCCTTTGTGAAGCATTTTAGGACTTCATATAAATTGCAATAAGAATACCAATATATCTTTCACATGTATGGTAGAGTCGCTTGTTAGTCAAATGCTATGAATAAATATTTTTTTTAAAGTATCTTTTGTAGATAATATGTCTATGTAATTTTAAAAATGTGTTTTCCAGTAATTATTTACTCATATTGATAATTTCTTTGTTGTATTGAACATTTTTCTATATCTTAGTCATATTTCTACAATATTTTAGTATTATACTAATTCCCTGAGGACATGGCAGTTTACATTTATATATATTTATATTGCTCACTCTGAACATAAAATACTTTATACAACAACTACTTGGCTTTTATAAAAGGAAAATGTCATCTTTAAATGCAAGTTATGATGGTGATTTTCTTTAAGTGTTAGACCAATCTCAGGCTACAACTAGGCAAATTTAATCTTATCAGCCATGGATTACAAAAGTGCGTTTATGTCCATCAACAAGGCAGAGCGATGCTGGAAGTGTGTGCACCCAGCAACTCCGAGTTCATAGAATCCACAACATCACAGGTCAGCCTCACACATGGAAAACACGGCTGGCTGCTGATCCGAATCCAGCCAAAGGTATAATTATTATTTTTATTTAATTGTGGCGAAGGAATGAAGTTTTTAGTATATGGTCATTTCAATTGTAATGCTAATATTTACACATAAAAAAACGGTATAAAAAAATCTTGAAATACTTAAAACTAAGATTTTTATGCATGGGAGCCAAAAAAAAAAAAAAAAGAGTAATTCTACCATCTGGGATTAAAAAATAAATGATCAGATTGAAGACTAGATAAATAATAAAGATATTCTTTTCTATTCTCCATGCATGCCTGCTACCAGATCTCTGCCCCGAGAATAGAGTTGTAAAACTACTTGTTCCAAAGTCTCGGTTTAATTTTTCATTTGCTCCCTGTCACCAAGCCTGATCATCAGATCATGTCGGTTTAGTCATTAATGCTTTCTATGGGGTGCAGCTATTTAACTGGAGAGCATCTTTATGTCGTTTCTTTTTGTTGAAAGACAGCACACCATCTTGTTTTTATGCTCAGATATTGTACTGCTCCTCCTCGAAACTTTTGTCTGGAGTCTTCATCCGCTGCTCTGCAACTGGTTGAGGCAGATGGCTGTCCTCGCTCCGCCTGCTTCCACTGGAGATGTCCTCCTGTTTTTCTTTTCAGCTGCGACGGTCCGTCCAGTGCATGGCGAGGAAAGGGGATTGAATCAAATAGACTCAATGCACTCTATTGGTTTCCTTCGCTAGGCTGACTTTTATGAATGTGCATTGTATGAATATAATTAGCATGAATTTGATTATATGCGGATGATAACAAATTCATTAGAATGCAATGTGATAATTAGATTGACCTGACTTTTTTTAATTGGACTTATAATGAACTTGGTTGTGTCTTTTGTAGAGTGCCATTAGATGACTTTTGTCTTGAATAACTACTAACTACTAAATATGGATCTCCAGCCAAAGGTGAAGGTCTCTGTCTGCTGTTGGTGTGTTTGCTCTGCATGTTTCCGTGATTTATTTCAGGGTGTTTAATGTTTTATATTTTAGGACAGGATTTCATTCTAGTGTATATTGTGAATCACATCTAGATATCTACACTCGTTGTGCTTTCTTCTCTAAAGACCAGGGACAATAATTGCCCCTCAAGGACAGTATATAGACAGCTGGTGTATATACTGCTCACAGAGGGCAAATGGGTGAGATTCTTTCAGCCACAGAAGCGAGGATGTCCTCTACAGCACTGGATCCTTCTCTTGACTCAAGCTCAGACTGAAGAGGTGCTGTAGAAGCTGGGCCACCAAGATTGAGGGAAGAAATGGTTTACACTTCCTCTTATTCACTCCTTGTTAGTTCCTGCTCTACATCCATGACATCTGTTGAACTCATCGAAGGTTTGGGGTCCCAGAATAGTTTTCATGGTTAAATGTCATAACAGATGTGTGCCAGAAGTGCTCGGGAAAATCCCTCAAGAAGCACAACATCCAAACTGGATCTCAAGATCCAAATATTCAAAGATGGATATAATATGGCGAGTGCGTTTCAGACTGAACTGCTTGATCTGAAGGGATACTGACTCATGCCGATGGAGACAAATCTCAGTTTGTCTCAAACTGTTTAAGCAGCTGACTTTAGGCAAGATAACAAAATCAAAAGATTGTTAATGCAGATTAGTTAATAAGTGCATAAATAAATGGTATGACTGTTTAAGTAAAGGGGTAGGTGTTTTCTTTTTGAATATTTTAATGAGCTTTTAATAAATAAATTATTTATTTAATAATAATTCATTAATAAATAATGTATATTTTAAAATATTTTAGGAAATGCATGTTCAAATAGAAAAATACATAACTGAGTTAAAAAACGTATTTAAGAGTTAATTTTCTACTATGAAAAGGTATTTCTGTTTCCTATTTCCGTTTTCTTTTCCCGTTTTCAAATCCTTTTTTGAAAACTGAATTTTCTAAATCTGTTACCTTTTCTCATTTAACTTCTCCTTTATTCTTTTCCTTGGCTCTTTTTCCCAGCTAATAACTGAGGATGAAAATGTCTTATTGCCATTCAAGAAAAAACCCACCTATTTTGATAAATGATAATGATAATGATATATATAAAAGTTTTCCTTCATTTCAGGATATCTGCCACTTCTAAAATGATGACATGTTAAAATAATTTATTACTTTAAAGTTATTTATATGGTGCCAATTCACAATAAAAGTTTCCTCAGGGAACCTTAAACCAAGCAAGTTCACTTCACCTGCATTTAGATATTGAGTTAATGAGTAAAAGTTCCCTGTCTCTTGTCCTGATCCATTGATTTGGAGCCTACAGGTGGGTGCATAGGATTTTTTATCAGCAGCTAGATTGGTAGTTGTTCTTCCATTGGCAAGGTAGAGGTGGGCGCTCTATCAGTGAACCTTAGGGTAAATTTGGAGCAAACTATTTGGAGGGGTGGTGGGCGACGGTGCAGAAGGAAAACCCCTAGAGACTATTTGTACAACCAGACTTGAGGAGCGTGGTCATATCTGCCTTAAGCAGTTGAAGGACAGGACATCAACACAAACATGCCCCCCATCCGCCATTTACATATACATTCACGTTCTCTTTGGTGATTTTCCTTTAATGTTCAGTTAAATCCAGGAAAGGTTTATAATGGAACAAGTATTCATTTCAAATATGTAAAGCATTTTGTGCTACATTTTTATGAATGAAAAGTGCTTTAGAAATAAAGATTTTTTATTATTATTTTTTGTACTTGTCATAATCTAACATGAAACGTGATTTGATTTCAGGGAAATTAGAGACATATGAAAATGGTGCTATTTTTACTTTGGAACAAACAGCTCAAAATGTAAAAGTACAAAAGCTGGATTTCTCAGTGTTTTCAAAGTTTGAGCCATTTAAAAGCATTTAATCACTATGCCAGTGGGTTCAGAAAAAGTGTGATTTGGCATTATCTTTGGAATTACAAGGAAGAACAAAGGATCTGCCCAAGATCGCTTTGTCTATGCCCTTTATACACATATACAAAGAAAGAAAATTATAAGCAGCCCAGGGAGAAAATACACCTGAGAGATATCCCTTATTTCTGATTTCTCTGATTTCATACCTCTGCACTACCCAAGTCCTAATTGAACTTAAATACCTTAGGAATATAAAAAGGTGGATGGAGGCATGTTCATGTAGGTTGAATTCAAGTATGTCTGATAATAATTGTGCCGATACGTTTTTTTTTGCTTCAAAAGTCATTTCAATTATAAGAAATTAATCATGTAGGGGAAAGACTTCACAAACACCAGAGGACAATATTGCGCGACACAAGACGTGGGTGAGAAATGTATTTTCATCTCCTGGTCAGTGACCTATAGATGTAATTATGGGACCAGTTCAAGCAGTTTTAAATATACCCTGAAGAACGTCCCGCGCTACCATCCCAGTGCCTCGGGGCCAGTGTTTTAGTTTTTCCCCCCATTGTTTTATCAGGCAGTACATCTCACTGTTTCTTCATTTGTCACAAAGATTTAGAGTCTCTGACCTGAAACAGCTTGAGGAGTTCAACTTCACAGGCAGTTTCCTCGGGGACTAATGTGTTTTCAGAGCGGCGACCATCTTTTTCCCTATTTAATGAGCTCAGTCATAAATAAATGCATGGCCTTAATTAGCCTGCATGTAGCGGGGGCACTGGAATTAGCAAGGAGCTGTGGAGATGGAGGCTCCATGCCCGATTTCTTCTGGAGATGCAGATCTAGGCATGGGGAGGTGGCCTTTGAGCAGATGCTCTCTTTGCTCTCTGCTAGATGAGGTTTCCATGATTTCCTCCTTTCATCTAAATCTGTTAAGCTGCTCCTCACTGAGAAACCCTGGCTGGTGGAGGGCCATATGTAGGATAGTTTGCATGTCTGGTTTGAGCAGCATTCATCTAAATAATTAAATAAAGCCCAAATTACCCAATTAAATCAGATTCACATATATATATATATATATATATATATATATATATATATATATATATATATATATATATATATATATATATATATATATATATATTCCAGTTTTGTAGTAACTGAAGTGAAATTTGTGAACTTTCACGTAAAACTGTATCCTTCTCAGATTATCACTTATTCTTCTTGTGCATTAATTATGTATTATGTATTGTGTGTTGCAGAAAAACAAAATTACTGCTCACAAGCAAAGGCTGCTGTGGTAAATCATCCAAGCACACTGGTAAGAAGCAGATCAGACGTGATACAAAAGACTAGAAACAAACATAGTTATTGACACTCTGGCAATAAAAAAAGAAACCCTGTTACTCTGAGGGACTTGTCAACTGCCTTCTCCATGTCTATGAAGCACATGGGGACCGGTTGGACAAACTGACAATCCACACTGACAATCAAGAGATGGAGATGGAACTGATCTAAATGAAAAAAACAAGACGTAAAATTCAACAAAATACACACACACGCACACACACACACACACACACACACACACACACACACACACACACACACACACACACACGCACACATGCACACGCGATACAAGAAACCTAATACATAGATCATAGAACCTCTGTAGAAGCGATGGCTCCCAGATGTTGTCAATCACCCATCAATCTATTGGGTTCTGCTTATTCAGGTTTGGATTGTGGGGATAGTAGATATTCCTCTCCCAACGCACCTCCGCCGGCTTTTCTGGGGAAATACAGAAGCACTCTCTGGCTGCCGTGTGTGGATCTGCCCTGTGGACTCCTAACCTGTACAGAGATTGTATTACTGCACCGGTCTGCCTGTCAGCCTCTCTCTCCATTGTTCCCTCACTAGTGAACAAGACCCCAAGATGCTCAAATTCCTCCACCTGAGGCAGCACCTCACTCTCGAACAGAGAGACGATTCCAGCTTTTTTCAACTGAAAATCATCGTCTCAGATTTGGAGGTGCTCATTCTCTTCCCCTCCTCTTCACATTCGACTGCAAACTCCTCTTGACACCTGCAGGATCACATGATGGAGTCCATGATGGCGGGTATTCTTTATAACTTACACCCAGCAGTCGAGATCAAACCGTCACTCCATTAATATAGGAACTAAATGCCCCGCATCTTATACTTCCTGAGCACACCCAAGGAATACTCTAAGAAATTCAGGGATTATCTTCGCCAAGTCCCTGAAGCACACCAGTTGGGAAAAGTGCCAGTGAACCAGCTCAAATCCCAGTGAAGGTAAAAGGTCCAGGGTTCCATGGCCAGGATAGAACCTGCTTTGTTCCAATACAGTCCTCTCTTCTTCAACATCCCTACACAATTGAGTATAGTCCTTTTACCAAGAAAACACCACTTGTTAATACCCAGGTTATTTTTTTGCCACCAGTAACCAAGAACTGAGGAGGCTTTTCAGATGAAAAGTAAAACATCTTTAAGAACCCATAAAAGAAGTGCAGTTTTCTTATGCTTAGGCTTTATAGGACTATTATTCAAAAGTGATTTACACTAAAACATTAATGTAGGAAAATGACATTTAAAAATGTACAGCAAATTTTCCAAAGAAAAATTATACTACCTTCTGAACACTTCACAGAGGCATGACAGGAGAACAAGGTGTGGGTTCTGGACTGGACTGCCTGCAGTTCTGGCTTCTCCTCAATAGAGAATGTATGGAGACTTTGAAATGAACATTGGTCCACACCTAAAGACTTATTTACTCAAAGGAATAAAAATTACACCTGAAACACGTCATGAACTTTGTAAGTTTCAAGTGTAACAATGACAAAATCCTCACTGTTCCTACTTTTTGTGGGAAGTGTTTCAAAAGTATTGTTATGCATGTGTAAACAACTTGGGTTCAAACTGTCTCTATTGAAATATCAGTGAAAGTTTTTGTTTTTTAGGCCCAACATTTTCTGCTTGGGGTTGTGTATACCCTACGTAGATCTTTATCAGGGCGTCTCTGACAATTGCTTGGCTTAAATCTACTTTGTAAGAAGCTAAATTATTGTAAATAAGAATATTTTTTTCATGAATGTATAATTATATACTTTTCGTAAGTTGTGGCTTTAAGTTCTGTTAGTTTTGTAGACCCTTGGGAAAATCATGGGCAAAATTAGTTGAATTCCAGATGGAGAGAGAAGAGAGTGAAAGTGTATATATTATATATAAAGACTGTGAATGGCAGTCTGTTTCGTTTCGTATTTCTTGATAACACAGTAGAAGATTCTACTCATTTTTTGCAAGAAAATTGAATAGAAACACAGTGCAGTATGTTATGAAAGTAAGATGGATTGGTTATGGTTCTGTTGGGAATTTTCTCTTATTGCTTTTTGATTGGACGGATATTGGTGGTCAGCTGAAGCCACTGGTTTGACTGGAAGCAGGAGACGAGAGGAAGAGACGTCTTCTTCCCAGAGACTGAGCTGAAGATAATCGTGGAGACCATGTGGACGTGTACCCACACGAAAGAGAAGAGCCGGGAAAACTGTGGGAGCTAACTGAGCCGATGCTAAGACACTGGCAGGAGTTTCAGGAAAGTGACTAAACATTTGGGAAGTTCCTGACTGTGAGTGTGTGTGTAAATAAGTGTTTTGGGGCCTCACATGTTCACATTATTGAGAGGTGGGGATTTCAGACCACATGTATTACCAGTAAAGTTAGTAGACCAACTGTTTATGCTTTGCTTTTTTTGTTTCAATTAAAGTTTTAACTAAAGCAGATGTGTTTCCTCTTAATGGTGGTCTGGGCTCAGTCATTAAAATGTAAGTGTTATTTGGTCATTGCTCTGACTTGTCTACCCAGGAGCAGGGCGGAGAAGGAAACGCCAGTGTTGGCTACAGCAGGAACCTCAATCTCAACAATCTTCATTCATGATCTCAGAATGAGAGTTTAGTAAAACCTTAGGTGATAAAGAGGGAAAACATATCAATCACAAGAATTGATCAATAAAATACAATATTGAAGAAGTGGAATGAACTGCTTAATTTTTGGAAAAAACAAATAAATAAAAAAACGTGATGCTCTCAGATGCAGAGTGAAAGCTCCTTCTCACAGAAGCTGGACGAAACCACCACAGTTAAGGCTGAGATGGCCCAAAGAACAGACCCTGGAAGACCAGCGTAGAGCGGCCTCGAGTGGGGCTTTTCCCTTGAAACGGTTCCAGCGCTGGTTGTGCTAGTGCCAAACTTAGCAGCAGAGTTTTGCTTTTTGACTGCCAGCTGTGAGAAAAGCACCAACTCAATGCCAAGGAAACTGGTGCTACGCTGGCTCCCAAACCTTGCTGGGCCAGATGCAAGAACTGCTACATCACGGCGGGGGGCATTGATGATTGTAACCAACAAAAAACTGTGCATACGCTATATTTACACAACCTTTGTGAGTTTAAAACGGAACATTTTGGATGCATTTTTTTTATTAATTTCATCATGCAATCAAAAGTAAGTCTACTGTAAACATGTGACTCTAAAAGAGCTTACTTTTGTCCTGAAAGGTAAACACCAACGATGTTGATGGCGGAAAGTTGCATGAAGTCCTTTCCAGACTCCAAACAAGATTTTTACGACCAGGATCAGCATCTACACCTTCTGAAATTTGATTTGCATTGTCGTTTTCCTGAGGGATTTCCCACTCCTTTGACAGATTTCCTGCTTCCGCTTTGGTGATGAAATAAATGACGTAGGGTCCTGGGTCTCCGGTGCTCTCTGGCCAGTGGAAAAGCAAACCAGTCGTTGGAGAACCTGTTTGGAACTGGCTCTAGTACCGATTTTGAGTTGGTCAAAAAGCCCTCAAGGAGACCACAGGTTTAACAAATGAATGTTGACCTCACTAAATCATTCTCTTCTTATCTTACATAAAAAATGAGCAACTGTTTAGGCAAAAGTATAATCTGTTAAGACCTGTGGCACCATATTGGAGAGGTTACTAAACCTAAACCAGCCATCAGTTGGCCAGCCATCCTAACCCAGACCTCAGATCTGTTCCTAAATAACACCTTTATGAAAACTGGTTTGGATAATCCGTGGTGGCTGATGATCTGCTCGGCCCACCTAACTGATAAAAGTACGGCGGGGATGCTTTGAACGAAAACTATAGACGCTACAATGTTTGGTGACATCAACATCATTAGCTGGGACTTTTGATAATGTTTTTTCAAGACTTGAAGAGGAGAAAGTTTGTAGAGGGGCTATAACTGGAGAGCAGGACAGTCAGCTCTGGGGTCAATCAACGAATTAGACACTGTCTATTTGACAAGTGACAGATGCACAGACTACTTTTTCTGCATCACTGTCAACCCTAGTTTGTTGCTATGTGAATAAAGGCACTTCTTGAAAATGGTTTTATTCATGAATGAAAGGACAAGTCCTGGTCAAACACAAGGTTCTTCATAGTGGGTATAGATGCCCACAGCTTTGCTTTTTTGAAGTACCCAAGTCCAAAGACTCAATTTATTAAACGGAGTTGTCGGTAGATGAAATCATCACAACGTGTTATAATGTTACTTTGCTGGTTCGATAGAAACAAAAATAATACTGCAGGCTAAAATTTGATAAACAAACTAATTCTGTTATCAGAACAAGCTTCTTCCACCTCCGTCTCTTGGCCAAAGTAAAGCCTTTCCTAAATCGGCAGCACCTTGAGAAGGCAATCCATGCTTTATCAGTTCTAGACTGGACTATTGTGATGCCTTGTTTGTTGGCCTCTGCCAGTCCTCTATTGGATGTTTTCAGCTGGTACAAAATGCTGCTGCCCAATTTTTAACCAGCATGTCCATATGTGACCATATCTCCTCTGTCCTTTCGTCGCTCCACTGGCTTCCAGTCCATTTTCGAACAGATTTTAAACTTTTGATGTTCGTTTTCATTTGCACTTCAACCTTTTTAAGTCAAAACTGAAGAGCCATTTAACTTCTAGCTTTGGACAGCAAGTCTTTTCCTCCGGTCATTTAATACACTTGCTTATATTAATTTATGTTTTGTGTTGGTTTTATGTACCATTTTATGTTATGTTTTATGTTGTTTTATTAAGTATTTTTATGTGTTGGTTTTAATTATCGCTTTTATGTAGGTAATTGTTTTTAGACTTTCATGTAAATCACTTTACATGAAACCCTGCAAATGGTAAAACACGTATAGAAAATGGATGGATGGATGGATGGATGGATGGATGGATGGATGAATGGATGGATGGATGGATGGATGGGTGGATGGGTGGATGGGTGGATGGATGGATGGATGGATGGATGGATGGATGGGTGGATGGGTGGATGGGTGGATGGATGGATGTTTTCTATACTAATTCAAATTAGTACACTGCTTTTTTTAACTTTACAAAAAATTTAACAAGAGGGTTTAATATTCTGGCTACTTTCCTCATAAGTGGGATTGAATCTACTGCTCACTGGATGTTGCACATCCACCACACTGATCTTATCTACTCGACAGGAAGAGATTCAACATACGCCTCTTCAGCAGCATGTAGAACAGGAAACGTCAGCTCAGGTAAACACTTGTTTCACTATTTGTAATTAAAAAAGTTAGGTTAATGTGTAATCACTTAAAGTTCTTTAGTAAGTATCTATTCAAACATAAATGTGGAGCAAAATAAATGATGAAATGTAAAAAAACATTGATGGACTGCTTTCTTGTTCTGTTTCTAGTTCTGTCAGGTGTGTACCTGAACTGCGAGACAGAAGAATTTACAATATGCAGGTGGTGACAGAAACATTACTGATGTAGGTGAATGCCTAATAATTTTGCATTCACAGTTACAGTGGGACGTGGGGATTCCCTCCAGCACTGACCAAAACGAACACAGACACGTAGACATGAGGGCGAACCAGCCTCTCTGGGATGAAAGGCCTGTCCGTCTTCATGTCTGCATCTGTGGTCCAGAACATCGCAGCCATGTGTAGAGATCTTGCACAGCGCACTTTCCCATCTCACCACACATCAACATTTGTTCATAACAATTTGTGGAGAGTGGTTCTGGATCCGGATTGTAAAAACACATTAGGAAGGGACATTAGTAATATTGCAAGCCATATGTGTGGTAGACTACTGAGGTCACCTGACACTGAAGGTCACCTTTTTCAGTCAAAATTATTAAGTGCTTCCCCTCTAATCAGATGAGACATCCCACATACTGACCATGCACACAGCAACCAGTTTATTTATAGGCTCCAAACTGAAATGACCAGTTGGTTTAATTTAATAGTGAGCAATAGGATTATACATGGAAACAAATTACCTAAGTGGGGGTACTCAGTACCAAAATCTTTTAACAATGATGGAAACTACGGACATGATGTCTCCCAGTATTATTTCATTATTGGGTTTAGCTTCTGCATCTGTCAGCTAGGCCTGGCTTTTGGCTGGGCCCAGCTTGTGTCCAGACTGACACACAGCTGCTAGCAGCTTACATAAACCCCACACCCCAGCCACCACACTTTCCAGGGTCAGAGAGGGGAAGGGCAGGATCCCATTCCACCAGCGACCACGCAGACTATTACCCAATTACAATTCAATTTTCTAGCCTGCTGTGGTCCAAAGAAACAACATGCACTATCTGTAGATCATGAGATTTGTTATTCTGCCTCGTGCATGTTAATGGAAAAGAAGATCTACCCTGACGCTGAGCTTTTTTTTTTTATTATTATTTTTATTTTTAAAAAAAGGGCAGACATTATTTAATGCAGTGGAGCACAAGTGACCAGCATCAACAAATGCACAAAAACCTTTAAAAAAAACATATCAAACTATTTTATCTAGAAAAAAAAAAAAAGTTGTGTTAGTGGCAAGATTTTGTTTCGTTTTCAATATCCAGGAACACAATTATGCTTCAGCCTTAATATCTTAGAGGCTGTCACATTCTCAAACTACTCTGCCATGCTTGCCAACTGCAATCAGAAATAACTCTGTCCCTTCAACTTAATGAAAAACAAGTACTTGGCCATAAACTTGTAGTCATCCTCTATCCAATCACATTGTCTTGAGTAATTAAAATGATTAGCTTAATTAGCTTAATTAACTAAATTTGACTACAGGACATGGCCATATGGTGAAGAAAAACAAAGATGGGAGCTAATTAAAGTTAAAATAATGCAGGTTTTAATTAACTCAACCCTTAGGCATCAACATTTTCAAATTTATCCAAGCTGATAATTAAAAAGTCTTCTTGCCCAAACAACATTTCTTCTCTGAGCTAATTAAATCTGGAAATAAATTAGCAACATGACGCTCCAAATATTAATTCCTGCTAGAAGATGACTTCACTTTCTAATGAAATTAATTAGCTGCACTGGACCCTCAATCAGATGCCAGGCGCTGTCCATGAGCATAGACCTCATGTAATCTGGCGTCGGGCGAAGAGCCCGAGGGCAGAAATTTACAATTGTAATGAACACTCTTTAACTGTGTGTCTCTCTTAATATACCAAATGAACATGTAGATCTATTTATGCCAAGGGCTTCCTCATTTATAAAAAAGTGGTAAGACCAGCTAGTTAAAACTTTTTTTTTTTTTTTTTTTTCAGAGTGAATATGTAGTGTGTGAGAGAGAGGGAGCACAGAACCACATAGCTGCCAAAAGCGATGCCAGGACCAGTTTCAGCAGTCTGTAAGGTTCCACAGGCTGTGCCTGTGTGTGTGCCAGCATATTACAGAAGACCCTCATGAATTCACCCTAATACACCCTCTTGGCAGCTTAAGGGGATGACACTGTGGACAAGGGGGAATTGCAGTAAAATGTATCTGTCTGCATTTTTAAGTCCTCACTCTTCGCATTGCCTATGTATATGATTTACTGTAAAGACTGAGGCAGTGCTGTAAAACAAATTATCTGCCACCACTGCTCAGTTTAAAGTGATGTTGAGTGTGCATGACACCTTTAAAAAGCCAGCATGATTTCAAAGGAAATAAAAAAAAAATAAATTAGACACAGTTTACTGCATCAGCGGAAAAGCAGGTTAGAGCATATTCAAACAGATTTTAAGATTAAGATTCTGTAGATAAGATCCAGATGAAAATTTAATGATCCCCTGGGGGAGAAAAGCATCGAAATCAGCTAAAGTTCTATTCAGGACAATAATTCAGGTATTACGGTTCAAGATCAGGAAACACATATCCTTAATGTGTTATAAACCAAACCCAGAGCAGAGAAAACCCGATACATGTCAGCGAATGAAGAATTTGAGACTCAATTAAGACCCTGTTATTAGTTGATTGTCATAACTGATGACTGAACAGTGAAGAAAGTGCACAAGTTCAAACGACTTTGTAGAACAACTCATCCTCCAACCTCCACGTTGTGTTATTCACAAAGGTGGAAATGTGTGTCTGAAGATGCCTAATCAATATAATGTATGCAGAACTTCAGAACAAAAGTAGGCTTGCTGAGTAACTTGACAAACACTGTAAATACCGGTTGGTACATATTGCAGAAACTCCTGCTTTTTTAGGACATACAGTCTAAAGTTTTCAGGCCAACAGGAGCTTACTTTCCCTTGAGATTATGCGTGGATGAAGCGATGACACGTCACTGATGCCTCGGCAACAAGGAAACTGTGTGTGGCCCTGTTTTTACTCAGGGACAATTACGTACCTGGAGCTGTGAAGGAGTTTCAGATTAGATGTTGAAGCCAGGATCATGTGAAATTTATAGTTCAACCCATGCAGCTCTTTTATGTGACCATTGGCATCAGGTTGCCAGGATACGGTGATTGACATTGAGGCAGAGATGAGAGATTGAACCAAAATGAAGAATTAATTCAATATGTCTATTTCCTTATCTAGCCTGCTTTTTAAGAATAAGGCCTTGTATGAATGCAATTATAATACATTTGAATTTTCTGGTTTATAAATGTATAATAACAAATTAGATTTAATTCGAGTGGCATTAGATTTCTAAAGTGCCTTGAGATGAATTTTATTGTAAATGGTAACAGTAAAGGGACTTTTTATAGTGTTTTTTTTTAGCTTTACACAAGCTGCATTCACCCTTCCACACATACATTTATACGGCACTATTAGCCTTTAGAGATCTGCAGCTTTTTTTTTCTACTAAGTCGAAGCAGCACCTTTTTCCTTTCACACACATAATCACACCACTGAATGCATCAGAGCCAATGTGGGACCCAAAGTCTTGGCTGAGGACACTTTGTCATAAGGAACCCGAGGCCAGTAATTGAACTAGACACATTTAATTTAATTTCACAATTTGTCTAAATTTTCCATTTTCTATATGTCTAAACTCATTCATAGAAGACATTTGGAGTGTTTTTACGTTAAGCCACTGAGCCCGTTCACTTAAGAGTTGCACTGTTAGTGGGTACAAGAGTAACGCGCAGTGAAACTGATAAACATGATGAGCCTCTCATTCTTCAGAGACGACAAACATCAGCAGCCTGCACACACAAAGATGCAGCACCACACCCTCTTGAAACTTGTTACAGCCTATTGGTGGATGTGCAGCAATGTGGATGAGGGGCAAACAATCATTTCACAGTGGAAAGTGAAGAAACTTTGGCCTTTGTGCCTGACTGCGTTCTATAAAATATCTTTAAAATTGAGATAATTGTGTTTACTGTCTACAGAATGGCTTTCAGTCTGTATAGGCAACAAACTATGAAGGAGGGGGAAAGCTGCTCTTTGATTCTGTCACTTTTTCAATAATTAATGTTCTCCTCTGGCAATTCTGATCCGATATGTAAATAGTTTCTCATCCCATTATGCAGAACATTGATGAATGTGACAAAATTCCAAAAGATGACAGTCCAGCACACACAGTTGTGGGCAAACATTACAATACACTAATGACCCGGTGCTTTAATGTCATCCCATCTGAGACATTACAGAATTTGAAATTAAAGGTACAGTTGGCTCACATGACAAAGTGGCCATCTCATCTAAGTAGCATATCCACATCAGTCAGGATCCAGCAGGGATGCACCCGAGCTGAGCTTAAAGCTAGTTATAGCTCACATCAAAGGGATGTCATCATGCCCAACAGCTATGCTTGCCATTTGGATTCCACTGAATCCAATCCTTTGGTTACATTTTTTAAGCTATCTCTCCTCCAGCTTCCACGGTTAAACACCATTAAAATGGAAAATATAGTGTTTTCTGCATCAGCTCCAGCCTTCGTTATTCCAAAGACTTGTCTTTGTTATCTTGATCGCAGTAAACAAGCTGTGTATACTCCTCTGAATTCTCAGCTCTAGCCCGGAGTTGTCTGACAAAGTGGTCAAGAATGTAGACGCAATTAGTGCAACAAAGAAATGTCTAGCGATGAACAAGGTGGTGCAGTGACCTTTAAAACAAAGGGATCCTAAGCACTAGAATCATAGAAATGCACCAGCTGCTACCGCGAGGCTCTAACTCATCTATTTTAGGTAGTTTTAATGTTTTCTGCTTTGAGGAATAATAAATCTCGGTGCTCAGAGCATGCTGCTGAAGGCTGTGACTTGTCATAAAGAGGAAGACACAAGCATCCGATTAGGTCAAATAGAGCACATGCGCAGCGTTTGTGCAAGCATCTGAAGTATTTAATGGCAACTGTTTTTTTTTTTTTATGATGTTCTGAGAGCTATTTTCCTAATTATCCTGCTGTGGATTGTATTATGAAAGCGATCCCCCCCAGCCTCAACTCTGATTAACTTTAAAAGGTTGTTTAAAATAGCTCACAGGAAGCATGAGATGAAACCTGGATAAACGTACTGAAATGATGTACTTTGAGACAAAGACCACTATCACTTAGTGACCCCCAAAAGAATACACTTTATGCCTTAATAACCCCCTGACAGTGTACAGAAGTCATCTTTGGACCTCCTAGCACACAGACCTGAAGCAAAAAAAAAAAAACAAAAAAAAAAAAAACGTCTTTGGGTTTCCTTTAAATGAGTCTCACCATGTCTGTAACTGCACCTTTCTTGACCTACCTCAGACAAGAAAGGTTAATCCGTGACAGGGTTAAAAACTTATCTGGCCTCTCTGGTCACATAACATCCCAATTACTTTAACAATCTCATGGAGAGTGGAGGTTGCGGCAGTGAGTGGGGGTGGAGGGCCTGGGCAAAGAGATGGGAAAGAAGAAAAATGCAATAGATAAAAGTCTGTCTCGGAGTAAAAGATAAGTTCTTATCTTAATCTAATGACTCCACAGCCTTAATTTGTCAGAACTGGCTTTGCTGGAAGAAAATAGGGGGAGGATAGAAGATGAGGGTTGGGGTGTCTTGTACACAGTGTTAATAAGGGACATCTCTCAAGTCTCAGGGAAAGAGGAGAAAGGATTATCGGCAGAACATTCAGTAACAACACCGAGATGTGCTTCATTCTGTGCATGTAGGTTTTTTTTTTTTTACTTGTGTTAACAGTCACTAATTAGCACCTTATCACCCTCCAAGTAGCTCCATACTGCGGAGACGCCAAGCACACTTGTATTTATAACCCAGTGACTGATTAGATAAACAGCTCTTTGTGGCCAGTGGCCAAATCAAACATTTTGCTGGTCGTATGGGATTATTTATTATTCAAGACAAAGGAAACATTCTCTTTCACATCAATCTCACCTGAATTCACCACTCCAAACATTGCTTTGTCTAGCTATGTGATAGGGACCGAAGTCATGCCTGCAGATTGCACCTGAAGGTCTTGTTGTTGTTGTGTTTAAAGAAAAAAACCACTCCTGCCTTATGTTAGCGCGTGGTAACTCTACGAGTGACTTTATTTACTGCATGGATGCATCCTTTGCGATCACATCCTGAAACCTCTGAAGGTGACATGCTTTGCTAACAGAGGACTGGTCTGATGCAAGTAAGAAGAGGGGAAAAAAAGGGGAAAAAGAAAACGTCTCTTGAGGTGCCACTTCTCAGATGAGGAAAAGAAAATAGAAAGTGAGCATTGTGTGAGAGCAAACCTCAACAGATTAATTTGAAGTGTTCACTGAATTGTGATTCCTTTTAATTAATGACAAAATTAACTGCTTTGTTAATGTGCTCCTAGAGGAAATGAGCTGCTGGCAATTTCTGTGGTGAACAAAAGGAGGGCAGATCTCTCTTGACATTTTTACAAGTTTGCCAGGGTTGCAATGCAACGGCTCATGTTGGGCAAAATCGATCTTGAAGGGACGTCTGCTTGTATGGACTGGACACCGTGACCGACTGAAATCAACAAATGATGCACAGTCCTGGATGGATTACACCTTTTCACACTTTTTTATTTATCTAATGTTTGACGTGTTGATAAACCAGCTCAAGAAAACAACGGGCTCCTAAAAAGGAAGGATGGGTGGTACGGGTGTACATTATATTACATTTAGAGCTGTCAAAGTTAACGAGTTGACGCAAATTATGTTTAACACCACTATTTTTTTTTTTTGTAACGCAACATTAATAGAGGAAAAGTTTGGAGAAACAAAAAGCAATGCAGCTGTAATAGATTGTAAAATACAATACACAAAGCATCGGTTTCATGACCTGTTGGTTTTCTGAAGAGCAGTTTTGAATCTTCTTTTTATTTTACCAGTAAAATGCATCGTGTGTCAATCCAAGTTTGCTTTGGCTGCCAAAGGAGCTTGAAAGCTGCCGGCAGACATTTACATCAGAATATCCAGTTTCAGATGTTGTTTTTGTGGTGAAATCAGACGCTCAGTTAATATAAACTGGTTACTTTCTTAGCTTTGTATTATGGCGAAGAAATAATGAGGAAGTGCTAATGGGCAGCCATTGGCTGAGCCCACTGTCAATTAAAACGATACGTCTCATAGTTAAAAAAAAAAATAGCTTTACATCAGTGCAGATCAGAGCTGCAGCGATGGCCCCACCTTCTGCAGAGACTGGACTCTAGAAACGTATCCCTAAATCATCTCCCATCAAAAATACTCAGATGCAAAGTTTGGATATTGATGATCTCGAAGCAGGATTTTTCTTGTACGGAGGAAAAGGGGCTTAAGTAAGCTTTAGGTGAGCAATGATAATGATAATAATAAATGTGCTAAACAAACAAAGAATGAAAAAGTCACATTACTGCTTGTACTGTGCACTTAGCAGAGGTATAAAAACTTCTTCACTGAGCTCTGATAATTGATGTCATAAAACTCAAGTCTTCATCAGTCAAATCAAAACAATGCAGTTGCAGATGTTGCAGACTGTTGCCATGTTAAAAGCCCAACAATAACTACAAGTCTTCATCTTCACAAGTTTCCATACATTGAATACCACAGCAGACACCAAGGCCGGTCGTAAAAATGAGCTATAATGACTCATGAATGAAGTTTTTTCAGATTCGGAGAACGATTTCCATAAATATTCACAAATGCTAAGTTGTATACGAACTACTTGTTAAAAAGGTAAACATTAACAACTCACATCTTAATATTTAACAGTATGAGCACTGAACGTCTTGAATGCAACGCAGCATAACTTGACAACCTTAAAAAAGTTTTTTTTGTGGCAGATCAGCTCATAACAAGATGAGATGCACTTTCATCAAAGGGCTGCGACAGGACTTCGTGGTTTGCTGTGTGGGTCACAACCAAAGTTCTGCCTCCCAGCTGCCAATCAAAATAAAACGCCTGCACTGCTGCGTCTGTCACGACATTTAGTTGTAGGTAAAGTTAGCAGGTGCCTAACTATGAAATGAGGCTGTCTAACAATACATTCTTCTAACCGACGGTGTGGAAGCGCCAGCAAAGAGAGCAATGAGAGTTTTATCAAAGGAGGTGAAGAAAAAAGAGCACGATCGAGTAAGAGCCTCAAAATGAGTCAGGATTGAATCAGCCAGCGCTCGTAGCAGGCTCGTCAGCTTGGCACTTCCAAGAAGCTACCTGAATGGACGTATGTACATGTATGTATGTACCAAAATGAAGTACGTATATAGAGAAGACATAAATATATAGTCATACGGAAGCACTACACAAACCGAATCCCACTGTTGTTGGCCATATTGAAATGAAATGTCCTCTTCGAGGTACAGAAGACAATAAAAAGTCAAAGACCAGATGTATGTACAGGTGTGTGATGTATCGTACGTATCAATGTATATATGAACTCTTAAGGTGGCACAACGTGAGACCAGTGCGTTAATCCCTTGGGTCAGGAAACGCAGGCGGCCGTGCTGCAACAGCACTAATTGTCTGTATGCCTTATCAGTGCTGTCTGGTCTTGGGGGCACCGCCGTCAATGTCAGGACATCAAACGTTAGGCCACGCGGTCTTGTTTGGACCTGCTGCAATGGTGGATCCTTTTGAAGGGTTGTCAGCAATTGTAGCTTTGTCTAAGTAAATAAAATTACAAACATATACAGCTTATAGGCCATATTGCAACACTCTTGTTATACTCATACATACACATGTAAGACTTACTGAGACAACAGTCTAAGGTTTTCACGGTGGCAACCCTCATGTGTTTCTCATTTTAGCGAGAGTGACCCGTCACATGGTTCACATAAAAACGACACTAAAGTGGAGCATAACGCTCTGCTACGTTTGTGTGTGAGCTGTTGGTCATTATGGAGACGCATGAAACCCTGCGTAACGTCCATGCTCAAACTACGTGCAACTACTTTCATTTTACACGATGAAGTGGTCTGTGCTTGAAACCTCAGGCGAAATAAGGCTCGGAACTTCGCCGCTTCGAACAACTAATACGACTGTAAGAAAACTGCACCGTCCACTTTATGATACGTATAACACTTATCTGCCTTCGTCTTAACAAAATGTTTCACTGCCTGCACAGTCCACATTCAAATGTGTCACACTGAAATCCCACCTAGTTCCCAGAAACACAGGCAGTACTTATATACACCTCTTGTTTTTGTTCTGTCTGTTAGATTAGTGTTGAGGTTGTAAGAATGTTGCTTCACTCTTTTCTTTGTTTTGTTGTGTCACGTTCTTTTTAAGTTAAACTGGGTTTTAGTTGGTAAACAAATTCAGACACATCCATCCACCGTCCGTCGCCTCGTCAGCTCATGGCTTCATATGGTACTTGTGCTTCTGACGAAATTATGAAATTGTAAATTGACGTTCTGCAGTGTTGCTTTAAAGGCAGGGCAAGTTTTCTCTTATAGGCTTCGTACACATGAAGTGGTGGGTTCAGTATGATGAGGGGTTCAGGTTCATGATGAGTTCATGATGGGACTTGTTTTCTCAGGGAGAAGTAGAGGAAAGCGCGGGGGTGGGTGGTGGTGGTGGGTGGCAGTCAAATAGGTGTGGAGCAGGGGTTGCATGTTTTAAAGGTAACTAATGCTTGCAACATCGTTCTTAAGATTAAATTTGTACATTAAGATAGTTAACTTTTACTTATTTAAATTATAATCCCAACTCTGCTGGTACTTACCACCGCGCGTTTTGCTTTAGTTTCTCTAATGTTTCCAAACAAATGACTTTTCGGTTTTTGGACTGTGGGAGGATGTTGGGGAAAGACGGCTGACCATGACTGACTGGACAGAGTTTGTTTGTCCAGGACGGCAACGGGGCCACTGCATTTGTTTTTCACAAAACTTCATGGAGGACTGTTTTATGGCCCTCCGGTCCCAGTATGCCGCAGGATTTGAAGAAAGACTAAATGTTAAAATTAGTGTCAGAACAGCCATCCGTGATCTTTACCCACTTAACCCTTCTCAGAGTCACAGGGATCTGCTAGAGTACATCCCAGCTGTCTCTGGGGAAAAAGGCATTCTGGACAGGTCGTCTGCCCATAAATAGACAAACAACCATACACAGTCATTTTACCACACAATTTATAATCACCAATTAACATGACATACATGCTTTTAGACAGTGGGAGGATGCCAGATATGTGGAGAAAGCCCAAACAAGCATGGGCAGAAACTGCATGCAAACTCTACAGGAATGCCCCTGCCAGCATCCGAACCAGGAATCTTACAAGGGCGACCCACCAAGCCTCCGTGCTGCCCTTGATGTCTGAACGGCAGAGCTCTAATTAGAGTGTCTGTGTATTTGTTGGTCTTGTACATAAAGTATGATAATAATAATCATGTTCCCTATGTATATCATGGAAATAAAGATCAATTTCACTGATTATCAATCATTTTCAAATAAGGAAGCTGGCTGCAGTCTGTTTTTTTTTTTTTTTTTTTGACTCAGTAGGCATTACTTCTCACATCTATACTTATTAACACAGCCTTATGCAGAAAAACAATATTTGGAGAGTGACTGAAAAGCGATATAAGTAATATTAACAATACATTTTTATTGACAATACAATAATATTGACAAGGTATTTGTGCCTTTCCTTCCTCTGTTCTTCATCCTCTGTCCTAGCCCCCTCCTCTTTTCTTCCTTTATGAGCGGGGGACTAGTCAAAGTTTCGTTGTCTTAAAGAGGACTTTTCCCTTGCCGCTGCTTTTTTTTTTTTCCTGCTAATCAGGATTTTTTTTAATTGCATTCAGCGCTCTTACGTGAACACAACTCATTTGAACCTTTTGGACCAGAAACATTTTGCTGCAAGTACATTTGATGAAAGATTACATGAAAAAAAAAAAAACTATAGATGAACTGACAAGTTGGTTCAGGCCTTGTTGCCATATTACGTCAATGAAGAAGCCCAGTGGGGGGTTTTCTTTTAATCTCAACCACTACACTCAGAGTGTATGTTAAAAAAAAAAAAAAAAAAATCTCATACTTTTACTTGTTCCTAGTTCTCTTTCTTCTTTTGGTGCATTCTTCTTTTTCGCCTCCTTTTATGCCATTGGCTGTTTGCTAACAGCATCAACTGTGCATTACCATCATCACATGGTCAGCGTTATTGATGTTCAGCCTGTGGTTGTTGTGAGGGGCTGCAGTTAGTGCAGATACGCTGGCTAAGGGTGGCTGAGGAGCGGGTCGGTTAGAGGTCCCTGTCTGGGGTAATTACAACCTATTAAAGGTATGGTGGTGGTGGTGGTGGTGGTGGTTGGGGGGGGCTACTGTTATACAAAAAAGAAAAAAAAAGCAATAGATTAAAAATAGATGGCTTAGAAATTAACATGTGGCTATGTTAAATGATTTTTAGGGGCTTTCTTTGATTATTGACATAAAAGCAGATACGATGTCTGGGTGAGTTGTGTAATAAGATTGAACTGCCTGGTCCAATGACCCAAACGGCGTCACATACTGCATGATTGTCAGGGGTCACTGACATCACAAATCAACACAGAAGTTAGCCTTCAGTGTGAGCTTTCAATCTGCCTGTTAAACATAACTCCTTTACCTTCGCAAGGACGGCTTTTTTTTTTCCTTTCACTAATATAATGCGCATCATTAAAGTGACTGTAGCAGAATGCTTTGGTTTGTGCTCTGCCGTAGGTAGGGAGGCAGGGCAGAGGTTCAGGGAACAGCACCAGAATAAATTTAACCAGCTGCATCCACCTCGTTAATAAGTTTGCTTTCTATTCACCCATTACAATGCTGGGACCTGAGGTGAAACATCAAATGCCACTGCTGCTGCAACAGTCGTTCATCTCTCAAAAGTGTAAATGAATCTTACTGTATTGTCTGTGTCTCCCAGGGTATTCCTGTTGGAAAATAACCCTGGGAAGTGGGAGTTTGCTACAGTTGTGTTTCCATATCAATATCAACATCAGTGTATGAAAACCTGTGCACAATCTTTTCTTAAAGGCACTCTATGTAAGCGTACCATTTCCAAACCATAACAGGAAATAAGCATAAGCAGGAAATATAATGAGAAAGTTTGTATGTTTGCCCCTCTACTGGGCAGAGTACGCTTTCCCTACAGACAATATTAAGATGCAGTTAATTGACGCTGTTGTGCATCAATTAAAACTTTCAATTAGAATAAACAATAAAATCCATTAAGAACAATAGTTTAGCCCACTGTACCAACCAGACAAGACATGGCCAATTCTGCCTCATATCTCATCCGTTTATTTACTAAGAGCTGTCTACATCAGGGGATTCCAGACATAGTTCTTACTTCTGGACATAGTTTCTCCATTTGCACCGTAGTTCAGTCATAGGGCTTGTGGCCTGTCCATCTTAAAATCCACCTTCTGGCTGGTTGACTTCCAAAATTCACGGTCTTGTAATCAGGAGTCGAGAAGTCATTGTAATATTCATGGTACGTGGATGACTGGCAGCAAGGGCTCACACACTGTAAGATGTGCCACCCTGCTGGTTGCCGAACCGTGTTTTGTCAACAAAACACACACACAGGAAATAATGCATAACCATGTGCAAAACACTAGCTGTTTTTTTAAAACTTGACCAAGCAAAGAAAGAGTGGTTTTGCTATGGTAAAGAAAATACATCAAGCATGGGTGCAGGAGTGGGTTGGCATATACGGGCAGCAGCGTCCCTACTGAGAGTAGGGGGAGTATACGAACATTACTTTCTTCATATGTGGTATGCTGGGTTGTGGTTTGTTTTCGATCACCGTGTAAGATAAGTCATGCTGCTTATTTTCACTTTGCTGTTGTTGGCTATATTTTGTGTGTATTTATATGCAACTAGTGGTGCTAACTATTTTATTGCTAATCATGCTGGCGATTTCAGAGAATCTGCTATCATTCTCTACATTAAGTTGCTCCTGTTGGAAGAAGACAGAAGCTGTTATATCCTGAACTCCGACGGTACTTACTCCTCCTCCGTATCCTCTCACACACACACCCCTCAGGTGCAATATCAAGATTATCCAATATAGGCCAGTTGCAAATTGGACTACGCCTTTCTCTTTAATTGCATTTTTGCACATGTTTTTTTTTGTGTACTAAACTCAGCTCTTTGTTGATTGCTTTGTTGCTGTTTTTTATTCTGTTTTAGTATAGCCCATATTTGTTGATTTGTTCATTTTTTATTAATTTTTTTGTATTTTTCATTGAAGTTTATTTAATATATTTTTTCTCTTACATTAGACTGAAACTAAGGACCTTGAGTACTACATTTTTTGCCGTCTCATATGTAAATGTGTGCTGGTATGACAATAAAGAGTTCTTGCATCCTATTAATCCCCAAAGGGATATTAATTAATTACTATATAGGTGCTGTTGGCATTATGATGGAAATTTGCTGATTTTTATCTTATGTAATTTTATTCATTTATTTATTTGTCCCAAACCGTTATCTGTCCTTTGTTTTCATTTGAATGAGTCTGTCAACTACTGTGTGGTTGGGTGCAGATTGTAGATTCAACGAGTGACACGAACGTTGCTCGGCCTCGTAGCTGTGGTTTACTCGGCATAACCTTTCATTGCCCCTTGGTTTGTTTTTGTCAGCACTGATGTCAAGTTATCAGCATGCTTGTTTAAATATGCTGGAATATGGAGCAGTAGGTGTAGGGCCAACACACTGGAAAGTATGTGGAGTGGAGTGATTCTAGAAAGTGCTTCTATGAAGCACTCCACTCCACATAATTAAGATGGTACTTCACAGAAGCACTCCACTTCATTCCACATAAGGCCAGGGAAGGTCCAGGACTGTTGAGCATGTTGAGTCCTATGTTGGACTACCTTGTAGAATGGGACAGCATTCTAGTCTAATGGGCTGACTATGTGGAGTTTGGTTTCACGGGTGCGTTCAGAACTGAGGCTTTTATACAGAGCAGCCTTCAAATGTGGGCTTACTCAGTACAAGCCGCATGCTCCTCACTACCCCTGTCACCCTGGGTGTTTAAAGATAGCACTCTTGCTTGTTTAAAATTGTATGTTCTGATGCATTGTTAGGTGCATAGTGTAGGTACTGGAGGTGTTGGCACTGGATGTTAACAAGGGGCTTCACCCTTCAAGCAAGGAGTTGCATGAAGGAAGCCCATGTTCATGCAAATGTCACCTTGTGTTAGTATTGTGAATCCCACCCCCCAATCTTCTGAAAATAACAAAACCAAACTAACAACAGCTGCATATTCTGCTCAACAGCAAGGCAGCCGGGCATCCGAAGAAGCTTAATATCACCAAACAGGCGATTCTCTGCACGGGCCTGTCGAGCATGATGTACGTAGCAGACTGGTATCTTCCCCTGCAGAGCTCAGATTGTTTAGATATTTTTATTAACATGTCCTCAATCATAAATCACACTACCACCTATGTGAGGCTGATCCCTCACATCTGGCTAGTATCAGATTATAGGCAGAAGACAAAATTATCGGACACTTGCCCCGTGCCTCACGTTTAACACAGTTTCCAGTTACATGCAAATATTAAAATGGAGCAGAATGCAATATACATGATATTATGTAAATAGATTCTCCTATACAGTAGCTGGGAATCAAAAGTACCTTGCTATCCCTTATCTGTTTTATTTGTTTGTTTGTTTTCATCAAAGCTGCAGACAAAACCACTTGGACAGGCAGTAAGCACGTCTCGCAATGTCAGGATTTGGTGTCCTTTCGCGTTAAACAGGACATCACAGTATATTATTGTGCACCTAATAGCATTATCCCCACAAAAGAGGACACATTAAAGCCTTGTTTAAGTACATTTCTGTGTCTCTTTGCATCACAACAAGACTTCTCTCTTGCCCCCACCCCGACTCCTTGGTAACCATTGTCTGCTGCTGACTCAGCCGGGGCAGCAGCCATGCTGTTCGGTAGCCACGCACATTTTCATGTCATACTAACATGCCAGTGTGCGCAAAACTGTCAGACTCTCTTAAAGGCCCTGGATGCTATGTGTAATTCCTTTAACACAAGGCTGTGCAGATATCCTTATCATTGTTGTAATGGCGTGCTCATGCCACCCTGCATCCTGAGAGCTTGCACAAGGCAGCTGGTAATTTATTTAATTTATTCAACTTGACCTGCAGTGGATCAGACCGGGCAGCACTCCTGCTTGTTGACGGCCAGAATACACGGCTGGACACTCTTCAACCTTCGTCATACAGATGTGAGTGCAGGGCCCTGTGACATTCTGTCAAAGGCCTCAGGGAAAAAAACCCAAAAACATTCATTTTTTTTATTTGCAGCCATGGAATTTGGTTTCATGTAGAATGAGAGTATAAACTTTGAAGTCTGGGAATTGTGACATTTATTTTTTTATTTCTTTTGTGCTTTTAAGCAGAACCTTTCTCTATGAAATCCTTTTTTTCTATTATTTCTATCAGAACAGAGCTGGCCTTTGTTTGTTTAATATGCAAACACCATCTGTATTTTGTTTAATCCTCCACAACAGGTAGCCAACTCAAAAGCAAATCCCTAGTTGGTGACAACCTAGGACATTTGGCACTCTGACACCCCAATTCAGATCTGTGTGTTGGTGTTTCAAAGCAAGTATGTTGTTCACGTTGGCATTACGCGCTGTGGGTGAATTCAGCTGGATCTCAGTCAGCTCAGAGTGGGAGCTTTATCTCTCCTGATGGATCTGGCTTCTCATTATGAGGTGGACTTGTCTAATGAGCTCTGATTCTACAAAGGTCTTGGCTTGAGTTCAGTTTAATATGAGTGCGGGGCATTGATAAGTTTGTGTTGAGTTTTTTTAAACATGCTCATTAAAAATGTTTATTTGGAAAGGAAGTGATGTGTGGAAACATGTAGCTCCCAGTATTTTACATTGCAATACCATGAGAAATGTGTAATACACGACAATAAATACATACAAATGTTCTACGTTCAACAACTGTATGACAACAAGTTGCTGGTGGAAGTTGTTACCAGGTAAAGTGATGGCATTATGTTAAGGGAAATATAATACTATATAGTATCTTAATGTACATTTAATTCAAGATCACTGGTGAAAATCACAGGTGGGACAGCAGTTTGTTTAAATTTAATTTGGAATTATTTCAATTAATATAATATTCTCTGATGTGCAGCACAGTGGCTTAAAGGTTAGACCTGCTGCTTCACAGCAAGAAGGATCCTGTTTTGACTCCTGCAATGAGTCAAAACAGGATGGGTACTCCAGTTTTGGGTACTCCAGTTTCGGGTAATCCAGTTTTGGGTAATCTGGTTTTGGATACTCCAGTTTTGGGTAATCCAGTTTTGGGTAATCCAGTTTTGGGTACTCTGGTTTTGGGTACTCCAGTTTTGGGTAATCCAGTTTTGGGTAATCCAGTTTTGGGTAATTCAGTTTTGGGTAATCCAGTTTAGGGTACTCCAGTTTTGGGTAATCCAGTTTTGGGTACTCCAGTTTTGGGTAATCCAGTTTAGGGTACTCCAGTTTTGGGTAATCCAGTTTTGGGTACTCCAGTTTTGGGTAATCCAGTTTTGTGGTACTCCAGTTTCGGGTAATCCAGTTTTGGGTAATCCAGTTTTGGGTAATCCAGTTTAGGGTACTCCAGTTTTGGGTAATCCAGTTTTGGGTACTCCAGTTTTGGGTAATCCAGTTTAGGGTACTCCAGTTTTGGGTAATCCAGTTTTGGGTACTCCAGTTTTGGGTAATCCAGTTTTGTGGTACTCCAGTTTCGGGTACTCCAGTTTTGGGTAATCCAGTTTTGGGTAATCCAGTTTAGGGTACTCCAAAAACATCTATGTTAGGAATGAGTGTGAGCTTGTGTGGTTGTTTATCTGTATGTGTCCCTGTGATGGACTGGTGACCTGTCCAGGGTGTACCCCTGCCTTTCACCCTGTGTGAGCTGGGATGGGCTCCAGCAGGTATTTGTGACCCTGCACACCGATGCACAGCTCCAACCTCTTCATAAAGTTTGCAACTTCAACAACAACGATGAGTCAAACTACAGGAAGGAAGTGAGCCGCCTGGCTGAACGATCAGCTGAACACCTGCAGGACCATCACACACCTTTACAAACTGTTGTACATTTCACTGTCCAACTTACAATCCAGTTCATCATAACAATAATGTCGATCATCATACTGCCATGTCATTGTTTTTACTGTAATTTTATTGCACTTGGCTCTTAAACCCAGCGTCATGTTCTTACTTGTTTCTTTTAGATTTTAGATTTGCACTTTGTGTTTAGAGTAATTTATTTATTGTGTAGCACTGAGGGTTTGAGAGTAATGTCATTTCGAAATCTCTGTATGTATCTCACATGTGGTAGATAAACGTGACTTTGACTTTGACGTTGAAAAAACAGTTAAAGATAACTGATGGAATATTCACTGATGGCATTTGTGAAATATCAGACACAAAACAAAGACTTACAAAGCTTTGAAGAGTTTGGATCCTCTGTCTTTGTTGATGTATTCAATGCCTCCAGAAGTGGAATAGTGGTCAGTCAAGTATCCGTTTCCTCTTTCTTCTCAGGCATCATGTCCACTGCACACGAGTGAGTTCACATGTCATCGCTCCCTGTATTCGGCCACGTAGAGACTTTCTATGGAAAATGTGATGGCCTAAAATTGAAATGTACTTTTCTGAATCAATGCGACCATCAAAGAAGAGAAAGTACCTTTGCTAAGGGCATTAATACAACCCTGCGCCATCACAGACCCCGGCTTTTGGTCTTGTGACTAGTAGCTGGATGTGCTCCATCCAGTCTGAGCACTTTCAGAAAAGATTTGTTATAATGATTTGTCTGACCTGATTGCACTTTTTCACTGTGCGGTGGTTCACGCCAGAACAGACCAGTACCCAGTCCACGACACCAGAGCAAGCACACAATGAAACGTGTCTATACATTTGTTAAAGTAAAATTTGATCTTTTCAGAGATTCCGAAATACATAATGAATATACAATGTCCTAAAATGGAAAAAAAGCAAAATATTAACACATTAGCGGGCTCTAATTGTATTTTTGTTGTAAAAATAACAGCTACTATTTTTTTAACAATAGGCAGCAATTTTCAATGAAATGACTCATATAAACCAAGTGAACAAAATTAATCAAACACAGTCCAATTTAATTTAATTATAATCCAATTAAGTTCAAATTAAATCCAATTTGCTGAAATCCATTTATAATCAAATTCCTTGCAATACAATGCAATTCTAAATCTTTTATTTTGTCTGCGTGGTACATTGTCATATGAACTTCCTATTTGAACTAGCGACAAAAATAAATACAGAAATCAAAACATAACGTAATAATAATAATAAAGATGGCTTCAATTGTCCATCTGACACCGATCTCCAGATGTTTACATCCATCCATTAACTACAGCCACTTACTCCAAGTCAGGGTCAGAGGGATCTGCTGGAGCCGATTCTGCGCCCCAACCTGGACGGGTCAGCAGTCCATCACGGAGAAATCCCACACAAGCACAGGCAGGAACATGCAAACTCCGCAGACAAAAACTCCTGTCGGAGTCAAACCAAGAACTTTCTTTTTGTGAGTGCAAAGCGACAAGCCGCCGTGCCGCTTCAGTGTTCTCAAGATGCTTCCGCGACATATTTCCTGTGAAAAAACAATGTTTTGAATGAATGCATCTTGTAATAAATTAAGTATGTAATAAACTTTATCGTCATATGTGACACTTGGAGACAAGGTTGTTGCTGAAACACACACACGCACAAAGACGAAAAGACTTGTCGTTGTTTTTAGATAAGCATTTGTCCCGTGGGATGGTCGTGTAACCTTCATGTGGTATTTGTGGAGATACCCTGTTGGTGAGTGAAGATATAAGAAAGCATACTGTAGGTGTGCTATCCCCACATGCCCACCTGCTTCTGTCACTGCAGTCTGCCGTACCATGTGGAGCCCCAGATGTAGCCTGCAGAATAATCCAGACTTGTACACTCATCCAAGTGTCCATCTGGCCCCACATACACACAGATATCAAGCTTCCGCACCAGAGAAATATAAGGGTCACTCATGTTTTAGCATTTTACAGAAAGCACAGTGTTAGCAGAGTATTTTACTATAAAGCTTGAGTTAAAGTGGCGCACAACTTAGAGGTGACCAAGAGGTCAAAAAATGGAGCGGGACCAGTAAACATCCAAAGTTAGAGCAAAGGTGAGAAGGATCTCTTTACATGTGACACCAGACACAAGTTATATAATATATAGTTTTTATTGACTACAAACAGACATAAACACTTTACAACACATGAGACATGCATCAGTTTTTATTTGATTCCATTTACAAAGGTTTTTGTTTTTTAAAACTTATTGTGTTATGACATGGCAGTGGTATAATACTGCTTTATACTGATTTTCAGTGACAGCATTCACTTGTTTAATAGGCCGGACAGTTTCCGATGCAGACAGACGGGAAAACAGTTATATCAGGACCAACAAAATAATCTTGATCTGGCTGTGCCACACCGTACCAAAACCAATCTGTGAGCAGAAACGAGATGATTTCTAGTAGTAGTACAAGCGAGGCATGAATTTTATATACATTATTTCATCAACATATTACAGCAAACATCTGTGAGTCCTGAATTCAACTTTTGTATCTGCTCTAAATGTACATCAAACCTGGTGTCTGAAAATGGTCCCAGAAAGTGCGTTAGAAAACTACCTGCTTGAAGCTATGCAGCAGATTTATGAGCATTTTACTTATTGCAATAATTTGTACGTGTTTGAGATGTATGCTGCTTATGATGCTTCATGCATGTGGAAGTCATAACCTGGAATCATGTCATTTATTTTTCCCTTTTCAGTGTCAGTGTACAAAGTTGAAAAGCAACGACTGCTTGAAGGTTTTATTTGCTGTTTTGTTATGACAAAGGTTTATCTGCAAGAGAGACATTTTATCTAATGTTTAATTAAATCAAACATAACAAAATACATCATTTACAATCATTTCTTATTCTGCACTTCAGGTGAATGATGTAAAACCCTGATTTCGGAGTTGATAGCCGTGTAAGGTCCTGTTTCATATTTATTTTTTTCTTTAAATATGAAACAGAAATGAAAATGTGTGAGTTTCAAATTCATTTACATGGTCTTGAACCTTGATAATAGATACTGACTAACAGAATCTTATTTTTACATTATTATCATAATTATTGTTGTTGTCTCTGGACATTTTTGAGAATTTCTAGCACTTATCTTTAACAGACAAACATGCAGCAGCTTTAAATTCAAAGCCGTTACACATGAAAGTAACCTGTAGTCAATGTGATAGTAATACAACATGAGGGCTACTTGTTTTTTATCTGTTTGATAATGGTTTATGTTTGCACAGCTCGTGTCTCTCTGGGAAGCTTTCCTTTCATTTCTGAAGCAGCAGCGGGACAGACGCTGCTCTCGCCCCCGTCCTCATCACCACTTCACGGGCTATTCAATTAGCAGAAAAAGCATGGGAGATGGAGCCATAATGGAGCTGATGAGATGCACAAGGACAGGTGACACTAATCAGAGCGGCGCCCCATTGTCTCTGTGTGGGCATCATTAGGGGAAGAGAGTGATTTCAGCTTTTTTTTCTCACTGAGGCTTAACACACTCATGCAAGCTGCATGCATTCTCCTTTTTATCATTAATTTGCAACTCATCATGCACTCACTGAACAAAATAGGAGTGTAAGGTTTAATATAGAGGAAAACAAGAATATTTCACACCTAAAAGAAATAGGTTTGAAAGCGTAATATCATAAATACCACTCTGATATACTGATGTGACACCTTGAATGGCTTTTAGACACATTTAATACCCCAACGTCTTATTCTCCCACTGAATTGTATAAACTTGTTTGGATTCAGAAAAGGCTGAGACATCTGTGCTTCATCACATCCATGTCCTTCTCGCCTCGCCTGGATGAAGCTGGTGATAAAGCTTGACCAGCAGCAGCCGAAGGCGAGTGTCCTGGCTGGTTTCTGGGCTGGACTGTGAAGGAACTCTGTTCGGCCTGTCTGTAGCGACCGCTGAGGTAACTCAACAGACACCTGAGAAAACATGAACAAACCTTATGAAAGGACTTAGGATTCATTAACATAGTTCTGTCTTCAAAGTCTAATTAGCTGAGTTCACAATAATTCCAAAAAATGATATTAGTATAATAACATAATCGTTAATCTTATTACCAAGTCCCTGCCCTCCCATTAACGGAGTCTTTAGTGTGTGGGAGACTCCTTCTTAATCCAGCATGAGCCTCATCCTGACTTGATGCAAGCATACAGGCCTGTCAAACCTTGTCTCTCAAAAAATTCAGGAAAACTACTGCAGTCTTCTTGATGACTGCATGATAAGCCGCTGCTCAAGCGCTGCCCAAACAGTTCAGACTGCCAAAGGCCCAAATCCTGCAAGACCTATTAAGTTAAACCTTTGACAAACCTTTTTGTTTTTTTTTTTTTAATATTATGTTGCTCTTGTGGCCTTTATTTGAAAAAAGGTTAGACAACAGACTAGGGGAGGCAAGAAGTGGTGGCAAGAGTCACCAGCTGGGATTTGAACCTGCACTGCCTGCACTGCCTGCACAGCGGCGATAACCGCTGTATACTGTGCACCTGCTCAACCAACAGAGCTACGCGACACCCCAACCTGTGAGACTCATAAGCCATTTTCAGACACGAGATACCCTACATAGGTGTTGGCATCATTAAGCTGTTAATGTTCTTCATCAGATGGTGTGGTGTGCATGATATTTGCCATATGCTCAAGCTTGTATACTAAAGTAAATGAGTTATGCAGGATTTCTAAAAAATCCTTTTAGACTCTCTGTGTAAACTTATTGAATGGTTGTGAAATTCCAATGGCCTTAACTGAAATACCGTAACAGCATAGATGTTATCATCAAAAGATCAGCAAAGTCTTACTTCACTGAAGAACATAGTTTCCATTGTCAGAGTCACATGACATACCACTGAACCACATCTTACGGTCTTCACAGAGTTATTATTTTCTCAGAAAAGACATATTTTCACAATGCATATTCACATGTAGCCAAGTGTGCTGCACAAAAATAATTAAAATTACACTGAATGGGAGCAGTTGATTACTGACAAAGAGCAGAAAGAGTTTAGATGCTTTAAGAAAATCAGAACATGTGGGGAAAAAAAGAAAGAGCCTGGCTCTGCGTGTGTGTATATGTACATATGTGTGTTGGGGGGCATCAGGGATGGGCCATCACATAGTGAAAAAATGTACTGTGGCCTCACAAATTAGCATGATGATATTTTTTTTAAGAAATGGATGCTGTGTGAAACCAACAAGTCCCAAGGCCAAGGTGTGGGACGGTATGCTGAGGGATCAGCAGCAAAAATCATTGACACTTCATGATGGTAATGTCACGCAGTCAAATAGGCGATAAAAGCAACCACGCTGTTTTTAAGATTACTGTTTCAGAGGTGTCCAGGAGCCTTTCAACAAGACTTTGCAAATCCACAGTCTGCACAGATTACAAAGGCTTGGCTTAAGAAAAGGAAAATACTGTACTGGCTTGCCTGCAGTCCTGACCGGACCTGGAGAATGACTGGACAAGGTTGACATGAAACATGCAACGATTACCCTCTACTGCTGCACACCTTAAGACGTGTTTGCAGAATAGCAACTGAAATCCTTCATTGATTTGTGCCTTAAATAACTAAATTCTTATTCTAAATTCTAAGTCAACTGTGTTTGGTTATTATCATGTAGCGAGACGTCGAACATCGACAGAGGGACAGCAACATCCCGTCGGGAGACAGTTATACTTTGGGTGGGAATGTCATCAACAGGAATATACGTTGAAGCCGAGCAGACATAGCTGGATGTAGCAATGTGTTGAAGGTCCATCTCATCACCATGTCACGAGGTATAAGATGTGCCTCTAAACAAATGAGGGAAGTAAATAAAGACACATTCAGTCAGTGAGAAACAGTCTGAATCTGGATTTGGGATTTTTGTGCGGGTCCTTGTTGAGGCGAAACTGAATGTCATCGGACTGCAACTCAGAGGTAAGCGTTTTTATCATCTGATCATGTGTACCTGGTAGTTAAAGTATCAAAATATAAACCCCCATATGCAGCTTACCCTGTAAAAGAAACACAGCACCTACAAAGTCTGTTTCAGTCTTGGTAAGGAACTAAAGTGCTTTGTGAGACGCGAGATTCATGCTTGTGCATGCCAACTATCTGAGCAATCACCTCATTCTCTATAGGTTCTTGTGACCGTAGAGGCTAATTGTGAAAGCTTGACTCCTAGGAGGTTAAATAGCCGCACATTGTGTCCTTTCCAGCAATCAGCAGCCACTTAATACCAAGACATACACCTTTCAGTGCTGCCTGGCACAATGATATAAGGTCAGAGAAATCAACACTCATTATTTCCACCAGGACTTTTCCAACCAGAAGAATTAATAATACATTTTAATTCAACAATTGAGGAACAAAATAGTGCAATGACCAGGAGAAAAAAAAAATCTCTCCAAGCAGATTGACTGCATGGATAACCTCAGCCCACATAGTAATTGGCTGCCGAGGCAAATCAATGGCTCACATCAGAATTGAAGCGTTCTGCTTGTTTACTACATCTATCATTTGTTCTTATCAAGTGTGATCAGAGCAATTTCCCTCCCTTAATATAGGTTTGATGGCACAAAGAAAAGCTCAATTCTCAGAGAACTGGAAAACACATTTCTTGTGCTTTGTGGTAACTAAACTGTCAAAAGATAAGAGAGTCCACAGTATCAGCTTATGGGTAATTCATCTTACAATTGTGCTGTTGTGTTTTCCTTTGAAATGGCTGGAAATATGGTTTGAAGCCTTTGCTGAAATGTCACTGCAAATGCTTCAAGCCAAAGTTCACACAAAGAAGAATGCAAAACAGAATGCACAAGTGTTTGCTCTCCATCCCCAAATCCTTTTAGCTGACTGTATCTGTAACTGCCACTTAAAAAAGGCCCATTTGTACACTTATATGTCTATGTACAGAAGGGTGACTTGTCCTCGGGCAGCTCTGCAAACTGCTGTAGACAGTAGCGTGAGGTGAGAGAGCAGTGTAGGCCACTTTGTATCATGTCAGCACTCGTGGTTAGACGCCATCTCCACAGTGTCCCTTGTCACCAATCACATCCTTTTAAACCACCCAGGGAGCTCAACACCCCCCTGCCCCCTCTTCACACACACACACACACACACATACACATACACATACATCCTCCTTATCTGTCAATGCTGCTTAAATAATGTAATTAATGACTTAATTAACATTTCCATAATCTATTTTAATAAATCTAACACGGCATAATGAGAGTTTCTAACCTCCAGGCAGTGGCATATAAAAATTCACAGTGCAGAGCTGCACGGTCAGGGCACTGTCTCTGTGCTGCAAACTCTCACTATGACAGTAAGGAAAGGAGAGGGTGCATATTGTGTGACAGCCTTCTGAAAGGCAGTTCAAGCCTGACAAATGTAATGTGACTTTGTGAATGTGTCCAGTAACAAACCTGCAGCAGCAGCAGGAGGACAAACCAAAGATTATTTTGGTGGGTCAAAATGTTGAGAGGAAGCCAGGCGCACGTCGACAGGAGGGTTTTATTTTGTTCAGAGCAGAGTTTACCAGCCACCTGTCAGCCAGAAGAAATTATACATTCTTGAACGTAGTGGAAAACTCAGTGAATTGTGTGTTTTATGTTTGAATAATCCCACGATTGCAGAAATCCCATATTTGTGCCGCCACAATAGCAATTTTGCTGCGGCAGAGCAGGAAGGCCTTCGTGTGACCACTGTGACTGGCACCTGCTGTAGTGAATGGTAACACACTTTAAGTTTGGTAGATATGGTAATGCACAACAGCTTAGAGAGCGGTAACGCCCCCCCCCCCCCCCAAACATAAATTCAAACAAGGAAGAGTGTAAATGACCGTGAGAGCACACCACAGATCCAGCATGGTGCAATGAAAGCAATGAAAGGTCATTCTGAGCTGCTTGTCTGGTAATACTTGGAAGACTTACAGGCAACTGATCAGTAAAATGTGTTTGTGTGTGTGTGAGTGAGTGTGTGGGATAGGGATTGGGGGTCGCTCCTTAGAAGGGCTTCTGCCCCTGGGGCTGAAGTTTGATTGAGATACACACTGACAGGGGGCAGCAGGATGCTGGCACATCCCAGGCAGCACTAGCACCATGGGGCATGGTTTCGTAAAGACCACCAAACCTAATAAGGGCCCCCACCAACCTTCCCGTTGTACCAGTAATAATGCAGGCATCAGCCAGCAGAGAACCTATGTGGAACAATTTATGTGAAAGTATGAAGAGTCTAAGGGTCCACTGTGGGCCCC
This sequence comes from Xenentodon cancila, assembly GCA_014839995.1. Classification (NCBI taxonomy): domain Eukaryota; kingdom Metazoa; phylum Chordata; class Actinopteri; order Beloniformes; family Belonidae; genus Xenentodon; species Xenentodon cancila. The sequence continues at coordinate 25,279,676 of CM026206.1, forward strand.
AGTTGGACTGACTCATGCAAAGACGAGTGCATTTTAACTGAAGCTATTTGATCCTCTTTTAATTCCAACAATGAGTAAAATACCTGCAGAAGAAGCCCAACTGAGGCTGTCGAACATGCTGTAAACAAACCAATTTCCTGTCATAAAATCACAGCTCATTACTAGCGTGGACAAGGGCTTCAACAACATAACGATGCAGAAACACACCACTGCCACCACATTTATTAATTACCAGTTGGCTTGCTGCATGCCTTGCAAAGGCAGCTAATGGGGAAAAAAGTCATGGGCCTTGCTGAGTTAATTACAAACAGCCTCTCTTCCTCTAGTTAAGACAAATACTGGAAGGAAGGACACATGCAGAAGACGATCTTTAATTTTGCTACTGGCACACAAAGCAGTTCAGAGTGAAGAAGGGTTACGTCTGCCTCTGCAATCATCTTTTACTGTGAATTTAAGTCTTCTTTTTTTTTCGGTAATTCTCAGTAATCCAGTTTGTATTTTTATTTTTAATGTGAAGCCTAACTAAACAACTGCTTGAGTTAATTACTGATTATATAAACTGCGTTTGTAATCTGATTACAGTGTCCACCACATTTGGCTCTCTAATCAGAGAGTAGATATTGTTCATGCCAGGACTGTAATGCGTTATTTAGAAGATGCATGTTAATAAAAACACACTGTTCATTTACTAATGGTATTCAGTATCACACAGGCATCTTTACAATTAGCAATATCAAAATGGGAAAAAAAGGAACTGAGTGAAAACCAGAGAGGCGAGGTGTGCTGGGGTTAGACAACATGTTTCCATAAAGGGCTGTTTGGATGACATGGGCGCTGTACCTAAACTTACATAAAAACGAAATGTTACTGGAATTCATTACGTACTTGGCAGAGCAGATTATAGCCAGGAAGAGAAGCCTGTTATCATCACTTTAATCTTTACTCCCTCTGAACGTGCTCTGCATGTTCACGCCATTAAGAAAATAATAGTAAAAGAAGTACAGGTTTATGATGGTAGATTAGATCACAAAACACTTACTTGAGGAGCAGGAGCTCTGTCAGTAGACCAAAAGATACTGCTGCCACTTTGAATGTGACGGGAGGAGGAGGGTTGGTGAAGGCCGTCATCATGCAGTGGACGACATAAGACACGAGTCCGAGCGAAACAGTTGCAGTCATCAGCACAAGCCACGTCTGCCACTGAAGGCTCGCTGATCGCCACGGAGACCTCCTCTGAAGTTCATACTGGATAGGAGACAGAAGGAAGTCTCACGACAAAACCAACATCACTGCATACACGTGTTAGAACTTAGTTTTTTTTTTATTGGTTTAAGTTAAATTAGTCTTGGAGTTCCAACTGGTATACGTGAACACTCGCTGGTACCTCTGGTTTCGCCAGGAAGGAGAGGCTACTGTGCACTTCCAAACCATGGAGGCTGTCAGGGTCTGGTTTTGTTACTGGCATGTATATGCAGTACAAACTGGGTCCACAGTCCATGTCAGGAAGTCCCTCGCGGTGTTGCCTTTTCTGCTGTTTCAGTTTTCAAGTTCACAGGACAGTCACTCCTGTCAAAAGGAGAGGTCGCACTGGGCCGTCACCACCAGAGCCACTGCACCAGGAACGTTTCAGCCCTCACTGAAAGAAAATACGACTACTGGAATTCAGACCATCATCCTAATCGCTTTCTCCTCTGCCAGAGACCAGGATCAAAGCCCCCCTGGAGGGAACTCCCTGACAGTTTTGTGCAGTTTTTTAATTTAATATTATTTTTTTTTTTACTGTGGGCCTTACTCAACACTGATTTTCTATAAATAAACCATCCTCTTGCCAATCATCACCTTCCCCCATTTTTGCCCTGTCTAGTTTAAACAAACCTTAGCTGACAATGCCAAACTTTTCCAGGCAAGGAAGGTTTAAGGCAGGTTTAACCAGGTTGAACATGTTTCAAGGTATCCTTAAGTCTTGAGAAAAAGTACCAAACTACAAGCGTGAACACAGTCATTAATATCTCATGCTCTGGACCTGAAACCTTCACACACTAAATGACTAAGACGTGGTTGTCAACGTGATCTAAAAGGTCTCACCGACAAATGTGCAGCTCGACGCCCCCGTGACACACCACTATAAGGGATGCTATGATTTAACCGCTACAATGAAGACATTCTGCTTCTGGTCTGATATAATTCTGGTCAAACTTACAACTAGTGTCAATATTTGCAGGTCTGGGTGGGTGTATAACATTGTATTTACAAACATCTTACAATTGGTATGACATTTTTTTTTTTAAACTTCTGGCTTGGTACCCGTCTGTATAACATTTAGGTTGAGAATGAAACTTGTATGTGCATAAAAGCACTAAAAGATGCATGCAGTCATTAAGCCAGCATGCAAACACTGTCTAAAGTCCTCTGCAAATATGCTTCACTCTGGAAACAAACCAAACCACTTAAACAATGTTTGATTAGTGTCTGGAATTCATCTGCAGATGCACACTTGCCTTGTCCTCTTTCATGGCCGCTATTCATTAATTAGATTCTTTGTGCAACTGAGCTATCCTCGATGTTTAAGGTTACATCAGGCCCCACTAAGTGGCTGCCTGATAACAGAATGCATCCATCTTCATTACTCAGCCCTTTCTGTCTGGGCTTGCTCCTCCACAAGTGAGCTATGTCAGTGGGTTATAAAGGACTGATACATTTCATTTCACAAAGATCCTGAACTTTTGCCTCCTCTGATTTTAGTCACTCCGACTAAATGAGTTGCAAGTTCCACTCATACTGTGTTCTTTAGTAGTGATTATTAAGCAATTATTGGACACTTTACCGCTGGTGTCTATATTCCAAACTCTTCTTTTTTAGGAATGGAAGTGGATGTGAAGATGTAGAGTTGGCATATTGTTTTACACAGTTTTAACAGTTTTACAAAGACAAATTCAAGTTACCACTGTGTTACTGCCACCCTCAAATAGAGCTCAGAAATACAAAACAAATTTAAAACAAACATCTTATATTTTCTACCAATTCACATTAAAATGCTGATCCAGTGACATCTAGAAATCTAGACGGACCAGTAGCAAATTAAAATTTGCTTTGCAGGTACATCTAGCCACTAACCGTTCATTAAATATGCTCAAAAGTCTTGGGGAGTCAATCAGATGAGTCTGTCCTTGCAGAGGGGGTCTCTGGGCAGCCTTAACCCAATGATGACAGAGTGGTGCCCTTAAATGGATGTGAGCGGTGTAGACGGCTGCAGCTGAGGGTCAACAGTTGTTTAAATCAGCTTTGGCATCCAAAGATTCTCTTTCTTTGAAGATTAACGGAAGAAAGCTGGGACAATGTTTTTTAGAGGCAACAAAAACGCTAAAGTCATAAGTGAAGAAGTACAAGAAATGTAAATCATAACTCTTAGTAATAATACTGTAAATATGTTTTGTGGAGGTTGCACGTTATTTTTAGTTTTTATTCTTTTGTAGTTAAGATTGATGTAACTCAACGCAATTCATTTATGTAAAAAAAACAAAACATTGGACTTAAACTAGACAAACGCTGAAGGTTGTATGGATGTATTTCTTTGTTATCTATAAAGTACTTGATTATGATATGGTTGTTTGCACATACATCACTCATTAAACCTCTTTCTTTAGATTTACACGTTTTGTTTTAACCTTATGATTTGGATTAATAAAATGGAATCATTTAAATCTGCTGCAGGCCTGGTTAAGTTGGAGGTTTGTGTAGGCAGCTATTACATATCAATCAGACGGACTAAACTGAAACCATTTGGAAGATTTGATGATTAGTTTCACAGATGCTTCACGATGTGGTCTTCTGGGTCTCAATGTGTTTGTCCCTGATTTTCGAGACCCACATCATATTAGCACCATCAGAGATAACAACCAGATGCCCCGCAAGCACCACTGACTTCAATGTTCTTGTTATCTAAAATCTCAGTAACTAAAGTTTGCGTTTCTTACAACAGCAACTGATTACATGTGTAGAAGAAGAGGCATTATGCGCGACCGGTTTTCAGCCAGTTTTCACTTGTGCATGCGTGTCCAGTGATGGTGAATGGTCATGTGACGCGAGTTTACAGTAGAGTAATGTGGGGAGATCTTTTCCAACATGGAACTAAAAAGCTACTGCGGATTGGTTTTGTCTCAAAATGGCATTATGGAGTCCACGCACGCTACACGTAAGCACTTGAATAAGTTTCCAAAATCATACCTAGATACCATACCTTTTTTTTCCCTTACTATGTCCTGCTTACTATTGTGCTTCCCAGCTTCAGTCTCTCATTGATCTCTGTAACAACATTCCTGATTCAAATGAATGGCTCATCATCGGACTTCAGGAGTGTCTGAGGATGAGATCAGAGCCTTGCTACCTACAATTAATGATTTCCCAGAACAATCAGGGTTGCTCTTAGTTCAACTTTTTTTTTCTTGTAATGCCGTCACACCACACATTCATTTTATCATGCAGGGAATAAAGAAATCACAACGCAGTCTCCTGTTTTTATACGTTATATTACTGCACATGCAGACAGCACAGAAGCAGCCACTGAGGGTTTCAGACCAATCAAGGTGAACGTGTCAGCGTTAATGACAGCTGCTTCATTCAGTCTGGTGTAGTTGTTGGAGCTGTCTTCGTGGTGCCTTCAGCTAATCTAGACTAGTGAAGGTGGCACTTTCCGGACTTAATCCAAGCCTGGTGTGTATGAAAATGAAGGAAATTGGTTTTAGGTATCTTTTCACAATTGTGCATCTTTCAAGGTTATACAACTTTCATTGCACATATTATGTGAAAATGTTTTATTATTTTGCTCATGTTCAGGTCCAGACCTCGTATCACTGAAGTCATTTAAATGATGAGTCAAGCATTTTAGCCATGACTTTATGGGGATCATATTGTGTCCCTTTTGGTTTACCATTGTGACAGCTGTGGTTCATTAATTATCTCCTCGTGTGTGTGTGTGTGTGTGTGTGTGTGTGTGTGTGTGTGTGTGTGTGTGTGTGTGTGTGTGTGTGTGTGTGTGTGTGTGTGTGTGTGTACGTGTACTTCTAGAAAGACAGGGACTAATGTGGAAAATATGCAGAAAATGTATTTGGGTTGACTGTCCAGCTATTAATAATAATTGTGTTTGCATAAATAGTGTCCTACTTTCAGAATCTATGGATTTAAACAGTCCCAATAGGCTGCTTCCCTCCTCAATTGATTGATTGGTACAGTGTTTAAAGGTCATAGTCATAAAACATTTGGATACAAATAACAGACTGAGTTTTTTTAACAACTGCTTAATGCATTGCTTGTTGACTTTTTAAGTTATAAGCTTCTCAGTCGGTGTTTGGATGTATCATTATGTGCCGGGCAAATGACGGTCTTTCAGCAAAGGTGAAGCCGGTAAGACTGTCATACCTGTGATACATGTCCTCATGCACTGTCTTTAATCACAGATTCCTTAAACAAATATATATATATTTGCCTTGTCTCCTTTTACTCCAAAACACTGGGTTCCAAAGTACTGGGAACTTTTCATTGTAGAGAAAATAATGTGCAGACAACGCACATGGTGATCTGGTTATTATTATCAATATTTTTGCAAGCTGCTTCTTCACAGATAATTTATTTGGAGAAGCGAATACGACAAAACATATTTACATATGTGCGCAAATACTAATGTCTCAAATCATCGCTCAGGATGTTTTTTTATATCTTGGTTCATCAAGTTCAAGTCCCTGAATGACAAAATCACTATGTAACCCTCATCTGTCCCCTAAGAGTTAATATAAATGTTTTCATTTTTATTAATATTTTTTAAAAGTAAGTGTACAGTCCTGGCTGGCTGGTCCAGCTGTGACGCGGGAGTACTTCCACAAATCACCAAAATGATGTCTTAACGCAGACGGCATGTGGACCACCAGTGAAATCCAATTAAAAAAACAACCTTTATTCAAGCCATTTTACATTTTTATTTAGGTCACAACTGAATCAATTTATAAAATATTATACATATTTTGGTTTTTATCAAGTTTAACAAGAATTTTTGCCATGTGATCATTGATGATCACAAGAACTGATCCGGTTTTGACCAGAAGCAGTGATTAAATCCTGGATGGTGCAACAGTGCAGCTCATGTTCATGCAGAATTATACAATACTTTTTCTCTTATTCTTCTTTTTGTCCCAGGGACTACTTGCGCTTTTTTCGGCTCATAGTTATCTGCCAATCAAGGAATAAATATCTGTCTAAATTCATCAAATTGGTCAACTGATACTGGAAAAATAAAGACCAATCCAGTCTCTGCTTTTCCAGAACTTTAAATGTTTTAAATGTGTTTGGCTGGGTACATAAAGTACATAAACAGAGAGCAGAGGCCACAGCAGACAGAAATAAACAATCACCTTCAGCTGTGGTCACACAAACTCAGGCCATTAGGCGTCTTTCTGCAGGGTTTTGGCAAAGATTGTTTGTACTGTAGCGCAACGTTCAGGAACATAATATCTTCTATGCTGTGCTTTGCTTTCTCTTAATTTACGCCATAGCTTAAATAAAGCAGCTCTAAACGACCACCAAATAAGTAATGCCACAGCGCACACACACACCAGACAGAGGTACAGTGAGGTTTTCCGACCGATCTAAAGCAGGTGAGGGAGACATTTATCATAAAAGATCTGTTCCTGTGCAGGCGGCTCGGCGGAGCCTCGTTCAGCAGTTCTGCTGCAGCCGCGTGCGTCACAAACGCTGATACTGGTTTACCTTACAAGGACGCCGCCTCTGCCGCTCTGAAACTTTATTATATTTTCATTTCAATCATCTACGTTGCTACTTTATTGGAATTGTTGCAATATGCCGACGACCTTGTGATGGTTAATAGAGCACATTTATGCAGCAGTTTTGGTTATGTTGAAGACTCAAAGCGCCTTTGCGCTACGAGCCCCAGTCACCCAGTTACACACTTTCTTACCGCTCTTTCTTTTTCTTTTCTCTACATTTATACACACACTTGAAATTTAATAAATACTGTTTCCTCACCTATTGTAGAAAAATTAAATGTATTACTTTTATTATGTTTATGTTTTATAACTATATAACTTATGGGGCTATTCTAAATTTCTGTATCCTTCATTCCTTGGTCAACAGAAAACCGTGTTTGTGCCATTATGTTTTGTTTTACGGCGTAGTGACAGTCACTGAGGACAACGCCCACTACGGGCGTACTGTATTTAATGGCAAACTATATTTTATTATCTTCATTCTGGTTTTTTTCTCAGTTTGTTACTCTAATTAATTGAATTTACTCTAATTAACTGACTTTGGTGTATATAGATAACCAAAGAAAGAGAAAAAATGATTAAAACAGCTAAGAAAGGAATAAATACATTTGACCTGCTAATGACACAACATGATAACAAATTTCCTGGCAAATGGTTTAAATATTCATGAGTCTCTCTGGTATAAATTGCATTTTCTTGTACATTCTTAGTATGGTAGAGCAGATAAAAATGTAAACTAATTTCTCAGAACTTTGCAAAGCCAAAAATAGGGTTTAATAACTTCTGGAAGGTCAAGAATGGTGATGTGATTACTTAACCCCATTAACATAGGCAAGCTCAGATGTGGTGGGTGTTGTTCACACGTACACCACTGCACAGCGTTTACGGGATAAGCTGGGGCCAACAGTCATGTACGAGATAGATCCGTGTTTATATATGCTTCATCTTTGAATTTAGCCTGTTATTAACTGCAGTATTTTGTTTTCTGATGTTTTAAATACCATAAACGTTTAACCAAGTGAGGAATCAGACAACGTTCCTGCTGAAATATTCATAACTACCTTTTAAGATCAGTATATTGCGTCTACTGCTGCAGAGACCAGGATTGGTTTCCCTATGCCGGCTCATTACTTAGCAACCTTTATCTGACTGTTATCGACAAACTCTAGTTAGATCTCCTAATTTCAGACGCAACAGAAACTAACTGTGTAATATGGAAATGCCAAGCAGCTCCTGAGACTCTCACATCTACCGTGCAGATGCCGTTTGTTTGCTAACATGGCTGAAGTTCCACTTAAGAGGAGCAAACTCCAAAGTCTATTAACTTATTGAAATTAAAAGCCTGATGCCTTTCCTTTTCACTTACCCCCTCCCCCCTCCCCTCCCTGGACCCTTCTGCTGACCAGCATCGCACCTCCAAAGTAGAAAGGTGATTGATGAGATCCATCAGGCTGCTTGGAATCTCTTCTCTCATTAGACGCTTTATGCATCTAAGCTGTTTCAACACACACTGGGAGAGCAGGAGAGGGGGAGGGGAGCAAAGGGGGCATCAATCCTCTGACTTTTAGGAAGCACTCCTAATAAAATAGTTTACCCATGCATTTATCCATGGGATATTAATTCACCAATAAATGCTCGATTTAAATTGATATTTATATATATATATATTATTTCTGAAATGGGAAGTGTGATTAACCCTCCCTAGTCTTCATGCTTAGTGAGATTTCACCTCCTTGAGCAATTTGAAAATGAATGCCCCTGGGGGAGTGGTGTTTGGACCTTCAGGGTGGATCCTATCATTGACCACTGAGACCCTCTGGAGGGGAGTATACGGCAGAGGCTGAAGGAGAAAGGAAATATAGAAGTGCTTGTGCATCGCACTAACACATGTCCTCAATCACATTAATATTAGCAAAGCACATTATTGTGTCCTGATTGCCAACGGAGAGCAGCATTGCTATAATATGTTAAGTGATTGTATTGCAGCAAACCAAGTGGGGGTCTATACTGCTCAGATAAATAACCTAATTGTGCCTGACAATTACAAAGATAGATAGTCCGAACCAGAGAATTCTATCAAGTTTGTGCCACAGCTGTTTCCACGTTTACTGTTTGTTACAGATCCTTTAAGTATTTGAGGCAGTGCATTTATTGAATTAGACAGAAACTATGGTGGGTAAATGGGGAACAGTCACAACTTACAGTTTGCAAAAAGTCTCTAAATGTAAGTGGTCACATCCTGACGGATGATTCTCCCTCAGCAGTGTAGCGTTGCTGTCTGTTTTTCTCAAGAAGGCTGAATCAGGGTGCGCGGGGCTGTCGTGAGGGACGTAAACCAACTCTGGGCTCACCTGAGTTAGTATGTTCAATTAACCAGCAGGAACCCAACCCAGGGTTACTTCTGAGGCCAGCACCTCGTATGTCATTGTTATTTTGTGAGGTTAGCGGTGAAGTTTTACCCAATGTGGTTGTCTGGGAACCAGTCATGTAATTTTAGCAGCTGCATCTGGCTCTTTGTTGGATTTGGGGAATTTAACACTATCTGTGATTGTTACCTGATATTCAAACCCAGGTGTCTAGTCCTCTGAGCCTTTTGTCATGTAATGCTGAAACTGACATACAGTTTGAACTAGTTCAGGTGCGTACATTCCTTGTGAAAAAGAGCTTTGTTGCAATGATCTTCTGCTTTTCCTTATAATACAAAAAGCTGCTTAGTCTTAAATTACAGTATGTAAAGACTGCTTCCTTGTTACATCCTTGTTTATGTCTCTGGAGCCAGAGTTTAGTCTGGTATCAAGAACTTAAAAAATAAATATATATGCAATAGCCTTGTACAGGGTTAATATGTTACAATGAGTTAAGTCATATTTTTTCAACATTTATTGGAGCTCGCTTTAGTTAGCTGTAGCTATTAAAGTCTGCCTGTGATGTTTGTCATGTCAGTTTGCCAAACTACCAGCTGCTCAGATGAAACAACCGTCTTTTGCCTCCATTGATCTGTTTCTTATATTAAATCACGTGATAAATCTGACCCGTTATCCTCATTAGGGGCATAAGTGCGCTGTGAGAAAGGAGAGCTTGAGAGATAAGCCAAAAGCAACTTTGCAAATGCTCTATTTTGGTTACGTGCGTGTCCTTGTGGGAAAGCGCAAGACGGTGCATGCGAGTGAGAAAACAGAGGATGTATTGTTAAGAGTGGTTTGTGTGTCAGGGAAACATAAAGAGGGAGAGCTTGTCTGTGTAGGGGTGTGGTTTTGGTCATCTGCCATCGGATAAGATATCCTGACAAGGCAATCAGAGAGAAACAAATTCTGCAGCCACATAGGTTCAACTCTCTCGTTCTTCACACTGATGAGCTTTTGAAAAATGAAGTGCAGTTGAAATTGGTTTTGTATGAGGGGCTTAAGATCTGTCTCTTGTCAAGATTATTGCCACCTGTCTTCATTGGCTGCAAAGGTCTGTTAATTAATCTGCCTCTCCTTCTTAGTAGCCAGAGAGGACAGAGTGAACAACAAGCTGTCTTCTCTGCAGCAATGTGTCAGATCCATTCCAAATAAGCATGTGTCTGATTTAGGGTAAAAGTACTGAGATGGGACGCTGCCGTCTTGATCTGTATCATTAAAATATTACATCCTGCCTCTCCTTCTCATGGCAGGAAATTGACCTAATACTTGTAACATTCAACTATTAACTACTTTTATTCAAGTTGGTTGGAAGTTGTGGGAAATTTTCTTTGATGGACAGAAATATTCCTTCTGATCAATGAAGCTGCAAATTGAGCTGTTAATAGAGCCTCTCCTGTCTGAATGCTTAATCTGCAAAAATAAATATTTTTTGCAGCTCTGTTCTACTGGAAGGTGACCCTGATATCACCAGATGTAAGTGGATGCCGGCTGCTAAGAGCAACATGTAATGATGGATGGATATGGATAGATTAATATGGTACTGGATACCCATGCCAAGCTTATCAGAGTAAAAGTGTTATTACACAACCATCAGCTGTGTTGCTGAAAGTGAGCGCGGGAGTTTAGATGGATTTACTAGGCTGAGATCCGGAAAGACTGGCGACAGGACAAAAAAAAAAAAAGAAAGAAAGAGAGAGAGAGAGAAAGAAAACACCTGGCGGTGGACTTCTTCTTTTGTTACATGGGGCCCAATCAAGCTTCAGCAGGAACTTGCCAGTGGCCTCAGCCCTTCGGAGTGTCAAACTGATCAAGTGTTGTCTGCACCTGTGCATTCCTCTAACTGCTCAGATCCTATGGGTTTCCTGAAGTGAATTTTGAACTTGGCCTGTCGTCTGCAGCCGAAGGCATAGCCAGACTTGTCTGAGTGGGAGAAGTTTGTGTTGTACACAGAGTCCTGTCACTCTCCACTGTTCTTCTGGAATGTAAACCGCCAGTGTCACACCGGTGCCATACAACGCGACTGCATGTTTGTATGTGGTGTAGTTGCACTTTGGGGCGCACGACTGAAGTGCTTTGTCAAGTTACGGCCTGCAGCTGATAAAACACTTGGTTGCTCTTGAATGCATTTACAATAAGGTTTTTTTTTTGTTTTTTTTCTATTACAAGCCTAAGCATAAAAAAATTAGATATGTTCATTACATATTTCTTTTCAGAGTGCATGCAAAAGTACTCTTAATCAACGGACCTTTAATATATGTTTGATTACAGAAAAAAGAGCTGTTTTCCCTTTAAGGACTTCTGTTTGTGTGAAGAATACTTTTTCATTTAGAAGATGCTTTTATGCAGAACCATGTTGTTGCCGCCCACAGGTATAATCAAGCAGAAAATTAATAATCCCTTTTCAGGACTACAATAAATCATCACGCTTTGGACAATTAATAATAAAGGCGAACCTTGGGATGTCTGATTACAATAGTTATGATGCATATCATCAAGATTTAAATTTAACATTTCACAATAGAGTTTCAGATGCCAGTGCACATTACTAATGTTTAAATTTGGAATGAGGGCGGGCCACGGCGGTTGAAGGATGGTGTGCATCTCATTTATAACTCAGCTGCAAACTGACTGTACAGCACATTTACAGTCACACGTTGGCAGTGAGAGCAGGCCTGCCAAGGAGAAAGTTGAACAAAACACTTATCATTACAAGATTTTTACTCCATTTAACACATAATATGTCCACATTGCTGGACACAATGTTTTTTCCCTGGAAGAACAAGTTCAATATTTAATTGTAAAATGTATATGTTTAAAAATAATCACTATTTCGCTCGGATTTTGTTGACAAGGAAGGTATTTTAACAGTAATGGATGTTAACAACAGTTTTTACATAAGCACTTATTGAACGGTGACACGGACAACTGACACAGAACAACAAAATACTTAAAGAAGGGTTTTGACTCTCGGCACAGATGAAGAGAAACGGAAATCTCAAAGTACTCAATGACTTTCGGTGAAGCAACTGAATGAGACTATCTTCTTAGGGAATAACTCACTAAACTCATATCACAGACATTTTGACAATCAGGGATCTTTAAATTAACTTAACAAGTCCCCAAATGTGACTTTTAAACATCATTTTAGACCATTTTTCATGGCTCCAGACATGTAACACTCTGTGAGGATCAGGAAAACTGGCTCATGTCTGTTTGGACATCCAGCTTTTGAAGAGTCAAAGCAGAAAAAAAAAGAACAGTCCCATACCTAAGCAAGGTAGTCAACTCAATGAGTGGACATAAACTTCCTCCACCTGACATGTGGTGGGAAGAGGATTAGTTACACACACTCAGCCTTGGCTGACACGCAGTTTGTGGAATCAAAAAGTAATCTCGAGGCACAGTCACTTAGGAGGCAGCTTGATGATCCCAGACGAGTGATTTATTCATTGTAGGCACGTTGCAAGGCTGTGAGAATTTGTCAAATAGAATCCTAATTAAAACTGTTAATCACATATTTCTGTTTGTTCAGCACTCGAATGAGATGAAAAATCAAAGTGATCAAGTGGTCATATTATTCATTGCTCTTTTTCAGACAGGTAAACCAGCACAGCCCCAAGCAACAATGAACACAAAACACTGGCGTTTTTAACTCGTGAAGGGTGATTTTTCAGCTTATATCCAAAATAGAAACTCACAATGATGAAAATATTTACTACTTCAACACTTGATCACAAAGAATTTATCCGATTATGCATAAAGAGCGTACAATCATCTCAGAATGCAACTAGTAGGAGGTAAGAGGTGGAGTTTATACCAATAGTGAATTAAGCCGGTAGTTTAGTTATTAGTTTTCTGTGAAGACAGAGGAAGCTCTGCTTCCAGTCATAGATGGCGTTTACTGAATAAATTGGACAAAAGCTCATCATCCGTATACATTGTGCACATGTGATGTGATCATTTATCATTTTAGTCTGTTTTCTTTGTTTTACCAACAAAGAGCCTTTTTTTGGCCAGTTTTTTTGGTTTCTTTTCATTAAAATAAAAGTAAATACATTTGTCCTTCTCATGACAGATGGGTCATCACAGTGGAGAACTGCAGTCTACACACTGATTTGGCAAGGTGTTTTACACCAGATGCCCTTTCTTATGCAGCCCTGCACACACACGGGCGAACAAGCACACCTCACACACAGAAACATCCCAGCCGGGAGTTGAACCGGGAACCGTTACCGCTGCGAGGCGACTGTACCACCCGCCAGACCACCAGAGTGGCTGTTGAAGAAAATAAAATCCGCAATAGTCACTGAAATACCCAGAAACTAACAAAAGTACAAATGATGAACAACTTACTAAACACTGATTAATAAAATTCAAACATTGCTTTTGAATTTTGGTTAAACATTTGCATCAAAATGGACAAAAAAGGTGGGACATCAACAACAATCTTTTGCAATCGAGCGATTCCGTTAAGTCTTAGAAGGTCAGAGGGCCACTTCAGATTAATGCAGTGCTTTGTTCTTACCCTTTCTTAGGTGTTGGTAGTTGTGTGTTTGGGTCATTATTCTATTGGAGGTCTCATGGCCTAAGCTTGAGACAAAGCTTTCTGACATCAGGCAGCAAATTTCACTCCAGAATGCCATGTTTTGCATTAGGTACACAATCCTTTTTTTTATTTTTTTTTTTTTTTATGAGTGCTTCGTTTTCAACTGTGAACATGGAGCTGATGTGACTCGCTCGAAAGTTCCTGTTTTGTCTCATCTGTCCAAAGGACATTCTCCCTGATCAAACGTGGCTTGTGGAAATGCATTTTTGGCCAATTCCTGGCTATATTTTCACTTTGCTTTCAACAGTGGAGTGCTTTTGGGCTCTTTGGTTACCACTCCGTTTATCCATCTCTTCAAATTCTTATCAATTTTCTACTTGCAGCCACGTCCAGGAAGACCGGCTACAGTCCCATGTCCCTCAAACTTCAGACTGATTTGCAGCTGCTGTTACTGGACCACGAAGAGCTTGGAGATGGTCTTATAGCCCTTAGCTTTAACATGCTGGTCTATCATTTTCTTTCTGATCTCCGCAGACAACTCTCTGCTACTCTTTCTCTGGTCAGCGTTCAGTGTGGTGACACCAAACAGCAGAGTGACGACTTTTAACCTTTGAAATAAACAGACTGACTGATTCAAGACTGAACACAGCTCTGATGCTGATTACAGGCCACAGTTTAGTTCAACATGTTACAGTGGTCAGTTTTGTTTTCAAACTTTTTTAGGGGTACCAACTAATGTATGCAGGCGATTAGTTGGTATTTTTATTTATTTTTTCATAACTCTGTTAAACTACAATTCAAAAGTGATGCTTGATTTTTATTAGTCATGACTTATGTCAGTTTCAAGTGGGTTTTTCTTTCTTTAAAGCAGTTGGTAAGTGTTATCTTCATTCATATTTGCTGAAATGACTACTTTTTTCTGACAAAATTACAGAAACTGTCAATTTAAAAAACAAATTGTCTCATTTTGCACCACATGCAGCTCACAATGCAGTTTACAAGTTTTTCCACCTTTCCACCGCCCATGCTGCAGACCCCCCCCCCCCCCCACCCCACACACACACACACACCTTCAGCCCTATGCTTCATGTTAACATTTGCGTACCACCGCTTGAGAAAAGCTAGATGTGAAGCAGCTGTAATACGTTTATTAAAATGGCAGACAGACAGCATTGCAGGCAAGTGTTGCCAATTTCTCGATTTCGGTTCCAGGACTGATTTATTTCAAGGTATTCTGATGCCTCGGGTTTCCGTGGTAACGTAACTTCCCTGGGCTCGCACACAAGGCTCAGATGCATACACCTTAGTGTAGACAACAGTACTCCTAGACAACGGGGCGAGGCAGGAGGGGGACGGTACTGGAGTCCAACGGGGAGGTTGGGAGCAGTATGAATCCAGTTACTGGATTTTTGGGGAGTTTCCATAGGCTGTAAAAAACAGTGGACAAAGCATTAGGTCAGGTGACCCATTGGGTTCTAAAGACGGGTTTTGAAGCCCGTTTTTCCTTTGTACGAAGCACAGCCATGTTGCTCAACATGCCCACTGCATATGTCAAAGTCAGAGCTGCCGTCACCGGGTGGGTACAAACGGGAGGTTGCTTCGGGAAGGGCGGGAGGTAGCATGACTATTACGGATGAGGAAGTGATAACGGCCAGCGATTGGTTTTGCCAACTGCCAATCAATCATATTAAAAATAAATGTATTGATTTACATAAACTCTCCTGGAGTGGTACAAAAACATTCACTCTCCGCAGAGTTGTCGTGGATTTGAAATCAAACGATTGAGTCCAAAAAGTGTTTTAAACCAGACTAAACACGTTTATTTCTGCTCTAAATTTGGACATTTTAACATGGTGGTCGATGCAGCTATATGTTGGACATGGAAATTTTTCTAACATTTTTATTTGCAGTAATCTAATATACTGTAATTGTAAAGTGCTTTACACTGGTGAAATGTCTTTTTTTTAGTTTAATTAAAAAAAATGCTTCCTCCCTTTTCTTAGCAGCTCTTGCACTTAATAATAATATTATTATCTAGACAGACGGACGGACGGACGGGCAGACGGGCGGACAGACAGACAGACAGACAGACAGAGGCTCGGCTTTGGCCAAAGTCTGTATCGTTTGTGTTCACAGCTTGAAGACCAATCAGATTCTGTTGCTCACAATATGTGAGGCCTCATACTTCACATTACATGCCTGTGGTAAGAGAAGAAGCATTACATCACGCCACACAGTATGTCCATCCTGCTTGGTCAAGACACTGAACCTCAAATTGTCCTCAATATGTTACTCTCTTATAAATCTTAGGACTCCAATTATGATTAACCGAAGGTAACTATGTTGTTAAATAAGGGTTGCATCAGTTGTCAAGAGGAATTTTATTTTGGGATCAAGTTTTTCTTTGAAAGTCTGCTTATCTGTATTGCTGCTTCTCTGGTGTAGGGAATCCCACTCATAACATGAGGTGCATGTCCCCACTCTTACAGTCCCAAGGAAAGGTCAGTTACACAGGGGGACTCAAAGCACAGAGAAACCGTTTATCTTTTTTATAAACTGAACATTGCCTCAAACTAAAAACAAAATGATAAACAAAACAACATGGGTGCACAACTCTTTAAAGACTGTACAGTTCAATGAATGTCTTTCTGATCAAAAAGAAATAAACCGGTCTATCAGTTGAAAGGGCAGATGGTTCAATCTCAGGGGGCATTCCAGCATCATCAGCCAATCACAAAGCCCCACCTGTCCCAACTCACAAGCACTCAATCACGCTTCCTCTCACTCACATCAGAAGGGATAAAGAAATTAAAGCACAAACGAGCACAGCAACATTAATAAATTGGGTATTTTAAGTGTAGTGTTACATATTGTCGTAGTTCTTGTAAAAGAAATGACAATGGATTGATAAAAAGTAGACAACCAGTAAATAAAGCCTTGGAAATGTACACCCATGACCCTGCATAGGATTAAGTATAGAAAACGCATGAATAAATAACAATGTACACTAGATACACTGGATATCAACAAAGCAATGGAAAAATAATATCTGTCATTACCGGAAATTAGGAGAGAACTAAACCGCCTCCTAAGCTTTATTTATTGTATATTTCTGTGTTAATGTGATGTAAACGATGCATTTCAGCTTAATGAGCTGAAGTGTATCGTAAATTAACCACAAGTAAATTAACCACAAGTAAATTGATACGTTGCTGCTCTTCTCACTAAATTTGATCATATTTTAACTACTGTTTATATCTATTGTTCTTTTAGCTCGCATCATGTTTAAATTTTAAATTATGCTTTTTATTTTTTATTTTATTTTCTGCTATCTGATGATGTTTTAATGTCTCTGTAAAGCACTTTGAATCACCTTGTTGATTTGTGTTATGCAAAAAAACTTGCCTAAACATTTCTTTTAGAGGCTGCGGTGGTTTGGACCTTAAATCGTGAAAAATGAAGGAAAATTTATATCAATTTATTTTCCTTTTTTCAGGCCTGCGAGACATACCAAAAAATAACGGGATGGGAAAATTGCAAAATATCACTGATGCTATTTGAAGTATATGATGTCATCGGTTGATCATAATTCCCCAAGGGCAGAAAATCAGTAAAGGCTGAGTCTTTCAAGAAAATGAATTAGAGTATCTCAATTTTGTCAGCAAATAAATGCACAAATATTGTAAATATTTTAAAACAAAGTTCCTAAAGAAAGATTTGAATGCATTGGCATAGGTCACCTTATACACTCAATGATATAATTTCAAGGAATGTAAAATAATTTCATAACATAGAGGGCAAAGGCACACATCTACTGTGGAGACCCAGCTCAGACTGCCGTACATCAAACGTCATTAAAAGATGTTTGAAATAAAAATTGGACAAAATCACACAAGGAACTCTTCTTTAAATGGCAGCCTCAATGCCAGAAAGGTTTTAAAGTGTTGTGAGAAGGAATGGCAAAATCACAAAGCTCGCAAAATCTAATCAGCCTGCTGTATTTAAAATGTTTATCCATCCGTCCATCAGTCCACCCGTCCACCCGTCCACCCATCCATCCATCCATCCATCCATCCATCCATCCATCCATCCATCCATCCATCCATCCATCCACCCACCCATCCATCCACCCATCCATCCACCCATCCATCCATCCATCCATCCATCCATCCATCCATCCACCCATCCATCCATCCATCCATCCACCCATCCATCCATCCATCCATCCATCCATCCATCCACCCATCCATCCATCCATCCATCCATCCATCCATCCATCCATCCATCCATCCATCCATCCATCCATCCATCCATCAATTATTTATACCTGCTAATTATTATATAGGGTCACGGTGCATATCTGATTAAAGAACGGGGTACACTCTGGACAAGTCACCAGTGTATCACAGGGTATCAAATAATTTCTTCTGACAAAAAAAAATTAAAAAATTATATAAACAGCAGAACATTTATTTTCCTTATTTGAGCTAATTTGAGAGATTTCATAAAATAAAAAAAACAAACAATTTAAACTAAACCCATGTTATAGCCATCTAAATGTTGGAATAGGTTTTCGGTGTGGTTTCCTATGATATGTAAGAATATACATATTACATGTATATTACATTACAGCTGCCTTAGTTAGAGCACCTGTCACTTCCTGATCCGTGGTAAATATCCTCGTTGTCCAGGCAGCTTAAGGTGTTCATCCTACCGTGTGACAGCTCCCGCTGTCAGCAGGCCTCACTCTAAAAGCCCATCCAGACATAGATGCATAGAACTGGTGACCTTTAATTTCATTCAGACTGTGTACAAATGACTTCAGCATAGTCCACTTAGGAAAAAACCTGCAAAAAAAGTCTTTGCAAGCTTGTAGCCACTCTGCGTTTCGGCACACTGGCATTATCTACTCCCTAGCTTTAATGACTTCCCGCCAAGAGGAGCCACGGTGAGAGCCTCGCCAGTCAGACTAAGAATAGCATTAGATATGGGGTTATCTAGGCATTACACTCACTGTAACATGCAATTAACTCTCCTCGTCCATTTTCATTATACAATTATTCATTAATGTCAATTTAATTTTATGCATTGTTCTACATGACCAAAGCCTGATTACGGGGCCCTTGCACTCCAATATCCCAAGTTAACTGGTGCCAGCCTCACTTGCAGGCTAACTAATTGCAATTTAGCCCTAGACAGCATCTCCCTCTTTAGACCCTCCATAATGGAACAACTGATACACAGACAGGTAACGATTGGAAAGACAAAGTGCTTCTCTCTCTGAATGGAAAAACAAATGCAGTGCTGCTAAGCTGTTTTCTTTGTGATAACACTGAGGTCTGCCCTTTGAATTCAGAGTGGGACAAGAGGTAATATGTTTCCTTAAATCCTATTTGTCTTCCAATTCTATCTCCATATGGCAATAAGAAGACCCCATTAAACCACACAGGGCTGTCTATACTATAGGAGCAATAGAATTAAATGTTCGTACAGATAACAATTTGCATTCTCCGTGTCAAGTTTAAGGAAAAATCTAAGTTTCAGTGTTTATACTGCTTATATACATACGGCAATACAGAGGACAGAGAGAGCTCACGTAGTGTTCATTGATGTTCTGTACTGCTGCAACAGTGAGCTCATTGCAAACTAGTTCTATGAGTTAACTTCTTCCAGACTCTGTGGTGGGAAACAAAGTTCAGCGTTCCCACTACAACGCTGAGAAAAGTGAGAAATATTAGTTGTTAATGACTGCTACCATGTGGTACCTGAGGTATCACAGTGAGTCAAAAAAGTTGGGAGGCATCTTGATCGTTGAGGGTAACCAGAGACGTGCACACTGGTTTTACCGTGTCGATGTGTTTCCCATGAACAAAATGGCCCGGTGACTCGTCTGGTGACGCATGTAAGGACACGTACAAACCCACAAAGTGAAAAGATGGGGAACTCTTCTGACCTGCAACATTAAAAATCTGAAATGGCTGCTCTGTGCAGTGAAAGAAACTGTCATGCACTTTTATTCTTCACGCTTAAGTTTCTCTATAAAACCAGTAATATAAGGAAAGTGCCTATTAGCCTGAATGAGTGGACATGTTGGCACAAATACACTGAAGCAAAATGTCTTGTTATTAATTAAAAACAAATAGGACCAGCCAACCTTTCTGGTTGTCTGACTTGAACTTGTACGTTTGTAAATTAGGGAAGATAAGAATGTATGTGTGCTGGGCCCAACAAATGTCTACAACAAATGTCAGAAGAAATGATCACATCATTTAATGCTGTTGACGTCTTTAAATTTAGACAAAAATGTCACGATCAGGGGCAGGCAGGCCCGCACTAAAATCCCGTGAGCTGTGTTGGGTGCATGGCGAAAAAAAGGCTAAGACTGACCTTTCAGTTTCATCCATCTGATCATAATTAAGTACTTCAATGCCGGTTTTTTCGAAGGTATTAGCAGAACAACTGTTTAGGCCGTTCCTCTTCCGCTTGTCTCTGTTCTCCGTAATGTATTTCACTATTTGCAGTGTTTTGTGCAAAAACCTAAGCCATATGCAAGCGCAACACATTGTATTTGACTCCCCTGTCAGAAAAAAAAGCCTTATGTAATAGTGGTAATAATAAAAAACAAAAGAAACTGTTTTTTCACACACCCGACGTGAGCACATGATTAAAGAGCACAAATCTGAGGATGACCGCCGGCGATTTGGACCCGTCTTTCACGCACTGATTCACATCAAAGACTCGGGCAACACTCCTCAAGGTATATCAGTGTGATCAAAGCTCTCTGCAAAGTTTTTGCAAATTTTATTTTACGCTTGTTGTTTGAATTATGTTTTAGAGTAACCATACAAATCTTATACAAAAATTGGAAGGGTAATGATCTTTTAATTCCTCCAGAGCCATGCTTCATGGACAAAATAGAAAATATAATGCACGATAATGATTAATATTCTTCTTTGCTGATTGACCATTGAAAAGATTACTCTTATTCTCCTGCTCAGCAGACTTTGTAAGGAGTGGGGAAGCAATTATTGTTCATTTTCAGACAGGGAATAATCAAGGCCTTCAAAAGAAAAATATATATAATAAGCATATGAAATATGAAAGGAAAAAATAGCCAACTAGAGTTTTCACTTTGAATAAAACAAAATATGATTAGCATGACCAAAGGTTTACAAGATTTTGTTTGAATATAATAGACATAATTACTTTCATGTTGAATTGAATTCACTTCATAACAATACGTCTGAATTAGGTGAAATATGTCTGGATTCAAAGTGGGATAGTTTTCTCTTTCATTTCTCTGCTCAGAGTGAATAACGATCATGTCTGTTGTCATTGTTATTTTCGTACCCTTAGAAAAGTATTTCAAAAAACCTTGTCTAATAGAAGACTCCGTTTTTGGCAGCTTCTTGAAACACATATTCACACTTTAGCCCTCCAAAAGGATTCAGTAAGTTTGATGGAAAATAACCTTTCACCAACTTAACAAGAGCTTCTGAGCTAATCAACAGCAGGCCTCTTCACGAGGATGGAAATGTGATCAATTTAAGGCTGCAAATGTACTAAATTTGCTGCCTCCTCATACATCTACTTAAACTGATACCTACACTTATTATACTCGTGTAATAAAATGTTGGGAGGTTCTGAGGTTCTGTGTTGAAATGACCCGATTGATGTGTTATAAGTTGCTTGTCAGTTCCTAGGATGTAGGGTGTGCAAATCTGACGACGCTGATGACAACTGCATTTGATATTTTTAGTCAACAGCAAAACACTTTCAACTTAAACACACTATACTGTAAAAAAACAGATAACTAAAAAACAAAATATGTCAACCATCTTAAGGCCGTTTCAGATAGGACACAGCGGGTGCCAGGTTCCGCCCTGAAACGCATCCATCTCTGTGCGTTGCAGGAACATCTCAACGCAGCGCAGAGCTGAGCACAACACAAGGACGTGTGTGCTGCTTGTGCAGTCCACACCCACCTTACAAAGTCTTCACTTAGGTGGGTCACCTTGACACAGCTATGGAGGTATATTACTGTCTTTAATCAAAAGCATAGTTTTTTTAGATTTGAAAGCAATATGAATCTGTGAGAAACATTATCCTCAGGACCGTCGTCCTGCTCTCAAATCCATGGCTGTTCACTCAAACCACTCATGATTTTTAAATCAACCGGTCTTAGCCAAAACTAGGTTAGAATTCAGCTGATCACTTCGCATTTGATATTTCACGAGAAACTCAAGTGCAGAGCTCCTGGGAGTCCTCACAGGACCCTCCCACTGCCGCACACCTACAGGATTGCCAGATCTCGCGAGAAAAATAAGCAACAGTCCGGTAAATGATGAAAAATGCAAGCGCCAACTCAAACACTAGCGTAGAAAAGTCTCGTGGTTACACATCACAAAGAGTATGGATCAGTATGAATCAGTGCAGTTTCCAGCATTACTGCAAGACGCATCAGGGCGACAGATCAGGGAAGGGCTGGCAGGAGTCAGCAAGAATAACTTTCTGCCTGCTTTGTCTCTGAGTCACAGACAATATTCTATGTCACGTTTTATTCAAAAGGCTGGATTTGTGGCGTGTATACAGTAGGTACAGTTCAGTGTGTAAGATTCAAATGGCTCTACATAATGAGCCGCCAGAGGCTGCAGGGATTTCCGTTTGCTTCTTGCTACTAAACTTTGGATACATTTCACGCGCTGTCACGTTGGGTTGAGGCCGTGTATAGATTCAACGCAGGTCAAAGGAGAGGCGGCAGATGTGCCCAAGCCCAAAACAAGCCACAGCTTTGAAAAACAATCCCAAAAACCTGCAAGCTGCAACTTCTTTTATTTTTAGCTGCTTACAATGAGCAGAATTGACATTCTGCACACGTACCCAGACAGAAACAATCCTAGGCGCAAGAACAAATTTCTCTGTTCTTGTGGAGTATGTAACAACCTCTAGATCTGGAATGGGCAACTTTGGTCGACAAGGGCCACTGTCCTGCATGTGTTTGTTGTTCCCCTGCTTTAACACACCTGATTCAAAGTAATGGTCATCACCACCTTGTCATCAAGATCTGCACAACTCCGTGGTGAGGGCAGCACATACTGGATCCTACCTAAAAGGCCTCAAGAACAAAAGCTCACAATACGAAATTTTTATGCATAACAGTCAAGTCAACTGTATTGAAAGCATCACTAGCAAATAGTAGTTTTGGAATAAGTTTGAAGCTGCAGCAAGGGGATGGTAAGCTGAACGTAATGTAGCACACCCTGAGACATAATCTGGGCTATGTTTCAAATGGAGTACTTTACGAGCACACTCCAACACACTGCACTGCACCAAGTACACAGTGGTCCTACATGTGCAGTGTGCAAATGACTGCTTTCCCAATTGTACCCCTACCAGGAATTATGACAGCAAACTTTCTTCTTCCGCTGTTTCAACCGAATTACCGCAAGGATTGAACTTTTTTGCTGATCGTCAATTTCAAAATGAATCAAAACTTTCTTGTCACATCTAAAAGATTTGTTTTGATGGAAAATCAGGATACAGGTCACAGTCAGAGTAAAAAAAGTATATATATATATATATATATATATATATGTGTGTGTGTGTGTTTATGACCCTTCATAAACTTATATATTGATATATATATTGATTTGAATTTCAAATAAAACTTACATACATATTGTCCATATTAATAGTAATTTAAAAAATACCAGCTCACTAATTTGGTTCCAGTACTTTATAGGACACCAACAGTTCTGCAGCACAGAGGATCATTTCTATCAGGATTTATCTTCTTTGTTGATTCAATTTACTTTTGTTATGAGTTTTCATTGAATTAGTTGTATGTTTTTCTTTAACCCTAATGCAAAAATATACCTAGACGTGCTTTCTTCCTATAAACACTTTTTTCTCACAGGACATTTTAGCACGATATTGTTATGTACATACAACTCTTAGGTCTTCCGCTAAAGGATAATGACTACTGATGTAACTTGTCTTTTGTACATCTGCGCCTCTCTTCTCTCTGATCTTCATTCTCTCTTTCCTGTCTCCCTTTTTTTTCCTCCAGCTGGCCTTCGGCACAAGGATCACCCCTCCTGATCCAGGTCCTGATTAAGGTTCCTTCCCTCTTTAAGGGGAGGTTTTTCTTGCCACTAGGGGAGTTCTTACCTGCCGTTGTTTATGTAATAATTGCTCTAGATTGAACTAATACTGACTTAAAAAGTACAAACACATGTGCTACCAAGAACACATGCATTGTTACTTTGATAGAACAATTCATACAATCATTGCACAATTATTTTTGTGTAATATACTTCTGATAGTACCAAATGTGGCAAAACAATTGTCACTTTTGTTTATGCGCAGCACAGTCTCCACGAGGTACAGTTACAACCTGCATGAAAACCACACCTGCAATGTATTTCCTCATTCTCTTTATTGTTTGCTGTTGAGCCATCATTATCCTGGTAATTGGTAGAAACTGATTAACAACTTTGATTACTGCAGACACACAGTCAAAGACACACTTTTCTTTGTCTTTTAATTAAAACCCAGTTCACTTCA
This sequence comes from Xenentodon cancila, assembly GCA_014839995.1. NCBI lineage: Eukaryota > Metazoa > Chordata > Actinopteri > Beloniformes > Belonidae > Xenentodon > Xenentodon cancila. Next base: position 25,303,966 of record CM026206.1, read on the forward strand.
CAACAGCTGCATTGTGCTGCAGTATAATGGATCTGAATGATGCACATCCCTCCCGGTAAGGGCACTCCCCATAAGATTAGAATAATCAAGATGAAATGCTCCAAAACCAGTTTAAGCAAAGCAAATCTTCAAACAGGAATCGGTTTGGTGAGTTTACTCATGCAGTGAATACATGCATAATATTTAGATAATGTTGCATTATTGATTTATACTTTTAATCATACATGTCACCCTAGAAGTCTTGTTGAATGGCACATTTTGATAGAATGTTTTTTTTATTTTTTATTCTGATTTCATTCATAATTTACAAGTGCTTAGATGAAACATGAACCGCGACAAAATATTTCCATGTTAAAGTGAAAAACAGTTCATATCTGTCACATTTGAAAATATGACAGTTCAAAGAAGCAACAGTCTTGCAGTGAACATCAGAATGATTCTTTTCATGATCATGGAAAAGGGATAATTGCAGACACAAGAAAAAAAGCAGATTATACACTGCAGTTCACACCGGCTCATTTTCTGCATTATCAGCACAGCTATATAATTACAGGACATATGGGAAAACATTAGTACTAGTACAAGAGGCCCCTGGATAAAAATGGGACACTGAACTCTTTCTGTACCCAGTTCTCCATGTATGAGTGTTGATGTGGGCCCTCTGATTGTCCATTGAGAGTTGTTTACATTTCTTCAAAAGCTCCATTAAGTTTCCGTTGACAAGGTGGAACAAGTGACTTGGCCATGATGGATGGAGGCACCTGTCCTAATGGTGGCTCAAACTGTGCCTAGTAGTGCACGATACATTGATAAATTGACAACAGTTGGGACATGCTCTGCGAGCAGGGAGAATGAGGCTACTAGGACATCTGACTGCTCACCATGTCAGTGCTGAACTGAACAATGTGGAAGTCCCTAAGCAGCGGAGAGACAGGAATCAGAGGTGGAATATATATATATATATATATATATATATATATATATATATATATATATATATATATATATATATATATATATATATATATATATAGGTAAGACATACATAAAACACCACAACCAAGAGTTCAAAAACATTTTCAAGATCTCATTACAGTGCTGTGTATTAGTCAGCACACTGTGGTTAAAATATAAAATATCAGCAAAGAACTATGAAAAGGAGACACTGCAGATGTGCTTTAATGCATTGTGGTTTCTTTCTTTCTTTCTTTCTTTCTTTCTTTCTTTCTTTCTTTCTTTCTTTCTTTCTTTCTTTCTTTCTTTCTTTCTTTCTTTCTTTCTTTCTTTCTTTCTTTCTTCTTCTTTCTTTCTTTCTTCTTTCTTTCTTTCTTTCTTTCTTTCTTTCTTTCTTTCTTCCTTCCTTCCTTCTCAGTATAAATCCAGATGCTGGGAATTAATGGAAATTCAAAGGTGTTTTGTAGAACTAATTCATCCTATTAGCTTTACATAGTTTGTTGTTTTTTAAATGACATACCCTATGTGATTTATTCAATGGTTTAGACTTTTGATCCACCATGAATTTGAATTTGGCAAATACTTGCATGCCTGGGAACTGAGAATACATACAAATAAGTAAAGAGGAATAAGGAACAGTATGTGCACAAACTAGAGTGGCGGTTAACTCAGAGTTCAGAGTTGTGTGGCACAGGCCCAAAATAAAACAACACCTAAAGGCTGATCTATTCCACCTTTTCCAAAGTAGTATGCGTTCCTACAACCATCTTGTGATTTAAATCAAAGCCATTAACTGTGATGTGTTGGAAGATGCAGAAATTAGGACATCAATCCTGAGGAAATAGTTATCTGCCTGAAGAAGTGTGATCTGAATGCAATTGGACTGGATAGCAGTAGATGAAAAATTTGACAACTGGTTTTTGTCACCAGACATTATCTTCCACAACTTTTGCACATAACTCCAGAACTATTCAAGATGTCAGCAGGGAGGAAAATCTAGCACCGTGCCTCATGTTCCCATGAGCCTCATTTTCTCTGCATTGCTTAAATTCACCCTGTTTTCAGCATGTTATTCGACAGAATTGGCTTTAACCACAAAATGTACTCACATTTTGATAACTGTTGTATTTCTGAAGTAAGAAAGCACTGAATCAAGCCAGAAGAGGACTGGACATGACTTCTAATTACTTCTTTTTTTAAAAAAAATCTCATATATAGTATTTTTTCCAGTGGTTTTACTTTATTGTTTTATAATGTCATGTTAAATTACTGTCAGAGAATGTTTCACATTGATTGTCTTCTAATAGCTGTACAGATCCAGTCTATCCTATTATTTAATGGGAATTCTGATGTGAAGTATTGAGCTTTAGTTTCTGGAGTTTATTAGTAATAATGGCAACATGCACGCAGTCAAATCAGCAGAGCGTCAAGCATGACACGACTCTAATGTATTTGATAGAACTGAGGTTTATCACACCAGAGGGCAAAATCATTTAATGTCTTTGGAGAGCTTCTAACAGCAGATTAGGTAACAGGAAAGGGGCAAATCTGAGTGCTACTTTTGAGTCAACCTCTTCTTTGATCAATCCATTTTAAATGTTCTGAGCTTAATGGGAAATGTCTGCTGAAACAATCCAGACTGTGTTGGACATTCATGTTTGCTGTCACCTAAACAAATCTCAGAATATCTGAGATATTTTGTTTTTAATCAAAACGGTATGTGCTGTATTAGAAATATCTTTTGTAAATGCGTTTACTGAACTGCATTAATATATATTATTATAATGTTGGCTGCAACTGTAGTTATGCTGTTGAATATTAATTGTCAATACCTCAACTGTGATTGGTTGTCATTGAAATACATTAAAGTAGTTTGCTCTCACTGTAATACAGGTTTGGCTGTAGCTCTCATATGTGGGGTACTTGACATAGTGCCAACTTAACATTAAAAATGAGCCCCAAATATGGTTAAAGTAGGTACTAAAGTTTACCTGATCAAAAAGTGGATTTTCAGATCATAAACGTATAAAACGAGTGAACCAACCTACTGTTCTGAGCCTAATTACATTTTTTTGTCCAAGCAGACGTGCAGCCATGCCATATGATATCTTGGTTTTGCTTTTGGGTTTTGTTAGTAATTTTCTTTCTACTCAAGGTTCAGTAGGGTTTTAATCTTTTTTTAAATGTGTTTAGCTATAAAGCTTCTGTTTTGTATTTTGGTGGAATTTGCTTTATGTGTGGATTTTCTTATGCACATTGGTTGGTTTTACTTTCCTTTGTTACTGTCTACTGTTCTGTCTATTGTTTGTTTTAACTTAATAATGTTTCTTATAAGTCATCCATTTCTTAATATGACATTTGTTGTGATGTGGCATTATATTTTAAAATAATTTATCATAATCATTTTATGAAATAAGAAAACAGCTGATAAGAGTAAAAACAGCAGCAGGACGTCACAGGTAGAGTCAATATTTGCAAGATGACTAACTGGGGAGACAAGGAGATCTGTGAGCGACTACCGGCATATGTCCGCAACCACAAAGGATGGTCAATTGTTTGAACAACTGGCCACAAAAACAACAACCCGGGGCATTGCAAGAAGCAAAACCCAGCCAAAAAATGTTCATCCATCCCCATTTTAAAAATCAAACCTGTCTGACTGCGTAGTTCTTCCTATGATGTAGGGATAATACATCAATCTACATGCCCACACATCTCCACACGCCTCCCAACACGCCTTCCCTCCCCTCAACTTGTTGTCAGGCAGGGGGTGGCAAATAACACGCCTTGCGTTTCATCATTACACAATATATGTTGAACACGAGTTTCAATCAGGTAGTGGATCTATTTTAAAAGCGCATACAGAGAAGCAGGGCAGTCTGTTCAGGTGGTTTGTGAGTTTGTGTAGGGAGATGAGGACTGGTTGGGACATGGGACAGGAGTATGAGTTAAGGTTGGTAAATGATGTCATCATTTAGCACTACTTGCTCTGGGAAACCCCATCACTGACCTAGGAAGGCACTAGAGATTTCTCAAGGCATGGAGATGGCTGCTTGTAATCCCAAAAACATTCAGAAAGGGCAGGCTGGGTCACAGCCTAAAGTTGTATGCCACAAAAGCAGAGAAGCTGTGAACTCTACAAAAGCAAATGGAGACCTTTAGGTTAGGAAATGCGCACTACGCAAATGACTGAAAATGCAAATTCTGCTATGGTTCCATAAAAAAAGGCTAAACCTAAAAAAAAAAAAAAAGGAAACCTCAACTGGCTCAAGTTGCTACACACCATTTAGAAGAAGCATATGAAGAAACAAGTGTGTCTTCAACATGTTTGGGGTAAAAACAGAGAGTTACAGGCGCTGGGCGTCATTGAGTCTGTCCAGTACCCGTTGCCATGGGTGGAAAACTCCCTGAGACTCTGGCAGGGGGTAAAACTACACATAAGCCACACCTACCAGCTTCTACTGCTGGATGATGATTCAAAAGAATATGTCAAGATAAACACACAAGGGATTATTCAAGTACAAAGCCATGTCATGGGTGTTTGGAGTGGTGTCCAGTCCTGCTAGATTTCAAAGGACAATAGAGACTATGCTGTAAGGGGTTCCACACGTAGCATTGTATATAGATATTCTCCTAATTATGGAGACAACTGAGCCTGGGCATCTAAGTCACTTAAAGCAAGTGCTACAAAGACTCTCAGATGCAGGGCCTTTACTGAAACGTGACAAATTTGGGTTCATGGCATCAAATGTGACTTATCTGGGACATAAGATAACTGCTGATGGGCTTTGCCCAATAGAAGATTAAGTCAGGGAAGCCCCAAGCCCTAAAAACTTCATTGAACTCAGATCATTTCTGGGTATGGTGAACTACTATAGCAAATTTCTCCAAGCTCTCTTAAAGGTTTTGGCCTCACAATCAGAAAATGCTGTACAATGACACAAAGTCGCTGTGACATGATGAACAACAGAGAACTTTTAAAGAAGTGAAAGAGCTCCTACACTCAGCTAAGCTGCTATTTTATTATGATCTGAACTAAGAGATTAACCTCTCATGGGATGCCTCACCCTATGGCGTTTGGGGGTGTCTTATCATGTTATGGCGAATGGGTCAAAGAAGTCTATTGGCTTTGCTTCACATATACTGCCAGCTGCAGAAATGGGTTACTCACCGTTAGACAAAAAAAAGGCTTGCTATTGTGTCTGCTGTAAACCACATTCATTAGTACTTATATGGGTGGGCTTTCTAAATCTATACAGACCATAAACCACAGATGAGCTTGTTCTGTGAGACCTGCTGTATCCCATGACTAGGCTCTGCCAAATCCAGTGTTGGACACTTATATTGTCAGCCTATCAGTTTACTATAGGTGTACAGAGCAAGAAAGGACAATAAAAATGCTGACCTGTTGCCCGAAACTCCTGCCACACGTGTGTCTCCAGAGGATTTTTACTAAAGAAGTTGTCTGAAACACCTGGTTCAGTGTTGTTCAACATGAGGAAATGAAGTCTTATGTGAAACACAAGACAGAACTGAGCCTTTCAGATGCCTGCATCATCTGGGTACCAATACCTCCCCCAGGTCATTTCCAGATCATAAAAGAAATACATGAGACACATCCAGGTGTATCAATGGTGAAAAGCCTGGCAAGATCCTATGTCATGGTGGCCAAAACTGGACTTAGACCCGAAAAACAGACTTTGCTGGCACTTTTATAGGACAGATTTTTTTTATTTTCATTGTTAAAGCCCATGCTACAGGGATTGAATGTCACATCATAAGCAATATAAACACTTCCTCAACCATTGACATGCTCAGGGAAGTGTTTACAGTCATTGATAATGGACCAACATTCATCAGAGAGCTGTTTAGTGAGTTCGTAGAATGGAATGGCATCTGTAACTTCCGTACAGCTCCTTTCCATCCAACTTCGATTAGACCAGCTGAACCAGCTGTCAGGAAGCAAAGGAAGGTCTAAACGCATGACAAGTTACTCTGTAAGCACTAGAATTTCACATTTCCTTTTTAAATATTGCCTTACACCACGGATGATTATTGCACGTACACCAGCAGAGATGCTGATGGGGCGTAGGCCTCAGTCAAGGCTGGATCTGCTGTGTCCAAAGGTAATGAGGAAGGAGAAAAAGCAGAAGGATGGCCACAATTTAGTTGCACGAGATAGGCCAGGCCAGTGGCCTGGAAACATTTCAGCAGTAATTCCAGTCAGCAGGGGCTGCCTGATGTCATCCTGACACAAAGAGGTCCTGTCTTATACGTTCGTACACTGACCGATGGACAAATGTTCAGCAGACATCAAGACCATGTGCATCTGCGTCATGATAGAGGTTAGGGCTGCATGATAGGGCTGCAGCGTTGCCGCTGGTGGTTACTGAAGGTGCGTGTCCCCCAGAGGAAGCGCCACTGGATGTTTCTGTGCCACCTGCAGAGGAAGGACACCAGCTGACGAACACCAACCCCTCTTAGGACTTCTGACATGGATCAAATCACCAAAATTACCATCAGCAGTGATGACTGCTGAATCACAAGAGTGTGCAGATCACTATGCTCAAAATCCTCCTGACATCGTTTAAGAAGTTCTCTTTTGGTCCCTCTGAATGCGCATGTGCCATGTTCTGAATGTGTGTGCTAAGCATTAGCCGTTTTTAGATTAGACCCGGTTATTTTCCCTGAATGCAGGACGCATGTTTAATACCTGCTGGGCAAGTCTAACGCAATGCGTGTCATTGTCTCCGTTGAGGGCAGGGAGGAGGACTCGGAAGGTGTTATCCAGTAGTACTATGTAACACGACGGCCTGCTGTCTGTTCGGTTAGTCCCACCGGCTTCACGAACATCAGCAGAGCTTGGTGATGGAGTGAGTGGCGGAATAACAACAGGATTTGTGTAGCGACTTCTCCCAAATCGTGTAGCACAATGTCTCCCTCTGCCACTCCTGCTGTTGTTCATTGAACACGCAGAACTTATCTTTGAGGCTCTGAAGATAAGGAGTTTGTGGACATCGTTTTCTTGTTATCAACAAATCCCAATCACGACCCGCCACCCCACATCACTTCTGTTCACGTTATTCCTGACCCAAAGTTAAATGTACTCTCAGAGGCAGGTTTTTGATGGGGTTAACTTGACATGCAACCCAGGGACAGTTCATGTAAAGACGACAGGCGACGCACTACATTTGGGGTGTTAAACACGGCGTATTCGTCAATTCCTCTATTGATAATTTGTCTTGGAGGCATCAGAATGAATATATCTGTATAAAAGTAACTGACGCCATATTCAGTTTATCCAGCAACACTTTTTCTGACGCCTGTTTTTCCTATTTTGGAATAAAGTTGTGTTCTCTGCATAACCTTGTTTTTGAAAGAAACAAAAGGAAGCTCAGCAACCCAAGCTACAGAGCTGCACAAAAACAACTCACACCGCCTCTGGTTTTTCACGGTGTAATTACAGAGGGACACAAACGCAACAACAGAAACGCATGTTTAGGCTACCTGGGTTTACCTGGGTAGTTTCGGTGCAGAAGCATAAATAATCCTTGAATTTTCCGTCTTATCTGAATCATAGTTTTGAATGTTTAATTTTTGTACATGAGCTTTGATATCTTCATTTTGGCCATCCAGTGAACAACATTTTTTTCTCTTCTGTTGTGGGCTTTAGGGCTCAGACTGGTGCATCTGCAGAATACATAAAACGAATCATTTTGTTGTGAGTTAGAAGGAGAGAGAGCATCTGACCATGTACAAAAATCTTACTGGACACAATTTCTCTTTAGATTTCCTGTCTTTTATTCCGACATTGTCATTTAGAGAAGCAGATGATATCTGTAAGTATAAAATGAAATTTCTTTCTACATCAAGCTTAAATTATGACCAAAGGAGATTAGCTAAACTAAACCAAATCTAATTTCAGCTTTGCTCCCTATGGTTATTTGCATATTATGTTGCTTTAAAATAGGATGATTCATCTCTTACTTTTTCACAGATGGGATCATCACGGATCATCTGATGCATCCGTGTATTTTAGTTTTCATTTTTTTTCCAGCATTAAGTAGCTCTTGATAACGTCTTAATTTCGTTACTACATCATTATTAACTTTTGATACCAATGTGCCATCTGGCAAATGTTAAAGCACAGGCTGATAAGAATTCATAATGAATATGGTTGACTGTATGACAGATTGTAATAAAAGAGAGGGGCTGTGACAATTATTGCAGATACAGAGCGTGAGGGCATTTGACAATGTGGCAGGCCTGCACTTGCTAATTGCAAAGCTGCTTGTACATCTTCACTGTATTACCAACCATTAGAATTCCAGATACGCAATCATTATCTTTTTTCTGTTTCGTTATGTTTTCACCTTTTTAATTTACTGGTCTCCTGCATGAATCTGATTGCGTATTTAAGTGGATTTCATTTGGCAGATAAATAGAGTTCAGAAGTATAACAGAAGACCTCCAACACTTCCCACCTACACATGGTGAGAATGAATCCAAATCATTCTATTTCACAGCCGTGTCAACTCCTCCCCAGCACCACCTGTCATTAAGATTTTTTGCAGCAATATCAACGAAAAACACTTTGGAGATTGTGTGAGCTGTGTGCTTTCATCAGTGTCCCTTAATTAAATCTACCTTTCCCCAGGCTCTTCCATGATCTCTGCAAATAAAATACAGAGTAAACACACCTAATTAAAGAACTTAAAACAGCCCAGCCAGGTTCTGCCACGATGTCAGTGTCTGCCATATCTGTTGAGACTGCAGTGCACTGTAATTCCTCCGTGGCTCACAGTCAGTAGAGAAAAAAAATCATGTGTCATTAGTGAATTACACAGGTGCCAGAATGAGTTTATCATCTTGAGAATGAAAAGCTTCATAATAACCTAAGGAGGTGCTTCTAAAACTGCCCTATCTTTTAAGCCAAATGAACACGCCATACTGATATGAGATTATCCAGCTTTAGAGCAGACACTGTTGCCCCAAGGCCTGCAGCCAGTTTATGATTCACTATTTTCCTCTTATCTTTTTCAACCTAAACTAACACAAGAGGAAAAGATAGAAAAATGTTTTTAAAGATGGGTGTTTCTTATTCTTCTTCTTTTTCGAGAAGCAACGTTTAGACTAATTGAGAGGTGGGTCGGTACAGCTGACCCAGGGAAGATTTCGGGTTTGAACAACTGATTTAGTATTTATGATATTTTCATTAAGGGAACTACCGATTATGAGAATAGGATTCGTGTTTGTCTTAAATAAAACGTATATGGATCATGTCAGTATAATGAATATTATCTTTGAAGACAGCAAACAAAAATCTTTCAAATCCATTCCTTGATCTCTAAATGTAAACAAAATAATGTGGGTAATATTATTATTATTATTACTACTAGTAGTAGTAGTAATTATAAGCTATTCTTGGACACACTGTACAGTGAATGCTACAGAAAAACTAAGGAATGAATGACTAAATTGATTGAGTAGTATATTTTTTTTTCATCATCTGGCTAATTTGACAACACGAGTTATCAGGTTTTTTTGAAAAATTGCAGAGATCTGTTTTTAAGAAGTTTTTAATGACATCTTTTTTTCTTGATTTTATTTTTTCTTAATAAATGAATAAATATAAAAATTACTATTTGGCGCGCTCACAGTACAGTCCTGAATTCTGCACAAATCCTGACAAACTCATCAAATGAATATAAACACAACACAGGAAACTGACATAATAAGGTAAATAAGTGTTTGTTTTTTTCATACTAAATTTAAAGTTTCAATGTACAAACTTTGATTCATCTCAGGTCCATTTTAAACTTTTTTTTTTTTTTTTTTTGCAGTAACACAGGAGCAGACAATTATCCTGGCTTTAAAAAATGTCTGTTGTTGTATCATTATAACTCATAAAACATAACCTGAAAGTGTAAACAGGGCAGACTTTCCTTTAACAAAGAACAACTGATGTTTAACTGAGTAATGTTAACACAAAATAGTGTACAATTAAACATCAACTGTTTTTAAAAAGTCTTTAATAAACCTATTTTCAGCATGGTTCAGAAAACCGCTGTGTATTGTCTGATTTTACATCAGTGACAATGCTGAGAGGAGTTCATTTATTTGTACATCAGCTGAATTTATATACAGGAGAAAAAAAAAAAAAAAAAAAGAAATATATATATATATATATAAACGTGATGCTCAGGCAGTGGTTTGCCATTATCATTTCTTCAATATTTCATTGTCATAATACAAAGTAAAAGAAGTAATCAGCAGTTTATTCTCTTGTATCTTGATAGGATAAAAGAAAAAGTTTAAAATGATATAATTTTGCACTTATACCATATGCAGGCCATGTCAGGCTCAGTCTGCCATCTTTACAACAAAAAACATAAAGTAAATTCTAGTTTCTGCTTATTCTTCATCTGGCTTTTGCTAACATCTCTATGTCACTTACTAGCTTCTCATTTCATTAATTGTTTACAGTGGAAGACAATAGGCCCTGAAGCCCCACCCTAAAGCCCCACCCTAAAGCCCCACCCTAAAGCCCCACGCAGCCAGTAGTCACGATGGCGTGCTCCAGTATTTTACATGAAACATATGACCATCTAACTTTGCATTTCACAAACTGGTGGCGCTCTACAGATTCGAAGCAAAAATGGTTCATTTACAGCAAGATATCGCTTTTAAGAGACTGAAAAAGCTCAGTGACACGATAACAAGGTTTCAAGCTTTAAAGAGGGGGGGTTGAAAAGTCTGTGTTCTTCTACTGCTGGCAGCAAAAAGGCATGGATCTAAATGTAGACGCAAGCATAACTGATGAACAACTGCTGTGGAAGATATAGAAACCCAAAATACACTGTAAAACCGTCTGTTTGAGAAGTAGTTTATAGTTACTAAGTTGTCTGTCTAGATAGATAGATAGATAGATAGATAGATAGATAGATAGATAGATAGATAGATAGATAGATAGATAGATAGATAGATAGATAGATAGATAGATAGATAGATAGATAGATAGATAGATAGATAGATAGATAGATAGATAGATAGATAGATAGATAGATAGATAGATAGATAGATAGATAGATAGATAGATAGATAGATAGATAGATAGATAGATAGATAGATAGATAGATAGATAGATAGATAGATAGATAGATAGATAGATAGATAGATTTCCAATGTGTCCTTTAAAATATTTGTCAGTCTATTGCACGTCCACTTGCAAGGCCTTCACTATGTGACTGTCTCTCCAGGAGTTATAGGAGTTAATGAGAGCAGTTTGACAATGTGAGACTACCTGGGGCCTGAGGGCCTGTTGAGGAGTGAGTAAACCATTATCCATAGCTCCAAGCTAAATGGCTTCCAAAAAGTGAAGAGTTTTGTAACAACAATTTCTTACTAGGTCTCAATGCAAAGGCTGAAATGATGCTGGTATTTCCTGCGACTGTCATTGCTCATTTCTAATGGCAATTACTGCAAGAAACCTGAAGCCCAGGTCAAAACAAGCCAGAGTACACTGACATACAGTAATTACTGCAACCTACTCACATGCAATGTGTGTGTGTATGTGACAGACAGACAAGAGTGATGGGCCTCTGTACCAGTAACATGACTCTGTCTTTAGAAGTAGGCCTGGGGAATGGGAACGGCAGGGTGTGCCAGTCCTCCATCCTCCCAGCTGGACATTGCTATTGGGCACCTCATTGTCTTTGCATGATGGGTGAAGGAGATAAATCCTCTTAGCTTTCTGTTTTCGCAACACAGAAAAATGATAGCCCTGAGAGCAGCTATTTGGCAGCATATGATAAAGAAATGGGCTTTAAACAAAGGAGGGAAATTATACTCCTAAAGGAATGTGCCTTGCAGGGGTCATCAATGATGTGACACAGTGTATATATTTTCTCTGTTATAAGCACAAGCAGTATGAAGGAAAAGTGGCTTTCACCTTGTTGTAAATGCTGTAAAAATGTTGTGTTACAACTAATGTTATAACTAACTATTTAATCATTTTGTAGAAAAAATTAAAACCCATATTTGTTTTTCTACTCCTTGTGCACACTCAATGCTTGGCCGGCTGGTGCCCGTCAACTCCCAAACTTGTTTATTCCTGTTTCACAATAAAGTCATCTCTTATGGCAATTCACACAGAAAGCACTTAAAGTTCGCAAAGTTATATATATATATATATATATATATATATATATATATATATATATATATATATATATATATATATATATATATATATATATATATATATATATATATATATACAGAACCCTGTAGAACACAATGACCAACTTTGTGTATGAAAAAGATGTCCTGTTCTTGTGAACAAACAAATCTATCACATACATTTGATTTAAACCAAAGTAATGTAGTTCCTTTAAGTCAAAGTCACGTTCATTGTTCTTATTTTCAAGAGCTTTGGAAACAAAAAAAAAAAGAAAAAAAGAAATTGGATATAGGTCTATCATTTTCTAACATTGTTAGATGAAAACCACCTTTTCTAAGTGGCGGCTTAAATACAGCAACCTTAAAAGTCTGAGCCACATAGCCGACTGATGAAGCTAAATTAATCCACAATGGAAGTATTAAGGTACGTAACGGGAAACAACCTCCTTGAATAGTCTGGTTGGCATAGGCACAAATGAGCTGCTCTTGTTGTATTTTACTTTGAAAATCCAGTTTCTGTACCATTCATGTCTAACTTCCTGCCAGCCTGCCAGTTGTGTGTAAATTAATGCAGCCAACCTCATGGTTCAGTGCCAAAATAGACCCAACTATCAGTTCTAACTTTACCACTTTAAAAGTCTGTCTTTCCAGCTGATATTAGATTCCTTCAGACTAATGGAATGCTCTAACCTTTCCAGCTTTATCGAAGTCTGCTTTAACGTACAGAGCTCGGAATTAAACCCTGGAGCCTCCATCCTCTGATTGATGACCTTTTTTTTTTTCAGAGGAGCAGCACGGTCAAGTTTTGTAAGTATTACGGTCATAGCACTTCAACAAAACAACCAATCAGCACACAACAAGGAAAAAAAAACAACAGAACTGTTTCCCTAAAAGTATCTACGAAGCCATCTGAAAGACATCTACTACAGTAAAATCTATTTTCAGAAGCTGTGCGGATCAATAATATAAAATGAAAATGTATTAAAAATGACTGGGATGTGATTTGAAATGAATAAATATTTTTTTGTCTACGTTGAATGTGAACCACCACTTTTGGAAGGAAAATGTGCAAAAAGTGCAAGTATGACATGTATTTTATTCAGAATTGAAAGGTTATGAGGTTTATGTGCTAATGTTTCATCACTAATACTTTTTAATACACGTGAAAGCTGTTCTTGACGTACGGAGCATGTGAGAATTATAAAATAAGAATTAAAACACCAATTTAACACCAGTTGCATAAAGTGAAAGAGTTGGAATCATGGCGGGCCTTCCACCCTGCCCACCATTACCAGAACATGTCCTCCGTTGAAGTTTGATGAAGATTGAAGGCTTTGTTACAGTGTTTCAGTCTACAAAAGTTAGGAACAAGGGTGGATCAGTGTCGGTTGGGTCTTTTGAATATATTTCAGTTACTCTAAAGCACGTGAAATAATTCCAAACTCAGATGTGATTTATTACATTAGCAGCAAGTGGTAGGAACCAGCACAAAGGGAGATTGTATGAAGATTACAGTGATGAAATACTCAAATTTATTATCTTGACAGCTGGATATTCCAATTTCTTTGTCGCTGAGCTATGTCGATTTTCCAGAGTGCAAACACGTTTAAGTACTTCTTCAGAGTCAATTAAATCAGATACTGGTTAAATTACCATTTTTATTAACCTATAGGTTCTTAATTTTGTAATTTCAATAACTAATGGAAAGACTATTAGAAAAGCTTTCCTATGAAGACAGAAATAAAGGTCATTTAGGGAGCAGCAGAATTAATCACAATGTCACTTCAAATCTACCTTTCAATTCCCTTTAAAACTCGGTCTGTGAGTTATATGTGCACGGAGAATTATCTGTGGTTAGTTAAAGGAGGGATTAGGATCGGCACTGGGCTGCACTCACCTGCAGGAAACTGTAGGTGAGCACAGCACATGACAGCCAAAGTCAGATTATTCAAATAAAGATTGGAGGTTTTTCACAAGGATGACAACTGGACCATTAACTACACAAAGTTCAGCCACCGTCAATAATATGCTACAAATCATTTGTACCTGTGGAGTCTGCCCTCCTTCACCGTGTGGGGTTTGAGCCAGCCTCTGGACTGTGGGCAGTAAATAATATACCAAGAGAACATTAACCTTTAGTGGTGATGTTAAGATGGAACCTCAATTAACAAGAGTAAATAATCCTTGTGATTACTTTTGGCTGACCTTTATCTCGTACATAACCTAATTAAATGGACCATACAAACATAAAACCGCAACTAATCAAGAGCTTTGCTGAGGCACTTCAATATAGCTGTGTGGAACTTTAAAAACACACCCAGTAATGTGGAACCATTCATGCATCTCTGACACACACACACCTACACAGATGGACACGCACACGCCAACACATACACACCCTACAGACACATGCACATGCCTACACGTACACACACACCCTACAGACACATGCACATGCCTACACACACACATACACACACCCTACAGACACATGCACATGCCTACACACACACATACACACACCCTACAGACACATGCACATGCCTACACACACGCATACACACACCCTACAGACACATGCACATGCCTACACACACACATACACACACCCTACAGACACATGCACATGCCTACACACACACATACACACACCCTACAGACACATGCACATGCCTACACATATACATACAGACACCCTACAGACACATGCACATTCCTACACACACACACCCCTACAGACACATGCACACTCCTACACACACACACCCCTACATACACATGCACACTCCTACACACACACATACACACACCCTACAGACACATGCACATGCCTACACACACACATACACACATCCTACAGACACATGCACATGCCTACACACACACACCCCTACAGACACATGCACACGCCTAGACATACACACCCTACAGACACATGCACACGCCTAGACATACACACCCTACAGACACATGCACATGCCTACACACACACATACACACACCCTACAGACACATGCACATGCCTACACACACACATACACACACCCTACAGACACATGCACACTCCTACACACACACATACACACACCCTACAGACACATGCACATGCCTACACATATACATACACACCCTACAGACACATGCACATTCCTACACACACACACCCCTACAGACACATGCACACGCCTAGACATACACACCCTACAGACACATGCACACGCCTAGACATACACACGCTACAGACACATGCACACGCCTAGACATACACACCCTACAGACACATGCACACGCCTAGACATACACACCCTACAGACACATGCACACGCCTACACGTACACACACCCTACAGACACATGCACACGCCTAGACATACACACCCTACAGACACATGCACACGCCTAGACATACACACGCTACAGACACATGCACACGCCTAGACATACACACCCTACAGACACATGCACACGCCTAGACATACACACCCTACAGACACATGCACACACCTACACACAGTCAAATGGAGTTTTTGTTCACAAGTAACTGTTTTTAACCTTTGAGTTAATAAAAAGCATTTATTTTAAACACATTTTTTTATTGTTTGAAAATATAACTATACTTCAATAAGCATTGCAGATGTTTTGAGTTAATAACACAAAAGCAGAGCTCAATCAAGTTAACAAAAGAATTTAGGCCCAAATGTAAAGAAAAAGAATTAATACAAACCTAGAGATGATAATTGATAACAATAAATAAACCATTTCATAAACGCAAGAAACTAAGAAATACAGACTAATATTTATGAAAAGAATGTAACTGACAACTCACAGCATGTTAACGCATGGTAACATGTTAACGTAGAACAGGTTTTTACACAGCGGTTATTCTTCATTTTTATCTCTTACAGAAGTCACTTAACTGCTTAATACCTGTCCATGTTGATTAATTAAACTAAATCCCTATGTTGCTGGGATCAGCAGTGGGAAACTAAACCAAGTAGCCCTGCATGTTTTTAACTTTCAATTGTGCCGCTCAAAAAAAAAAAAATAAAGAAGTTTACATTACAAACTGCCACACATCTACTTATATCACTAAATACTTCTATTTATATTATATTGTATGTCATCAATAAAAGATACCCAGTTAAAAAAATGCATAGGGAGTGGGGGATTATAATGAAGTTAATTATGTTTTACAAAACAATTTCATATACTGCTTCAATTCTGTCATGAAGTGAAGCTGATTAATGAAGAATTTCAAAACTGATCTCTTATTTGATTTGTTCCAAGATCTGGTTAAATGAACAGTTTAGACCAAGAAACATTATTTTATTTTATTTTATTTATTTATTTATTTATTTATTTATTTATTTATTTATTTATTTATTTATTTATTTATTTATTTATTTATTTATTTATTTATTTATTTATTTATTTATTTTATTTTATTTTATTTTATTTTATTTAAAATTTTCTTTTAATTTTATTGTCTTATCATAAATAAAACGCCAAGATTTGAACTACTACATGATTCCCGGTGAAAGTGATAAACTGCTAACTTGTGGTTAGGAAAATTTTCTATGACTATTATTTAGTTTTAGCTGGTATTCAATTGTTTTTAAATGTATGCCGTCAAGATTCAGCTGCCTGAATGCTAGATAATAATAATAATAATAATATTAATAATAATAACAACAATAATAATAATAATAATAATAATAATAATAATAATAATAATAATAATAATAATAATAATAATAATAACAATTATCAATGTGTAAATTATTAACTGATGTAAACTGCGCTCCTTGTCGTAGAGAAATGTTTCTCGACACTTTCTCTGATGTATCTCAGGCTTTCGTGCACATAAATTGGATTTGGTTTCATTATGTTTGCAGGGTGAAATCGGTTTAAATAGGCCACAGGAAATTGACTCCATTTAACCTGAGCATTGAAATGTAGACCATGTAATCAGTTCTCGTTCACATGTGGGCCAAGATAAGACTGGTTTTATTTGTGTGTAAATCTATCCTGAGAGGCCTCATTGATGGCTGTGGCTTCAGCAAGTCATGCCTCCGAGCAACAGCAGTGTGCATGCATGTGTGTGAGTGTGTGTGTGTGTGTGTGTGTGTGTGTGTGTGTGTGTGTTTACGTGTGGGGGTATAACTGGTCCTTCACTTAGGTCCCCACCCTGTGCCTAAGGATCCTTGTGTAATTGGGAGATGATCTAGGCTCCGCTCACAAAGCGTGGCCACACTCCCTCAGGAAGTGAGCATAATAATCTTTGTAACAAGGCGAGGACACTTCTTTTGCTCTCATTGTCCATACAAGGAAATCTATCTCAAGGGGGAATAATTTAATTATTTAAGTTTATTGTTTAATCAGAGAAAAAGTTCAGCAGAGGCTACCTTTGAAGCACAGTGAAGTCTAATGTGTAATAAAGAGCTCTAAAAGCATTAAAACTCTTTCTTTCAGGAAAGGTTTCAGTATAATCCAGCACATGCACATGCATGTATTCATGATCATTTGCATCCACACCGGTTACTCTCGCTCAACGGTGGAGTTATGAAGAAACTTTATTGTCGGTTGTCACACGTGCCACATTCCCTTTAATTAAAGCCTTTATGAGGACATATATGCATGTAAATTGCTCATTTGAAGAGTGGATGAGAAGTAGTTCATTTGAAAAACTACAACAAAACCATTTGTTCCCAACAAAACAGCACTTGCTGCATGACAGATGATGCCTCAGTCTTATGAATAATTCTCAAATTCTAAGCAATCAGGTTTTAAGGATATCGTAAATCTGCTCTAAATAGCCTCGTTCATTACACGGCCAAGATGAGAGGGATACTAATAAAGTGTTACGTCTGAAATTGTCAATGACTGGGAGATGTTCGGCGCTGAGCTGATGTATGGCGTGACCGCCTGTATGGTGATGGAAATGTCGCTGTGGCCTGGTTAGCATTCTGCTGCAACCCTCAGGCAGGCATGTCAGCTTCTCTCAAAATTTACAGCTCCGTTTGGAACCTAAAGATTCTGGGCATCGTGGCTGTGGGGACCCTGATGATGAACACGCTGATCCTAACGAGCCAGGTCTGCTGAGAGGAGCGCGTCGATTAACAGACAAGTACATATGTGAAAGGTTAATACTCCTCACCAGTGGCATGGAGACGATCCAGGAAGAGTTTGTTCATTTATTTAAGCCCTTATTTACTCCTAACACGGTGTCGCGCATGCGTCTTTTCTGTAGAATAAACTTTTCAGCCATCTGCCTAAATTTCACCTAAAATGACAAGTTATCTGTAACTTTATTTCATCTGACTGCAGTCATTTTCATATTGTGTATATAGTTATTCTATAAATGATCCTTTTCATTATTATTACATGTACGCACATACACAAATACAAATGCAAATACATTTCAAATGTACGAGCAGATGATCTGATATCAGTTGGAGTCTTTTTGGTTTCCCTGACCGTTAAAAATGGCCTCGCATGCCCTGCTCCTCTTCCTGGTTTTATACTTCTCGTTGCTTGAGCACTCTGCTGAGAAGGGTAGGGAATGTACATTACAGCTAAGCTACTTAACCACGATAAATTAAGCCGTAACATTTGAAAATTTGATACTGAAATTACTGTCATTATGGTCCATTATGTCTGAGTATAATGACTACTCCGGCGCTGTTTGAAGACAAAGGTAAATTGTGGGGGGAAGTGTATATTCGAAGCAAAAATCGATTTCTTGAAAAATAATGGCACGTGAACTTCAAACCTCAATTTTAGCAGCCATCATTTCCTGCCATTGTCCAGCTCATCTTTTGTTCAATACTTAAATAGCAAAGCATCTGCAAGTAAGTGAGCTTTTCAGCCGTTTGTTTCCTGTGTGCAACATGGCTCAACAGGGATGTAAGGTGTTATTTTTTTGTCTCTCATCACGAATTGAGTGATTGAAATGTACAGAGCTGTATCTGGCCCTTGCTACGTTTTCATCAGTATAACATTTGCAACAGAAGTCTAGAGTGCTGACAAAGCTCAAAAGTGGAAGCCACAGCAGGCGTGACCACATTTTCCTTGCAGCAGTATTATTAAACTACCCAAAAGACTGATTTAGGTTCTTGCAAAATAAATAAATAAATAATAATGTTTCCAAAACTGCAACCATGCACAGCAGTTGAATCTGTTATCAATTCTCCATCAGTTTAAGTTTGGATGCCTGAAAGGCAGTTAAAGGAGAACTTAATTGGATCAGCCTCAGGACCTTCCTGAGCAGGAACGCAAATGGATTCTGTTTGGGGAGAGATGGCAGAAAAAAAGAAAAAACATCACATAAAGGTGAAATAAAAACAAAAGAAGGTGGGATTACCAAGGGTTCCAAGCCTTGCTTGCCATAATGACAACACACTGATGCTGCTATGATGTAAATGACATGTCATTTGCAACCTTAACCAACTACACGACACATGCTGCCGTTGCAGAAAAGACAGGTAGGTTTAAACGACATGAAAACGTATTTACGCAGTGATGCAGTTCAAACCAAACCGTCAATAACAATGTTGGTTAAAATGTTTAGTACCAGTGTTTGACAGGTGGTGTCAGGTAGCTCACCTGGTCATTTGCCCTGTTTAAAGGGTTTTAAAAATGTAGAAATGTGTCGACATGTTACTGGCCTTTTGACTGTACATAGGAAGAATGCGTGTGCATGTGTTATGTAACAAGAAGTGCTGTAGGAGGTCGTGCCATCAAATCCGAAAGGGGAGAGCTTATGGGCGCTGTCAATTTGCGTCTCCATGTGCGTGCACATGTGATGTTGCAGGAAGTAAAGTAGCATGTAGTGACATAAGAACAGGGAAGGGTGGACATGGACATGTTTCCTTTGCATGTGCATGTGACGTGTATGAGTGTACATGAGTGTGTCGCGAAGAGGCCAGGGATTAACAGAGACGTCCATATCATGCCAGATATAAAGTATATTAGCATTTTCTACCATTTATTAGCAGATTCTACCATTGAAATAAAAAAAGCCAGGTCCTTCAGCTGATCCCTACCAAAATATCTGCAGAGCTGCTGGCAGATGTTTGCAGCAAAATATATAGTTTCACGTGTTGCCCTGATGGCGACATCAAAATGAACTTTTGCATTTAGCCTACTGATTGCTGAGGAAAGCACAGCAACATGACGATTACGGATGAGGAAGTAACGACTAGACACTGCTGGAGCATTGCTTTATGTAAACGTCAAACTCATTCACCCCCGCAGAATTGTCATGGGTGTGAAATCAAACAATTCAGACCAAAATGCTTTTTTGAAGCAGACTGTAAATGTGTTTATTTCTGCTCTAAAGTTGGACATTTAAACATGGGAGTCGATGGAGACCGACTCCCTTTTGGAGCCAGCCTCTATCGGCCAGGCGAGGAACGTCAGTGAACCTTAGTTCTGCACCAGCCTCGATCCGGACGTTAGATAGTTGGCACTTGGTTTTGACCTAGTGACCAAGTGGTTTTGTACTGTATCTTTTCTTGTGCAGAGGGTAGTTCTGTCATTCATGGACACTGACTATGTTTGGCGCTTGGAACGCACACGCACATCTCGTAGAAATGCACAAAAGCAACATGTCCTTGAGCACCACCCTTTCCGGTTTTTATGCCACTACATCTTATGTCACATCCTGCTATGTCATACGTTCATGACATGCAGAAGTGGAACCCCTATGAGCATCATTTTTAGGTTCCTTTCTACTTTCTGTATTAAGTTATCACTTCTTTTAGTATTTATTTTTGTAGTTCTTTGAAATGTACAGAATACAGTTTATCGAGGAGACATGTATAGTACAGTGCCTTGTTGAGTTATCAGTGACTTGTCACTGGTTGATTTAAATCAAGGCTAAGAGAGTCATTACTTTGAAACCAACCAAACTCATACTCATCCCACTCCTTTAAGTGCCCATTGGCCTGTTTCCTTTGTTTTTTCTTATTTTGGTCTGGTTCTTAATGTCTTAAAATGACCCTCATGTACCCACAAGCAGAAAAAAAACATTAAAGTTGTCAATTACAATAATAAAGCTGTTAAATTTGTTAAAGGTTGATGTTTGTGTTGCTTTATGAACAATAAAAGCTTAATAACCCCTGCATGTCCAACATTATAGCGATCTGCAACATAATTTCTCTTTTTATTTTCGAATGAACCACTTTAATAAATGCTGTTAATGATTTTGTCACCAAATTATTTGATTGCTTGAAGTATAAAATTCTTGGATGAGTTGTAACTAATGTTGTGTTGTCTTCTTTTTATTTGTTAATTCTGTCGAAAACCCCAGCACAAGAATGGCAGCTGACGCTTTGAGTTCTCATGACACAAAGACGAGACTTGGGAATCTTTTCCCATCACCACCTTGAAGAAAGTGTACAAGATGCATCCAAATGCCACGCTGCCAGGGGGAATGGTTTCAGCTGACAGTTCTTATTCAAACAGCTTATATTCCTATTTAGAGGAAGGGTATGTTTTTTTAAGACGAGGATTAATGCAGAAGAAAGAAAATAATGTTTCACAGAAAAAAAGTGTATTCTTGTTGTTTTGAACTGGCTCTAGTGTGCACTAGTGTGCACATATATGCAGGCGCATGATGTCACGCATGCACACACACGCACACACACACGTGCACACACACGCACACATACACACCTACCTCAAGGCCATATTCCATTGTCCTGGGAAAGCCATGAGGAGGAATCCCTTTCATGTGTCATCTCCTATCACAGCGCCGTCCTAACAGTGGCTTAGTGACATATGAGAGGCCTCGACAGAATGTCCTGCTTTTAGTCAAATGAAGTGTCTGGCAGCTGCCACACTCATCAGAATCAAAGGATAATCTGCTTTCCATATAAAATCAAGTGATGATTAACGCTTTTTTCCTTTTATTTCTCTTCTTTTTTTCTTTTGAAGATGGGCTGTGCGAGTGTAAATGCAGGCATCTTTAAGGAGACACTTGACAGACACGAGGCGGAGAAGGTTTGCAAAAGGTGCAGTGCAGAACTGTGATAGAGGATTTGATGTTATGTGAATGTGGCGTATAAACTCAACTCCGCAGGTCAGGGTGGTTCTGTCTAGACTCAATCCCATATATTAGGACTTTCACTGGCAAATCATTTTTCAACTAAACCCATCCAAGTGACAGTTTTTAAATGTTTCAACCACATAGTAGCCTCTGTAGATGTCAAGTGCAATAAATCCAATTTTATTATTGAAAATAACACCATCCCAATCAGAGTGTTTCCCAAGAAAATAATTTATTTTACATGTGCTGTGGTTTCCTATAATCAGACAATTTTAGTACACTTGAAAAGAAAAAAATGGAAATGAAAAGCAACATAACCGTGATCATGTAGTGTATTTTTTCAGTGTAAAATACATATTATTATTGCTTGTCTATTATTGTTTCATAAATTAATACATTTATTAGTATTGCATTTCCAGATGCTTGCACTTTTTTGTTTTCAAATAGGCGGATGTTCCTCCTCAGTGAAAAATATAATTGTTCGACAAACGAGTAGCTGGTTATTTTCAAACCTACGTGAGACATGTTTGTTTCACTGAACTTCTATGAACTGTGTACAATGTTGAGTGCATGTGAGGGTAGGGGATCACACCTAACATACACATAAACACAACAAGAATATCTGGATTGCAGAGGTATGAATTTGTCAACATTTTGATGTGTACAGCCTTAAAGGGAACCTGTGATAAATGACATTTTGTATGACTTGAGTACAAATATATGTGTGTTTGTAGCTGTTACCAACTCAAAAACTGACAAACATAACTGTCACTTTGCTTTGGACTATATAAGTATGAACGTGTCTCATCCATTTAGTTTTCAGACTTCAGATATCACAGGCCTGGACGCATGTAGAATTATTCAGTCTCCCCATCGTTATCACTGCTTAACTTCAATTTTAATCATGCCATTTTCACTGTGCAAAAGATGTGTGAGGTAAAACTCACCTACTCCTGCTTTCTACTTTCCTATTAACCGTAATTCTCATTAGCAGTTGTAACTTGAGGAAAAATGACTCCACCAGAGTCTTGACAATTGTTTTTTTTTTTTTTGTTTGTTTGTTTTAGAGCTGTTTTTTTTTTTTTTTTTTTTTTTGTCACCATATGGAAATTAAAAATCCTAGTTTTTCATCTGTCATTGAATACACCATTACTGGTAATATTATTTTTGTTAATGTTAGTAAAAAATGAGTACATATATTGTAAGCTATAGTTTTTACCAGACATCTCTCAAAGCTTTAAGAAAATATAAAATAATGGACTGACAGGGAAGCCTTGTGTTTATCGAGATAAAAGGAATTATGGCACTTTCAATCAGCCGGTTTGATGTATCTCTTTCAAAAAGCTTTGTCCCTGAAACAGACAACAGTACCAGTCTGTGGCTGAACTGCAGAGGCGGGAAGATTAACTTTCCAGTCAAGTATTTTTCTGTCAGGTTGGTATGTGGTAATGTGTGTTGTTGTGAGCTCTTCAGCTCATCGGGCAGGAAATATGGAAATAACATACTTCACTGGATACTGAGTATAATTCGGGCCCTGGTTGATGCTTGTATGTTAACCTAAAACTGTACAACAGATCTCAAATATGCCGCACCAGCCCGGGTGTGGCATATGTATTAACCAGTTGCTATGAAAAGAGATGTAAGAGTTAAATGCATCATTCAAAGTGATAAACAACACACCAGAGAAGATCTGATGCATCTTTCCAAGACTGTAGATGGCTGGCGAGCCAAACTGATGTGATAAAAATACACGTTCAAAATCCTTCTGTTAATAAAAGAGAAGTTGAATTCTGTCAGAGTAAAACTACATGTGTGTCCTCTTGTGAAAAAAAAATCTCCTTTTTTTTTTCTTTGCATCAGTAGACAAACAGTTTCTTCTTCTGACCCTTATTACGGGCAAACGGAGGGAGGAATAGATATCTTCTTCTTTCACTGTTTCTCAGTAATGTCTTCACCTCTGGACTCCATGCAGATGGAGCAGGGGCCATTATGCTGCTGTGCACCTTTTTCTTCATAATTGCATCCTCCTGGATTGACCAAGCACCAGTTTCCTGTTTGTGGTAATTAGTCCAGAATGTGAGCTGTCAACATGCAGAAATTGTGCCAGTAGGCCCACAATGCCACAGCCACCCCCATTATGTTGAACTACAAGCACCTTGCCTCGGCCCCTGGAATGCATTAACTTTCTCCTCTCTTTTTTCCCTCGGCGACTCGTGTCAAATCCAAGTCCCTCAAAACAAAATCTTAATAATTAACTGGCAAATTTTAACATGATTGCTTCTGACACACCTACTCTGGTAATTACTGCTTTGAGGCCGTGTGTTAATGAAATTAATGCATTCATTGCCCCAACAAATTAGCATAACTCACACACATGGCCCACATTTGAGACCCGTCTGCAACAATGAAAAACAACATATAAAAAGAAACAGCACCAACAATGGGGGAAAAAAGGAGAGAAATGGTTGGCAGTACTGCTCAAAGTCCTAATGACTTAAACCTCTTTACCTCTTTGTTATTTGTTAATCAAGGGTGAACTGCAGTAATGCATTACGGAGTGATAGCAGCACAAGACCAAGTGATTATTACTATAATTAGAGCCACTGCTGATTTACACATTTCTCTGTGGACAAATATTAAATAGCCGTGCCACTGCAGACATTAAAATGTTATTATAATGATGCATTAACTTATCATAGTGGAGTTCATATCACACACTAGAAGCTTCCCGACAATCATTGTCTAAGTGCTGCAAGTTGCCGCTGCATTCGCCAGTCATGACACTATTCCCTGTTCGTGGCTGTTAGGTCTCTCAGTGGGATGTCTCTCAGACGCTTACTGTCTGGTATTAATAATTAAAGATGATGCCACAGGTACAGTGGGTAAGGACAAGTGCAACAGTCAGTTGAAGATGCTGCAAAAGTGCAAGAAACATCCCCTCATAGTTACAAGAGGAGCAGAGACAGTTGTAACGACTAAAAATCGTGTTTGCCTGGAGCCAAATACTGTCAGGGAAACAGAAAAACAATGAAAACGGCCCCCATTTAAGCAAAACTGGCTGACATTATTACAGGCAGGTAAGAGTCTGCAGGTTAGCATGACAGCTCAGGGTTGTGTTGCCAGAACTTCTCAAGGGCCCCTCATTTCTATACAGTAAACTTAGTTCAGTGCTTAGTTCAGGCTCAACACAGAGAAACAGCAAACAGAGCGTATCTTTAACGTCATTTGTCTGTACCAACAGCGCCTCATCTCATTAATGAGCAGGTTTAACGATAGCCGATTCCACCTTTGTCCCTCCTATGAAATATCTTTAATAAAACATTGGCTTTTAATGGCTCACAAAACTCACACGTCAAAATAGAAACGTAACAGAAGACAACCTCTCCCGAGCCGTTTATCCACTGGTATATGTCATACAAAATAGTTCCTTTGAGTCAGATGTTTGACGAAATTTAAATTTTCCCTGAGCAGTTTTTATTAGTTATTTATTTATTGATAGAATATTTCTACAATGGCACCACTAGTGGCAGTTTGCTCCATATCTTGTCTTTCTTCTGATCTTCTTGAGATTTCCTAAACTCTTTTTCATTAAAACACTAATTGTTTGTATGCGCTATTAGGAGATATTCACGCTATTTTGGTAATTTTAACCAACTATTATGATAAGTGACCATTAACTGTAAAAAGACCCTAAATGGTTAACATTGAAAATGTAAAGTAGAAGCAAAACTGGGAGTAAGGAGGAGGAGCTTTAAACTATTTCTTCCTTTCCCTGGCAAATACCTCTCTCTTAAAGAAAAGAAAAACTCACAAAGGTCACTAAAAGAAGACGAAACTTAAAATAATCATAAATTATAATTTACTTGCTTTTGAATTGTGGTTCCACAGAATCATTGATAAAAAAAAAAACAAACAATAAAATAAAAAAATGACTAATGAAACTGGAAAAAAGTGCAGATAATGTGACCACAGTGACCGTAGTCCAGTGAGTTCTGTAATTAGCGTCGTCCATGTGTGTGTAACACTGATGAGCTGAAGCGCTGACAAGGATCCAGCAGAACTGCAGTGTGTGCTAACTGAGGCATATCTCCATATCCAACACCTCTCTCTCAAATGTAATTTTCACTCACGGGCAGACGACTGCAGACGGAGCGCAGCAGCTCTGCACCCCCACGCTGAACGGTTTCCTCTAAGTTTGTGCCGGCAGACTTACCTGTGGCATCCACTGATGCTGCATGTGATATCAGCAGCTCATTTCTTGACAAACCACAAACACGACACCCCACTGCACGATAGGAGATTTTAACCACACCTCTATCTCTGATGCAATTCCAAATGCACACTTTACCATCACACGCTTTTGAACTTTTAGTCTATAAATTAGGTTTGTATTTTGACTCTTTCATTAAAGGGGAAATATGGAAAAAAAACAACACTTTTTTTTTCTTTTTTCTTGACATAATTTGTTTGGGTGTTTGAAGTGACTACTAACCCAACGCCCCTCAACAACACAGAACTCTATGCTTTGTTATTGTTGTCGAGGTCTGAAAATGTCTCATTCAGGGAGTCCTGCAGGTTTGTGAACTGTGACATCAAAGACCCAGATCAGAGTCATCCAGCCCCCAACTTTACCGTAGATATTCTGGATTTGTTTATCAAAACGTTCCTTCCTCGTTTCATTAGAAAATCATGTCACTTTTTGAAAAAGATCATGAGTCCCCATTACTGAATGATGTTAAAAGAAATCTGACAGCACAACCAATCTGTGGTAAATGATGTAAAGATTTATAATAGGACGGGTGTGTGTGTGTGTGTGTGTGTGTGTGTGTGTGTGTGTGTGTGTGTGTGTGTGTGTGTGTGTGTGTGTGTGTGTGTGTGTGTGTGGTGGTGGGGGTCATTAATCACATGATCAGCCACAGCTATTTGTTCGGCTGGAACTTGTGCTGCCACTTGGAAGATAAAACTTTTCTGAACTTTCTATTTCAAACCACTAAATGAAACCAGTTAAATTCACACACAGCTGAGTTCACCCAGTAATGAGTTCACCCTCCCATTTGAAGTGGCTGAAACGTGTATTTATGAAAGCTATCAGCAAACAACATCACACAGGAATAACAGCCACTGGAGACTTCTTTGGAGCAGAAAGGTTTCATTTAACTTTTATGTGTGTCCGCGTGTATGTACATGATTTCATGTTTAAAATATCTTCACCTCCTCAAAGGTCATCCTCAACGTTACTGTGACATTTTACCTCCACAGAAGAGAACGCTCTCATGTATACACACAGGAACAGGCAGCAAACTGGCAATAAATAAAACAGTGAACAGCCAGTTGATGATGCTCTGACCCACGGCCCAAGCATGAATACAAGCAACACATCAACAGCATGCATCCTAATCTGGGATGGTTAGTAATGTGACCACCTTATCCAGCATGCAGCCCCATCTGTGATGACACATGAGCTCCACCGTTTCATAGGAATAAACTCACAAACACACGACACAATGCCTCAATGGAAAATTTGCATTGGGAATGTAAGACAGGAAAGCATGATTAATTTTTGCTCATGAAATGAATACAGATTTTGTCATTACATGGCTTGTATCCTTTGCCAAATGTTTTAATGTTTCACCCTCCCTTTCCACAGCAAGTGCTGTGCTGCAGTAATAAGGAATAGCAGACAGCTTACAGCTCATAAGCAAGAGAACTGCTGGTAAATCAGCTAAATCACAGAGCAAAACAAAGAGCTGATTGCTCATTAGTATTATGGATCTACGCTGGTTAAAGCTGTTTTGCAAGAAGCAGACACTGTTTAATGGCTTAAATGGTGTTTGTTTAAAATACTCATGACTTACATTTCACACAGCAAAGATTAAAACAAGGAGACATCATCAGATATCTCACACAAGTTCTCAAAACACGCACAGCTTTCACATTTACCTCGGCCTTGCAGATGAGGCATCGCAGCCTGTCTTCACTCCCACATCCCTGCAAGAAAATGATGTTTAAAAGTAATTAAGACACAACAAGCTTTCAAAACAGCAACTCTAAAGTCAAACCAGTCTGCAGAATGAAATGAAAGAATTGCAAATCATTTGTTTGTTTGTGTTTTCATCCGTAAACTCATTACGTTTGTTGAGTTATATATTTAACTCAAATGTGAATTATATGTGATAATGTTAACTTAATTACTTTGATAAAAGCACACATAGTGGCCTTGAGGTGTAAAAACACAATATAAAAAATAAAATAAAATAAAATAAAAACAAGGAAAAAGGAACACAACAGCAATGGATGAAAACACAACAAATTAAACATTTGACTGAAAATCGCATTGCTGATTCCAGTTTTGTTCTGGTGTTTTACACCTCAGGGCCAGTGTGGTTACAGTAGTTTTGTATAGAACAAAGAAGCATACACAAAGAAGCGCACATGAAACAAAAACAACATGTCAACAATCTTCAAACCGCCTCTATTGTACTGAATATGCTAATGATGACTGCAGCATTTGTAGAAACACAAATCCACTTCTAAAATGCATGACATGCAGAGGAACATTTTGATAGATGTTAATGGCACATAATTACTGAACGCTACTATTAGGAAATGTGATTTCATAAAGAGGACTCTTGCCCTTGGCATTGAACTGATTGCTGGGAGTGTTGGGCTAATGAATATAAACCAGGCCTGTTTGTGATGATGACAATTATCAACCAATGCAAGAGGAAGGGTGAAAAAGTGGGGGTCAGGGTTTTCTTCACTCACTGTTCACACCACTTGCAATTAAGAGGAAATGGACAGCCATGCACACTGAAGAAAAAACATATCTAACAGGGTCACTTATTGTTTAAACTCATCCCTTGATACGCTCTCTCTCTCTCTCTCTCTCTCTCTCTCTCTCTCTCTCTCTCTCTCTCTCTCTCTCTCTCTCTCTCTCTCTCTCTCTCTCTCTCTCTCTCTCTCTCTGTCATTTGCATTAATTTCTATATTTAGCTCCTCTGCATCAATTCTCTGATTCTTTATTTCAGAGGGTTACGGTTACAAATTTTGAATTGCATTTTTTTTAGACCTTCATTCCTATTAACCTCAACAAAGTGAAACCAGATGTATAAAAGTAAATGTATCTGTTGGGTTAGAAAAAAAAACCATTTGGAAAATGATGGCTGCTGTTAATTTTGTGTATTGGATTGCATTTTCTCCAGCCATTGGTGGCCCAGGGAGGGAAGCACACCAGGCCACGCTTGGCTGGTGTGGTACGAGCCATGCAGTCCTCCAATGCCCTTGTACTTTAAGCTGCCAGGGGTTACACCCCTCCAGAAATCGGCTCCCTATAATGAGGGTCAGGGGTGAAAGTGCTGCTGCGCCTGGAGGCCGGGATCTCCCAGGCACACTCAGTCACTGACTCTGTCCCTATATTTAAATCCAGCCTCAGGATATGTTTTTCAAAGGGCATCTCCTAACTAGTTCCTGGTTACTAATTAGTTTTGTGCTGTGCTATTTGTCTCTAGGAACCTCAATAAGGAAGAGGGGGGGATGCGGGGCTCGGGAAGAAACACAGCATATGGTTTATTTCGGTGCTGACCATGATAATACAGATAATATTCAGCTGCAAACATCCTGAAGTAAACAGCTGAAATGAATGCCCTTATTGTTCTGTTGTGTCTACGTTTAAATGTTGTTGCTGAAATCAAATATGGATGTAGAAATGTGGCCTTTATTCTGCACGAGCTGCTTTCACCAGTGGCAACGGTGCATGCTCTCAGTACCAGCTGACTGGCTCTCCCGCAAGTCAAATCATTATTGAATTACATTTTCTGGTTTCATAAAATGCAGTTAAGAGGCACTTTGGACATATGTGCATGACCTGCTTTCCAGAGATGGCTATCAGAGCAAAAGTGACAGGTCAATTGCTGATTTCTGTTCCATAAAAGGGAAAGGGCTCCCTACCCTAAGCACTCTAAAAGGTGGCATGCTCTCTCTGTCTGTCTGCTTTACACACACACGCGCGCATGCATGCGCACATGCACGCATGCACGTACACACACACACACAGCTAAAGTAGTCTGGTAGCGTCAGCACACACTTTCAGCAAAGAGTGGGGCTCGGTGCTGGTACGTGTCTGCTTCATGTGCCTGTGTGTCTCTGTATATAATAGTATAGTGGGAAGACACACACTTAATGGAAGTGGCTTTTCACTCTGACAGCTGGGTGGTGCAGATGAAAGGTCTGCTGCATCATGTTGCTGCCACTTGTGGAGTGTCCTGAGAGAGCTATAGCTCACAGAAGTGGAAAAACAGTTTAGTCTTGATTAATCTATACTTATTGGTTGTGAAGTGTCTAAACTTACAAACAAATCCTGAAACAGAATATGATTTAGAGATGGATGCAAGCCTCTGGTGCACTTTATCAAAGTGCAGAAGTGACGTGGTTTATCGACTCCTTAGCTAAAAGTCCAGTCCCATGGTCTGACTTCACACAGAAGATTCTGATTAGGCTGATGTCCAAATGACAAATTGGAGCCTTCATTTTCCATCATGCATTAGCATTCTTTGTCTTTATCCTGACATATAGAATGGACAGAGGTCACCTGTTGGTTTTTGAACTGCCAATATTTGGCTGTCATGGAAATGTGACGTGTTCAGGGCATTGCCTCTTGCATGAAGACAGCTAGGATAGGCTCCAGCAGACCCCATGACCCTGAACAGGGAGAAGCGGGTATAGATAATAGATGGATGAATGTCTATGAAAACTGAATTATTTTCAGAAGGACCATGGGCATACTGATCGGAAGGAGTGCGTGTATCTAAAGACAGTGGTATCATTAAAAAAAAACAAAAAAAAAAACACATGGGGATATTATGAGAGAAGATGAAGTCAGAAATGTCTCAAAGCCAACTGCCAGTGGCAGCGAGCAGTATTACTCTTCAAGGCACCTCTGAAATGTCTGTCACATCTTTTACAAACTGTGAATTTTGTATTTGAATATCATAATTACATACAACATAAAAACTCTGCATTACTGACCTTGCAGAACATTAATCCAAATCTGAACATCTTGTTTAAAGTTTCGCAAAATCTAATCAGCCTGCTGTACCTATTTAAAATGTTTATGCATCCATCCATCCATCCATGCATCAATCCATCCATCCATCCATGCATCAATCCATCCATCCATTCATGCATCCATCCATCCATCCATCCATCCATCCATCCATGCATCCATCCATCCATCCATCCATCCATCCATCCATCCATCCATCCATCCATCCATCCATCCATCCATCCATCCATCCATCCATCCATTCATCCATGAACAGATTTAAAGCAAGGACCGGGGCCCCACCCTCGAGCCAGGCCTGGGGCTCGATGGCGAGCTCCTGGTAGACGGGTCTTTGGCCCGGGGGCCCGGCCAGGCTCATCCTGAAATGGCAACGTATTGTGGAACTTGGACCCAACTTTTGATATTTGGCCATCCGTTTAATAAGTTACTTCATTTTATTTATTTAATCTATGAACCATTTGATATCATGGTGGGAGAGAGCTACATAAGTAACTTATCTTGTCTTTTCCTTGTTTTGTTTTAGCTGATTTTATGATGGCCTCCAGTACAATTGAGTGAAACGTTTGATTTATTTTCAATCAGGATTTGTCATTTAAACAGCATATGAATCAGGTTTGTAGGACAGCATTTTTCCATCTCTGTAACATCACCAAGATTAGGAGCATCCTCTGCCAGTGTGATGCTGAAAACCTAATTCACGCGTTCGTAACTCCTACACTAGATTACTGTAATGTGTTATTAGCAGGATGTCCAAGTAATTCTCTGAATATCCTCCAGCTGATCCAAAATTCAGCAGTGCGAATGCTGACAGGAATCAGCCTCCATCCACTGGCTCGCCGGAAAACTCAGAATCCAATTCAAAATTTTATTACTTGAGTATAAAGTCCTAATCAGACAAACGTCTCAATAGCTCCAGGACCTGATAGAACCATATGTTCCTAGAAGAGTTCTCCGTTCTCGGAGTGCAGGTTTACTCGTAGTTCCTAGAAGATCCAGTTGTAAATTTGGAGGACGGGTCTTCTGTTATCAGGAAACATCACTATGGAACCAACTTCCAGTTTGGGTGAAGGAGGCTGACACCACCTCTTCTTCAACTATATAAACAGGTTCCCCACCAACTAACCAGGTATCAGTCATATGTACATACAAGTCTTAATTCTGCAGCTAACAGATAATTCATACTAATATATTTTGTCTTCAATAATATTGACTATACATTTGTGTCTCTCTCCTCTTTTCTTGCTCTACCTGGCTGGTGTTCAGCAGGAGGCTCCGCCCTTATGACCCAGGTCCTGTTCAAGGTTTCTTCCATATTTAAGGGAATGTTGTTGTTTTTTTCTTGTCACTGTTTAGCTTTAAGATTTTCCTCCTGAGAGGGGAGATTTTTACTTGCCATCATTTCTTTTAATATTTGCCTGGAGGTCGTGCTCTGGCTCTCGAGAGACAATATGCATTGTAATAGATGCGATAAAAATAGTTAATTTATTATTTCATACATGCAGGAAAAAAAACAACATGAACAACATGACACATCTCTGAGTGTCATCAAGGTCAAGTCATTCCAGAATACTTGTTGAGCTCGGTGGCTCTCAGTCACTTTTGACTGAGAGCCAATTCCTTTCCCCTTCTGTTCCTTCTGTGAGTCAATATGTCTGCTGTGATGAAGATCCATGGGAGAAAACTCACAATTTCACATGGTCAAAAAAATCAAAATAAAAAATGGACGAGTATTTTAATCTTCAGAGCTCACGCAGTATTTATTGAAACATAATGTGACTACTGCTGTAAGAAGGCAGTTTAGCACAAAAAAACATGAGCATCAGTAAATCTGTCTAAGTGAAGTAAAAAACTTCTAAAGCGCACGTCCATGTCACATGACGTCAAAACTCATTTACATGCTCCTAAGGGTCTTTACCTCGTTTCTGCAGATTTGGCAGTTAAGTCAGCGACTGCATTCACAGTTTTACGCCAACACACCTCTTCTTCCACGTTTTAGATTTTGTTCTACAGAAAAGAAACTGGCTATTTTGGCATTTCTGTTCTGGCAGCGATAACAGGAGTTTGAGGAGCGCTCGTAGAGTGTTGGTGTGTACAAACCACCCGGCTGACTACTCTGTTTGTGCATCTCCAGGTTCAAAGAGGAATACAAATGTTAATGTGCTGTTCTGCTTTAGGTGACAGGTGTCGGCTGCATGATAGCCTGCTGGATTTCTGCCAGTCTATTATGAGGCAGCGCTCCCGTCTGAGTCTCTGATGCATTAACATTATTAGCAACCCTCATTAAAAGTAATTGCTATTGCTATTTGAAACATAGCTCATTAAGCAGCAATATTTTGTCTCAATAAGGAGTGCTAAGGAGCCAAAAGCAGTTATTCACTTCCAGAAATCCACCACGGATGTTTCTCCCTTCATATTTTGACAGGTGGATGACAAGGAAGAACAGCGTCTCTGAAATTCAGGATATCGGTGTTCCCTGTGTGAAAAGGCTTTCTTACCCTCTGGATCCATGTAGATAGGCATTTGTGATGGGCGAGTAAGTTCTTGCAGTCACAGAAATGTCTCAGCGGCTCGCTAGTTTTAACTTCTCCGTCTCTGCATATGAAGCATTCTGAGGTCTCTGTGAAAGAAGAGCAGATGGGGGTTGTGAACGGTTTTACACAGAATCAAAGGCTAATCCTCATTTGCATTAACTTCCATATCAGATCTTTCTTACCTTTTTCCTATTGCAGCATTAAACCAACTCTTTACAGATCCCTCCAGAATTACACATTTATTTGGTTCCCATTGGGGATGTGACAAATCCATTTTGGGCTTTAACATAATTGCAGCAGACTGACATTACAGTCAGAGCAATAACACAGTGCACTGCTTAAAGAATTTGGTGTTTTTCTGATTATAATACATTTTCATCAGAGGTTTTCTCTTTCATTTGGCCAACTTGGTAATTGCTAAAACATGTTGTGATTTTATTAATGCCGTAACAAGAGAGGATCCTTAGTAATTACCTGCTACTTACTTGGCTGTATTTAAAAGACGGGTGTACAAAACTTCAGACACAAACTAAAGTGGTTTTAAATGCAATAATACCAATGACCACTAGGCAGAGGCTCCCGACTATCTAATATACTCCAACCATCTTTTCTTGACCTAATGTCAGTTTTCCACAGAAGCCATTTTAACCTTAAACCACATCCAAAGATAGAGATGGGCAACAGGGGCGAGTTTAAGTAAGAGCAACAGAGGGAAAGAGTCTTTAGGCCCCTAGTAACAAGCAGAGATTGAGAAAGATTGTTAAAAAAAAGAAAGCAGGTCTCTGACATCATACATAAACAAAAGGACAGAGATGTGGAGCAAGGAAAAGGAAAAAAAAAGGTGAAGTTTTGCTACGAGAGGATTAAACAGACCTAATCTGTTAAATGGCATCCATAATTTCAACGGTTTAGTGATTTTGGTCCGTTTAAGTCCTTAACTTTACACAGTGAAACTCACTACACCTTATGGGTTCACCAGCTTTGCTGGTTTCATTCTGACACCAGTGGATCGGCAGGTAAAACAGGCTGCTCACAAATAAACTGACAGTGGTTTAGTTGGCACGGTAACACGGTAAACATACGCCTCACCAGAATACTCATGTAGGATGTGTGGTAGGAAAAAGTCGCTGTTTTTCTAGAACAAAAGCCTAGTAAGGTTGTGGTGTTGAGTTCTCAACTGGCCGCATAAAAATGTTATATTGAAGTGTTTTATACAAATCTTTACATGCAAATAAATCCCCATTTTGCAGAGCTGTTTACAACTTTATTTTTTTTCACTCCACTTATTTAAACCACCATGCTTATCGTCACACCTCTCTGACAAATAAAAATTTAAAAAGTGGGCAGGACAATGTGTGTTAACTCTTAACAAAAAGCGCATGACAGAAGTACTTTGAAAATGAGGTCTTCCTGTTTCACTGGAAGGTACAGACCCCGGGAGGTCTCCATCAACTTCTCCAGTAACTAATGTTAGCAGACTTTTTCAGCGAACACACTAGCGGTGGGTGTTTAATATGAACAAACATAGTTCATGCATGTTACAAAAGTATTTCAAGCAGTAATGTGTGCTGTGAATTTTCTCAACAATTTTCTGAACAACAGAACTGCAGAGGCATTGAAAGCCCCGCTGTAATTGAAGAGCAACAAATAAATGTGAAAGCTCCTCAAGTTGAGTTTTTCACCACAAACTGAATATTTAACAGTGAAATATTCCACGCACGCAAAACAGTAGTGTGTGGGCAAAACTGTGCTTGTTTACACAGAGCAAATACGAATTTGTGGAGCTGCGTTCCTCTTTAAAGGAAAGTTCCAGAGTTAGAGGTCTTTTGTAAAATGGTGAAGAGTGTAAGATTATGTTAGGGACCAAAATGATGTGAAACAAAGCACTTCTGAGTTGGAGCAGAATATGTGTTGGCAGGAACGAGGAACAACAAAGGTACATCCAGATAAATTGTTATTTTAAGCTGCTGTAAAGACTCAAAATGTCATTCCACTTAAGTGACAGTGTGGCTAGAGTTCCTACAGACAGATCAAGGTCATTTACATTTGTATGTGTATAAAAAGTATATAAAAAGAATGTGTTTGTCAAAGAACTGTCTGTTCAGCCTCTGCTAACTTGTCAAAGTCTGTGCAAGTCAACTGCTGCGCAACTTACTGTCAAAGGACGTAAAAGGAGGAGAATGCACGGCCTGTGCTTCTAACTTTTGCCTTTTTGGGACAGTTCATCGCTGGTAAGGAGTGGTGAAACGGGATCAAAACAAGCTATGAAAGGGAAATAAGCTCGAACGTGCAAAAATACCGTTTGAACTGAGGTGTACTTGAGTCTGTTGATGATCCACCGCCTGTGGTTATGTTTTGTGTTATCAGAATTTAGGGTTACAGTTGGGGTCATGTTGGCTGAAAATGTACGAACGCTGGTCGTTCATACGCCATCCTGCGCATCGCTGGTGGGGAACAGGTCATAAAATATGATGCATATGTGTATATGCAGTATGCACTGTATGTGCGGTACTCAGTCAGCACCTGAAACACAGTCAGCTGTTGACTGTTAAGTCCGGTTATACCTGTTAAAAATATAATTTGCTACGTTTTTGGGTTTGTTTTTTTTTTTTACAACACACTTGATGTGTGTTCAGGAAATTACTAAATGTGTTGTTTTTTTGTGCTTTCTTGTGCTGCAGAGCACTTGTGATTTAACATCAGACCTTGCCTTGAAGTGAGCTTTGAAGTGAAACAGTGAATGGTATAGCTCGAAGCCAGATTTGCTGGTTTCATCCCATTAAAAGACTGGGAGACAGCCGCGAAGGGTTGCTGTCTTGTATGTGCTCGCCAGAGTTGGGTATAAACTGCTGCCTCAGAAGCTCCTGTCTCCTCTGGGCCTCTTGTTGAGCAACATAGCTTGGGGTGAAACATCTATTTCCAGATGAAAAACGTTTTAATCAAAGGCTGGCTCTTTAATGTAGCCCACCACAATCTGTGTTAGCAGATTTTATTACTGACCAGGCATATACAGCACCTCTGTGAGCAGCAACGTGTCTGAGACAAGCTGGGAAGGAGAGAAACCACCGAAACTTTTTTCTTTTCTTTTTGTTTCTTTTTTTATTATTATTATTAGTCCTAAATTTTGAGATGAATGTATGGTGTCTGGCCGCCTCCTGCTTTCCACCGTGATGCTGACACCAACCACCTGGCCTGTCACTTCCTCTGAAACACTTTCCGAGTACTACAGTGACAAAACACATATATTTGCTACTTCTTAGTCTGCCCATCAGGCTGTAGATTAAGTTCAGCTGGTTTTGAGTCTTTGTCAAAATAACTTTGTATGTGTGGAAGAGTTTGCTGAAAATAATGGAACCATGTAGAAACATACCTATAGAGAATGACGGTCTGCATGATTCAACAGCCTGACCTAAAATATTTCTAAAGTTACTGTGATGGCAGGTTCTCCAATTATACCCACAAGTCCTTTTTAGCTTTTCACTCCCCTGAATCTGTGCTGCTTTTACGATCATTATGGCAAGCCCTGAGGCACTTCTACAACTAAATAACAGCACTGCTGCTGAGAAAATAACTAGAAAACAGCATTACAACAGAGATGTAAACATGTGGCATGTCAATCGTAGCTGAGCTGACACATCTGCCTGATCTGTGACTCCCATAATTAACTGTCAGCAGTGTCAGTATTATGGTTGTGTTCCACATGAAGGAGACTGCTCGACTAACTGGCTGAAGACGCCCGCTCTGCACGATTTAACAGCTAACAAAACACCCTCTGTGCAGCAGCAGCCGCTCTGGGCTGCATTGTTTCTACAAAGGGTGACGCTGTTATTTCTGATGAGGCTGTACCAACCAGTTCTGTCAACAGCTCTGTCAATGCAGCTTGACGCTCTGAACATGGTTTTAGATTAGTCTGTGATTTTATTTTTTCTTCTTTTTATTTTTTAAATTTACGGCTTAATATCACATCCACGCATCACACGAATGAGGATGGCGCAAGGACAGAAAGCGTCGCCTCAACAGCTGCAGTCACATTGCGCAGTGTTTTTTGAAGTATTCGGAGAACTGTACTGTGCACTAGAAAGTAAACATGTGAGGAAAATGCCAGATTTTGGATAATTTAATTGTCCACTGCAATGCTAACGACCTCATTAAGAGAAGAATGATGGGAAATCAGCATGGTCTGGGCAAGAGACGGCCTGTGTGGCAGCCATCTGGCTGCAGTGGGGGGCGGGGTGTTATTGGGTGGGGGTTGGTGGACTTGTAAGCTGACACCAGGGATGTCATGAATTTCCAGGCTCAGGCCTAAAGCTTGTCTAGGAGTAAGCTGCTCCCTAAACAATAACTTTTCCTTCACTGCTAATTTGTTTGATGCAAATTGTTATTCAAGACATCAGTGGAATTGTAGATGGATGAAGATTTTAGGGCCAGAAAGCACATTTTGAGATACAGGTCTCACACGCCACGAGACTCCCGCAGCCTCCACAGCACCGCGTAGGTTTCACTATCGGCAGCATACTCGAGCAAGTCATGGACATGACCGTAAAATGTTGATGCCTTTAAAACTGCTGTAACACTGGAATAGTAAAAATCATATTCTAGTTTTAGAATATCAATCTTTTTGATTACCATCTCTGGAATGGGAGAGTAAATCATTGCTGGTCTCATTCATAATGAAAAACAGATCTGAGTCCTAGCGCTGTTAATGTAAGACAACAACTTTATACAAGTGTGAAATCTTCAACA
Organism: Xenentodon cancila; assembly: GCA_014839995.1. Lineage (NCBI taxonomy): Eukaryota > Metazoa > Chordata > Actinopteri > Beloniformes > Belonidae > Xenentodon > Xenentodon cancila. The sequence continues at coordinate 25,342,486 of CM026206.1, forward strand.
GCTCCTACATCATATCATATCATATCATATCATATCATATCATATCATATCATATCATATCATATCATATCATATCATATCATATCATATCATATCATATCATATCATATCATATCATACAGGTGTAATCCTTTCTTCAGACTGTAAATGTAGGATTAAAGTACAATGGTATAGTACAATATTTTTGTGTTAGGTTCCCTCCAGGCTGCCTGAGAAATGTTGACGCTCGCAGACTGATATCATTATGGAAATACGTCTGCTAAAAACCCAGCAACCTTCCTACAGTAGTTATTAGAAGCGTCTTCCTCCATCTAAAAATGCAGTGGAGACGAGCAGAAGTGGAGCCCCACAACAGTGTTTTTTTATTATTTCTATCTGAATGCTACACGACTAAATTGCTAAATGAAATAAATTACTGCAGAAGAATTCAGTTAAATCTTTTTATGAAAAAAATGAAGTTGAAGACCTTGTTTTTCTCTCTCTCAGCACACTTTGCCATTTGTTTATTGGTGATAAGATTTTATTTGATTTGATTGGGATCAATGAGGTTTGATGTCTTCCGATATTCATATTTTATATATTTTACACGCGTTCGAGCCGTGCCAGCTGCCGCTGTGTCGAGGCGGGGTACGCCCTAGTGATGTCAGCAGTCCATCACAGGGCCACGCGGACACAAACCATCACGAACTCTTGTTGTCAGTTGAGACTTTCACAGTTCTGTTAACATGTTTTCAACAAACTCTTTGGTTCATTTAATTAAAGTATGTCTTTCTAACAGTACTATATATACTGCTGTTCTCACTGTGTCAGAACACTTGACTCTGTGTTTTGACATCACATTTAAGAAAATAAAACATGCATTTCAGTGTAAATTCCTGTAACATTCACACATGTGCTGCACACGAAGTCCTAACAAGCGCAGCAAATAACTAGTGATAGACGAGAAAAGCTCTTCCGCTTTTAGGATCTCACATTTAGGAGATTACTCACTGAGGTTGTTGTATGTGTAAGGTTTTTTCTGGTAGTGGTGGGACAAAAATAAAGCTAAATCAAAATTATACATTTAAGTGTGACAGATTATTCAAAGCAGTTAACACAGAACAATAATAATAATTAAAAACCGAACATAAACATGCATGTTCAATATTTTCTCAAATGATGTTTTCTCAGACAGTCAGAAATGGGCTTTAAATGCTAGAATGACTCATGTTCATGTTGTTGTGAAACTGCATGTTTACCAGGAATCCCTAAGATTATGAAATTCATCATAAGATAAAATGTTGCAAAAGTTGTGTTTGTCCACTGCAGAAAACATTCAACAACCACGACGAGACATTTGTTAGATTTTCACAGACAGGCTCTAGGCTCCAAAATCAATACCTGCCTTCTTTTAACTTTTGAAATTGTGACGCGCACGTTTTCAGACCGGGTTTGTATCATGCAAAAATCTCAAAACTTTTAACTAAAAGCCCATAAAGCCCAACTTGTCCATCACTACTTTACTTCACTGTCACTACTGATTGATTATTTTTTTCATCAATAAAAATGTATTTTTTACGGTAACCATCACATCCTGGGAGCAATCCCCACCTAAAACAACAAAGAAAGTGAAGCACAGCCATCTGACAGGAGAGCAGCGTTGCTGTGACACGACTATCACATGGTCTGTAGTGACACCAGACTGGCTGTGATCCCAGCACTATTGTATCTAAATATGGGGGAAAAAAACCCAGATGTTTTCAGAAAAATAAAAACGATGGAATGAAACAGGTCTATGATGATCTGTGTACTGTAGTGTGCTGCAAAATCAACTACTGCTTTATCGAGTTTCCTCCTCATAAACTAGCAGCCATACGCAAGGAAACAGAGACATACCTGAAATCAAACTTTTGCAGGACTCTGCAGAAGACAGTGATTGGTATTCACTGCCCATTTTTCACTCTTTGTTGAAAGCAACTTCTTCCACACTCTTATATTTTTTCCACATAGCAGCAGTCGCCTCCACTTCCTGTTAGTATTCCTCTGTTTTCTCTGGCTGCAGATGCACAAACCTTTAGGGACAAATCAATGTGTCAAAACTGAGTTTTACTTCTACATATGTGCACTTCTGCACTCAGTCACAGCTGACAGTTCTGTGTTTTCGTTTGTACGGAAGTTGTGACAGAGAGGAGCCAATCAGAGCTGTGCACTGGGGCACGTCAGGACAGGAAGCAGCAGGAAGGGAAGGAGGACAACAGAAAAAGAAATGTAGTCGGTGAAGGCTGTCTTACATTTCAGACACAGGGAAAGCGTTTTTTTGTTTTTTTTTATATGGGGTAAAACAATATTTTAGTTGAGAAAAGTTTAGCTGGAAGTGTTAAAATTAAGGGCTGGACATTGCAGAGGAGTCTTGTCTCCTGAAAACAATGTTGCTGCAAACCACCACACGTGCTTACGCATGGGAAATGACTAACAGATTCTGGAATTTCCCCACACAACTTTCAAAATTTCTTCTGAGTACACAGTGGAAAGTTCACTGGTGAGAGTTGTGGCATTATAAAGACCTGTTTTAAGCAATTTTTTTAAATCACCTCTCATGCTCCCTGCACTAGAACTATGTAAATGGTTCACACTTCATGCATCATTTGATCTTATCCAGGTTGCACATAATGCTTCTGTATGTTTCTCATTCCTCCTCACACAGGCACAATCACGGATTGTTATTGTATGTACTTTTGCTCTACAATGCATAAATGCATGTCGGTGCATGTCGGGGTACCGACATGCAGATAGGCCAGGCATCAAACCACCACTCTTCAAATAGGAAGACGGCGTCTCCACCACCTGACTGACAGCCTACTAAAACTACTACGATCAAACAAGATCAAAATGACGTAGCAATTTCCTTAACTTATAAACCTAAACCATTAACATTGTATTACTTTGTAACAACAGATAACCATAACTAAAATAAATAAATAAAATTAAATAAATCAGCGACATTGGTCCATGATTGCAATGTAGGATTTTCATTTATTTATTTATTTAAATGAATTTGCTTAAAAAAAAAAAAAAACAAGCTCAGCAATTTAGTTTATAACATGTTAATTATCACTGTCCACTGGAGTTCTTGAGAATGAAGAAACACTCGAAACAGATTTAATTTCTCCCACAGAAGCACACACTGACAGCTGTGCAACCCAAATTCACGCTCATTTATTTCTGAAGACAATTGTGGAACAGTCTGGAAGCAACGTGGTCATGAACACTCACATGCACGCTTGCAAACACACACATACATAATAAGAGAGCGCGCAATGACAACATTTCTGTCATTCAGACCTGAGCAGACCTCACACATCCGCTTTCAGGAGGTACGCCGCTTGCTTCAGTCTGCATATGGTTACCCAGCAGTGTCAAAGAGTGACGATTTTTACATAAAAATCTCTGGCAGAGTTCAGACTGCAGAGACACAAACTCAGCAAGAGAGGAAGATTTTGCCTTTGGCATCAAGTTGTCATAGTACACATGTGGCCTGTGAAAAAAGACCAAGTGTGGCGTAAATCTTATGAAAACAGGAACAAGATAGTGGCAAATTAAGACAGAGAACAAAACATTTAAAACATCGATATTTTGCACACATTTTGCAAATTCCCAAATCAAATATAAATTCTTTACTCTGTGAAAATATTAAGTAATAAGAAAATAAATGGGATCCTGGTTTGTTCAAAGGCATCAGTTGAAGAGCGGGAATCTTTAGAATCCAACATATCAAAAGGTTTGGACTGAGAGCAGAGAGGACAACAGATGTGTCAGGAGGGTAAAAGGATCCCGTTCTCGCTTGGAGCAAAAAGCAACTAACCACCACTGCAGATGACTCACTACCTAAAGAAAAAGTGAAAACTCAGCAAAGTCACCTATGTCAGGGCTTCAGCTGAAGACACTAAGTCAACGGATTGGAAAGCTGAACGTTGGCTTTGAAAACTTAAATGTTTTTTCTTCTTTTTAATGTGTCGAACAACTTTAATTCCAAAAACGTCGGGACACCCTAAAACGTGAATATTGAAGTGTTTTTTTCTTTCACGATGCACCAAATGTTTTCAGATGGTGAAAGTTCTGGAGGACAGCTTGGCAAATTCAGGGACAAGTCAAAGGAATTCCATCATCAAAGGATGTCCACAGATTTATCCACCGTTTTTAATTAACCCTGTACTTAAGTGGCCACCGCGCAAGTACAGAGTCAGTGTCATCATTGGTTTTCAAATCATCATCTTCATCTAGAATCATCAGGAGTGAGTTCCATTTATTTATTTTTTTACTTTTGGCTTCTAGGCTCCAATCAATACTCATTTATTAAGCAAACATAGAGATATTAGGAGGTGATGAACTGAACTTAACCCTCAGTCCAGAGAATCAGAGCCCACAGGTGGAGGTTGGGGAGGAGAAGGGATTTAGGAGCGGCAGCGCGCTTGGTGGTCATATCACACTAGAAGGCATGTGAGGGGCAAGTGCCTCTAGCTGTTTATATAGATCTCTGAATGAGATGAAGTAATTGGAATAAATCAAACAGAGGTGTGAAAGCAAACTTTAACACCGCTTGTAAGTGGTCGCTTCGGTCGCCGCATGCATCCGAAAACACCCTTATCTTCCCGAACAAAGCAGCTTTATAAATAAATACATAAAAAGTAAACCTTGAAGAAGTTGTGGGGATGGACACTCTGGCTAATTAAATGGCACATCTCTGGCTATTCATGAAAAGCACTTAAAACATGCATTTGCATCCAAGCCACCAGATAAACAACTTCACACCAAGTGCCATGAAGCCCATTAAATCGCTTCTTTGGAGATGGATCTGGTCCAAACACACAATCAAAGGATTTGACTGGGATTATCTCAGATAAGAAACACTCGGGGACAAATGAGGAGATGACAGGATATCATACACTGAAAGGATGAATTAGCAGCCACATACCAGACCAAATTTGTGACGGGTGTTAGGGAATAAAGAGCTGGGGGAAAGATTCATTATTAAAGAACAAGTAATAGCATTTTAGTTTTTACTTCGATAATACAGTGCCAGTGTAAACTACAGTAAAAGTATTTCCCTCTCCTTTTATCGATCAATCAATCAAAGATTAATAAGTGGGCACTAAACTGTAAACTATGATACTGAACCATTGTTGCGCAAAATGGTTTGGTATTTATGAATATCTTTCTCCACATCATATTTCAAATGTCAAAAAAAGGCAGAAAAACACATAATTGAAGTGTTTTTTTTCATGTTGTAAAATCAGTTTTAGCTGTGTTTTCATCATAAATAAACATCTTATTGAACTGTGATAAGAACTTAAGTGGACATCAATTTTTGAATGTGTTTTAAGCACGGAAAAAAAAAGTTATTTAAAAACCTGCAACTCTGGACAATGTGCAACAAACCAAACTGTATTTCACGAAATGTGCAAGAAATGTGAGCTTCATTATAAAATCATTTGTTAAAAACCCTTGTTTCGCCTACATTACATGGTTCTGCTCTAATTTGAATATTTTAAAGTAAGATAAACTAGGCCTAGTGCTGATAAAACACTTTCAGAGGGATAAATAATGTATGCCGTGGTTAACGTTACCATGCGCTGCTTTGCATATTTTAAAAAGCCATGAGAATTTCACGTCTGTCGCATTAAACCAAGACCGCTATCTCCCAGACAGCAGTTAAAAGGTATTCTGAAGGGTTTGCACATTAAAAAAAAAAAGACCTATTAACGTAATCTCTGTCTCGTGCAGTTCTGTTCCCTTTGTGCTACAACCAGGTGGCATGGACAGTGGGACGTAACACAACACCTGCACCACTTTGTGAAAGTTAAAAAGCTCAATTCATCTACTCTTTGATCTCATCTTTTCTTTTTGTTGATGAATGAGACGGCCTAAAGGTTGTCTTGATGTAGAGATTCTTTTAATTTTCTTTCCTTTACACTGTAAGTTCATAAGTTCACTACACACACACACACACACACACACACACACACACACACACACACACACACACACACACTAAATGATAACCAAAAAGCCCAGAACAACTTTCAAAGAGCGTCAAGGTCAACTCCATGGTCAAGGTGTCAGCTTGCACCACCCATGGTTGTTTGAGTCAAAGTGAATGTGATGGAAGACAGCTGAGACGAGTCCACCGTTAATTAGAAGTATCTCATCAGTATAATTCCATTTTCCAATCTCCATTGTTCTTGTAGTTTGTTGTGCTGGTCTGCCCCCTCTTTTCCTCTTCTGTACATGTTTGCAGACCAGAACCTCAGGAGCTGCATGCTGACCTGCAGTCCCACCTCTGACCAGTGTTTACCTCCACCTGTCTGTATAGACATCTCTGTTGGAGACCTGCTGACATCCTGACCTGCAGTCCCACCCTCTGACCACCTCAGTGTCTGCTATCTGCACCTGTTTATATAGTCTCTCTGTAGTCCACCAAGTAACCAGGTATCAGTCATATTTACATGGAAGTCTGAGTTCTGCTGCTGACAGATAGGTATACTAGTGTATCTTGGCTTTTGTACCTTTGACGGCGTGTTTGTGTCTCTCCTCTCTCTGTTCTTCATCCTCTCTTCCTCCTCCCCCTTTTCCTGCACTACCTTGCTGGTCTTCAGCAGGACGGTCCCCCCTCATGATCCAGGTCCTGATCCAGGTTTCTTCCCTCTTAAAGGGAGTTTTTTCTTGCCACTGTTTGGCTTAAGGTTTTTCTTCCACTAGGGGAGTTTTTACCTGCCGCTGTTTATGTAATAATTGCTCGGGGGTCATGTTCTGGGTCTCTGGAATGCGCCTAGAGACAACTTGTGTTGTAATAGATGCTATATCAATAAAACTGAATTGAACCGAAACATGGAAGAGGCCCAGTTATAACCTGGAGTTGCTTGGCTGCATCTGATACAGAGTGTCCTGCATCCATGCAGGGTACATTGAACTCTCAAGTCCTTCAAAACATTCAGGAGGGAAATGTGGCACACAGTGGCCAAAAGCTTGATCTCCGGCGCAGGTCATGGGTCCTCCTACAGAATAATGACACAAAAGACAAACAAAAGCACCCAATAATGGCTGAAAAATAGAACATAGCAATAATCAGAGGTGGGTTTCTATGAGTCCTGATCTAAACATGCAGTATGGATATGTAGTAGTATGTAGTAGATTTGTAGTAGTATGTAGTAGATATGTAGTAGTATGTAGTAGATATGTAGTAGTATGTAGTAGATATGTAGTAGTATGTAGTAGTATGTAGTAGATATGTAGTAGTATATAGTAGATATGTAGTAGATATGTAGTAGATATGTAGTAGTATGTAGTAGTATGTAGTCGATATGTAGTCGATATGTAGTAGATATGTAGTAGTATATAGTAGTATGTAGTAGTATATAGTAGTATGTAGTAGATATGTAGTAGATATGTAGTAGTATGTAGTAGATATGTAGTAGTATGTAGTAGATATGTAGTAGTATGTAGTAGTATGTAGTAGATATGTAGTAGTATGTAGTAGATATGTAGTAGATATGTAGTAGATATGTAGTAGATATGTAGTAGATATGTAGTAGATATGTAGTAGTACGTAGTTGTATATAGTAGATATGTAGTAGTATGTAGTAGATATGTAGTAGTATGTAGTAGATATGTAGTAGATATGTAGTAGATATGTAGTAGATATGTAGTAGTATGTAGTAGTATATAGTAGATATGTAGTAGTACGTAGTAGTATATAGTAAATATGTAGTAGTATGTAGTAGATATGTAGTAGTATGTAGTAGTATGTAGTCGATATGTAGTAGATATGTAGTAGTATGTAGTAGATATGTAGTAGTATGTAGTAGTATGTAGTAGATATGTAGTAGTATGTACTAGATATGTAGTAGTATATAGTAGATATGTAGTAGATATGTAGTAGTATGTAGTAGATATGTAGTAGTATGTAGTAGATATGTAGTAGATATGCAGTAGTATGTAGTAGTATGTACTAGATATGTAGTAGTATATAGTAGATATGTAGTAGATATGTAGTAGTATGTAGTAGATATGTAGTAGTATGTAGTAGATATGTAGTAGTATGTAGTAGATATGTAGTAGTATGTAGTAGTATGTAGTAGATATAAAGTAGTATGTAGTAGATATGTAGTAGTATGTAGTAGATATGTAGTAGATATGTAGTAGATATGTAGTAGTATGTAGTAGATATGTAGTAGTATGAAGTAGATATGTAGTAGTATGTAGTAGATATGTAGTAGTATGTAGTAAATATGTAGTATGTAGTAAATATGTAGTAGTATGTAGTAGTATGTAGTAGATATGATGTAGTTTGTAGTAGATATGAAGTAGTATGTAGTAGATATGTAGTAGTATGTAGTAGTATGTAGTAGATATGTAGTAGATATGTAGTAGTATATAGTAGATATATAGCAGATATGTAGTAGTATATAGTAGATATGAAGTAGTATGTAGTAGTATGTAGTAGGTATGTAGTAGTATGTAGTAGATATGAAGTAGTATGTAGTAGATATGTAGTAGTATGTAGTAGTATGTAGTAGATATGTAGAAGTATGTAGTAGTATATAGTAGATATGTAGTAGTATGTAGTAGATATGTAGTAGTATGTAGGAGATATGTAGTAGATATGTAGTAGATATGTAGTAGTATGTAGTAGTATATAGTAGATATGTAGTAGTACGTAGTAGTATATAGTAGATATGTAGTAGTATGTAGTAGATATGTAGTAGTATGTGGTAGATATGTAGTAGATATGTAGTAGTATGTAGTAGATATGTAGTAGTATGTAGTAGATATGTAGTAGTATGTAGTAGTATATGGTAGATATGTAAAAGTATGTAGTAGATATGTAGTAGATATGTAGTAGTATGTAGTAGTATGTAGTCGATATGTAGTCGATATGTAGTAGATATGTAGTAGTATGTAGTAGATATGTAGTAGTATGTAGTAGATATGTAGTAGTATGTAGTAGTATGTAGTAGATATGTAGTAGTATGTAGTAGTATGTACTAGATATGTAGTAGTATATAGTAGATATGTAGTAGATATGTAGTAGTATGTAGTAGATATGTATTAGTATGTAGTAGATATGTAGTAGATATGTAGTAGTATGTAGTAGTATGTAGTAGATATAAAGTAGTATGTAGTAGTATGTAGTAGATATGTAGTAGTATGTAGTAGATATGTAGTAGTATGTATTAGATATGTAGTAGATAAGTAGTAGATATGTAGTAGTATGTAGTAGATATGTAGTAGTATGTAGTAGTATATAGTAGATATTTAATAGTATGTAGTAGATAGGTAGTAGATATGTAGTAGTATGTAGTAGTATGTAGTCGATATGTAGTAGATATGTAGTCGATATGTAGTAGATATGTAGTAGTATGTAGTAGATATGTAGTAGTATGTAGTAGTATGTAGTCGATATGTAGTAGTATGTAGTAGTATGTACTAGATATGTAGTAGTATATAGTAGATATGTAGTAGATATGTAGTAGTATGTAGTAGATATGTAGTAGTATGTAGTAGATATGTAGTAGTATGTAGTAGTATGTACTAGATATGTAGTAGTATATAGTAGATATGTAGTAGATATATAGTAGATATGTAGTAGATATGTAGTAGTATGTAGTAGTAGATATGTAGTAGTATGTAGTAGTATGTAGTAGTATGTAGTAGATATGTAGTAGTATGTAGTAGTATGTAGTAGATATGTAGTAGTATGTAGTAGATATGTAGTAGTATGTAGTAGATATGTAGTAGTATATAGTAGATATGTAGTAGTATGTAGTAGATATGTAGGTTGTGGAGGTTGTGCAACAAAATATTTAGCCGAGGGTACTGTAGTTTTTGTCTGAGCCAAGTTCACTAGTATGCTTTTTTAATTGTTTCTGTTTAACTACAACACACACACACACACACACACACACACGCACACACAATAATTATCAATAGTGTTATCAACTAATCATTTCAAAGTTATATACTCTGAACAAGATATCACTTATTTTCCAATGCACATCTAAAGATGTTAAGCTTTGTAGTGTACAGTGACATCATTGACCCAGATTATCACGACTCCCTTTTTTTATCTCTAACTTTAGCTCATGAGTCATTTCCTAAACTTTTCAAGTGGGTGGCACAAAGCTTTAGCATCAACTTCAAAAGAGGCATTGCCCCCCAAACAGGGAGCAGGAGTCAAGATTAGTGTCTGGCTGCTATGAACACAACTGCACAGAGATGCAGTGCACTGCACCCAACACTTACTAACGCTGTAAACGTTTGAAAAGAAAAGAAAAAAAAAACACTTCAATGTGTGTGAGGGGTGACTTCAATTTAGGAATGTTTTTTTTTGTTTTTGTGATGCTCCAAGTCACCAGGCATCAAACCACCTGAAACATATGCAATATGTGAAACAGTAAAAGCCAGTTACCTGTCCAGAAGAGGCCTTCGTGGCATTGCTTTCAGTTCTTTCTGTTGTGTTGTGAGTATTAGCTTGAGCTTTACTTCTATCAGCATGCAGTCTTTTTTTTTTGTATGTGGCTGTCTTGAATTTCTTTTTTGAACCACACTTGTTTTTGGTATTTCATAGCTACTCAGCCTCTTACCTGCTTCCCTACAAATCTGACGTGCACACTGGTGATGCATTAGACGAGTGCATGTACGTTCCACAGAATCAATCAAACTCAAAATAATCTAGTATACTCGTGCATATTGTTTTACATTGCCAGATGATAAGTGTTTTTCATACTAAGAGGAAAATGCTTATTTAATTAATTATTATTGGAATGTAATTTTTTTTATTATCAATACAATAATAAATGTTGAGAAGATCACACACTGACCACCTGTCATCACGTTCAGTACTTTGAAAGATTAGTTCAAAGACAATTAGAAACTCACAAGAAAGTTTCCCTGAAAAAGGGATATAACGAGATAGTCCCATTAGTACAGGTATCATACTGAAAGTCGAAAGTACTTTACATTATTGGTTTCTATTTGTGTTTAACTGCTGACAACCACAGGGCTTTTATCTGCAGGCATGTGCTCTGTGCACAGTGCTACAGGGTTTAAACTTCATGCATTCAGAAATAATACAGCTAAAATCACATTAATTTATAAAGTTTTTTATAATTCTGAACTGCCAATAAAAATGAGCCATGTTTCTGAGTTTTACCATTTTATTTTCAAGAAGGTGATTACCACCGAATGAATTAGGATGATTTCAATTGTAAATTTAGGGGCATGTCATGTCAGGTTCCAGGGTCTCCGTTCCCTTGAACTAGGGTTGGTTCTAAAGGATCTTTTTAGGGACACGAATAGGTTCCTGCAGTTTAAAGAGCTGGTGCCCTACTTAGGCCATTGCTTTCAGAGACTATAGAAAATGTAAACGTTCTTCAGAAACATTTTTGGGATCAAAATGCATCTCTATTAGATGCTTTTTGGGTTCTTCTTTCCAACAGATGATGTAGTTGTTATAATAAGTCAGGTTATGGTATGTGTGTAGAGTATGAAGTGGTTCATTCATTCACATATGTATGAATTAATGTGTTTATTTATTTATTTTTAATTTGTTTAAGAGGCTATTTTATTCTTTTAGTAATGGACATGGATATAATCACGTGTAGGGGCGTTTCTGTGCATAGTAAAGTATGCTCCCCAAATACATTTTTTACAATTAAATATTGAGGATTTAACTAAAATCCGGATGTTTTATACATATGAATTTATTCCCATTAGAAATACCATTTAAGTCTATTTATAGTGATATTTAAAAATAATTTTGCTCATACAGGGGGTCAGGATGAGCTCCACCTTGGGCTCCACACGGACTTTGACCAGCACCGTTCAGGAGCTCCATGATAACCAAACTCGTAAATTGCATCATTGCGACATTAAAACAATGACATTAAGAAATGAGAATTCAAGTACTGGCCCTGAAGAAGGGAACATGAATGCAATTCTTTTGTTTGCGGCAGGTGCAGTTTCAGCCAGGTACATCAGAAAGTTCTGCATAAATGATCCTAATTTGAGTTGGATTTTAAACACACCTCCTGACACTATCACCCAGCCACACGCACATACGCTGTATCTCTAAATGGAGTACTGAGCGCCTTTGATCACTCCACTTGATCACAGCTTTAAGATGTCAGCTGCATTTGAGATAGAGAGAATTTGTCACTGGCTCCCGCCAGCCCTCTCTTTGTCATGCAATTTCACTGCCCTGATTTGCAGCGGAGGCTGACACTGTGAGTTTGAAGGAGGGTGTGTTGCAGATGCATAACTCTATATCCAACATCCGTTAATAAACATAAAATTATGGAAGTCATTTTCTTCTTGTCTCATTCTCCTCTATTAATGAGGCTTAACAAGCACAGCAGGGAATAAATTCAGATCTTTTGGGTTATGCTGAGAAGCCTTGCTTGCAACTGAAAAATAATAATAATAAAACATATTGTTGCAGAACTATGAAGCAAGGTCATATGTTGGGGGGGGCACTGTTTAAATATTTAGACTTGACCATGTAAAGCTTCAGGGGGCAGAGCGTTTTCACACCATTAGAGAAAAGACTTGTGTAATTATGAAGATGAGATAAGGGAAAATCAAAATGACCTGATTGAAAAAAAATAAAATAGGAAAAAGTCCTCTAGTGCAGAACTTAGTTTGATTGATTCAGAGCAGATGAGCCCAGGGCTCCACTGTTGGCAGCCCAGGGTTCATGCTGTAATGATAGCTTTATAATTAAGATTAAAGACCACAGAGCACAGACAAGACACACAAGTGGTGTTCAGGGCTTCTCTGGAGATACGAGGAATAATTGGAAAGAAGTATCTACAACCTCCCCAAAGTACAGCAATATGTGGGTATCACTGTATGCAAACACAGTGTGGGTGGATTGAGGTTGAAACATCATGATCACTTTCCGAATGTCTGTTAACTCTCAATCTCTGCGTTGCTGTGGGATTTAAAAAGGGAAGTATTGGATTTATGTATAACTCTCAGTGAGTAATTATAAAAATGAAGCAAAGTGCATGTGTTAAACAACAGATTATATGTGATTACGACAATGATTCACTTTTACATGGGGCAGATTGGAAAACCATCTGGTTATGACTGAGACTGACTTCTGTTAGTAATGAGGTGGACAGCATGAAGTCAACACCCGAGTTCTCATCAGCTTTGTTCTTTTAAAGACGTGGTGATGCTTCCTGTTTGGATTTGAAAACAGGAAATTAACTGAAGATATTAGGGTTAGGAAAAAAAAAAAAACCTCCCCGTGTTAAAAACTAAAGCCGAATAATATTTTGAGTCAGTCGTTTGCTTCTCATCATTTTGCTGCAGCTTGTCAAGGTTGGCGTTCAAAGTGGCCATCATTTCTCTTCTTCATTGACATTTCCTATCTGATGAGGGTGAAGTCAAGTCGCTTAGATGACTAATAATCATATCAAAGGTGCCATGTCACCCAGCAGATTTAAATAAGAGGGTTTGGAGGAGCATTTGCATGCATCTGTGTGTCTGGGCTAAAGCCATAAAGTAAAGAGGCTAAAGCCATAAAGTACGGTGCAGACATGTTTTAATGTAATCTGTCGTGTCATATGCTAATTTCCACTCCGCTCAGTAACACAGCATGTTAGCATGTGGATATTTCAAGGACGTCAGTAAGCCCGAGGTGTAATATGGGACAGTCTTCAACATGTTTGAGTTGAACTTATTGAACTGATGCAGTCACTGACATGTCATCTGTAGTTTGCATGTGGTAGCTACTGCACCAAATGTACCAAGCGGACCTTGCACGGGATAAGGCTTTTTTAAAAATTATTATTATTACCTAATATTGAAACTTGCTAAGTGATTAAAACGTGGCGCTTGCTGCCAGCCAGAAATAAACATTGACTGCAGCTCGGTAAGTGATTCATGCTTCTGCACTGAACTGGCGCTTTAGCCGATGACCTCGTGCCGGAGCTTGACCCGCACCTGTAAACCTGTCCTGGTCTGCCTCTGGCCTTTTGTCAGAGCTGTGCGGGGACACATGTCACCGCAAAATGTTAAGTTAAACACATATTCTTATATATGTGCAATAAGAGTTGATATTGTATATACTTTAATCCACGAACACTTTCAATTACTCACAGCCTGGAGACAGCCTGATAAATTGCTTGTAGTAATTAAAATGATTAAATGAGAAGAGCAAAACGGTGATTTATCTTGGCATGACAGAGTTAAGTCAACCTAGTTATAAAACCAACTTAATTAGCTGTCGTGAAGAGGAGCAGAATGGTAAACCAGCGTGCAGGTAGTGACTTCGATGGCTTTCCTGCATTTTTAACCTGCATTAATCGCAGCTTTTTACATTCTACCTTCGACTTTCCATATCTCTAGAGGTAACTTTTTTTTTATATTTTCTAGCCAGTGGTAAACAACGAGAAGTTGGGTAAAGCACTTATATCCATCACTCCCTCAGTCGCTTACAAAATGAATACTGTATTAATTAAATCCTTTAGTGTATATTGTCAAACTCACTTGTAGCTTAGTGGGACATTGATGACAAAACAACTTTAACCAGCACCCTCAAATACTCAGTTTGTTTTTAGATATCAAAAACAAATATCCGTGTTTGCTATATCTTTCTGGGCAAGGGGGAAAGAAATCTGCGTTTTACATTCATCTTTGTATAGGCCTTTTGCTTGTGAGTGTCTCTATTTTATCTTGGCTTTCCAATTTGCTCCTGCTCTTTTACTTTTTTATTATTGGTTATTGATATTATGTCAAACAGATTAAAATAGATTAACAAGTCTGAAACTGACTAAAAAAAATCAACCCATCAGTGCGACACGTCACCCAGCTGTCAGTGTCAGTGCACTTCAAGACCACTCAGCTCTGCTCCAATAAGTACCTGATCTTATAACTGCAGCATCATCTTTACTCAGTCGTCTTCCACACATGTTAAACACACTGCAATGTAGCTGTAACATCTACCACACAGAAAGCTGGCAACACAGGAATAACAAGGTCTTCTTGCATCACACCACCCGTGATCTCCTGACTCACAGCTGCTGCCACCATTGAGGGAATGAAAAGAAGGCAGTGCTGAGCACGTTTGTACTCATGTGTTATTCTCCACATAGTGATGAAAAGTGATGTATAATGAGTCCATGCATCCATCCATCCATCCATCCATCCATCCATCCATCCATCCATCCATCCATCCATCCATCCATCCATCCATCCATCCATCCATCCATTTCTATCCACTTATCTGGTTGTGGGGGCAGCAGTCTGAGCAGAGATGCCCAGACCTCCTTCACACCAGACATTTCCTCCAGCTCCTCTGGGGGGATTCCAAGGCATTCCGAGGGATTCCGAGGCGTTCCCAGGCGTTCCCAGGCCAGCCAAGAGACATAGTCTCTCCGGCGTGTGTTAGGTTATTAAGCGCTGTGTTAAGTATTCAAGGTGAGGTTTTCTTTGACTAAACTTTGTTTTTAATATTAAACATTTATATTAACCTATATCAAAGTAAAAGTTTGAGATCTAAATGTGCTAAATAAAACAAAATATTTACTTAATATGCAAATTTGGAAGAAAGGTAAAGCAGGAAGTGCTGGAGCCTTGTGGTGTCGGCCTCTAGTGGTGAGGTGGTGTTGCCGCGCCCCACTCCTCGTTAGCCTGTTTCTTCATGCTCCTCTCTGCTCATTTTTATTTCATCTTGAACTGTGTTTTAGTTAAAAAAAATAAATTAAATAAAATTTCGAAAAAGTTGTTTTATGAAAGGCAACAGGAAGAGAAATTTACTCCGGGCTCCTGCGCCTCTGCGGTTGTCACAGACTGGTCACGAAAGTCCTATTCTGAAACTCTGAACCGAAGCTAAAGCAAGTCTGGGGATGTTGGCTGAATTGTTTTACATGCTGAAAAGAACGTGGAGCAACGAGGATACCAACAGTGAAATGTGTCAGTCTCACCACCACAGGGAAACACTACAAAGGCCTCGGACACTTTACCAACATTTGATTGTAGTCCTTCTGCGTACTGCCCGTCTTAATGTGCAAGTGAGCTACATATTTAGTTTCACACAGCACATGCAGATTTAACACGAAACTGTAAATTGTAGGTAGGAGTGTGAGGCGTATGGTTGATGTGTACTATTGCAGACGATGCTGGGATGGACCCCAGCCCTACAGCTTCTCATGGTGCATTGCTTTACAAGCAGGAAATATGAAGCAACTTGGACATTTTCTCAGTGGATAAGTTCAGGGGAAACTCAAACTGCTCAGGTATCGAGTCCAAATATTCATTCCATTTTGTGGGCCCCTCAGTTTTATCAGTGTCAGAAAATGAAGGCTGGACAACTCCTCAGACATCCAGGTCAGTAGTGAAAATTTGCAATCAAATTATGTGGCTTCCAAACCGTATTACTTTTCTCAGCTGGTAATCCAGCCCTGACCACAATATGATAAAATATGTGCATCAGTCATCGGATATTAATCTGCCTGGGATTGGCCTGGACTACTAGAGCTAACTAATTACTCAAGAAAATAAAACAATACTGTAGGTTTCCTCTTACAGCCTACAGAAACATGCCAGAAGTCTAAAGACTCCGTCCAGGCTTGATTTCAAAAATATAATTCACCGTCTTAGTCAAAGGAAAAGGGAAATTAAGGGCTCTTTTTTTTCTTACTTGATTATGAACTTACTTTAATACAAACTAAAGTGGTCTTAAGTTGTTTTACTTTTTGCAATCAAAAATCTTTGATATTTAACAGGAGCTTTCTCGGGGGAAGAATCTAGCTGGGGTTGCTTCAAGCAACCACCCAATGCCTTTTCCTCTTCCATGAACATAGAAGGCAACATGGTGATCATTTTAAAACCAAGTTCTTCAAAGCTCTTGATTAAATAGTGGTTTGAAATCTCCTGTCATTTCTACGATCACCTGAAAAATCAGCTCCCATATTTGCTCTCTGTGTAAGAAAAAACAAAATAAAGAAAACGTTGCATTCCCTCAAGTGTTTGCTTCTCACTTTTGTCCTCTGATATCGTCTGTCTCCATAAGTTAAGGTTAGTCTCGCCTGTCCTGTCGTGTCTTTGCTGTGAGGTTACATCTGACAAACATGTCGCAGCCAATGCACAGCCTGCAGAGACATGGACGGTAACCTTTCCCAGCATCGTCTAATTCAGCGTGTGTCTGTCACATGCTCAATAGCATTGCATGTGGCACTACACTCCAGGGGCATATTTCTCCTAAATATGATTTAAAATGATTGAAAGCTTTTTGATTTAGAAGTGTATTCTCTTAAGCTAAGTGCTCTCAGAGACCATTGAGGAAATTTAATTGCCTCACTTAGAGAAAAAAGCAGGTTTTCTGACCAAAATGTTATCAGATCTTAACATCTCAACAGAAACACATGGAATTGGATGGTCAACTGGGCGCCTAATGTCATTGGGAAATGCAATTTTCTGATGGCATTTCCTAAGTCTGTCTCACTGAAAGCACAAGATTGATCAAAATCTTAATGAGCCATTTTCAGAAGTGGACTTTGGCTTTAGCTTTATGGTAGATTATGGAGCCAAACAACCATGAATGTTGACCTTATAAAAGGAAGGTTTCTATTTTTGAAAAACAGCAACTCTGACATAACAAGCCAGTAACACAACTCGAGCACAAAGGGAAAAGGATTAAAATGCAATTTCATAAGGAATCACTTGAAAAGACCCGTACTTATTACATCACTTTTGCAGTAACATTTTCTTTTACATCTTAGGATTCTTAAACATGACCTGAACGGGTGTGTGTCATTTTTCTCTTTGCGCCATCTCCAACATCATGCTCCACCTCGATTTGAAAAGAGCACATTTTCCCAGCATGATGTCAGCTGACCAGCAGGTTGTTGCTGGATCGCCCTGCTCACAGGTAGATATCCCACCTCTTCAAGCAAGATAGTCATTTTCAACTTAAGAGTTCAATATACTCCATCACTGAGCTGGACAGCCAAAGTGTGGGTGAGGCTTGCAAAAATCCCTGGAAGGGAAATAAGAGGCTTGAGATGATCTGGATGATTATTATCATGGATCAGCGGTGAAGCTTTGTCCATCCGTTTATATTGTTAATATTCAGCTAAAAGCAAAGACTGTTCATTGCATCGCACTTGCTTTACCATCCTGCTAAATATTCCACTTGTCCACTCTCCAAAACAGTAAAAACACTGCAGAGACTCTGAGATAAAACTGTCATCAAACCTGACCTCCAGGTTGCTTCGAAGCCTTTACGTGTGTATTTTTGGTCAAGTTGGACTCATTGTTTGCCCATCCGCTTGATGCATGGTTTTTAATGAACAAGGATTATTCTGACTGCGTTCTGCCTTTGTCCCAACATGTGTGTTTTTTTTTGTTTGTTTTTTTTTTTGTCTCACTTGGTTTCTGTAATTAGTTATCTGACCATGAAATGTAACGGTGCAATGGTTCAGAACTTATTGTTGGTGATTAGGAAATGTAACTTATAAATAGGAACCAGTGTTTGGCCTGTAACACAGGCACATTTGCATTATGTGAGGGATTATTATTGCTAATTACAGAGCCACTTGTAATTGAGGATGCTGAAGTGAGGAAGAACGAGGCTTTTAGCTGCACATTATGAGAATCTGTAGGAGTACTGATCCGCTCTGCAAAGTCAGTCTAATGTCTAGTGGTTTTCTGCTTCTGCCTGGCATTCAGTAGACCCTGCTGCTCTGATAGAAAGACTTAACAATGCAAACAGCCTAACTGATGAAAGCCAGAGGAATGCAGGCCTCTGACTTGGGCTTTTAACACTTGTATCACACCAATATATATACTTTTAACCTGCTTCAGAATTTGAAATGCAAGGCCAAAACTTTCCTCCATGTTTACTCACGTTTACAACAGCACTGGTGTTACAGATGTTATTGTTGTTTTTTTTTCTTACAGTCATTGTCTAATACATAGGACCTATCCAGACAGGAAGCATTTGCTAAAGTAGGCAAAGTAAGTTTCAAATTACTTGTGTTTGTAAGCAATTTAAATTCAGTGTGCTACAGCATTTTCACCTGCTCCCCAGAAGTAATTACAACTAAAACTACCCACTGATTTTCACCCAACAGGCTACTCCTTCTGTAAATTAAACACTGTGTGGAACCACTTCGTTTTAGTCAGAGCCAGAACAAGCAGAAGATCTCATTTTCTTATCTTGCATTTGAAAATATCATGGTCAAATACAATTTTGTAGAAAAAACCAAACAAAAAACATTAGGTTATGAATGCTTGTGCTAACTTAATGGAAACCAAAATAGAACCATTTGAGAACCAACTGGGTGATGGAGGGAAAGCAAAGCCATCAAGAGCAGAAGTCCATAAGTTCGTTAGACTTGTTTCATTAAAGCAGCACAAAGGAACGTTTGTCATTTTTAGTTGAGAGGGTCCTACTAGGCATGGAGCTTAGGTGGCTTTAATGACGCTATGGTTCACCAACTCTGCTCACTCTCATTTTCAGTCTCGTCGCTGCCACTGCCATGGTTTCCATTTAGTTTCGTTACCTCACAGATGTGCCACATAGTGCTGTAAATACTCAGTAAGATACAAGGAGGAAGGCCCATAGTTACTTTGAGGGGTTTTTGCAGATAGTAGGGATGGGAGACTACAAAGCTGAATCAGTATTCCCTAAATATAAGGAAATATTTCTCTGAAGGAAACTGAAATCTTGCAACGTAGCCATGCATGACGTTACAGTATTTAGGTTTCCTAAAATGGGATGAAACAGGAAGGTTTTTTCCAGTAAAAAAGTACCGTTACCGCAACTTCACTGGTACCCCATCCAACATTGCATCTACAAGATCCTTCTCCTCACTTTCAAGGCCATCAACAATCGTGCCCCTTCCCATCTTTCTGAACTCCTCCACATCAAAATACCCGCCTGATCGCTCTGGTCCTCTTCTTCCACCCACCTCATCCTCCATGGGGTCAAGAGCATTCAGTCGCTTTCATGCAGCACTCCACTTCTACTGCCACTTTTAAATCAGGTTTGAAATCGTGTCTTTTTAGACAGGCCTTCCCCCTGCATCCCTGGTATCAGTACTACCACATCCCTTCTCAATGTTTTTTGTTTAATATACTGCATTTTATTGGTGTTTTCTTGAGTGTTTTGATAGACTGATTGCTCTTCTACAGTGACCCTGAGTGTCTAGAAAGGCGCCCATAAATAAAATGAACTGTTATTATTATTATTGTAAGCAAAATAAAATGTTAAACTCAAATGCTTAAAAGTTTTGTTGGCGTTGTCCGGTCCAGATTGGCCCACAGACACTCATCTTTAAGCTCACAATAGGTCTTTCCAGGAAACTGAGCTGAGCACATTCCTATTTGATTGCAAATTAAAGAAAGAAAAAATAAATGAAGCCCATAGCAGACCAAACTCAAACAACTTTCACTGTATGATTGTTATACTGAGGGAACTTTACAATGCAATAATCATGTTAGCAGGGTTGTTAGAACAGAAGTCAGCCAATCTATACTGCAGACATCTGGACCAAATGTAATCTATCCTTCACTGTGTCTGTTTTTTGTCTCTTTTTCTGCTACAAAGAAGATTCCTACATTAATACATATATCCTTTATGTGCACGTGAGTGTTTTAAGTGTACTTTCTTTTCTCGTTTCCTCTGACAGTCACAACCCGACACTGAGCCACTGGTGCGCCAGCTACCTGCTCCTTTTGAGAAGTTTCTTATTCCTACCTGCGTTTGCTGTGATATGGCTTTTGTGTCTTTATTTATTTATTTATTTATTTTTTACAGATCAACATATTCAAACTAAATTGTGTATTTCAAGTGATTGTCAATATCTTTTAAACAGCAAGTACCTTCTACCCAGAGGTGCAATACAAAAGATTCACCGTGAGACTGAATCCAAACATTTTATTGGTAGTTTGTTGATGATCAAAATTGATGTGGTGAAAACCGGACAAACAGCAGAACGTGCGGCTTCAAACTGTCATATTTTACTTGATAATAATTCTAGTTGTATTTTGAACTGAAACTAGAAACTAGTGCCAGTGGAAAGAAAACAGTGATCTGCTGCTGGCTGACTGCCTCTGAGGATTGTTAGAAATGTCACTAATTACTATAATATCTGAATAAAATTAGAATATTTTTTAAGAAAAAATAAAAAAACAACAAAAAAACTAAATCTAATCAGAAAACTGCAATCTAGTCGAACTCATCACAGACTGTCCTTGAGGCTTTGAGACAAGATCCATTAAGATTGCATGGAAAAGTAAAGGAATATGGCCTATAATAGCTACCCTGGCTTTATAGATAATGATCAAATAAAGGGGTCTTAGAAAAATAGCTTAAATCCAAGTTCCCCTGAGAATCCAGTTATTGGGTGAGGGAGAAATAATCTCACATTAATTCTAAGACGGCATGTATTTACCATTAATGTGTGATTTTTAATTTGGGGAATAAACTCTGTGTATTTATTTACATTTTCCATTGCAAAGTCCAGTTATTCCAAGTCCCATAAAAACACTACCACTACAGTTAAGTTTCTGTTAATCCATTTATGTTAACATTGTCAAGAAACATTGATATTCTTTTCACAATTTCTCTAATACAGAAGAAATAAAATGGTAATTTCAGGGTAACCCAGCTATATAACCCCGCTGCCTCAAAGCTGCAGAATCACACAAACACAGATTCTTCAAGGATAATATCATATCAAGGTGTAACAAATAGGACGGAGTTATCACCAGCATGTTTCTATAGAATCATCCTAGGGTCGTATGACCTACTATGGTGTTTGTTTGGATGCGGTAATGAATTTGCCTGATTCACTAAAAGCGAGCTGCCACTGTCACACTGTGACAGTGGAGCTCACAGCTGCCTGGGAAATAAGATAAATTATTAGCAGATGAAACAGAGCTATTGGTTCCATCTCACTTGAATCAGGAACTTGTTTGCCTCTGCACAACCTTCAGGAAATACACAGGGCCTCGGCTGGTGCCATGAAATGACGACCAGACGCCGAGCGCAATTAAGCTCTGCGTGGCACGGGCAGCCATTATGAATGAAATCAAATTACCTTCATTAACCTGCCAAGTTGGCTGAAGGCCTCACTACCCACTGCTTCTTTCTCCACCCTCACAGAGGAAGATGAATGACAAACCAAAAAAGGTGTAGCATGCTGATATCCCTGTAGAGTTCTAATGCGACATCACCTCCCAAAATTTCCTAATGCATTCATACTCATGGAAACCATTTCTGCAGCTTCCACGACGTATGTTTAAATGTTGAAAAACAATATCACACTGCATGAGATAATTAGCTCTCTTGGTTTGACAAATGGGCCAATACCTATGTGCATACATGCTTTTGAGCACTGAATATGTGGCTTCATGAATACGCAGTGAGCTGCATCCTGGTCACAATACATGTACTGTATTTGTTGCTTTAACTCTTAATGCCCGAGTAATAAAAGCACAGACTAACAGAGGAGAAATGAAAACTTGCTCAAGTGCAGCATGCAGAAAAAAAGGTACAGCAAATTAAGATAAGTAATCACAGATGAAGCTTCCCACATCATCGCTGTCTAAGTAACACAAGAAGGAACTTCTTTTTCTGTGAACAAAATAGTATCCTGCCTTTCTACCACTGACCTCAATTTCCACCATGAAGGATGTTAAAAATGTGTTGAATTTACCCCCTTAAAGGAAGAAAAGAAAAACTCTTCCACAAGTGGTTATTTCTCAAAGGAAAATGGGAATCAAGTTTACAAAAATTGCAATTCTGTCTGGTTGCACGCATAAGGATTTGGCCGTATGTAAAATTGCTAGCACAGGCACCAGGGAAAGGGATATTTGTGGTGACTTGCTATCAGAGCCAGCATCAGAGGTAAGTGATTCTATTTAGATAGATAATAAATATGCAGTCATGAGGAACCTATATCCAAAAACCACATAATGACTTTCTGCTGTGGCTGGAAGAGGTTACCGATCAGTCTTGACAATATTTGCAGCAATTTGCTCCCCTCCATCCCTCTCATTGCTAATTCTATTTCCTTTTCATTACAAACGACACGTGTTTAATGAGAGGCCTCTTCCCAGTCAAAGGATCTATTTATCAATCACGTAGGCTTTTAGGTCGAAGCCGTGTGGCGATCACACGGTTACGTCACTCTTGAATTCCACTTAGCCGCTGCACTGAGTGATCGGTGAATTAGTTTAACTTCTTATTTGAGTGATGGCAACAGAAGAGTTCAGAGACAGTTACACAAGAAAAGCATTAAACATCCCAAAAATGTGCTGCGCATTTTATCAACATGTTCTTGAATTCATGGTGCAATTTCATTGTTTCAATTAGTACTTAGTAATAACTACTAAGTACATAGTAATAACTGGGATGCAAGTAAACATGTATTACACAAACATGTATTAAGGTGTGATGTCTCTGCAGGACCTGGGAAGACTAGTCCATGCATTCAACAGCATCTTTACGGGTCCACCTAAAACATCAGTCCTCACTAAGACCCAAAAAAAAAAAAGTTCCCAGAGTCAGAACCAGACATGGAGAAGCTTCCTTCAGCTTCTATGCTCCACATGTCTGGAACAAACTCCCAGAAATCCTCAGATCAGCTGAAACACTCAGTTTATTTGAATCCAGGTTGAAGACTCACCTGTTCTCAGCTGCATTTCAATAAAGCTCCAAATCCACACTGATGCTTTTAAGCCTGAGTTTCAAAACTTGATCATATTTTAATTACTGATTTTTCTTTTTTGTTTAAACTTTAAATCATGCTTTTTATTTCTACTATGAAATGTTTCTCTAAACCCCTTTGAATAACCTTGTTGTTAAATTGTGCTATACAAATAAAATAGCGTTGCCTTGCCTAATGTTAATATTTTATAAGTATGGAGTTCCAATAGGGTACAACACTGGTACAAAACATCAACAAAAATGACAAAGAAAACCTACAATTCTTATCTCTTTATGGTCAGACATCTATATGATTTACAACTGACACTGAATCTGGCATTTGAAGTTTGCGTAAAAGGTACAAGTTGAGTTTGAACAATAACTTGCTCTTGTCAAGTTAAGGTCCTGGTCAAAGCTGTTACAGAGTCAAGTCCCTGTGCTCTTCATTTACTCTGGGCTGGAGAATAGAAGGTTTGGAAGTAACAAAACTTAAATGATAAAAGCAAAAGCTTGAGTAAGTTTTTTTATTTATTTTTTAAATTTTCTCCAATTCTCCAGTTTTTGAACACTATCCACATTTCTGTTCACTGTTCACTTTATTTAACGTTACAAAATTCACAGCTTCTTGTTTTTTTCACACAACGTGATATTTTGTGTTACTTCTGAGCTGAAAACCACATCCAGTCAGCGGATCTGGACTTCAGCTCTTTTCATGAAGAGGTGAAAAAAGGTCCTGCTGGTTTAACTACTGCTGTTCTCCTTTGGAAACTCACGCAGAACAAACAGCGTCTTGCCATAAAACAGAGGCGTCTCAGCGCCGGCGCGTCATGCCAGTGTTATTATTGCCAAAATTGGCTTATTCTGCAGCTCGACCCCACGCGGAGCCCACTTCCCCTCACTGTTGCTATCTCTCAAGGAGGAGTTCAACGTCAACGTGGACATCACCATGGCCGTGAACTCCACCGGCCAACTTTTGCTGAGTTGGTGCTTTGCGCTTGTTTTTTTTTTCCAGACAAGAAGTAACAAAGAAATGATATGTCGCAATGAAATAAAATGAGCTTTGACTATTGAATACACGAGCATAATCATAGTGGACATCGGTTAACCTGAAGCAGGACAAGAGGATGGACAAAATCCAGCTCAAACCCAAAGTGGTTTAGGAACCTCGTCTTAGTGTGTTGTTATACTATGCTAACCTCTAATATATCGATCTTTTTTTAACTGAATGAGTAATTGCTTTTGTGGAAATTTAAATGCAGACAGCTTGCCTTCCTACCTAAGTGAAGCCAGCTGAAACAATAAACTGTCCCACATGCTTCAGCTGTTAGTGAACTTTCATTGAAAAAGGATCAGGAAGGATGCTCTGTCTTTCTCTTACTACACCAAACATCACATCTGTAGCAATGCCTGAAACACAAGGAATGCCTTTAAACTTATCTCTGCACTCAAGTAAACATAAATATGACAAACAGGAGTGACCGTATCTAAACTCTGTGCCCTTCGGTGTAAATGTGCACCAATTTCTATGATATTTTGTAATTGGGTTGGATTTCTGTGCCCTTTGTTCTCATGTGTGATCTGTGAAAGTGTTTGTGTGGGAGGGTGATTTTATTTGAAGAAACATCTCATCTTATTACTTTCCTCAAGTGAGCGTTCAGTATTTCAGCAGACATGCAGCATTAGTGAAACTAAAGGAAACCTGGAAGGTAAGTCATTGATTGACTCTAATAGGTTACGCTAAAGCCCCCCCCCCCCGCCCCCACCCCCACCCGCTCCCCCACCACATCAATTACTCTCATTCATTTAGTGGACCATAACTCTATTTGTGAATGAAAATCTTATTCAAAAGACAAGAAAAATTAGCTCATGGGCGCTGAATTGTTGGAAAAGGAAGAAAATGAGGTGTCTAACCCAAAGTGACATTTACAAATTACCTGTTAATTTCAACTGGGTTGAGGGATGATAGGAGAGAATTACACTGACAGGAGAGTAACCAGATAATGAAAGTCGAGTCTGCAGTGGCCAAATAAGTAACCTGCACTTAGAGGAAAAGTGTGTTTATTTCATGTAAGCACCTGAAGGATTTCCAAGTCTTATGTGAACCATATTCTGTCCACACCCACCTGAGAGACTCCTGCTGCCCTATGTGCAGTCTACTAATTAAGCGGAGGCTGGATGATGAATAGTTACAATCAGTCTTGTTTTAGGCCTGTGCTCAGGAGGATACTAACCATGCAGCAAGAGTGCAGGAAAATGTCCAGGTGTCCGAGAGCAAGGTGAGGTGGTGAAACTTGCGACGGTGTCACCTTGCGTCAGTGTCTGGCTAATGTCTGCTGATGTGTTCTTCCTAGCACTGAGGCAACGGGCCACAAAAACCGCTGTGCCTGCCCCCTCTTGCATGCCCTGAGCAAACATTAGAGAGGAGAAAACAGTGCCAAGTGGAAACAAGTGACATTTGAATTGAATACTTCAATAATGGATGCCATCTCCGTGCAACTTCCATTTAGCTGGCTGAGCCGTGGCGGCATGAAATCAAGACAAGATCCCTCAGGTCAATGGAAACAGAGGACGTTGGTTAATGATGCCTGTACTGGTCTGAAAGCACTACGCTAGATCCAACAGGGAAGATAAAAGTCTCTGAATACCTATTAGCGGTGGAGGGAATGTATTTTCCTTTGAGTCTAGATTTAAATATAGTTATAATCCCTCGTTCTGCGCTTTCATGTTTATCAGCTTCTATGAAAGGTCAGTAATTTTCTACATTTGAAGTACACATAGACAAGGAAAAAGAGACAGGACTGTGTGCTGATTGGCCTTAAAAAGGTCATCCAAGTCTTCACAGAATTCTTCCCGTTGTAGCATACTGGCTGGAAAGTCCTTAACAATCTCTGCCGTGGCTGCCGAGACTCCACCCTGACCTCTTTAGTGCGGCTGGTCCAGCTTCTCCCTCGTTCTCGTCTGACCGGAGAGAACTAATGAGTGAGAGGCTGTGGGTAAAACCTAATGGGGCTCAGTAGTTCTTGCTCCGGGCTGACTGCTGAAAATGAACATTTAACCACAGCTCATGTAATTGAAAAAATGACAAGCGGTACATACAGGCCATCGCCCCACACAAACACACTCGCACACAGCGCCCAAATTATTCTGATTATTTGCCACTTGCGGATTAGAGACGCCTCTCCACACTGTCACTTAGAGCACCAACCAGTAGCAGCATCAGAACGCACAGGAAGAGGAAGAGATGTGGAAGTAACATCAATTAAAATGAGACCATTAGCCTCTAGTTATGCCAGAAATGGAATTAGGTGGAGAGAGGCAAGGTCTTCGTGTAACATTGACTTAGGAGAGCGGAAAGGGGGCCAATGTGTGGGGAGCCTTATTGGGAATACAGCACGAACACATCTCTCCTCTACCAAAAAAAGAGATAAAAATAGTGTAACAAGTGTTTCTCCGAGGTTCATTTTGCTCACAGCTCCACCTGCTTGCCATTTATTGACACTGACGTCTTATGAAATACAGATTTGAATGCAGCATGTTTGTGGAGTGCTCAATAATACAGATGCTGGAAGTTCACTTTGTGTATTTTGCTTATGGGATTCAGCAGTTTTAACAATGTGGACCCCCCCCCCCCACATGTTTATGGGGTTTTTGTTGGGATTAAAACGTGGCCTTATTTTTGATTCATTATGTTAATCTTGGACCTTTGCTAAGTTAGAAAAAACAACTATTTGTGTTGTTGTATGTGTGTGAATGCCTATTACGTAGATGTGCAGTCTGTTAAGTGTCTCATTACCAAAGAAAAAGAAAGATCTTACGTGCAGAAGGTAAACGCAGTCTCGTCGGTGCTTCACAACCCCAGCGGGCTGCGTGCTCCATCACTAAACTTTGATGTTTATCATAGAAATCAAACAAATAGAACTGTGACTCCATGTTTTACATTTTTTATCAATTAACAATAAGAACATTTTCAAGACAGGTGATATAATTAAATAGTGTTTTGTTCGGTGGCTGGTGGTATCCGTGTGAAAACCTCCACTCCCAAAAATATCTCCGTTCTGAAGTGGGTTCAGTCTCTTGACCTGCTGGCCCTTTATTCAGAGTCCTCCCTGATCTGTCAGTAAAGTTATCTGGCATCACAGGTTTTGATTCGTGAATTAAGCTCAAAGCGCCAGCATCAAAAACAAATGATAAACTATGAATCATAATGCAGCAGATGGCATTTATAAACAGGCAAGCGAATGTTATGTTACTGCTTCAACAGATGGACCTGATCAGGGTTGCCGGAGCCAGTACCACAGGGCTGCCCGTACACAAACATCCACAGCTTTACTCACCTGCAGATGTGAAAGGAGGTCAGAGTGTCAAGAGGTTAGGGTTAGGGTTAGGGTAAGGTTAGGGTAAGGACGGCTTGTGGAGAACATATCAACGCCACGCAGGAAAGATCCCAGCCGGGAATCGAACTGAGAACCTTCTAACTGCGAGGCAGCTGTGCTAATCGGGTTTCATAAACATACTCATTTTAAGAAATATCCCTGTATCAGTGTTACCCCACCCCCCAGACAGGAAACGGGGTTTAGTTTACAACTGAGAGCATCGTCTTCTCCACTGAGCAGGAAGAGACGATAGATGTGACACTGCCAAAGCTAATGAAAGGTGAGCAGAAAGAGTGGGTGTGTTCAAACAGGCAGTTTTCAAAGTAGAAGCGTGCATGGATTTCCTGAGAACAGTCCATCTGTCTCACACTTTTCACTGTACAGTAGAGGAACATGGACACTGACTCATTTATCTTTGCAACAGACAAGAATAATACTTGTAACCATAGTAACTGAAGATAAAGACAGCAACAACTACAGGCTCGATGCTGTGAAAATATAACAATTAGAATCCAAAAGCAAGACAAAATGAAGAAAAAAAAAATCAAATGACTGTAGCACCAGAAACAATAAATCTTTCCATCTGGTTAAGACTAAAGTAAACATCAGGAGTCAAACTGACGTTAAATCGCCCTGTTACTCGCTCCGCTCCATCGACCGTTTAAACATGACCGTATCATGAAACAGTTGCGTTTAATAAATATCAAAATATCAGATTCATTCAAAATATGTGTATTAATAAAGTTTGTTTAAAAAGATTTGCAATGTTTGTGTTTTGAAGGATTCGATCCACCTCCTCCTATGCACCACAACGGTTTGGTCAAGCGCATTCATTAAAATGGGCAACATCTGACGAAGCCTTTATGACCCTCCACGTCTTCGTTGGCGTTCGCTGCAACATGCACATATCGGTTCACGTTAAATCCAGCCAATGTGGAGTAAAGGCTCATTGTTTGATGTGGCTGATATATCACATATTTATTTGCGCTATTGTGAAATACTGAGCTGTTTGTCCAGTCAGTGTTTTTTTACCGACAGTTGATGAGTTTTAAATTGTTTTTTTTTGGTTTTTTTTTATCCAAGCTGGAACACAAGAAGCCTCAGTGCCTCAAGAGTTCGTTGCGATTTCAAATATATGAAATAAGACTGATTAAAGCTAAATTGTTATCTCAGACATTACCCAGATTGAACATGAGCATTGAAACTGTGATCCATCATAATAGTTGAGCATTATCTTAAATGTCCAAAGGCTATTCCATTTATGAATGCTACTCTTGATGGATGATGGTAATTAACAAAATTTAATCTCTGAAGAGTTCCCAGACCCCCACCCCGCACCCCCCTTCCCCTCCCACATTTAAACACGCGCTTGTGGAAAAGGTAATACCTTGCTTGGTGTGCTGTCCATCATTTTTCACTGCTGGTGTGATTACAAAGAAGGAATTGTTTTGCTTTTAGAATCATTCTTATATATTATCTTAACCTGAGTTATTTGCCTAAGTCAGAAAATAGTCTGAGAGTTATTTTAGAGACGTTTATGCGGGCCAAAAGTTACAATTACCTACAGTTAATGAAGATTTCTAAAGAACTTGCCTCATATTTTAGTCTTTAATTCCAATAAAAACAGTATTTTACTTTCTTAAACTTTGCTGAGAATTTTTCTTTTTTTTTTGCTGTGTGTGTTTGTCTGTGAACAACTGTGACATATCTTCTTCATTTCACACTGACCTTGCAAAAATGCAGTTTGATGTTACTTTTAACATGTCAGACATTTGTCAGAACACATAAGGAAATTACGCAAATGCCTTTATGTTAGGGTTTAATTTTCAAGCTGACGAAGCCTCTCTTATCTTTTCCTTCTGTCGTTTTATTCGTTCATGTCTACTATAGATGTGTTGCAGATGTGTTGCAGATGTGTTGCAGATGTCTTGAAAGGACCAGTCAATAGATAGAGTCAGTTGTCCTCAGACCAGAAGATGGGCAGATCCTTCTTCAGCCCCCATCACATGTCCAAGTGTCCTCTTTGTGCAGGATGCACCAACCCCATCTCTAAAACGTTTTTGAAAATATATTTTTGTGAATCACATAAATTGAGTAATATAATTATTGGACTTTGCCATATCAATTACCTTCTACACAATATGGATTTCATCTTCACGTACTTCAAGTTAAACAGACATATGTTTTCCCTTTTGAGACGTTGTGACATTGACACAGACGTGTCATCCTAACCACAACTAAATGAATTTCCTCTGGAACTAATCAGTGACTGTTTCCACTTTCCATCACAGATAAGTACAGGCTCTGGCAAACATGATGGAATTACACCTGTTTCAGGAGGATTCCTCAGCTTTTATATTTGATAATAAACATTATATTTTACATTGTCCTGCACCTAACAAAAACACCTTATGCCCAAAGGTTATTTGTTATTCAGCAATGAATTTCGATGAAAATAAAATTCATTGTAACTTTTCTCTGGTCCACTGTCACCTTGGTTTCTACTGTTTGGGTCTAAAATATGGTTTACCTTGGGCTTTTCTATCGATAAACTCATTTTTCCTTCAGCCTGTTTTGTGCAGCTGGCTCACTAATATTAACTCCTATTTCTAACTATGACTTTAGAGGCCAACATTTTGTTTATTTATTTATTTATTTATTTATTTTTTCATTTTTCATTTTCATCCTCCTATGTTTGTCTTCTTCCTCTATGTTTCTCTTCCGCAACCTTCACATTTTGATTTACTTGCTCTAAATTTTAGACACAGCTGATTGAAAATAAATCAAATGTTACCCCACTTTGCGATGAATTATGCTGAATGAGTCTTACAGTCCTTCCACTGTTTCAGCTAATAGATGCCTTAACGGCCGTGTTTCCTGTCACTCAACCACGTCCAACAGCTTGTTATGGCATCCAACTGCTTTTTATTTGCAGACTAATTTGCATATTTAGAGTTATGCAGGCATTTATTTTAGAATTGTGATATTTCTTTTCCTTATTTCATGCCTTTAATTCCAAAACTTTTATTTTTTGAACAGTTATCTTTTCAGGTTGATCTTATTATGCAAATGAAACAGTCCAGCAGATGTTAATATCCACCTTGGTTAATTATTAACCTTCTTTTTCAAGCATTCTGCTTGTTTTTCCTCCCCTCTCTCTCCATTGTAGCCTTTTCCCCTGGCCTCTGTGGGCCCTCATTATGGCAGCATGGAGATGCTGCTGGCCTGACTGCCTGCTGTAATGGGGGAAGGCATCACATATGGACACCAGTTCCATGCAGATTTGGAACCTTGGAAAATGCTCGACTATGTTTAATCTTTGGTGACAAAGGTGAAGCACAGTCAAGTGGCTGTGTGCTAGGCCAACAATGCAGCTGATAATGACTCACCCCAGCCCTTTTTGACACCTTCATTTTCTCCTCCTTCTGTCACTGCCTAATGTAAAATGGGCGTCATTCATAACTGTCAAGAAGCTACTCAGCTGTGCATCCAACTTATTTGGGTGAATATCACAAAAAAAACCTATAAATTCCACTGCAGAAACATATGAAGTAGGACCTAATCTCATTTCTTTTGACACTTCCATATAATGATTTCGGGAAAAGGAGACAGTGGAGGATAATCCTTGGATGGATCTGAGCGTTTCCACGTCTGACGTCTAAAGTTTGGTATAAGTAGTGGATGCAAACTGACTCTCAGATATACCCTTCATTTAGCAGCCGTTGGGGTTCAGGGTGTGTGGAGGGGTACGGCAGAGGAAGAAGACGCTGACAGGACCGTGCGATATTAGTTAGATGTTGAGCTGTAGAGCATGCAAAGGTAGTTGGTCATTGCATGAGGAGATTTTTTTTTTTTTCAAAAAATAAGAATTAACTGTTTTAAAAGTTATTAATGAATAAAATGGCAAAAGGAGACAGAAAAAAAAAATCTGAACAAATTATCAACGCATCTTGACATAACCCGTATAGTGTTAAAATTATTGTTGGGTCTGCATCTCCTGCTCTTTCAAAACTATTTGCAACTATTTGTAAACTATTTGTTTTTCTGTTTTCATCTCTGGCTACAACAGATTGAATTAGTTTCCCACTTTGTATATTTCTGCAGTGGAATTTACAGTTTTTATGTGATATTCACCTAAATAAATTGGATATACAGACAAGTAGTTTCTTGATAGTTATGAATGAAATAAAATGGACCAATGTGAAAATTCAAAATATAGAAAATACTCTTTTTAACATTTTTTGAAAGAATATCATTACTAAAAAGATTGAACTTTTTTTTAAAACAGTATATTTAATGAAATATCCCATAACCTTATATTACAAACAGTGCAAACAATAATAATGAAAGAACATTAACACACAAGAAAGACATTGCTGGGGATATATTACAATGACAAGACTGCTGTACCGTTGCATAGTAAAGAACACCGTTATTATGGCGCAGCCTGAAAGTTAAGAAACTAAATATTACACGTGACTTGTTCTTCAATGCAGTGGAAAATACATAAACTTTGAGGTGAGTGCAATTGAAGGCAGGAAACAGGGAGGCACAGCAGCTCTTGCAGATTTAATTGTTGGCCTAATTGTTGGGCTGTATATGTAGCATAAACTGAGCTGTCTAATAAGTTTTAGAAGCTTCCTAAAGTAGGTCAACATTTTTATTAATTGCTCCAAGTGTTGGCCCATTTTCACTTGAAATGTATAAATGACGTAGATGTTATTCATGCAAATTTCCTCGGAATTAGTCAAATTAATTCAACAAAAGCTAACGACTTTGTTAGGATTTTGTGGACGATGTTGCAACAAAAAAAAAAAGCACTGCAACACTGCTGCACAGGAGACAGAGAGAGCATCCCAGCGGGAGACATGAGACCATCTGCCCCTCTGCAGGTGACTGTCCCCAGATACAGGATGGAGTTAAGCTGAGGCAGCGAAAGAAAACTGCAGGGTAAACTGTCCTGCTAGGAAGCTGCTGTAGCAAGCAAAGGACTGTAATCTGCCCACTATTAGTCACATTACAGCTGGCCCTGGTTTTCTCAAATACGCTGTTTTTAGACTCTACCAGGGATACATTACACTTGGAAGTGGCCATGTGGTCAGTCACACAGGCAGTCCTTTCAGGGACATCCTCAGTGGGTTTCTCTGAAGCTGTGACACTATTAATTTGTGATGAACGTACACAGGCCAAGACTGTCACCTGTTCTTCAAAAAGGACCTCAGACATGCTAAGGCCTTCGGTGGTGCAGCAATGATCAAATACACTTGATAAAGATCACCCTTAGGAAACCTTTCAGGTCATACCAATTAGAATCACTGATCAAAATATGTTAAAATATACAATTCTGCCATCGTATTTTCAGCATGAAAGAAATAGGAAGCCAAGCACCTCTCGTGGACTCCTGGTTGAAGCGTATGTCCTCCAGCATTTGCTGCCAAATGCTGCATATCTTTTATAGCTCTGTGATGAAGAGGGCAGTTTTATCCACAGTTATCTGGCGGGGTAACAGCATCAGAGTCAGTGCCTAAAAGAAACTGAACAAACTGATAAAAAGGGCTGGCTTTGTGCCGGGTGGTACTCTGGAGCCCCTGGGGGCAATCGGGGGAACAAGAAGCAATAGCTGCAAAACATGTGCATTAACACCGCACATCGTCTACACAACACTGATTAAATAACAGTGGCTTCTGTCAGAGAGCTCTTCAGCTTCACAGTAGTACAAACACGAAGATCATTCCTGCCATCTCTACCATTTTTACAATGACTCTTTATGGAGTGGCTTTATAAAACTGACTTTTTACTCTTATTGTCAGTATGTATGTGGCAACAACGTTTTCCCTCAAGCATCACTGAAACTTGTTTGAGTTGCAAAAATGTCACGAATGAAAGGCTTCCAAGGTCGATGTGAAAGGAAGAAACACAAGTTGCACATAAACAAAAAAGTTACTTTTTTCCATGAAAAAAAAGGGTTAAAAATAGCATTTCAGGATCAAATCCCATTCATTGTCCATCATCCATCATCTATACCCGCTGTATCCGTTTCCGGGTCACGGGGGTCTGTCGGAGCATATCCCGACGCATAGTAGGCGAAAGGCAGGGGTCCACCTGGACAGGTCGCCAGTCCATCGCAGGGCCACATAGAAAGACAGACAAACATGCACACTCACACTCACACCTACGGGCAATTTGGAAGTATCAATCAACCTACAATGCATGTTTTTGGACTGTGGGAGGAAACCGGAGGGAACCCACGCAAGCTTGGGGAGAACATGCAAACTCTACACAGAAAGACCCACCGGGTCGGGAATTAAACCAGGAACCTTCTTGCTGTGAGGCAACAGTGCTGACCACTAAGGTCCTGGAGTTAAACTCAAGCCCTCCAGTTAAACTCAACTCCTCCAGTTAAACTCAAATCCCGCAGTTAAACTCAGTTAAAACACGTTAACATCGTGCTTCTAATGTCTTCATGTTTCCACTCAATAATTTTGGCAGATATACAACCTCAAAAACATCAGGCACTGTTCGAGAAAACATGACAAACCTTTCCAGAATAGCAAGTCCTTTGGTCCAAAATAAAGAGATTTTACAATTTTTCATTTAGTGTCACAATAAACACCCTGAGTGGGGTATTAAAAACTGACTCAACATTTAAAAAGAGTTAAGCAGTTCATCTTCCACCAAATGTCAAACATTTTCAAGACCAGTTTCGTGAATCCGTCTCATTTCCGTCTCTGTGCGCTTCACTTTGACAACACACTGATCTGATTCTGAATCCTCATTATGCAAACATGAAGCCTGAGGTAACGTAAAGCCAAACAGCCAAAGCAAATCAGCCGACGCAATTCCACAGATACTCCAGTGAGTGAGGCAGTGGGACAACATGGCTCTGCTTTCATGCTTAGATATGCTGTTTGGACACACATTACTTAACTTTTCCACATCACAGAAGTAAATAACATATCGAGCATCACTGTCTCAGTAGACCACATGCTGATAAAAAAGGACTTTTGGCAATTTGGTATCCATATGTAGTCATTAAAGGAGAATAAATAATTTCAAACTAGAGGAAACCAGTGCCACTTGTCAAGGTTTTATTCCAGTCTTTCTTTTTTTGTCTTATATTAACCTGCATTATTACAGATCACAGTGTACACTGTGACACTGTGGCTCAGCACAGTTCACCAAAATAGTTGTCACCTGTTTTATAGAGGTGCAGGTGTGAAGCGAACCGTTGGCGTAAAATGTTTCAGGTGTAACATTTGTACAAGATTATCATTGGATGACCAATTTATATCCACAGTGAGAGTCATCCTGTTTCTCTTCAATGTTACTATCCCACAAGGGAAGCACCAAACATCAGCTCTAGAACAAGCGTTTTACTTTGTGTAGGCCGTCAAAGAGGATGGGGAAGATCCGGTGACGCCTGGATATATTGTGCCACTTTTACATCAAATTGTATCCAGGCAACACATGCCATAATGTCACAGAATGATTAATCTGGATGTCCTGCCATTAACAACATATAGAGACAAAGTAAATAAGCTTTCCAAACTATGTCTGGTGGTCAGCCTGGTTCATCCACTGTAAATCCTTTCTGATCCTCCAAACTGGGAGCTCTCTGACAAAAGAAAAGAATAGTATTATATTTTTAAAGTTCTACTTTGGGATGCAGCAACACCTGGTAGCATAAATCTCAAACTGCAACTAGCTAGAATGGCTCATACCTCATCGTCCCTTTCAGGTGCTGAAAAAACTGCTGTTAAAAACTCAAAAGGCCGGCTGAGGGAACGTGTGACACAGACTTCCAAAAGTCTGTGAAATTGTGGAGAAAAACAAAAGCACAGTGAAGATGCTGTTTCTTGTATTCATTTTAAG
Source organism: Xenentodon cancila (assembly GCA_014839995.1). Taxonomy (NCBI): domain Eukaryota; kingdom Metazoa; phylum Chordata; class Actinopteri; order Beloniformes; family Belonidae; genus Xenentodon; species Xenentodon cancila. The sequence goes on from CM026206.1 coordinate 25,378,432, forward strand.
AAAAGAAAAACTATTACATGGCTTCACTGTTACATTGAATGAAAGAGTTTTAGACACTACGTGCTGTGATGGACAGGTGACCTGCACCTGCTGTATCCCACCTGATGAGAGCTGGCCCCAGTTTCTGCCTATATAATGAGGGTGTTTATTTATTCATGTAGTAAAAGGCATTACATTTTGGAAGTTTACTTTATTGTCCTGGTACAGAAATGTGTTGTCAAATGCTTATAGAAGGTTAATGATTAATTAACAGTGGCTTAGTGGTTAGCACTGTTGTCTCACAGCAAGGAGGTTCCTGGTTCAACTCCCTGGCCTGGCAGGAGTTTTTCTGTGTGGAGTTTCTCCCCGTGCTTCTGTGGGTCTCTCCGGGTACTCCGGCTTCCTCCCACAGTCCAAAAACATGCACACTAGGTTGATTGATAATTGTAAATGCCCGTATGTGTGAGCGTGCGTGGTTGTCTGTCTCTGTATGTGGTCCTGTGATAGACTGGCAACCTGTCCAGGGTGGACCCCCATCTCTCGCCTATAATGAGCCGGGCAGACCCCCGCGACCCTGCAAAGGATTAGAAGCGAGCATAGAAAATGGATGGATGGATGGCAGTAAGTCATTGCTGGTATTGATGCGACAACATGTCACTAAGCTGATAAAAATGTGTATTTTTAAAAGATGCCTTAACGAATGTTAAATGAGGAAAATACAAAAAAAAGATAAATATTTCATTCATGATCACTTGCATCCAAACTTTAAAATGAATGAGTTTGCTTTTTGTAATCAACACTGAGCTCTCTGCCACATTCCTCTCAGATTCTGTAAAAAGAACAATTAAAACTGTAGGAATTAAGAAGCGGTGCAGGATTCATTAAAGTTGGACCGTTTCTGCTGCGGTAACTCATGATGCTCTCCCATCAGTGATGCAGGGATCTAAACATCAGTAGCTTACCCACTTTAACATCCACAACGTAAACGTGCTGCCGGACAGAGCAAAATAAATTCTACAACCCCCAGGACTCATGTATATCAGCAAGTTAGAAGGAAAAAAAAAAAAAAAAGCTTTGGATATCCAATATTTTTATGCACTGGGAGAACCCGACTCGCAAACTGTGGATTTGAAAATGACTTGTCTTTTCATTTCTCACCCTTCCCCTTTGTAATGCTCTCATGCCCATTTCTCTATTAAAAGACTAGCTCCATTAGCTAAAAGCATGTTTTTCTGCACTTGTTAGAACTTATTGTGTCCTATTTGGCGATTAATAGCCCCAATCCATCAGTGGTAACATTATTCTAATATGATAACCTTAAAAAAAAAGGGAGAAAAAAATAAATAAATAAAAATGACTCACGCCAGACATCTATGATGACAAGCGATGCATTTTTCCAAGCAGAAAGCATAATGTCTTGATTGCATTATAACACTGTAAGGAGATGATCGTGTACTTGGTAAAAGGAGTATGAATCCACAAAACAACAAACCAAATGAATATCATCCACTGATGGAAACATCTGTGAACCATTATGGAAACTTAGGCTAACTCTTTAGAGTTTGATTCATTAAAGAGTATTGTTAGTTTCAGTGGCTGAGCCCTTATTATCATGCATTTAGGAAATGAGGCAAATAGAAAAGGCATAAGAGCCCAATCAATAGCTCTTTTCATTTTGCCTTAATGGCCCTGTCTTTTTTTTTCCCCTCGTGGACTAAAGAGAACACAGGGGAGGTTGGTGTTACAACCATAAAATGTAATTTCTCTCCCTGAGAAAACATAATAATGCCTCCTATCCCCTTTCTGCATATTCCTATAACATTCTGCAAAATTGAGTATGGATTTAACATCTAAAGGTTACATGAATATTTCAAATGAGATATTAAAGTCAATATTTCAGGCCGAGGATATTTCAATTCAGAGTCTTACATGATAGCGGCTGTGAGCTAAGAGGAGCTGGCTCGCAGGCACAACTACCGTAGTGTCGCAAAATTAACTTGCCGGGAACAGTCAAAGGACGGGGTTTTGATATCAGACATGACATGAAAGACAGAGATGCTCAGAACCTCTCCCCTTTAATAGGCAAGCTGGCTTTAAAAAAAAAATAAAATAAAATTTTAAAAGAAGGAACAAGTCAGTATGGTGACAGTACAGCACAGCCGCAGATGTTAAGTTTATATGTTTTTTGAGTAACGGTTCTCAGGTAAAAGTTGCAAAGCAGTCAGGACACAAACAAAAGGTGGATGAGCTTCAAAGCTCAGCTGTTCTGATCTTGGTTTTATTTTGAAAAAGACAATCATCCTTCTCATCCTTCTGACACGTCTAATAAGCCACATGGCTGCATGGTGATGCTTCTCTGAGGCAGTCATTTCCAGCCACTCATATCTGCGTTAACACAATGCTCTCCATTTAAGTATTGATTTTATCTACTTATTTATATCTTTTTTTTGACAGGGACAAATGCATAAAACATTGCTACATAAAAATATAAAAGTAGATGATATGCATGTAGGTTGTTAAAGTTAAGTTAATTTGCAACCCCCGTCCCTGTTTTGATTAGTTCACAACCATTAAAGTGGAGAAGGTTACATAAGTTATTCCTAAGATTTAAGCAGCCTATGTTGCAATTGACAATCTCACTAGCTGCCGGGTAAACTGTGTTTGGAACAATATCCACTTCATATGATTTATTGCAACAAAATAACACCCACCTTTAGAACAAATGATTTGGAAAATGATGGGTGGTGTTGCCAAGGAGTGTGATAAGGCTGACTGGCGCTTAATGGCATGATTATCCAAAAAAAGAGCGCCTGTACAGAAATCCCACGTGAATGGTGTCGCGCCTCCTTCCACCTTGATTTGAAGAAAGACAGACAAGAAAATGAAATGCATGTTCTGTGAGATAATCCGTAAACCTACAGTGATGTTGAAGGGTCAGCCAGCAACTAAAACTGTCTCACGTCCCTTTATTGGGTACACCTGGTATATCTAACGAAGTTGTGAGTGTATTACCTGTGGCACCCACCACACTGGGTCCTACTGAGAATAACCTTTCGGTGTTGACATCTGGGGTGATTGACTGCTCTGCAGAAATGTTGAAGGTGGCATGTGTCAGAGTAACTTCCATGTAAATACCGGGATGCACGTTTTCTCAGCAGAACATAGCACATTATTTGATAAAATGAGACTCAAACAAAAGTGGCAGATTCTTCTCATATAATAAGATTTTTCTCCAACAGGATTCTGTGTGGTTTTAGAAGCAATATGCTAGAGATTAGAGCTTGACTGTCAATACTTCAGCTGTGGTGGAGATGTGGCTTTGGCTCCCTGGGTGGATGGTGATATGAATAATCAAGAATCAAATGCAAGAAACAGCACAGTAGCTTTGCTCATGGCTGTAAAGACTGTCCAGTCCCCTAAGATCCTTTTTACTTCAGGGTATTCCTCCTTCAAAACTGGTGGTACAACATACATTACTCTCTTGCCAGACCCGGAGCCAGCAACAGACCCGGAGTTGGTAGGTATAAACTCAGGGAAGCTAAATAACTCCACACAGTCCACACCGATCTGGGTTTGTGAAGACAGAGGACCCTTCAAACCGGCATGTTCAGACTTAGGTGGCCATCGACAAAGTGACTGGGTCGTGTTATGTCAATAATAACACAACCTGCTTCATGCCCGGAGTCCACGGATCCCCTTTCAGTCCAATCTTAGAGTCATGCTACAAATGAAATTTACCTTTTTTCAATTCTGGAGTTTTACATATTAGGCTATAAATATGTACATTTTTATGATACTGAGTCACTGATAATAAAAAAAAAAAATAAATAAAAAAATAAAAAGTGGGTCACTTAATAAATAATGCACATAATCAAGTTCTGTAATCCGGCACTCGTGATTGGAAAGTCACTCCTGGAAGCTGTAATACAGTAGCTCTTATACCAGTGCTCTTCACTTTAATATGACTATATCCAAAGCCAACTGATTTAATGGACTTGTTATAGATCAGACCACTACTGTGTGAGGAGGCATGAATTAATCTTGTTGAGCAAAGCAGAATCACTTTTCCATTTTCCCTTTTTAACAGCTGGATTTCCAATATGGCTTTAACGGGCTAATTAAGAGATAGGAGCTGATTCTAGCAATAAGTGATTCAAAACAAAGTTTTCACTGCTCTTCATCTGCGGGGGGTATTCTTCAGGGAGCAGATCGTGGGGTGCCCCTCTTCCCAAAAATCCTCCACGCCTCATCCTTCATCTGCGGCTGCTCGTCATGTCCCGTCACCAGCACAGTTACACCTGAACACTCTGCTGCTGCCAAACACCTGGCTCCATCTCCCACTGTCCAAATGAAAAATAAGCATAATCTGCCTTTCTGAGTATCCAGCAAATGAGGGATTTCATGACAAATTGGGTGGAGGTTTATTATGCAAAGGGGAAGGCAGAATAGAGAAAGCAAAAAGCTAGAATAAAGGGATGTGTAGTTTGGAATGGCAGAAAATGAAATTATGACTTTTAAATTTTTTGTCTGACTGCTAATAACTGTGGCATTTTACAGTTAATGCCATTTGCTTTGTTTTAACTGGATGAAAAATGAATGCTTTCTTACCGATAGATCAAATTAGAAGAATATTGTTGCCACACAATATTTTAATGTGTCATTAATCAAAACATTGTCATTATCTCTTGTAAATCTACACGACTGTCAAAAGGGATATATTTTTTTCACCCTTACGAGAACCCCATACAATGTAGTGTGAAACATTAGCATCAGATTCACACTGCAACGGTAAATTAACTGCCTCACTGGTTTGATGGATGTGTTTCTTAAAACTTAATTAGTGTGAAGTTCACTTGGGATAAGTGGGCGTTCAATAAATGTCTGGCAGTTGAATACTAGTGGCATTCAAAAACATCTCAAACTGCATAAAACTGAGAGAGTGCAGCAAAATGGAATCATGAGGAAGCAGTAGGAAGTTATAGGACGGCAAAAAGATGATTATAGGTGTGTTTCCACTGGTGGGGTTCAGGGTAGACCCACCAGACAGGAACCTCTAACAGGGACGACCCCTCCTCAGCCCCACCAGCCGGCGCGTCTCCATTACACACAAGAACCCTTGACTGAAAAAATAACACTGCTGACCACATGATGGCGGTAATTGCATTTTTTGGCTGTTCGCAAACAGACAATAGTATAAAAGGAGATGAAAGAAGAAAAAGAAAGAAACGAGTACACACAGAAGGGATGTTTCTTGCATTTTTTTTTCTTGTTTTTTTAAACATAAACCAGGGTCGTAGCCATTGAGAGTATGAAGAAAAAAAAAAACGTGATGGACCTTTAAATCGATGTAACTCGCCACTAAGGCCTGAACCTCTTCGTTGGTCCATCTATAATTTTGTTCTTGTAATGTCCATGTTCATCAAATGTACCCAGAGCAAAATGTTTCTGGCTGTTGTTTGCTCTAATTTATGCTTTTATTTTGCTCTATTGGCTATATTTGCTTATTTTTATTTGATTATGGGATTTTAATTTTCTTTCATCTGTACAGCACTTTGGTCAACTGAGGTTGTTTTAAATGGGCTATTAAAAATAAACCTGTCTTGACATGACCCAGTCCAAATGGTTCAAATGAGTTGTGTTCACGTATATATGTTCATGTTAGAGGGCCGATTGTAATTCAGAATACCAGATCAGCAGAGACCCCGGCCAGATAGAACCTGTAGACCAATCTTAGTACTGCTCCTACTACTGGAACGTTTTTCGCCCAAACAACTTTGTGAAGGCCTTTTTTACAGGGCCATTCCTGATAACGGAAACAATCCGCCCCCTGAAAAACTACCCGGAACCCCACGTTAATGGAAACACACCTTCTGATATGCAATATTTGTCTAGGTGGATGAAACAATCCAGGATCCTGTTTCCAACTCTTGCAAGAAACCAAAGATGTCACGTTTTTCAGCATAACCCTCTTCACTAAGACATGTCAAATGAGCAACATAACATATTGTACTCTCAAAGGCTTGAAACAAGGACACTGGACTTCCTTCTTTTGTTCTTGAAGATGTTTCGACTTCTATCCTGAACATCAAGAACATGCAGCACAGCAACCCTCGAGGACCAGGGTTCCCCACCCCTGAGATACATCCTAGACACTCTTGCTAATGATGAAGATGTGTTCACTCACAGTGATCATACTATAGTTTTAGTACATGACACTTCTATATGTCACATGTGGTTATCAGTAGAAGAGCCATCAGAGATTGAATGTGTTGTGGTTTGGAGTTTTCTGTTGGGTTTTGGCTTCGTGTCCTCATTACAGCCTCTGTTCATTAAGTTTGAATATTTCCTAATGTATTTTGAAAATTTCCCTGCGGTTTCATTTCCTATGTCTGCTTCATCCTTCATCCTCCCACGTAACAGAATAAGAGAGACTTCTGTAATCTAAGCTTCCTCTGTCACCTGGAATGCAAGTTGAGTGGGGCTATTTCCTTTGGTGGGGTCTTTCTTGTCCTCTCGGACCCCCAGCTGGTCAACACTGGCTGTCCTTCATGAGCCTGGTTCTTCTTCTTGTTTTGTATTCCTCTTTCGACTCATACATGCTCAGAGCAGGGGACCGAATCACAGCAAAGACTCAGCAATGTTTCTGCTTCTATAGAGAGGCAGTGTTTGTTTTTTTGTTTTTTTTTAACTAATGATACAATATTACTGAATTAGATTGGACTCGGGTGAATTGGATTACGAATGGATTCAAACAAACTGGAATGTAACTGGTTTAGAACTAGACTGAATTGGGTAGTTTTTATCTGTACTGCATTGAATTTGTTTATGTGGTGTGTAAAGCGCCTTACAATAACTTTTGTCATGCATTTAATTCTGTGAAAATTGTTGTGAACTTGTTTCATTAGAGTTTAATTGAACTGGTCCCACACTAATATTTTTTGCTTATGAAATCAAAAGTTATGCTTAAAGAGGAATAAACTACAATGGTAATAATTTCAGCTGGCTATATTAGCAGATCTGAAGATTGGGCTGACGTCAACATTAATACGCTTCATGCTAGTTTATGTAATAATTGTCTTCCACAGGACACTCGTAACTTGAGAGATTTTCTTTTTAGATTTCAATTTATTTACCTATTAGTTTGATTTATTTAAGTTTGATTCCTTTAAGTAAAGCCTTAATCTTCAATATGAATCTGTTCAAGTGACTTATAAGCTATGAAAATCCTTTTCTGAGCCACTAAAAGTCGATGTCAAGACGTTCCAGCATATTTGAGCATTTAAATATGTACCAGTATCTGAGTTTGGAGAATAGTTCATTGTCCTGGTTTGCTGGTTGCAAAACAACAAGGACTAACTGGAAAAGAATTGACTTCAAAAAGTATATAGTTTCCCTCATTCTTAAAGGTGACCATAGTAAACTATTAATGGAGATAAAGTATTGTTTATCAAAGCAGCGTACTGAAAACTCAAGTGCGGCTGGAGATCAGAGACGGACAAATGTGGACTTACAAAAGACCCGGCGACAGACAAGCAAACAAGGGTAAAATGGGGCTTTTAAAAAAGAAATTGCTGACATCTAAACGGCGATTGGATTTGCATAGCATAAACTTTCATCTGGGGATGTGAAGAAAGACTCAACCACAGGAATGATTTAATATTTAATAAATTAGAAACAGTAGCAATGGATAATTAGAATTTGCACATTTACAAATCAACCCTGATAGCACATCAAATTATGAAATATAACGGTTCTCTGTGGATTACCGAGGGGAAATCAGATGATAGACAAAGCAAATGGAGTATCACTAACAACATACTGTCAGAACTCATCACACGGCTAATCCGGTTAGAGGGGGAAGCCATGGAGACTTTGCTTTAAAATATTGATAGGCTATTCTGTAAAAGCTTTTTTCCCTTCTTCTTTTTGCAAGTGTACATTTGATATAACACTTGCTTATTGCTCACGGGTCATTAGCCTCTCATCCTCTGCTGCTTGGCCAGTTTGCTTTGAAGGAAAGTCTTGTGATTAAATGAACGTTTTTGCTCTGGTACTCCATTAGAAGAGGACTGGATGCTTGCAGTTTCATTGTTTATATTATGAGTACAAAGGCAGGGAGTGTGTAAACTGTTGTTGTATTCATTATTAGATTACTTCCTGGTGTGATGGCTTTTGGTAAAAGCCACAGAGTTCTTGTAAGGGGACTCGACATGCACTCAGGGGAGTAGCATTTATCAAATGATGAAGGCAGAGGCCGAGGCACATTCAAACCTAAGTAGTTATAAAATAGATGCCACGCAGAATCTACATCAATAAAAGTCAAAGAAATGTAGGCTAACACAAAGTGGATTATAGCTGTTTTGCATGTCAGGCCCAGACTTTTAACACAACCATGTAAGAGCATATTTCCCAAAATGAAGCAAACACATAACGAAACCTGATATTAATCACATTTGAGGATATTTTGTCAAGTTGTCAGTGATTTTTACATTTAGTCTCTTCACATACGTTTTAGCATCCATCTTGTTAAAATCTCCCTGGATCAAACCACAGGGCTCAGATGGAGTCGGGGGCAGCACAGTGGTGTTGTGGTTGCCGCTTTCACCTCCTACGTCAACAGACTGGACCAGAAACTGTGATGATGTCTACAAAAAGGGCCAGAGCAGACCGAAGGAGGCGTAGGTATTTCAGCGAGACGTGGCCTGCAGTCACCTGTTGGAGAAGCAGCTTTACATATCCGTTCATACTTTCCCCAGTTTAGACTTCCCCCACCTTGTCTGTACAGTCGGAGAGCTTGGTGCTGCCCTCACATGTCCCTACACCTTTAAGAGAATCCTGACTAATAACACGGGAAGTCAGAAGCAAATAAATCAAAGCAGACAACAGATACAAAATACACATGGATAAAAGTCACAAAAAGAGAAAAAGTGGTGTGGAAAAGGTCAGAGAGAAGGAAAAAACAGTGTGCTGCAAAACATTATCAGTTAACAAATGTTCCCCAAAGCAGTGCAACTGATAACCCTGCTTGGCTGAATGTTAACTTTAGATGCAGTGAAAACTTGGTCGGGTTGAAAAGACTTTGACATGAAGTGTTGACGCGACTACACACAAGTGGTAGGACAAACTTTGCAAGTGATGCGGCATGACGTTTCCCTTTTATTGCGTGTGAAGAAGAAAATGGCTTACCCTTGAATTATGAAGAGCCTTCTGTCGCATCCACACGGCACGTCTACGTCACAGCAAGAGTTTAATATCGACAGACATTATAGGATTCTGTGCAAGCTGTGGACACAACAGCAGCACTGTCCAATGTAATCGGCTATTTATTGCCTTGCTGATATGTTTTGAATTGAAGTGTGAAAGTTTTGTAAAAATGAGACAGGTACAGAAAAAAAACTGCCAGGGCTGAATTTTGCTTGCGGGCTGATCCAGACCATCAATCATGTTTGTGGCATTTGCCATACTTAATCTAAGTGTAAAAAGACAGATTTGCTTTAGCTCTACCCATCTATTTACATTCACCCAGGTGGATATTATCCTTTCATTTCAGCCTTATAAAGACAAATACAAGTAGTTAGATTTTGCAACCATTGTTCACCTGTTGTCAATTTGGCTCAAAGAAAGCTTTTTTTCTAATTTGCAGTGTAACAGTTGGGAATATGAATGAAATTAATGAACTAGAGGCCAAAAAAGACCAACGATTGTAAAGTCCTTCTTACAGATGAATATCTGTAAGTAGGACTTTACATTTGTTGCAGAAACTGCTGTGGGTGTGGCGGTTGCTGCTCTAGAGATGTATCCTTGAGGGACTCCACATGTGATTCTTGTGTGCTCAGATGTAAAGTTACCTATTGACACAAAGTACTTCCTGTTCTCTATGTATGTTTTAAACCAGTTTAGTACAGTTCGGTAAAGACCTGCCCATTTCTCCAGTTGTTTGAGTAATATATTGTGGTCAACTGCATCAAATGCAGAACTGAGATCCAGCAAAACTAAGAGTGACATTTTTAAACCGTCTGTATTCGAGCATATGTCATTAAACACTTTGGTCGGAGCCGTCTCAGTGCTGTGGTTCTGTCTAAAACCTGACTGGAAGCATCATAGCAGTTATTTTGTGTTAGAAGTTAAAAAGCTGTTAAAAAACTTCTTTTTCAATTATCTTATTTAAAATTAGGAGATTTAGGAGTCTGTAGTTGTCCATTTGTGTCTTGTCAAGCTTGTCCTTTTTCAGCAGAGGTTTAATTACAGCTGTTTTTAGTGGCTCTGGAAACACACCTGACATTGAAGACAAGTTCAGGATCTGTAGCAGGTCTGACTCCAAAATCTTTGAGACCTTTTTGAAAAAAACCTGATAGCAGGACGTCTGAAGAGAAAGAAGAGGAGCTGATGTCAGATGTCTTCCAGGTCTTTGCTGTTAACGGGGTGAAACTGTGTCATGGTGTTTGAACTGGTTGTGGACACATTCACATCCAGAACCTGCTGTTGACAAACCAACTGCTTGTCCAGTTTGGATTTTGTCTGTGAAGAGTTTGCCAAAGTTGTTGCAGGTCAGGGTGGACTGAAGTTCAGTTTCCACTGACACAGGAGGGTTTGTTAGTCTGTCAACTGCAGTAAATAAGACCCGAGCGTTATGACTGTTTTTGGTGATGATGTCAGAGACTTCCTGCATTCCTCAGTTGTAAATTATAAGAGTGAAGTTTCTCTTTATAAATATAATAATGAACCTGGAGATTTGTTTCTCTCCATCTGCGCTCGGATTTCCGACACTGTCTTTTTTAATTTTTAACCAGAATGTTTCTCCATGGAGACTTCTTCCTTCCAGAGATAACCTTCACCTTAATGGGAGCAATAGTGTCCATAACATTTAACATTTTAAAACTGAAGCTACTGATGAGCTCAGTGACTGAACCCCCGGACAGGGCAGCTGTCACAGAGCAGACCTGGTTAAACATCTCACTACTGTTTTCAGTTAGACGCCGTTTTGTGATCACTGCATAATGAACACAAGCAGACCTTAAAGCTGGTCTAGAACCTAGGAGTCCTAATAACAGACGACGCTTTGAAGTACTTCACTATTGTTACTGTACAAGCAGAATTACTGAATTCATATTCACAACAGTTACCCCTATACTACTATTTTGAGGTATTTTTGTTGGAGACATCATGGATGGACAAAGTATAGACAAAAAACGATTCATTTTCTTTTACAAAAGGTTATTGTGGAAACCTTTGAACTTCTTGACAACAGGGGGTAAAATAATGCCCTTTAAAAGGAAAATGCGTTGTGACAATGTCAACCTTAATCTGGAACTCTGCAACAATAGCATGCTGATAGGTCAGAGGAGGGTTACAAGAGAAGCAAGTATTAAGGCCAGGGCTTGACAGCATTATGTCAAATCTAAATCCATTATCAAAGCATCTTATCCAATAAAAAAAGGACAATCCATCCTCTATTTATCATGGCTTATGGGTTTTGTTATGTTTTTTTGTTTCCTTGTTTTAGAGCCGACTTCTTGTTTTTTTTTCTTCCTCCCGTTTTCCTTGAATTTCCATGTTTTATGCTTAGCTGTGCTCCTTGGCTGTGTTTTCGACTGGATTCTGTGAGTGATTGTCACAACTCTTCTCAGTCACTACGGCCTACAGTACACAGTTTTGGCTTTTGTTTTGTTTTGTTTTGGGTGTTTCTCGTGTTGTTTTTGTCTTGTTTCCATGGTTTTTCCTGTTCATTCTTCTACAACATCACACAGGACACGGTATACATGCACCGTATCAACACGTTTATGGCGTAGCAGTAAATGCTCAAATCTTTACTTGAGCGATAGGGTTGGTGCAACAATATTTGTGACCATCTGCTTCAGCCGAGCAGCTGTTTACAGCAGCTGGACTAGATTTACTCAAAGTCACATCACTGTACGTGAAATGCGTACTATGTTTTATTTCTATTCAGCTATGTTAGGTCGTTTTACTGTCTTGCTGTCAGGTTGTCTTGAATTGGAAGTATTTTCAACAAAGAGTATAATCCAAGTTACCTTATGTTCTCCACTGAAGTCTGAACGAATTTAATAATAATAATAATGCTAATTTAATGCTTTAAATTAGGCTTCTATTAATTGTTAATATGATTGTCAGTAGTATAAAGTTTATGTTCTTTGACGTGTCCACAGTAATGTGCTGTATGTATACTGTTAAAAGCAAAAAAATGTTTCTTGTTTGTTGTTTTATACTGGCATTTACATTCACATTTAGGGACTCAAGATGTGTTAAGAAACTTTCAACCTTTGAGCTTTTGGAGTATTTTACAATCCTTTGTAATTAAATGTACTGCTGACCTATTTATCTGCCCTTGAACAAGAATTTAAAGCTGCTGGCTATTTCCTGACAAACAGCTCATTCTCAATGTGAGAAAACAGGAACAAAGAAATGATTCTGCACAACCATTTTCCCTTTAGAATAACATGAATTTCAAGGATATTGCCTGAGTTGTTTGAAAGCTTCATATTACACTTTTCTCTCTATTGTGGGTTTTTCTGTAGTCTGCAGTAGTCCGGTGGAAAAAAGGCGCGCCGTCTCTCAGTACTTTAATTTTACATATTTATGACATATTTCAACATTGCTTCACTTCTTTGAGATTATTGAGGTTTGCAGGCATGATTTTATGAAAAGCACTTTTAAATAGAGTTGAGGTCTGGATTTTGACTCAACTATTGTACCATCTTTATTATTTTCTTTTTCAATCATTCTGTTTTAGATTTGCTGCTGTGCCTGGGATCATAATCCTGTTGCATGAGCCAATTTCAGCCCAGCTGTATCTGTCAGTCAGTTGCATCACATTTGACTCTATAATGCTTTTTGTACAAGGAAGCTCGTGGGCGACTCAGTGACCCCAAGGTGCCAAAGTCCTTTGGCTGCACAACAAGCCCCAACCATTAGCTTATTGTTCTGACCTTTTGTATAAGACATGTGCGCCAGTGTGCTGTGTTCGGTTGGCTCCAAACGTGGTTAGGGTTAGTACTGTTGTAGTCTTGTTCCATCTCTCCTGTCATGAACTTTAACTTTTGGTTTAGTAGCCGCAGCCTGCAGAGTCTAACTTTCTGAACCTTTCTGGTTTATATCTACACATTTGTGTAACTAATGAGCACTTGCTAAGATGTTGGCTCCTTAAAAGATTGGCAACTGTTCTGAATGTTTTTCATCTGTGAATATCCGTCTTTAGTGTGGCGTTGGGATTGTACCAACGCACACCTTCAAACGTCTGCTGCTGTCATGGATGGTACACTTGGGCCAGTTTCAGACATCGAAGTTTTAAAGGTCAGCTGATCACCGGTCTGTTCAGCTGCAGCTGCACACAAAACACAGCTGATCAATTTAAAATAGTCACAGGGAAGAAATGTCACATTGTAAACTGTTGACTGTAACACAAAAAGAAAAGACAAAACACATAGGTGGAGGAATGAGTTAGTATAATGGGTAGAAGAGACTGTCTGGCTCAGGTGAAAGTGAGGAAAGAATATTTCACGGTAAAAAGGAAACACCTGCTCTTGTTATGATAAGGCACGTTGCTGCACAGATCTCCCTTTCATGATCCCTTCTTCACGATGACCTCACCAAATGCTTTGCCCTCTCTGTGGCTGTGGGTCAAATATATTTACTTCTTTAGTATCTGTTGACCATCTGCAATCTGTCGGCAAGAGTCAATGGCTTTGGCTACAGTCACACTGCAGGTCTTGATGCTCAATACTGATTTTTTTTTTGCCACTTTGGTGATCCTTCACATTAGTATTTTAAATGAGCAAGAATGAGCTGTTTTTCACATTATGTGTTTCTTGAAAAAATTTTTTTTTTTTTTTTAACATATGCATGTTGTGATTATTGCTTTGTTTTTGTTTTTTTAATGAGACTGCAGAGATGAACCAGGACCAGTGTGAGCCGCATGCAGTTTTATGGTGTGCTTGAACGAAATGCAGTCTGAACCAAAACCCAGATGGATACAACAAGTCAAACAGCAAGTCTATCAGCAAGTTTTTGAACTGTATCAACCCTTAGGAAAGCAGAAAATATGTGAAGAATGTTGAAATCTTCATTTTGAGTGAGCTTTGTCCTCGAACAGTCACAGATCCTGACAGAGAAGTCACATGTCGTCCCTCAAACGGAAAAGAGCATCAGCGAGAAATCGGTCTAAAACACACAGAATTAGACATAAGTACAAGTGCAGTGTTTGTAAATATTCATGATTTTATTCATTTAAATTTTGAATAATGGACTTTATAAATGTCATGTATATGATGTTCAAGTATTTCTTTCTACCTCAGTATGGGAACTTTTTTATTAATTTATTGATTCATGGCTTTGCTCTGGACTGAACTGAAGCAGAATTTTCAAGTTAGAGCCATGAAACGGTTCAGTTTGACCAGACAGACAAAAAGAACATTTTCACATTTCAAAACGCAAAAGAACTTTGGAAAAACATCAATTATGAAAACATGGTGAGAGTTTTAAGCAAGTCTGGTGGCAAGATGGTTAAGAAGTTTAAGTAAAACTTTAAACTACAGTAACAGTAACAGTACTTACCACTGACGACTATTAATGTACACAAAATCATTTATGTTTTATTATTATTTGTTAATCAATTAATTCATTGTAATGGTATTCATTCAGGCTGAGTCTTTGTTTTGAAATAAAAACAAGAAAATCAGCAAGAAAAAATGCACATCTTCACTCTTTCCAATCATTGCTGTTAAAATATGTTGGAGTGTGAAATTAAGAGGTTGGGTGGATCCAGAGGAGCAGCCAGTGGTCCCGCTTCTCCAGCCAGTTGTCTGTTCAGACCAAGAGGCTGTAGTCGCTAATTAAAAGAGCTTCAGACAAGCCCAAAATGATTATTAACCTTTCAGGTGGAGAACTGATTGACTTTTAAATGTCAGGAATGTAATGCTGAGTCTTTTATCAGTTTCTGCTACTTGCTTTTATCAATACACTGATTACCGAAACACCAAGTCTCCAATTTGTTTATGTGGTAAAGAAAAACAAAATTTAAAAAAAAATCACACGAGCAGGTTGGACAGAAGTGTAACTGCTATTCTTTACATTTTTAGCAGTAGTTTATTACATTTAACTGAAAGACGGGCACCGGCTATTCAACAAAACCTCCGAGCTGCTGCCTTAATATCAGTCCAAGTACAGTTGTGGACGGTCTGCTCTGACTCATCATAAATGCTCAGAGTAAAGAGACAGTTTATTTCCTTCCAACAATGCTGTACACCAGTCTTATCCTGTCGGGATCAGGGTTCTGGAGTCCTCGCAGCCCCAAATGGGTGAAATGCGGGGCTGGAACCTGGAGTAGCAGCCAGTCCACCTCAGAATGACGTAGTCACACATCCATGCACACGCCCTCACTTACAGGTGGTTTACCCGAGGAAACCCCACACGGGTACAAGTGTGAACCTCAGAGGTTCAAACAAGTAACAGCTCCCTGTGAGGAAACTCTGCAAACCATCACACCTCTTGGCTGCCTGACAGTTTTTTCCTCTGCCTACTTCAGGTTACTCCCTCAACATAGATCGGTTGCTACTTGAGAACCGAGACAGGATAAAAACCTTTACAACCCTGCTGTGCACACTCAGATAGGTTACTGGCTGTGATGTTTGCAGCTCTGCTTTCCTTTTTTTGTTGTGAATTGATAAAACGAAAAGTCCAATAAAAGCTATTCACTCTGAATTCACTAAGTGGAGCTTTTAGAGTCTACAGACAATGTGCTTGTGGCCATTTCATCTAATGGGGAGACGGGCTTGCAAGGACTTCTCAATGCAATTGGTGACGGCATCGCTTGGGAGATGTTGTTTTCAATGTGTGGATGCCAAAGCCCCAAAGACCAGCAAACAGTTTGGATTAGCTGCCGTACGTTGACAGAGGCGAGCGCTGACTCCTGCTAGCTGTAACGGAGGATCGTGATAGCAGTTCAGATCATTCAGATACGATTTAGAAAACAATTTTCAATCAGTTCACAAGGACACAATGTGCTGTTTATAACTTTGGCGCATGTGTTTGGTTGTTGAAGCTACTGTAACAGCATTTGAAGGTGGATTTTGAAGGCGCGGCTGCTCCTCTTCTGACCGCTGCCGGAGAATCTTTGACCCCAACGTAGCTCTGGGCTGCTTCGGGCTACTTTCACTCCTGATTTAGACAACATTTCTGAACTTTCTGGTGTGCCTTCCCTTGGTTTTTACCTGTTTCTACCGTCATCGTTTTTGAACGATCACCATTAATGTTTTGGGTTTTGTTTGGTCTAAATAGTGACATTGCTGGTCAACTAATAACCTGCAGTACTTGCTTAGCACTTTCATATTTGTAGCAGTCCCACATGGCACAGCCTGTCATTTATTTTTTAAATTGCTCAGGCGTGATAGATTACCGAGGCGTTCAAAAACTCGCTATCAGTTCCCTGAAGTTTTGACTTTGGGCGTTTGCATTTGTGTCCCACCACTTCCGTAAAGAGTCAACCCCCAGCCTGCTCTTCCACTCTCAGAGGATGCACATCAAACAAGGTTCTTGAAAATCTGCATGGTTGAAAACATGCTTCTAATTTCTTATTTGACATATTTGACATATTTGAAACAAATATGTTCAGACACTGCTACACCAGTTAAAGCTTTCTTTTTTTCCCATCAGCAAATAATCAAATATTCCCTTACCACTGCTACTCATGCTGTGAAATGAATTTAAATATTTATTTTGAATTTTGCAGATTTAAGAACCACAAGACCAACTGTATGATTTAAAAGACTTGGGGGAGTAGGGGACAGTCACATCAATTCTCTTTCAAATGACGGACTAGGGTGCTGCCTTGTGGAATCGCACACAAAATTCATTTAAAAAGGAATTCTTATTTGGGCATGATGGGATTTCCAAGTGAGGATAAAGCAACCTTAAACAAAGGGGACAAAGAACTGCCTGAAATAAAATACTTAACTTCTTCAGGGTTATTGGCTCAGAAATGAAAAAATAAGAGATTTGGTTACTCGTTGAGCCTGCAACCAGGCAATGAATCTACAGAAGATCTCAAGTCCACAGACTGCCGTTTGATTTGATTTGCTCTGTTGTCTCACAGTTATTTCTGTTTGTGCAAAGATAAGCATTGCATGCATCACAAGTAAAAAATCTTTGCTTTGATGTCAGTGATGTAGATGCTGTTGTTAAGATGCCCTGTGTGATGTGGAGATAATTTTGCCCCTCATTTGAAGCTCCTCTACAGCCATAAGCTGTGAGCTCCACCCATCCGTGTCCATGTGCCAACACGTCAATCAGCTGTAATTGCCATCCTGGAGGAACAATATCAGGCTGCAGAGCTTTAACCACACAGATTCATTGCAACACCTAATCTGCTAATGAGCTCAGAGTGGCTATTTTCAGCATTGCTGCAGACACCGTAGCAATGGGTGAGGAGGCCCAGTGAAGCTTCCAGTGACAGCAGAGGACAGTGGGCCTGTCGAGGAGGTGCAGCTCTCTTTAGGACAGCACAGTCATTCCAGAGCTTTTTGGCAGAGATCTAAGATCCAGAACACCACATTATCTTCTCAGTATTCTTGTTGACATGTTTCACATGTTCTAATTCTGCATAGAAGAAAATGAATGGATGGGTGGATGCATGGTGGCGGACCTTTGTAAAAGTATCCCTATTTAATAGGTTACAATTCCCAGCTGCGTGAGTCAATCAGAGAACTCATAATCAGATTAGAGAACTAGCACAATAAATAATGACCCAGAATAAAGAGTTTGTTTTCCAACCTCCTTCTTGGAGCTCCAAGGTTTGCTGTTCAGGAACAGCATGAAAAAAGCAACACAAACAATCTTTAATGGAACTGATACAAGAGGCTTTTTAATTATCTAACTCAATCAGCTAAAGACAAGTGGATCAATGAATCTCCATTACATGCCCTAGCACGGTGCCCGAACAGCAGCCGTTTACATCATTTCAAACAGCAAGGCATGCTGCAGCTAAGTGACAGATTACAGGTTGTGGCTAATCTAATGCAGCCGCAGCAGTTGTACAGAGTACAACTTTAATTCAGACTGCAAGCTTCCCTCGTTACGGCCATGCCACTTAACTGGCACAACCTCTGAAATATCCATTGTGCCCTGTAGAAGCTGTGACTTTTAAGTTTGAGGGTTTGCAAGTAAAAACAATTGCCTGAGTAACTCTCAGGACTTGTGAGCCCATCTTACAAAGTCTGATTTTTGTTTTACTGCTCAGTGTGCACCCATATAAATGAATACATCCATGCCTCATTAAATCAGTGCTGCTACCTTTCCTAATCCATGATGTATTTTAATTGTATTCCTTATCAGTATGTCCCTTTACATTTATAATTTCATTTGATTCTTAGAAAATGTCCTTGTTTTTCCCCGTATAGTTGTTGACTGCAAAGTTCTTATGTACTTGTGAATTCATATGCCACTTATATCACTAGAATATGTGATTAAGGTAGCGGTGTGGGTGGGGTGTGTGTGTGTATGTGTGTGTGTGTGTGTGTGTGTGTGTGTGTGTGTGTGTGTGTGTGTGGCATCGGGGGTGGGGGGTGCGTTAAGTGCAATTCACAACTCTCCGTCCTCCGACACTTCTCTTCAAAACAACAAAAAAGACAATCTCAGCGTTGAAGAACATGGACAAAAACATCTTCAGTCTTTGACAAACTATCGTGATTGCTGCTGCCAATGATCAGATGACGAAGGCAGCAGATGATCATTGCAATGCTTATGTAACACATGTAATGTAATAATTAAGTAGTGTTACAGCACAACTACATTGTATTAACGAGGCCAAAAGCACATGGTACTTTTGAAGAAATTACATATTGTAGAATAAACCAGTGATGACGATCAGCAACCAAGACAAAAAAAAACAAAGCCAAAGTAAAAGTATGTGCATAATAATGTGTCTTTCATAGTGTCATTTTATTATTTTGTCTAACATTTAAAAAAAAAGGAGATTTGTATATGGAAAGATTTAATTCCATAATCATTTTAAGATATACAATATCCAGGAATTATTAGAAATACACTTTGCACAAGACAAAAGAATGTAGATAAGACAGTAAAGAAACTTTGTTCACCACATCCTAATACTGCAGCATCTTCTTGAGGCTGCTTTGCCATCGAGTGGAAGCACAGCAAATGTCACATAAAAAAATAGACTTTGGTCACGTAAAAATGTTCAAAGTCAAACCAATTTTATTAAACATTTAAGTAGAACCTTTTCAAATGAGGCACATTCTGTATCAAACCCCTGCATCTGTTTTTTTTTGTGGTTTTTTTCAAACGTTGACACAATTTCTTGAGTTCTTATTTAAATGGTTTGATTAACACCCACAGGAAGATAATCAATCATCTCCATTTTCTTCTGCGCCTGGTTCGAAGCACCAGGTTTTATGGTTGGAGTTAGCTTTTCCACTCTACACAAGCCTCATCCCCCTCTCTACATTAGGATGGACCTAGGGGGCTTCAAACAACCTGACCTGATTATGTTATGTCATCGTTTGTGATTTGGTAGCCAACATCAAATTACACATGAGTTACAAAACTGTTCACATCATGTGTGCATCATAGAAGGTGGTGGATCACAGCTGACCTGCTATCAGCACAGACGTCTTTACGGATAGTGAAAAGAACACCAAACTTATATTTTGTTTTGACACTTTACTTAATTGGTGCAGACAAGTTCATCAAAGCGTACTTAGAGAGCAAGGGCAGACGGATCTTGCACAGGGCTTAAATTTCAGCATTGCATTGGTGCATCATGCTGCAGCATAAATGATGAAGTGTAATTCTGCAAAATAATCACAGATTTGACAAAACACAGTTGGTCTCCATGTGCAAGATGGCTGTGGACCTTCTGAAAACATTCATCACTAAAAGTTGTGTCATGTTGGAGAAAGTGATATACTGCAGTTGACTTTAGATTTCATATAATCTAAAAAAAAATCATCTGACTAGTAACTTGTACCACTTTATTTTGAATGAAGAGTCGAACTGACATAAACATTTGCATTTTATGTTAGTTGGGGATCTTAAACCACCTGCCATGTGCAACTTTTCACAAATCTTGAGACTAAAAACCCTGGGACTACTGTCAAAAATCACACTCCATCCACTTGAAATGTGTGTTTATGAAAGCGTGTAACATAGTACAACCACTGGATTGTACGATACTTGAACTTTATGTCAATTTTGAGTAGAAAGTACTTTCATCTCTGAGTGCAAACATGTTGATCATGTTTGGATCTTGTTTGCATGCCACTGGCTGAGAGCAGCACTGTTCTGTAGTAAAGTAAACCGTTTATGGATTGTAAAAATCATTGACAACGCTGTGTGTGATACCTGTTACCTGTGCCTTGCCTCAGCTTCTCGTGAGAGTGTGTTCCCCCTTTTCAGTCATCCACATAATTATATTGGGTTGTGCCAATTGGAAACTGGACTGTCATGATGAATTCAGGGGATTAATTTTTCTGCAACAATGCATCAATTGTTTCCAGTAAGAGACATGGGGGTGGGCGGTGTTGTTCTTCAGTAAACTGATCATACACAAAGTGTACTAATGCTTTTGTGGTGGAATTCATTGATCCACTGTCCCCCCGCGCAGTGCCTTTCTAATGACATCTGAGATGCCACAGTTACAGAAACAGGGAGCAGCATTTTACCTCAACCCTCAGAGCAATTTATTGTGGGAAGGTAATGATAAGTCTATATTTGAAAAAAATGGACTGGATGAGCCCCTTGTCAGAATGTGGGCTTCGAGCCTGAAACCACAGCAGCTCATGGTGGCACTAGGAGTCGTTTTCCATCTCCCTTCAGAGAGACGCGTCATTGACTGAGAGAGAGCAGCTAATACCAGCATCTATACTGCGTTTCATGGCATTTTCTCTGAAAACGTATTCCAACTTATTGGAAGTTAATTCAATTATATCATTTTGCCAAAAGCAAGAAATACTAGTCCGTTTCAATCTGTATATTTGTAAATATTTTTGTGATGTCAAATACGTTTACAGACAGAATAAGTCAAACATGATCGAACAGCAACTCCTTTGCCGGACTTTTTTTACTCCTTTTTCAAACCAATAGATAAAAACTGGTTCACCCTAAGGACAAAGTACCGAAACAGAAACTGAGCACTGTCGTATACGCAGTCCGGCGCAGTGACGAGTGTGTGAGGAGGCGTTGGAAGAAATCAGCAACACATGACCAGCTTGTTTTGTCAAGATTCAGCAATCCAACTGTATCTCAGGGATAAGGGGTAGATCTAGAGGACAATAATGTACACTTTTTGGACAAAAGAAAGAGGAGTAAAATAAGTCATCTATTTTAACAGCAAAGTTCAACATTAAACAGAGTTGGTGGTCTCAGGGTTCAACTATCCGTCATTAATGTAGATGACCAAAGTCAGGAAATTATCTCACAGTGGGAAAAGCCTCATTTAGTCTACTTCCAGGAGTGATTGGTTGTGATTTGACATATAACACTGTATACCCTCTAAACTCCCCTCTAGTTTAGCTGAAGTGATGATTCTTTCCAGATGGAAGGTGAAACATCTTCAACGCCAAAAACAAACAGGAAGTCCAGCTGCCTTGATTCAAGCCTTTGAGCGTAGCCTCATGGTCAAACTGAACATACAAAAGGTGGGTGAAAAAAATCAGCGGACGAGGATGCAAAGTCCCTTGAATCTCTTTCAAGTTGGGCTGCTGAGCTGTTTGGGTTGTTTCTTACAAGTAATGACATCAATTCATCATACAAAGACGTGAGGAAATAAAAACAGTCTTAATTCATACAGTTTCAGGGAGGGCTTGGTATGAGGTGGAATAGATAAAAACAGCAGAGAAATATGACTGAGTTTAAAAGGGCAGAGCCAGGTTGGGTGGAAAAGCAACAATCATAAAAACAGCACAACCTGCTCAGATAGCACATAGTTTGTTCATGCCTACAACTGCAAACGATGTCAACATCGACATTCACTATAGTAGGCGCTGATGTTTGTGAGCTGAGCTACAGATGGATTTATGACAAATGTAGGTTGGAAAACATGTTCCTGCAACACACTTGAAGGCAAAGTGGAGCCGAGGCAATTTAGGGTTTGCAGTAAGGTTTAAAGAAATATATACTCTTAAACAGATGATGTCAACATGTTATTGTGATGATGATTTGTACGAAGCAGTATGCACTAAAGGCTGACATCTTGAGGAACGAAGATGGGCGGAGGATCTCAAGATTGTCAGCAAAACATTTTAATCAATCAAAGTTTGCTGTGGTCGCCAGCATGAATGCAGCTGATCTCACACACACACACACACACACACAAACACACACACACACACACACACACACACACACACACACACACACACACACACACACAGAGAGAGAGAGAGAGAGTTGTCATGAATGTGGAATCAAACAATACAAACCGAAGCGGTTTTTGGACCAGGCTGTAAATATGTTTATTAAAAACTGCCTAAAGGGTTGGGGTTATTTTGTGTTTTTAAATGACTCAGATCAACATCAGTTTGTTGCTTTTTGGGCCAAGATTTGCCCCCTCTAGACTTTCAGGTTATGTTTCTGATAGATAACAACAGCAATTAATTGTTGAGGCAAGGATAATTGTCTGCTCCTGTCTTAGTAACTGTAAATCAGTAAATCAAATGATGAAAAACAGACATTATACCATTTGCTCATTTTAGGTTGGATGGCAGCAACACATCACAACGGTGAGATATGGGCAATAAAAGACAAGAAAAGTAGGTGGTACTAGAAAGAAACACTGGACGAACAAGTTCAACAAGTCTTAGCTGGGCAGGAATTTACCACCCTGCACAAAACTGAGTTTAAAATGAACAAAAACAATTGTAGAATCATGGATGCTCGTGATCGTTTGGCCTTTAAGTGAGACTGCATGGAAAACAGACAAGATTCTGTACTGGAAGTCATTGCGTGAAGTGAAAAAAAGCATCAATTGTGGAAGGTAACAGTTATAGATATTTTTGAAAGAAACATATTGTTCCATCCAGACGTCCGGGAAGGACTTGAAACCATCAGCAGGGCAATGTTAAACACATACAGCATTCATTACAAAAGCAGCAATAGAGTAAAAGACGTGGTGCTGGTGCTGTCCTGGTGTTAAAATGGCATACCTGCACTCCACACCTACAAACTATTAAACACTTTTAGTAAATCATGACACAAAAAAATCAGCTTGAATTCCATATCAGACAAGAATGGGAATGCATTCTGCTCCCTGAACGTCAACAACTGGTCTCCTCGGTTCCTCGACATAATTAGGGTTCTACACATAAGAGTGCAAAGTAAATGCTGGGGAATTTTCCTC
This sequence comes from Xenentodon cancila, assembly GCA_014839995.1. NCBI lineage: Eukaryota > Metazoa > Chordata > Actinopteri > Beloniformes > Belonidae > Xenentodon > Xenentodon cancila. The sequence goes on from CM026206.1 coordinate 25,401,776, forward strand.
AGTATCCATACAGCTGATAGACTTGCCTTGTTTTACTAATGCAATCAGGGATTTGACATGTAGTTGAAAATCTAATAAGCAACTAAAACCACTATCAGCAAATGTATTTCCAGGGCCTGTTTATTCTCCCTGGGGTGCAGAGTGTCAGTGGTGCAGCCATCAGCTGCTGTATGGTAAACATAACACTGCAACAAACCACAGGCAAGTTTCTGGCCATCGATCTTCAGTCATTAGCTATGAGCTCATGGCGCCACTCAATAGCCAGCAGGACTTTCAGGGTAATATAAGCACCTAACCCCACTATTGATCCACATACATCCCTTTTTGTGTCAAACACTCTTAACAGAGAGTGTCAAAAAGCACAGCGGACAATCCAGGTGGAGTGTTTCCACCAAAGAGAACTTTGCTTGTAATGAGAATGAACGTCAGTCCGGAACGTTTTTTTCGTTTGTTGGTTTTATTTTTTTAGAGTGTATTATTTAGCACACTGCTGTATTTGAGTTTTCAAGAAAAACTCCCTTTGTTTTATAGACAGACAGACAGACAGACAGACAGACAGACAGACAGACAGACAGACAGACAGACAGACAGACAGACAGACAGACAGACAGACAGACAGACAGACAGACAGACATATTGATAGCTGAAACACAAAACCTCCTATCTGAAAAATGTTGTCTTCTCACAGAAAAAAATCAAAACTTGTTTTCTCAAACAATTATATTTTTTATAGATACTTAATAAATGTTATACTGTTTTTGGATAAGATTACTATTCCATGTGTTACCAAGACCGACTGGGTATTAATGAGTTGCAATGTGGAGATTAGAAGATCTTTCATTTTTTGATCATTTTGCAGGTAGGAGCTTTAAAATCTTGGCCATCGATATATAGCTTTGAAATTATACATAATTCCAACAGGTTGGCCCACCAGATCCATCTGTCAAGTAAAAACAGCAAACCAGGAATTATGCTGCACCCGGAAAACGATTTAAAAGGTGTTAAGGGAATATGTGTGAAAAAATAAAATAGAGAAAATCACTGTGTAGTTTTCCATTTATTTTCTTTACCAAGCATGATTGTTAGTAAAGTAAATACATTTATGATATAGAAGTTTATCTGTATAGCACATTTCAGCAACAAGGCAATTCAAGGTGCTTTCCATAACAAAAACATGAAAAGTAAAGAGTAAAATAAAAAAGGACGAAAAAATAATTATGAGTTACGGCGCAGTGGCAGAATAAAGAAAGTTAGATTTAAGCTAAAGGTTACAGTTCAGTACTTAAATTAACATAGTTTAAATCTAAATTCATAATGGTTTAAATAATTCAGTCAAAGGCAGCTGTAAACAAATTAATTTTTAATCTTGATTTCAAGCAACTGAAGGTTTAAGCATTTCAGCAGTTTTTATGCTCAATAGACCTGGAAAAAACTTCCAGAAAACTGCATGAATGCTGCTTCTACATGTTTGGTTCTGGTTCTGATTCTGGGCATACTGAACCAGAAGGGAGGTCTGGATGGTTGATATGACAACAGCAGGTCTCTGTTTTTGTCCTAAGCCAATACCTGAAACTGTGTGCTTAAATGCTCCCCTTTTGGTCCAAAAACAACTACTTCCGTTTTTGTTTTTGTTGTTTTTTTGATTGTTTGTTTAGATGAAAAAAAGTATGACACAGCCACTCATTGTTTGTTCATGCATCTACTCAATGCTTGCATGGGCCCATTGTCACCTGGTGACATTGTAATATAAAGTCGTGTGTCATCTGCTTAGTTATGGTAACTTATATTGTTGTTTATTATCATCTGAGCAAACAGAAGCATGTAGATGTTAAATAGAAGGGGTCCTAGGATAGAACCTTGGGGAGCGCCACATTTAATTTGTCTTGATTCTGATGTAAAGTTACCTATTGAAACAAAGTAGTCCCTGTCCTTTAAGTAAGACTTAAACCAGTAAAGTATTGTACCAGAAAGTCCGACCCAATTCTCCAGTCGCTCCAGTAATATACCACGGTCAGTGGTGTCAAATACTAGCATTCTCTGTAACCTCTCAGGCCCCACAGTTTGGTCACTTTGCAAATATTCATCCTCTTATCTATGGCCATGTGAATATTAATATCTGTTATAGTCAAATTTTATGATCAATCAGAGATATTGGTTCTCAAAGTTGGAGCACATGCTGATAGTGACTTGACCCATTGAAGCCACACAAATCATACAAAAGCACCCTTTTCATCCATGTCTTTTGAGACCTATTCATAGCAACTGCTGTGAGAGAGTTGTGTTTGAGGCTTTCTCTGGCAGAGCCCAGAAGCCACTATCCTACCTCTGTAGTGACTGTGTCACAACAAAGGTGTCTCTCCTCTATGTTGTGAGCTTCTTTTGACTTTGGTGTAACAGCTTGACACTACCTACAGTAAGTATAACAAATGCAAAATGATGCAGAACTTCACTGAACAAAGATAACTGCCAGCTTGAATTGAGTACATCTAACAAAAGTTAAACAAGTTTGTCTTAATTATGAACTTAATTTTTGATGGACTTCATTAATTTACTTGTAACAAATTGAAGGAATTAAGTTAAGTTGGTTAATCCTCCTCTTTGTCAGTGTGGGTGGAGTTAAAAATGAGGACGCTGGATGATATTAGTCATGATCTTTAATAACTAAACAGGACCGCAAAAAAAGATGGATGAATGGATGTGCTCATCAGATTTAAACTGTCACAAAAGTAATTTAGATTTTGGAGACTTTTTTCTTTTTTTTTTTTACTCTCATGCAAAAACATTTCCTTGTTCAAGTGGTCTCTCTCCTTTTTGATTTAAGTGAAATCAAACATCCTGCTTCATTTGAAGTCATGATTTAAGGCTTGTTAACACTGGTTTCCACCTGAAGTGGCAAGCTTGTTAATGTTGATTGTACAGTCTGTGCTTCCCCTCAGAGATGCTCACAAGTCCAAGTCAAGTCTCCGGTCTGTCATGGTTGTAAAAAGCGTTCTATGATCTCCTGCACATCATCCAGTCCATTTAGAACGTTGCATTGCTATATCTAAGGTATTCGAGCCAAGTACTGGGTTATCATCCCTCATGAGAGTAGTTTAATCATCGTTCTTCTAGTAACCTTATGAACCCATAAGATTACACGGTCAACAATAAAACTGGAAACCTACCTGTAGCCATGGTTGATAAAAGTCGGCATTTCACTTGGTTTTACATCAGCAGCAGATGGTTGCAGCACTACAGGGACGCTTATTCAGCATCCCTGAAAATTTTTGAAAATTGTTTGTTTTAATAATTTACCCTGCCTTTGTGGAATTACAAAGGTGATTATTGTTTTATTTATTATTATTGTTGTTTTCACTGTTGTCATCATATGTGGAAGGTTATGTCTAAGGGTGGTGGAAAAACAAAACAGAATCATTAATTTTATATATATATATATATTGGATTGCAAATTAGTTATTAAGTATATAAACAGTCTAATTTCTAAAGTATTTTTTATTGAGTGTTTCAATGGGTGTTTTACAAAAGGAATTTTGTAATAAAAAATAAATACATAATAACATTTTTCTTTTTGAAAATGTGTTTTCAAATAGAAAAAAATAAACTGAATTTAAAATTTCATTGAGCTCTACATTTCCTGTTCGGGCATTTAAAAAGATCATTTTGCTTTTCCCCGCTTCATTTTCAAATCCCTTTTGAAATTGCGTTTTCTAAATCTATTACCTTCTCCATTTAGCAGCTCCTTTTCCATTTTCCATGCCACTGTGGGTTTTGAGCAAAGCGGCAGGTTAAACGATGCAAATCAGGTCCTTGAATGCAACAAAGCTCTCTGATTGGTTGGAGAGTCGCCGTTACCTGCTCTGATCTACTTAAAGTTCATGTTTTTGTACTGTTGCACAATGAAGATGGAGCAGGGAAAATAAAATGCAAATGGAAACAGAATTATATTTTTAAATGCCCGAAAAGAAATGTATATTCAGTTATTTATTTTTCTATTTAAAAATTAATTTTTCTAAAAGATTTTAAAATACATTATTTTATACATTATAATTAATTTACTATTAATTACAGAATTCCTTTTATTAAAAAAAATAATTAAAACATTTAATTAAAAATTGCTTTAAAAATTAGACTATTTATTTATATATTCAACAACTAATTTGCAATCCAGTTTAGTAACAAATGTATTTATTTCCCAATTAATAAATGATTAATGAAATGAAAATGTCTTATTGCCAAATTCTGGGCACTTAACCACACTTTTGTGCAGCTTTAATGCTCTTGTATTAGCTTTTAATGATTTGTTCTAGTTGTAGTTTCGAAAAGTACCAATTTTAGTTTTTGAAAGAATATTTCTTGACAAATAGAATTTGAGATCCACCCCACAAACCCCTACACCCTCGCAGAAATAGTAAAATAAACTAAATCTAGAATCATTGCAATAAGAAATGTAATAATTCAAGCTAAATTTGGTATTAAAAGAACTCCCTGTCTCATGCAAAAAAAAGGGAAAAAAATCATAAGAAACTTTCTGAGCATCAGATTTCAAAGCGTTATTTCAAGGCGATGCTTTTTTTGTTGGTTTTTTGCAAAAAAGATAATTGAATGACTTTTCAAGATCTGTTGCAGAAAAACAATCACTTTCATTACACCAGACCTTGACATCATTTCAAGTTCTCATTTTACCAGAGAAAAAGGAGAGAGAATAAGACTGCAGTGGAGCACAGTTCAACCCCTGGGCTAATCGTGGGGCCTTTTATCTGCAGCAGAAAGAGCTTCTTTTGTCAGAAACAGCACCCGGAGTCTGGAGAGAGGCGGAGGGAGAGTTCTGGGCATTGTCTCTCAGGAGGACACTAATGGGTTTTGGTGTCATGTGTTTTTCACTCAACACTTGACACATGGAGCCATTCTTCCTCATTCACTCCACTTTCATGTCTATTAAGATGAGGTATGCCAACGTAAAGGCCTGACTTTTGGTCACTTAAATTGGCCAAAATTAGAGCCTCCTTTAAAGTCTTCTGTACTTCTTGAAACACTAGCCTGTCTTTACATCCTTGCACATCAAGTGTTTCTGGTGACATGCAGACTTACAGTGTCTGGTGTGTGGGTTCTGCAGTGCACATTGCATACTGCCTGACTAGTTTTCTGCATGACCACAGGAAAACTGCTGGTTGTAATTCTTTTCTCTTCAAGGCCCTGCAATGTCTAATGAACTCCTGAATGCCAAAGCGGGTGGGGGAGGAGGCTCCATGGTATTTGGGGCAATAAAAGATGTATTCTATCCAACACGGGGGGGGCGAGGGATACTGAAATACAACTTCTTCTTGTCCTCACCTGGCACAATTTAAATTATTGCTCCGTCCTGGTAAAGTAGGACACACCATACCTCCGATTCCATTAGACAATTAATTTGGGAGCTTAGAACACTGCTGCAGACTTCAGCCGAGCGGTCGTCTTAGTTCTGGTAGACAGAGAGCACTCGGGGGCAGTCCCTGAAACTTGAGTAGATGATTAAGTGCATTTCTGCTCCTAAGGAGAGATTACGTCTTGTGCCAGTGCCTGAGTCAGACGATGGAGCATGGCTCTGGAACTTGGCAATGGCCGAGGTACATTGAGATAATGATGTACCTGTCCTCAACAATAAAGCTAATCATATCTCACCTCAAGGGCTTCCCTTTAAGGTCAGAACAAATTCGCTGCCATACATTAAGTCCTTGTATTGTTTTAATGAAGGTGCATGGATTCCTGCTGCTACAGACTGCACCTCCGCCTCATATGTCCTGTGCGCATAAATGCCTCCAAATTCTGTTCTTAACTGGAAGAAAAACCCCAGAATAGACCAGAATACTGAAAAAGCTGGGGAAGTTAAACACTGTGAGGAAGGAGATTGTGACCCCAACAAAACCCCAGGCCCATGTCTAATAAATGTGAAACTGAACCACATCTTGTGTCTTAACGAGTGCAGCTTTGCAGCACTTTCCCGCTCCTCACACACTCAGAGGGGCAACAGCAGCCCTCAAATGTATGGAGCCACTGAAAGGAGCATCTGTGTTGACGCCAGGCCCTGATGGGAGTTTTTCATAGAGATATATTTATGTTTCTCCCCCCATTACCAGAGCTTTAAATAATAAAGCAAAATAAATAGCATCCATTAAACTGATCACATTGTGCTAACTCAAATTGTGTTTATTATGCTAATGGTACATGAAATTAAGAAAAAGACCTTGATGCCAGTGGATTTAATTAATGGGCTTTGGGAAAGGCACTGAGACATAATTCATTTCTGAGTAAGTAAGTCTCATTTGCAGTTCCATGGGTCCTCATGCTGCTGATTGCCTGAGTTATTCTTGCAGATGTGCTGCTCACAGCATGTCCCTCCATTAGAAATGAACACCTCATTATATAAACTACCTAATTAAACATAATACAGCTCCACATTGACTCATTAATGCGTAGCCCGCTTTCTCTGAAGGAAGAATGTGAGGGGGGGGTCAGGGGAAACGAGCGAATGGGAGCCGGAGGAAGAAGGCAAGGTGCTCTGAGCAGGGCAGGCGAGTCCAGTGTAGCCCCACCACCCAGAGACGGAGCTACGCTTCTTTTTTTGTTTGTTTTGTGGATAATTTCTTTGCTAAAAATACCGTTAAAAATTCTTTATCCTGTTTATACTGCAGGTGCACCAGAAGCGCTGAACAGTGTTTTTGCTTGCACTAAAAGCTTCTAATGATTTGGGTTAAATTTTCAAACAACCAACACACTCCCGGGTCCAGATGCACAAACGATGCACGTGCACAGAAGCCACGCATGCCCTGTCCACCACACAACCTGATGTTTAGGGAAGTGCATTCTTGTGGCCACGCATTCATACATTCTTCAAAAGACTTTGAGGGGCTATTTTGGAGCGGGAATAGCACATCCGTACTTGGTTTACAGATTCAGGTAGGAACTCTGACGAGGAGATCGGCTAACAACCGTGAATAATGAGGGCCATAGAAGAGCAAAGCTTCACCAAGGAAAACATCTCCAACCTCATTAACTCCATAATGGTTCCATCCACATGTTTAAGCCGTGCAGCCGTTCTTTACTTTGTCACTGTGGTTTTGCACCGCAGAAACTTTTTTGTTGCAACGCAAGTCTCTCACACCCGGGTTTCTCTGTTTGGAGCATTTCTTTTCCCGGCCTCAGTGTGTGTGTGTTAGTTTCTCTCTGGAGATTAATAAAGTATTTTGAACGGAATTGAATGCATCCACAATTTCCGGAAAGGTGGGAGTTCTGATCAGCTCTTCTGTTGTCCATAAAAAGAGGCATTACAGGCGTAACAAATCAAACTAAATGAAATAGTGACTAACAAAATCAAAAAGGCCAAAAGTAGCGCAGATGGCTGGAGAAGTGTCAGACTACCAGTCAGCAGGAGTTCATGCAGAATTCAGCGCACGTGAAAAACCAGCAGCAGGACTCATCAGGTTTATGGTGAGGTCTGGTCAGGAGTTTCTCTTGAAGGGCCCACCTTCAGGAGGTGTTTTATATTATTAACTCTTATCTTAAACTTGATTCGAAATCACAACTATTTTATAATTCCGGTGTGATGTGCGAGAATCAGATCAGGAAATAGATGATAAAGCATTAAGTATCTTGACCATTTCTGAACTGTCTGTGTTTATGTATAAAGCTTATTTGCATTAATAACTAACAAAGTCGAACAAAGTTTGAATCTCCTGCTTGTCTGTTCACACGTGGACTTTGTCACGGCGGGATCAAATCCACTGTTGGCCACAAAGGTGGAACTATTCTTTTTTTCAGAAACATCATCCTGATTTTATTTACTATCATTTCACAAGAAGATGTCAAAACCTTTACTCCAACTTTATGAGCAACAGCGTACAAAAGACCAAATGTTCTTGTTTATTGTGGGCAAAGCAACACAAGCGTGTACATGTGTACGGGTTTAAACTTCGTAAGCATGCTTCTCCTGAGGAAGTCGCTGCTTCATTAAGCTGGTTGGGGGCACTTTTACACAGACTTACCCCAAAAACAAATCTCTGAACCGAAAGCTGCTACATCGATAAAGACAAATCATAACAATTGCAAATGCATATAATTAGTGTGTGATTGCTAGAAATGAGGCCATTTTGGAAACTGGAGACACCCCTGCTGACAGCTTCACTCCATGATTACCCGTTAACGGCGTCGCCTCCCTGCAAACAGCCTGGATAACTGCAAACTTCACGCAGTCCTGCTGCAGTGTTTAAACAGACTGCTTATAACAGACCTTTAGCAGACACATTGGATCTGTTTCCTCCTCATCTGCTTCTGGTAGAAACCCCAAACTGGTCTACCAGAGGGTCACTGATCCACAATACTGATGCCGGTCAGATTAATAAACCTAAAAAGCTTAAAATAGAGTTGTGAGGAAGAAAAGAAAAATCAATTGACAAGTGAGAGAAGAGCATACATATTTTAAGGATTACTATTTAGGATTTAGGGACATCTAGCAGCACAGTTGAAGAGTTTATCAAGATAAATGACCCCTCGCGACCCTTCTGTCTCTAGCACCAGTTTAATTGTCCATTATCTTCCGTAAAACAACGTACGACCAACATGACACCGTTGATAAGGCAGAAGACAAACTGTGGGACACATAAGGCCTCTTCCCAGGCGATAATGCGTTTTTTTCCTGAATAATGACAACACATATAAATATTGGAGATGTCCATTAAAGCACACAGTTTGTCAGATAGCCACTGCTTTTGATTTAAGGTCCAGCTTTGGTCAGTGTGCTCTCCCTGTGACACGGTTGGGCCCGGTCCACTGGACAAAACCACTCACACTACAAACAGACCACCATCAGGAACTAAACGAACCGCGCCAACACCTTGTAGCTGAAGATCTGGTATTTAGGAGAGAAACTGATAAAAGGGGTGTTTATTAGTAACTGAAATGTTGTAAAAGTACAGCAGACATCAGATGGACTTTGGGGAAGCGGTATACTACACACTGCACTGACTATGTAGTATGCAGTGTGTACTGCATACTGGTCCAGGTGTTAGTGCATAATATCCCACCCTAACAACAGCACAAGGAAAAGCCAATCGCACGACTGCTCAGATCACGTTTATCTGTAATGGCACATTGCATTATGGGATATACTTATCGAATATAGTATTCACTTGGACACTGGAAACGTTCCTGGAAGCAGCAAATCATCTGGGCCATTCTGGCATGCTAAAGATTGTGCAATGACTCGCATACTGTCGTATGAATTATGAATTAAGTATGAATTCCAAAAACAGCCAAATGTCAACACACGGCTTGGAAAGAAAGTGCTGGAAAATAAAATAGAAGGTGAGGCTAACACATGAAACATGTTCATCGAAATAAGGGACATCCAGTCACCCGGTTGCTGGATACGGAAAACAACATGTCAACAAAATGCTGCAATTCCCTGCTGTCATGCCTCCAACTGACTTGTTTTCCATCGCAACAGCAGTGAAGACTGATGGGTACTGCAGCATTTAGATCCATCCATTGTGCCTGGAAGTAAATTTCCCAGAAGCAGATTTGAAGACATTGAAACAAATGTGCCTTACATAAATCATCCATCATCATTCAGTCAGGCTACATAAACCTGTGTAGTTAATATTGTGCAATAAAAATGCAACTCAGTGGATTTGAGAACTACACCGTTATACTACACAATTCAAATAATTCATGTAATTTCACATGTTTCACAAGTTGCCATGTGAGATGATGTTTATTTGTACTTTGAATATTGGTTAGGAAGCATCCCACACATGAAATGATTTGTTTTCCACTGTGACACAGAACAGGATTTAAGTACTTTAAAAAAAAAACTCCTCGTCTTTTAGGTCAGGCTGAAACCAAGTGTGGACCCCACGTCTCAGCTGAGAAAGCGGTGCACCCACAACCGACGTGCAGATGGAGCTGTGCGAAGTCAGATTGGTGTTTCACTAAAATCTTCAAGTCTAGGCACCTTCTCGTTTCGCCTTTGGGGTGGACTTCCCTCATGGGTGGGTTAGACCCTTGGGGGTCTGTCTCTGGTTTCTGGTAAAATGGGAAAGTGATGAAAACGAGATTAGGACCTAAACACAATCTGTAAAAACAGTCTCGGGTGCAGTAATGGCCCTTAACAAAACCATTATACGATTGGGTAACAACATGTATGCGTGGCGATATTCTTTTCCCGTGTGCTTTGACTGATTGGGTTTGTGTTGTACACACGGTGGCTTGCGCACGTTGCAGGGAGGATCTGCGGTCATTGCATGGCGACCTTTTCAGTGCAACGCAATACCTTCCTGAAACTCTTGAAAGCTGACAGTGCTTGACGTGAGCTGTGTTAATTACAGTAATGGTATGCATTCTCATTAAGCCATTGTTTACGTATCCTGGGGCACTGTAGAGCTTCAGCGGTGCTCTGGTCTGCTTGAGCACCGCCACCTCGCTGGTCTGCTCGGCTATGGCCTCGTTAACGCAGACAGCTGTTCCTCCCAGCCACAGCCACGGCCAACATGAGCAACTGTCGGAAATAGAAGTATCCCATAAGGCAGGGAAAACGTCAATGAGTAATCAGCAACAAAGCACCCTCGTGTTATGTGTTTCAGGCCCAGCCCCCGGCTCCTAATGAACCAGCCGGTCCCCTTCACAAGACCGTTCATGAGATTGTCTCATGACTACATCCTATTGCCTTGACTTGGTGCAGTGTGTGCATGATTCCACCAAACCTGTGATGAGGAAAATCATGCGCATTGTCCAAAACTGCAGGAATCTTCAGGGATCAATCAGACAAAGCGTACACAAGGTACAAAAACTTGCCTAAAAATAAAAGCTCTTTGTCATATTTCCAGCTATTTGCCACACTTTAAAAAAACACCACTTCATAAATCAAGAGCGAGTTGGGAATGGTTTAAAATAGATCTCATGAGACGTGTTTTAGAGCGGCTACAAAGCTGTGTTTCACTGTAAACTGCAGCTGTCAATGCAAACAAAGTGTGAAGTTGGGTCAATATTATTATTAATATTTCATTGAATGTGATAATTCTGCTTTACATGTGCTTGTTACAAAGGCAAATGAAAGCAAATCCTTTTTCAACTCAAGGTTTTACTTTATAGATTATAATGTGAAGCAAATAAATCATCTGGCTCTTAGTTGGTCTTAAAGCTAAACGCAACATCAGATGAACAACAACAGATAGTTATTGTACTTTATCATCATTTGATATAAATGACCCAAAAACACAGAAACAGTGAGTGAAAGTAAGTGCACACTTTGTTGCTTTCTCTTTTTTTTTTTTTATTAAGAGGGTAAGTATCAACCAAATTTCAATCAACTGTGTTTGCTTAACTGATCCAGCTCATCTACGAAGGAGGTTTAGACAGTCTGCTGGTCTGAGTACTCACATGTGAGTTAACACAACGTCAAAGGCAAAAGACATCAGCAGTAATCCTCCCCCAGCAACTATCAGTTGCTGCCCATCAATCTGGGAAGAGTTGAAAGGCCATTTCCAAACACATTCTTCAATGAGGAAGTTTATTCACAAATGCATTCCAGCCAGTGGACAACCTTGGCAGGACGTCACACCAGGTTCCAGGCTCAGACTCTTCAGACTTCCTCATTTAACTTATTAAATGTTAACGCTCTTGAAAGTACATTAGGTGTTGTTCATTTGAAGTTGTATTTGTCTAATCTGAAGACCTGGTAAGGACCAGATGATGTTTTTTATTCTCTTCTGAAAAGTACAAATATACCCAACTTCAACCCAGTAAGAAACCAATGATCAAGACTGATATCTCCTAACCTGTACTGAAACGAATGTTCCACCTGAACCGACTTCTCGGTGATGAGCGGTTTGTGTCCCACGTGCAGCTCTTTAAAAACCACAACATCCAGACAGCATCCTGATGTGTTTCTCTGTGCCAGGACCTGACTGCTGCTCAGTGGCAATCTTACAAGTTTAAGAAATACAGCTTCTGAGGCCTAAGTTTTAAAAACTGAATGTAGATCAAAATAAGCGTTGAGTTTTGCATAAAACCTGACTTTGATAAGAGAGGAAAGTCCAGACCTGACAGAAGTGATTTCCCCGTCTTTGTGTCACACCTTGTTCCCGGCAGTGACGAGATGGCAGGAGAGGGGGAGTGACATGCAGCAAATGCCACGGCCACGGTGAGCCTTGCACCGTCGTCGGACCCTCGTGTGATATGCAAAGTGCTAAACGCGGTTCTGAGAACTAGTCAGCCGAGGCGTCTCTGGTGTTCAGGTTGAAGCGCTGTGGCTGGAGCTGATGTGACTCCGCTCCAGCCACGTTGAACCATCAGCTCATTTTAACTGATGGTTCAAACTTAACTACCAGATTACCTGTCAGTAAATCTTCTGATTATTGCGTATTTGCGACATAAGAACATAAAAAAAGACACAGAAAAATTCTAATAAATAACTGCACATTAATCAGCTAACCCCCAACATGTAGAGGGTCCCGGTCTCTTTCTTGGTCTCAGGGGTCTCTCACTCATAGTCCTGCTTCCAATCCCATCCGGTAACTTTGGCGTGGTATGTGTTAAATCGGACCGTAATCAGTCCATCTGCAGCTACAACCGTAAACAATCAAGCACCGTCCCACAAAGGGAAAAACTGCTCAGTGCTCTCTGAAGGTTTGAGGCCGTATTCACATTTCCAGCTTATCATGTTAGAGGAAACCCCGTTACAAGGGCGTTAAGAAACGAGGATGAAATTTGCAATAAGAACACAGCGACTTTAATCTGAGGGTGCGAACTATAAAAGCTTTCATTTCGCTATCATCACTGAGATCTAACACCAATCTGTATCCTTTATTCAGGCCGCTCATGTTGCTGCCACGGAAATCCTTGGAAAGGACGGTTACCGAAATTTAAAGAAAAGAGATTAAAATACAGTATCATTAGGTGCTACATTAATGAATGTCAGTTTTGAATGAACTTCTAGTCCTTTTCTGGTCATTAAAGTGGACGTGCTCGGCCTTTTTCCAATATTGCTCTTAAGCCCACAGGTGAGAGCGAAGTCCTCACTTCAAAATCATTAAATGGAGGCGACTTTGTTTGCCTTTGCCGTTGACTGTGGCTCGGAGCGGAGGGATGAGCAGCTGGAAGAGGGATCAAATTGAAACAAAGCTTCACAGCATTGAAGGAAACATGAGCGTAATATTTAATAATTAAATTCTCACAAACAATGGTAACCAAACAAAGTAATGTGCAAAAAGTGTGCAATGTCATTTGCATAATTGACACCCCCTCCCCCCAACCCCAACCCCGCCCCTTTCTGTAAATGAATGATGAAGACAATAAAAGATGTTGCTAAAACTGGGAACAATAACAGCAAAATTGCATCGAGGCCCCCGTGCTCTGATTAATCCGTGCCTGCAAATCAGTGCAGGAGAACGAGCGAGAGAAATAAGTTGAGAAGGGGGTGCCAGAGGGAGGGGAGAGGAGTACGGTGGCTGGAAGAGGGGGGGGGGTCGGGTAGGTGGTTAACAGTGGACAGCGTGCACGGCTTTGCTCAGCTGGCGGGGGACACGTGGGCACCAGAGTCGGGATGGCTCGGAGATGGAAACCTCCGGCTCTCACCCCCACAGAAAGATAAAGATGTGTTGAGTTCAAGAAAAAAAGAAAAAGAACAAGTTAAAGAAAGAAAGTTCCCTGAGATGAAAGAGCTGCTGATAAAGTGGGCATGATATAATTTCATGTGATATTACTAAATGTTTCCCATCTTTCCCAGCTAATTATTTGCTATCAAAATTGTGTCCTTTTTCTTCTATGCAGGATGGAAGAATTGCATTAAACATAATACAACGGGAGACCTAGTTTATATTCAAGGTTTCTAATTAACGGTTTCCTATGATACGCATTTCCTATCTCCCTGATCATTTAGATAACAACTTTCATCATCATCTTTTGATGTTTACAAAAAACAAAAAGCAGACAGCGAAAAGAGATTTATGCCGCACATTTGCCTCCTAATAATATTTGCATTTACTAGTCAATTAACTTGATTAAATTCATATTCCAAGCCTGTTTCAAGTTTGCTTGTACATAGTTATTGCTCAGTGAATTAAAAGAAGCAGAAAAAATATGCAACAGACAACAAAATAGGCGGGAGGGTGTTATGCCGGCTTGCATTAGGTTTAAAGCAACGCAGGACAACAGAAACGACACTTTAGGACAGACTAGTCTGCATGTGGTGTACAAGTCCAAGAAATGAAGCGCGCCTCCTCGGACGCTGACTTTCTTACATCAGGGTTTCTACAATGACGTGATGAGAACAGTTTTAAAGCCGTTTTTCACGTCATTTGTCTCGCGGTGCCACCTCTGACTCGGCGTTGTCGGCGTTGTCACGTGTGAGCACTATCTTGTCAATTCCGTGCAATTAGTTGCCTTACCACACCCAGAAACGCTCACATGATTTGAACCTCCTTTGTCCAATTAACAAAAATGTAGGTTGGGAAATAAATGGCAGACGCTGATGCAAATTAATTATGTGTTCACCAAGCTGTTAGCCTGTGTGTGGAGCGCAGGGGCTGGCAGTACGAGCGGGGCGCACACCGCCATATGGCCCGTGTGAGGGAGGACATCAGTTGGGGTGGGGGTGCACTGGTGCACCTTTTAAATTCTCACAGATATTTATGTATCGCTCACAATGGACGTGCTGGGAAATGCAGCAGAATTAGTCCAATAGAAATGTTGTAATGATTACGGCTTAGATGATTAGTACTTTATTCTGTAATCCCTTGAGCCATTTTGACCGGCTGTGGGAATTCTGCTGTGACACGGTTTATTGCAAGATATTGTTCTTAACTCAGCTCTAAACAATCACGTCGCTTTCCTGGACTCGGAACAGTGGAATTATTGAAGGGGCACTCCACCAAGTTTTCAGATTGAGTTCAGCCCGTGAAATCAGTCTTTTGTGATCATGTTACAGTGATGATTATCTTGGCTCAGGCCGCAGGCTTTGAATCAACTGGGCAACTGCGAGGCATGGTGGCTCTAATGAGAGACAGCAGACTGCATTTACAAAGAAAGATGCCACTAGGTTGCATCATGGGAAATGTAGGATCAAGCATTTTCATGGATGGACACAAAGCTTTATAGGCAAAGCCAAAAGTTAGTATGTATTTTCTATGATGTTTTAAAATAGTCCTGCGAGGCCCCACCAGATCTGTATAAATGTAATATATAACAAAAAAAAAAAAAATGCCTTACCAATAAAAAGGTCTTAGCCCCTATTCCACAAGCCAATTTTCATAACAGAACCAAGTGAAAAATGGTGTATTAATGAACTTGTAACAACGCCAACCAGATGTGCTGACGGGCGGCCTGAACTCCGGTACGCAGACTACGCTGTGACAGTAAAGCCTGCAAAAAGAGCAGAGAGAAACATCTAGTCTGGCAGAGAGGGCATCATTAACCCAAATCCTCCTTCATGGCAGGATCGTAGCAAAAGATTATTGGAAAAATAATCATAATTAACATAAAGTACGATGGTGTTGTCACGAGGCATCCAAACCATGAGAATCTAGTTAATGCACATGAAGTAAGTCTGGTGACAGCAGCCTGCGTGTTAATCCTATTCACTGCAGTTTTGTTCCCAGCACCAGTTCTCACACTACATATCGAATGTGCGGCATTTTTCAACACAGCTGGATGGAAAGTTCATTTAATATGTCACACAACGCAAGTGTTTTGTACGCTGAACACTGAGCCAAGGGAAAGAAAAACGTATGTGTGTGCATAAAACAGTTAAGTCAAATTCAAAATATTACGGACGCGTGGCGTCTGCTACAAAGGAGAACCTTCTAATGTGTAGAAATTAACCATTTTTAGGAGGCAAAAGTACAAACGGCAGAGTGACCAGATTATTCATGAAGCCAGCGGTTGACATTTTCTAACCATCAGGCTGAGGGAACGGCCGAGGACTCAGTTGCAGAAATGTCTGTGGAATAGGAACGGCTCTTTTGTCCATGAGGCAGGTGTATATTTGCCAGTTATTATGTAGAAACCTGGCCTTTAGTTTCCATGACATCACGTTTGGATGCATTGAAAGGTCCATGCAGTCCTAGTGTGTCGATGTAAATCTAAG
Organism: Xenentodon cancila; assembly: GCA_014839995.1. Lineage (NCBI taxonomy): Eukaryota > Metazoa > Chordata > Actinopteri > Beloniformes > Belonidae > Xenentodon > Xenentodon cancila. Next base: position 25,417,890 of record CM026206.1, read on the forward strand.
GGTCAGAGGAGGTGCCGCGGCTCACTTTCTCTCCGAGCACAACAAAACATCTTCACCGTACCAACAGCACAATTTCATGGCAAGTAGCTTGGAACGTTAACTATCAGCTCTGAGGCCACAATTAAAAGCATTTAATCAGATAATGCTTCTTCCACCAGATTAAGTGCAGGCATACCGCTGGTGACTACGGCAGCTGAAAATAGCTCTAAGTTGGGTATTTATTGTAAAAAAAAAAAAAAAAAAAAAAAAAAAAAGATCTAGCACACAGAAACATGCATCAGGAGTGGAATACCAGCATTCACCTTCAAACTTTAAACAAAAACACGCAGTAGCCGTAATAAATGGCCACCTTGTAGCAGCTTTCCATCCTTATCATTTAAGACTTGTGCTGCTCCGCGCCTCCATGAGTAGTAAGAGCATGTGTGCATCATTCACCAGCAAGTTGTGTTAGTGTTACACAGCGTTCCCAGTAACTGCCGTGAAACATTACATCCTGTCACAATAGTCCAGCAGAGACCAGTTGTGCCTCTTGGTGAAGCTCACAGTAAGTCTGTGCCAAAGTTGCATCACTACATTGAATTTGAAATGGAGATTTTTGTGGCGGTGTGTCTTTGTTTTTCTACTTTTAAGATGGTTATCCCTCATGGTTCCATGCATTATCCTACCAAGCCAGCAAATTTGGCTTGCATTTTTTTTTTTTTGCTTTTAAATCATGTTTTGTTTTCTAATACATCATTATTGCAAAACAGGAAAGACGCACAGATATTAACCTACAGTGGACGCATTGATTCAGTCCATTGTACTATGTCTCCCTCTGGCGGCCAAACTCAGTATTACTACTTCTTCCTTTGGCTTTGTTGTCCCCCCCGGATCTGGCAGAAAGTCTCCATCAAGACCACCTTTCAGATTCCTGAAACGTCCATATGATTCTGTTCATATTGTCATGATAAATCTATTGGAATATAAAGGATGCATACATTATTTTCCCTATACAAATGAATCCTCAGTATTTAGTACATATATGCTTGTAGTAGTATAAGTGCATCTTATCTGAGAAGCTATGGCACCCCTTTCTTCTTAATGTTGAAACATTTTTTAAAGGCATCTTTCAAAACTCTTAAGGTTACCTTAGATCACATAAGAACAAATAGTTACGATAGGAGAACAGTCCAAACAGGTTTTGTGACGCGATTTGAAGGCGGGCAGAGAAGATCATGCACGGACGTCTTGTGGGAGTGCAAAGGTAGGGAGCAAAGGAGCTAACAGATCCCATAGTGGACAAGTGGACAGGTGCAGTGGAAAGAAGAAAGAGAGAAGAGGACTGGAGGGCATTCACCCCCCCACTGTATAGAGGAGCTGCGTTATGGAGGGCTTTGAATACAAGGAGCAGGATGCCACTTAAAAGACAGTCCTGTGTTCTACATGTTGGTTCATTTATGTATACAGTAGGTGTGTAGTACGTACACACACACACACACACACACACACACACACACACACACACACACACACACACACACACACACACACGAGAACAATCCCTTCACTTCAGGTAGAACCTAATCCCAAACCCATAGAGGGCATTCCAGCCTTTTATGACTGAAACCACGGTTTCAGATTTGGATGCACTGATTCCCATCCCAGTCGCTTTGCAATCGGCTGTGAGCCCCTGCAATACAAGCTGCAGATCGCAACTTGATGAAACCAACGGGATCACGGATCTGGGAGCCGCTCCAGAGGCCTGGTGGTTGGTGGACCCCCGGCTGTGTGAGCCTCTACTCGTGCTTGTGGTGTTGCGTCAGAAAGGGCATCTGCTATAAAAACACATGCCAAATCTGTGTGAGGGCTATGAAGCTCCGGCATCTGGTCTGTCAAGGGAGGGACATCCATCCATCCATCCATCCATCCATCCATCCATCCATCCATCCATCCATCCATCCATCCATCCATCCATGTGTGTGTGTGTGTGTGTGTACACACCTGTGTATAGACCACAGATGAATAAAATGAACATTTCACAGATTATTGTAATGTTTTATTTAATCTGTCATACCCATTATCTAGTTATAAAAGTGTATAAAGAATTTAAAAACTTCAACACACAACAACAACTGCCTGATCTGAATCCCACCAACTGGAGACGCTTCAGTGTTTTTCCCCACACGGAGACAGAAAGGAAGCAGTCACATCAGATTTTGAGCTACTACTTTCTCCTTCTGCCGTGTGTCTGAAGTTAAATTCTTATAATGAATGATGCAAAGGAAGGAACAAGCGTTCCCAATCTACACCAGGTGACGGATTAAAAACACCTCATCTCAGCTTACAACTGGCATCCACTTAAGCTGATATCAATCATAGCATGAGGAATCTTTTCCATTTATGCAGGTCAAAGTATAGAAATGTGTCTTGTGACGAACCTTTTGATTAACATTTAACTGATTCCGAGCTTTGTGATGGACTAGTGACCTTTTCAGAGCGTACCGTGCCTCTTCCCTGATGACAGCTGGCACAGGCTCCAACCTCCTACACCCCTGTGTATAATGTATATCGACGGATGATTTCCAGTTCACTGACAAGAGAGCGCCTCAGTTATTCCTTTAAACTTCCTTCCAGTTCTTTAAGATGTTCCCCGCCGCTTCCAGAGTACTGTCTTGCTATAAAACACACAAAAGACAAAGAAAAACACATTGTACATCAGGTAACAATGTCTCTTAGATACATTCTCAAACAATCTGTAGTAAATCATTTAGATGGAAATGATCTCTTAAACTTAAATGACATGATACACAGACAGAACTGGTCATATTTATGTGAAAGTTTCTTCGCGTCAGCAAAGCACGGTACGGCATGGTGTTCCACAGGTTCTGTGCTTGGACCAATACTTTTTATTTCAATGTTCTTCCTTTAAGTCATATTTTTAAGCAGCTACCATGTTTCCGTTGCTATGCAGATGATCCTGAGCTATTCTTATCTATGAAGTCACGCGAGAAAAAGTGGTTATCTGTCCTAAGTTGGCAAACCACTGAAATTAACCGTGGTTAATCTGTTTACCCTCTGCAGGCGTTGGTCAGTTTCGGTATTTGTCCTTTAATTTACTCCCTTAAAGAAAAAATTTACTCCCTTCTTTCACTTTCAAAATTCTCCCAAAATGAAGAAACCGGGAATCAGATCAGTGCTTTTGTGTTGTTGATAGAGTTAAACTCGTTTAAACCTGACAGTTGTTCAGCCTACAGATCAAGTAGGCCACAAGATCTAACAGTGACTCAGTGAGAATGTGCTCATTTTGCACATTGCTACAACTCCAAGTCAACAATGCATCTCCTTTATGTAGGATATTCGGACTGTTAATGGAAAATGTAAATGTTCGTTCAACTCAAAAACGCAACCCTGGTTATGTTGCTGGAGGGGTAACTGG